>CM062806.1:727523129-728723129 GCA_031772625.1 Pinus tabuliformis | reverse complement strand
ACCTCACATTTATCATTGGTTATTGTACATTGCATAAATATATTCCACATAATCATTGTTTATAACATAATATAAACCTTATGCCTAGTTGTTGCACAATGTATAAATATATTCCACATAATCAATGTTTGTAACATAGATAAACCTTCAATATTTTTGTATGATAAACATTTTTGCCTTATTTAATTTTCAAAAATATTCTAAAAAAATATTTATATGAAAAACTGTATGGGAGAATTCGACATAGTGACTAAACGAGTCCTTTATAGAGAGATGTATAATTCTTGATTTAATTTTTATGTTTTTTTACAATGTAATATAATATGCAATTTTACAAAGGAAGGGGAGAGACAAAATTTTCAACCGAAGGCTACTCAAGTACTCAAATATGGGAAATTGGAATATGATCAGTAAACAAATTTGTTAAATAACCATTTTCCTATAATTTGTAGTAATAGGAGTATCTTGATAGAAAAAAAACATAGATAATGCATGTTAGTGGTTAATGAAAAAAAGCTAATATATGATATGTCATTCTGATATTTCCGTGTTCTGGTAATAAACTTACTTGTGGGATTAAAAGTTTACAGCCCTATGTTTGAATGATCTATTACAAAATGAAATGCAGTTGCCAGATCAATGTTGCCTCTTTGGCATTACAACATTTAATTTTTCTATATACACACATCATCTCAAAGGCTTTGATTGCTAATAGGGAAAGTATGTACTTAATATATATGTCCTATATATGTTGCCTTTGAAACATGCAATGGAAAAATACAAATTACAAACTAATTCCTTTGCCTAAATTTTACACTAGAAACCTATTAATTTTGATCCTTCCATTGGGAAGTAAAAAAAAATGAACTTATGTTGTAATAAGTTTTAGACTTGAATGGCCATGAGCAGATAGCTACCGACTATTGGAGATTCTCTCTTCCATATTTTTTTTATATATTTTAAGACAAAGTGGCATTCGAAGAGGACAGAAGAAACAAGATGACTAGATGTTGCTACCTACTATTAGAGAGCATCTCTTCCATATTTTTTTAGAGATTTACAGACAAAGTGGCATTTACAAATGACATAGAAGAAACATGATGATTGGATGTTGCTACCTCCTACTGGAGAGTCTCTGTTCCATATTTTTTAGATATTTGAAGATAAAACTACATTCAAAGAGGACATGGAAGAAACGAGATGATTGGATGTTGCAAATGCTGATAGTGCTAGTTCGCTAGAATTGGCACTGGTATTTCTCTCAAATATTTCTAAATATTTAGGATAAGGTTCTTTGTCAATAGCAAAGATTCCCTCCAACATATGGACAACTTCCCCATAGTTGGTTGTTGTCAAGGCTATCCTAAATGCACCAAAAACTAACTTGAACTGCTCTTTTCAGCTGATCAATATTAATATCTCCACTCAGATTCTAATCTGTAATATTTAGAATGTTTCCTCTTTCAAATGCCTAATATTCCCATATTGAAAATTCATTTTTCCTTAAGGCCATAATATTAAAATTCCTTGTACCACCTATGATCTCCAGCAAAACCATGCCATAACTATAAACATCAGACTTGGTTGTGATGGGTAAATTGGCAAGCCATTCCGGAGCCAGGTATCCTCTGGTTCCTTCAACATTAATCAACATGCACTTTTGATGATCTTCAATAGTGATGAGCTTGCAGAACCCAAAATCAGATACCTTTGCATTGAAATTATCATCTAGGAGTATGTTCTCAAGTTTAATATCACAATGAATAATGCAATATTTTCACTCTTCGTGTAAGAAAGTGATGCCCCTTGTGGTCCCAAGGGCTATTCCAAAGTGCTTATCCCAATCTAGCATCCTAGATTTCTTTGGAGAAACAAAAGGGAATGTGTGCAATGAATATTTTTTCATGAATTAATAAACCAACAATATATGGCATCCACTATCCTTCTGAGCAAAATCCAATTAACCTAACCAATTTCAAGTGATGAGTATTTTTTATGGTTTCCACCAACATGTGAAATTACCTCTCACCTTGTTCAATCCATTCCAACTACTTGACAAAAATTATGGTATTGTTGGACAATTCTCCCTTATACACTTCCAAACCCACCTAGACATAAATTTTGCATCAAATTCCTTGTTGAGTGCTGAAGTTCCTTGTAGGAAAACTGAACTAGATCCCCCACTACATAATCTAGGAGTGTGTATTGGGCTAGTAGCTGTCCAAATCTAAACCTAAGATTATTTCTATAGAAAATCCACCAAATAGACGTTTGTGTAGTAATCAAGGAAATAATAGGTATTACAAATCATGCTACTATTGCAATGACATATACCTTGGATGGATTTACAGTCCTAATTGCAAGAAGTGGTGGTGCTAGAAGATGACATTCACTGCATGCCTTTACTGATTAAATGCTTGCAAGGTTATTGATTGATAGGCACTTGTGAAATTCTTTGTCTTTATACAACAAATGCTCAAACCATTGGCCATGACTATAGATGAAACACCTACGTGGATTCCCAAGATTGTAGTTCTGCTCACAATTGTGAATGCCCAAGTCATATATATATGACTTTGAGTCTTATTTTGGATGATAAGATAAGAATTGAGTATGGTCCAATACATCCATGCTCTATTTAATACACCCTACAAGGTCCTTCAGTCTTCTACACCCTTCACTACAAGAAAAAAGGACATTGGTGAGGGTCATGCCTATGATGGACCTTTAAGGTCTGTCACAAATGTCGCATATGGTGACGGTCCTTAAAAAATCATTGTTGTAAGTGCATATAGTGATGGTCCTTTAAGGTTTGTCACCAAAGCCATTTTCAGTGACACATTTTTTGAGGGTTGTTAAATGCATTGTTCGGAATGGGTTCCCCCAAGTGTTAGTTTTGGGGCAGAAATCCCAAATTTTTTAATAAAGATGTAAAGTCTCCACATTTTATGGTCACAGAGCACAAAGATGTCACGAGTCATGAAGGGTTGTCCACTCTTGTTTTGTAAAGAGTCATGTTGGCTATAAAGATCTACCCATGGTCCGTTGTTGGCTTTGTGGGGCCTGACCCAGTTTCACTATTAGTTAGCCAAATAAATCCCTACACTACTAGCCCTTTTGGCATTAGCCCGTGGAGCACAGATAGAATTCTCACCCGAAGCAGTATGGAGGGATGCCAAAACCAAGTTTCCACACCGTGCGATGGTTGTGATGTCGATTTATACCCTCTGCCCCTAATTTTGCGCAGGTCACTTAGCTTTAGGGCTTTGTTAGTCTACCCTTTATTCTGCCCTTTAGTACCTCCGCAAAGGTGTATGATTGACCTTTGTACAGCCCTAAACCGTGGTCCAGGTACTTTTGTGCAACTATGATAATGTATTGTATAGGTTCCCCAAGTTATCTCAAGTGTTTTACTTATCTTACTAATCTATCATAGTTAGTGCCGTGTAAACTGATACCCTTACTTGCATTCAATTAACCAACACAATCACATATATTTTCGCATCACATGAACATTGTAAATTAAACCCAAAATGCAATATAATCAGGTGCATTAACAAGAAATAAATACACATAATTTGCAGAATACTTCTCTTTATTGATATCTTTTAGTTTAATACAGACTCTATTCGCCCTGTGCACACAACTGTAGGGGTTTGTGCATTCAGCTGCGGACTTCTACCCTAGGCCTCTACGCACTCAGTTGCAGAGCCTCTACCTATGCTAAGACTTGAAACACTTAGACTTCTCTACCAAGACTCCAATGCTTCACTCTACTCTACTCCTCTCTCCTTAGAGCTTACTTACTTCGCTCCTTTTTATACAATCCCATGGTCCACAGACCATGGGTAGATCTTTACAGCCGACTTGACACTTTACAAAATAGGGGTGGACAACCCTTTATGACTCTTAACACCTTCGCGCTCCACAACCACAAAATGCGAAGACTTTATAACTTCATTACAAAATTATCCCAAAACATGGGCTTTTAGCCCTGAAATGGCTCTTCGGGGAACCCGTTCACAATAGTCCCCCAACACAAACATAGTGATTCACCCTCGAGTCACTCTGTGGGTGTGGAGATCTTGGTGTGAAGACCTCCCAGCTCGACTTGTATGACAGAAACCTCGTCGGTGCACTGTGAGGCCACCTGCTTGACTTCTTCAACTAACTACTCTATTGTTGATCCTGAATTGTTAGCCTGAGGCTTCTGCTGAGTCACTTGCAGATTAACAAGATTGCCTTCAATAGAGGCCATGACCAAATAAGATTTGTCCAACTAGGGCTTCAAGCATGCCTTCAACACTACCTCTTTGTGCTACGCTGCATCTACCTGTTCCTTCAATGTTTGGCCTCCTGCAGCTTCTCCAGTCTCTGTGTGAGAGCGACAGTGTGCACTATACCTTTTACTTCATCTTAACATTGTTGCATTTCTTGTGCCTTTGTCTCTAACTGTTGTACATTAGGATCCTCTTGTAGGCTCATCATGACCTTGAATGACTATTCAAAAATTCGTGTGCAGTCTGTTACTGCACTGCCTACCACCACTATTGCCTCTCTGACAGCGATTGCACACTGCTCCTTTACTTCTGGTGGAGTTGAAGGATGGGCCTTCAACTATAAATATATAATCTATAGGTTTAGTTCCAGCTCAACCTTAGCCAACTCTGTGCGAGAGTCGTGCACCTAGACTAGTTCTCCCTCAGGAATGGCCAACTCTAGGACCATTTGGCATTCCTCCTCCATGACCTGAACTATGCACTTGTTTCAGTCAGTTACCTCAGTCATGGAAATGATGGCAGAGTCTCATTGTAGGGCCAGCTACACATTTTTGATATGTTGTTCACTGATCACCTGCACAGCGCAGTGTTTGCGAGCCCTCAGTTCTGCGATCACTACAACCTGCAGTAGGTGGAGCACCTCGCCAAGGAGGGCTACCAAGTTCAACCCCACTCCCTTGAGGGCACTGAGAGTGGGCTTGTCAGCTTCATTTTCTGTGGTTAATTCTTCATCTGATAGCACTATCGCATGGGAGTCCTTTACACGTAGCATCTCGGTAGCTTCTGAAGTACCAATAGCGAGGCTAGTGGACACCGTGCCAACCTATGATGTGTGGATTTGAAACTCATGTAGACCCATCTAGATGGCCCCCAATAGTTGCTGCTACTGTTGCTCAAATTTCTGTAGTACCTTCGTGGTGGCATCCCGCACCGTGTCTCCAACATCATTCAAATCTCACTCTTTAAGGGTGATTGGGTCCAACGATGCCTTACTGGCCTTGGATTTCTTCCACAGCCCCACTTTTTCTTGTTCTCTTGGATTTTTGATGTGGTACAATGTTGTCTGCGGGTCTGCTCCATGCTGCTCTGTTTTCTCGTTCGTTTCTTCCTCTGTTTTGGGTGAAGGCGACCTCGTGCCTTTGGTCAAAGCCACACTTTGTTTCTCCTATCTACTTTTCCGCTTGTTGGGTTGCATCATGCTCTACCTAGGCCTTGTCAGCAACCTCCTTCTTCCTCTTTTCGGCCAGCTGCGCCATCTTGAGCTTGGCATCCTCCTTTTTGCGCTACGTGGCAGACTTGCTCAATCCCACCACCAAGTCTTAGGCAATGCGCCATTCTGACGGCCAACAATTAAGAACTACACCAATCACATCATCTGTTTCCATGTAGGGCAAGTCATGCGATGTCTGCTCAAGGTCCTTCTGTTCCCTGATCAATATACGGTGAAAGTTTGCCTTGAACTCCGCGTACTTCTGCAGTTTGGCAAACAAAGTAGGGGACAATCATGGTTTGCGATTGATAGCCATGTGTATGTTCATTTCCATCAATATCCAGAAGATATTTCTATCCTTGATGCATTGAGCATCCTTGATCACCCACAAGGAAGCATACTTCACTACTTCTGTCGGGTCTGGCGCGACCGAGGGGAATTGACTATCTTCTGGTAGCTCGCAGGCTGCCAGCACAATGGACAGCAAAAGCCACGCATAGTGGAAGGTCTTGCTGAGCTCTTGTGCCTCATGGAAGTTCACAAGGAACTCACCATAGAGATAGAGCACCTAATTAAACTGGACTCCTTTGGCACATTGGGCCACTAGAGTGACGACTCGTGTCAACACTTCATCTATGTGTCACTTCCTCATAACGTTTCTTGCCAAAATCTGCATGGCCACCTTGATTGCATGGTCACAAATACTTGAGATGGCATAGACTCGCGGCTTCTTCTTGAGCTTAAATTTCTCCTTCATGGCCTTCGCGAGGGCCTTCTCGCCACCTTTTTCGCCAAACATCATGGCTGCATTTTCCCTATATAGGATAGCCACATGATCCTATGGATCAGCCTATCAATGATGGGTATCGACTCCTCCAGCTACAAACACCCATCGTGTACCAAGCATAGTAGCTGCTTGAGGACCAATACTATAATGGGGGTATGATTGTAGTGCGACACCCATAGCAGGTTGAGCAGACCTGCCTTGTCTACTCTCTTGACCTACTTTTGTGGTTCTAATGCAGTCATGTCAGTGGTTGTGTGAACAATGTGGCGCATGAGCTATTATGTCACCAAGTGCAGGAACTTTTCATGGTTAGCTAAGTCCCAATCTTCCAATTTCAAAAGAGGAACTTGCCCCAAGCACAGTACTTCAAAGACAATTTCATGTGGTAGCAGAGGTGTGTGCACGGTGACCTTGCTTTCATTAATGTCATTTGGCACCTTGGTCTTGCCCTTGCATGGAGGGACGTACTCAGGAAACTTAGTGATAGGGTCAGAACCCTCAACTTCAACTTCCTCCACTTCCACCCTAAATCCTCATCATCCATTGGGATGTCATTAATTTCTTCCTCCTCCAGCTCCAAGTTAATGTTTTTTCCCTTTTCCTGTGTGGTGGGCTTGTCCTTCTATGGGTTTCTTCTAGGCGACGTGTGCATCAGTATCGCAGCCTGCTTGCCCTTTTTGTCCTTTGCACTCTCCTTGGTTAGGGTCGGCTTCGGTCTAGGCTTCCATGGTCATTTGGGGACTTCAACTAATACCTCTGCAACCTCTGGAGGAGATCCCTTTGCCTCCCTAACAACCTCCGACACAGCCCCCTCGGCTATCACTACTTCGACATCCATAGCTTCGGATCCTGGGATACAATCACGAATGAAATTACATTTGGATTCCGGGAATCAATCAAACATTGGGCAGTCAAGCAATGCTTCGAGGAATGAACGAATCATGCATGTCTAATAGCTCACCAACACAATGTTCAAAATGCGAAGTGTTTCTCATTGGGCCTCCACCTGTAATTTATAGGCCATTTTGAATTCAAATCCAATCGTTCCCCAACAGTCGGTTCATTAATGCTAGATTGGAGGCATATTTCCAAGGATCTTACCCATAAAATTTGTCTTAAATGTATACCAATCACTCCATTTGGCCGCATTCTTGTCGTCAAATCATGAAAGATGACTTTAACAGTGACTTTCCAGCCAACCTGTGCAATTTTTCCTTGGGTAGCATAGCTCTCTTCGTGCTGTCGCGAACCTTATGACATCTCCTCGTTCCTCACAATCCTCAAATCGCGTAGTTCCCCAACCCGAGTAGTGTAGTTTATAGTCTTGTGCCTCCTTTCAGCTGCCTGGAGTGCTAAGACTATGATACCCTCATATAGTCACCTAGCTGGATCACCAATGTATGGCTTCAAGCGGCTGCCATTCACCTTTCCTGGGAAGGGATCTCCATTCAATTTAACCAAATGAACTGCTCCACCGTTGGTAGTCTTCTTAATGGCATAGGGCCCTAGCCAGTGCATTCTGAATTTCCCTGGAAATTTATCAAACTTCCTATCATATAACAAAACCAGATCATTTACCTTAAAGGTGTGCAGCTTAATGTGCTAATCATGCCATGCTTTTTCGCACTGCTTTTGGACCTGTTGGTGAAATCCAGTCAGAAATCTTTCTTCCTCAAGCTTAGCAAGCTATCGAGTCTCTCTTCCAGGGCTCCACGATCCATCATACTCGTGAGTGTTGCTATGCGCAGACTAGGCACAATGTATTCCATGGGCATCATTGCTTCAACACCATATACAAGCCTAAAGGGCATCTGTCCTGTCAACTTTTTGCATGTCGTTCGATAAGCCCATAGTACGATGGGTATGCATAGGTCCCAATCACTTTGTTGAGCATTGCAAACCTTGGTCAGCACATTCTCCAACACCTTGTTGAATGCTTCTGCCATCCCATTAGCCTTTGGGTGATAAGACATACTTTTCTGGTGATATACCTGAAATTCATCCATCAGTGCGCTGATTGTTTCATTCCGAAAGTGCGTACCCCGATCACTCATCAAAACATTTGGACACCCAAATCATGTTAGTACATACTCAAAGAGAAACTTCACATCATCGTGCCTGTGCAGTCCTTCACAGGCTGTGCCTCCGCCCATCGAGTCAAATACTCAGTCACAGTAATAATGTACTGTGCTCCCATCTTCCTTCCATGGGGCTGAATGGGTCCCACAAAATATATCGCCCATTTCTCGAAAGGTTGTAACGTCATTCGTGGGTTCAGAGACAACTCATCTCTCCATGATGGCCTGCCAGTCCTTTGACACACATCCCACGCCCTACAATAGTCTTTGGAATCCTAATGGAGGGTTGGCCACCACAACCCTGCATGTAGAATCTTCTTCGCGGTTGCTCTTCCTGCATAATGGCCTCTTGCATCGCCCCCATGAGCATCCGCAAGGATACTGCTCCTTTCAAACTCTAGTACATATCATCATAATACTTCATCAAATCCCATTTTGTACAGATGGCCGGTAATGACAGAAAAGTCTACCGCGCACACCACTAACTCCTTTTTCTACTGTACGATGTAGCCTTCTAGGACAGTTCCTGTCGTTAGAAAGTTTATGATGTGTTCAAAGTGACCATTTGTGATGCGCACTGCAAATAGTTGTGCGTTAGGCAATGCCTCCTCCAAATTAGTGGGCTCTTCCCCCGTTTTGATGCACAACATATGTTCTGGTCCCACGTTCAGTCATCCAGGGTTCATAATAACCTCAAAATATTGCTCCTGGAACAATAGCAACCACCTACAGTTTCTCCCTCCCAACACAGGCTTATTGACTAGGTATTTCAACACAGAATGATCCGTATACATCTTAAAATTCCCACCCAGCAAATAGTGTCTAAACTTCTAGAGCACGTATATCGTGGCTAATCCTTCGTGCTCGGTGGTGGAATAGTTCTTCTCAGCGTTAGATAACTTCCTACTTGCGAACGCTATAGGATGGTCCAATTCTCCTCCGCCGGCCTATGTCAGTATTGCTCCCAATGCTATACTACATCCACATAAAACTCCTTCTTCCAATTTGGGAAGACTAAAATTGGCACGGTGACCATTTTTCCTTTCAATACATCCAAGCTTTTCTGACAATCCTCATTCCAACACAACGTGACATCCTTTTTCAACAACTTCTACATAGGCATGGTGATCTAGGCGTAGCCCTTGATAAACTTCCTATAGTACCCAATATGTCCCAAGGTTCCACGCAACTATTTTACACTCCTCAGTGCCTCCAAGTTAAGTATCACTGTGATATTCATGGGATCTACCATCAGTCCCTCTCTACAAACCACATGACCTAGTAAAGTCCCAAAAGGCACACAAAGCAGACATTTCTTCACATTGAGCGCAATCTGGTAACTTTGACAAGTATCTAGCATTAAGCACAAACTAGTTAAATGGCATTTTAGAAACCCAAACACAATCCAGTCATCAAATTACACCTCTAGAAACTTATGAATGAATTCTTTGAATGCAACAATGACTACGCACAAAAAAATTGTAGGTGCATTCTTCAATCTGAAAGGCATTATAGTGTACTGAAAACATCCCCATTCAGTCGTGAAGGTCGTCTTGCTTCTATCTTCAAGCACGATTTTGATCTGATGGTACCCAGAGAACCCATTAGTGAAGGAGTACGCTTCCTGGCCACCTACATTATCCAATACCTCATTAGTGAACGAAGTCAGGAAAGGATCATGTATGCAAGCGTCATTCAACTTCTTGAGATATACGCATATCCTTATTTCATCCTTCTGCTTCTTTTCCTATACCACCATTGGGCTCACCCAATTAAATTCTTCTACGGGCTCAATGATGCCTTCCGTAAGCATCTTATCTAACTCTAAGTGAACCTTCTCCTGATAATTCAGATTGAGACAGTAAGGTCGTTGCTTAACTACCTTGGCCTTGGGTTTTAGCATGATCTTCACAATGCAAATGTCTCCTATTATCCCTTTTAACTCCGTAAACTTGGTAGGGAACAAATCTTGGTATTTGCGGAGCAATTCAGCGACCTTATCTACCACAGTGTCATCCCAGTAATCTACAATCTTCACAGATTTGGGCTCCACCTTCATACCAATATTTACCTATTTCATTTTTAGTGGCACGGTTATATCAAGATTTTCAATCTATGGTCCCTCGACCTCGCGGTGACCCTCAGTTTCAGGGATATTAATCTTTTTTGGGTCCTTGTCTTCTTCCTTAGCAGTCACGTTATATCATTCCAACACGCGGCTCAGCTGATTAGTCCAATCGGGTTGAACTAGATCCAAAGGATCCTACGATATCCTAAGGATCACTGCTTTAACTTCTTGTAGTGCTTCATCAATACAGTCAAACCCGTCTTTGAAGCTGAACATCATTATGAATCATTCGCACAAAATATCCCATTCACCTGTGCCATGGCAGAGCTCTGTCTCCAAGTACCAGTTCATCGGGATGACATCCAAGGTATGGCAGAACAAGTGCACCCATTCAAGTTGGGGCTTCGCTCGATAAGCCTTAGCCCATTTGGCCAAGTGTGCATTCCCGTCATATTTGTCTGTCACTCGTACCTTTAGCTTCCCAAAGCGTGTTCTCATCATCCTCCTAACTTGCACCAATCATAAAAAAATACCCTTGTGCGTACCCCATCATCTCGCGGGTGTAGCACGCAGTTCCTAGTCCAAAGCTTGGAGGTGCTGCTTCTCTGGTAATTCCCTCTCAAATGCATCCAAAAAAACATCCACATCATTCAAGCCATCATAAGTGGGTAGAATTATTACCTCTGATGACACACAGTACAGTGACTGGGTCATCATGTTATCGTTCAGCGTAGTTACTTCTTGTAGCCAATTCTCCTAGCGCTGTAATTCTTCATCTGAGTCTGAGGTGCAAGAACTCTCACGATCACATGTAATTCATCCATCCACTTTCAGATTCACCCAATCTTGGTTTCACACTGTTATCTTATATATGTAGTCCAAATCGTCATCACTTTCATAATTGCGGACTGGTTTCGTATAGCATGATCCTTCAACAGGATCTAGGGGTACTATTACACGAAGTGATTTCTTTTCAAATATCATCTTTCGCTTCTTTAGGTTGATTACCTTGTTCATGTCAGTAGCCTAATCAATGCCAAGGAGCACAGGGTAGAGGTTGCTGTCATCCACAATTTCTATCACTTCAAAGTCAGCCAATGCACTCGTGCCTTCAATGTCTACAGTTACTCCTTGCAGCCATCCCATGGGGATGATCTTCTACTGATTTTCCATCCTTAACTGAATCGGAGACCACTGCAGTGTGGGTCTCCCCATCCGTTCCCAAGTCTGCTTTGGCAAAATGTTCGCGTCTGACCCTAGATCCAGAATAACCTGATCCATTTCATATTCTCCTATCTACATGGTGAGTCTCATCTCATGCCCTATCCTTGCTTTATGCTTACCAATCTTTTGTACCACACGTGGTTCACTCGGAACATTTCCAACGCATCTATTTATAAGTTCCTGTAACCCCTTCACAACCTTTCTATCGCACATCAGCTTCATGCAGGTCTCTAGAAAGGTCGTAAGCATAGAAGGTCCATTTCTTGATCAGGCTTATCCTGGCTCCCTGAGGTGGAGGCCTCAGCGAAGCTCTTCTTTGTTTCCATGAACATTTCACATGTGCACTCCAAATCAAATTCAGCCTCCTTTGCTAGAGCTTTGCGAACCCATGTACTATCTTCGGGGTGTTTCCCCTTATCATTGCCTATTACAATCCCACTTCGGAGCCCTATATTCACATTCGGATCCTCTTGGCGAGGCTCATACCTCATCATTTGCAGGTTCTGAGTCGGCTATGGTGGTAGCACCCTTTTGTCACGTATCCTTGCTATCAGTGTAGGATAGTCCTTCGTCTCATGATCAAAATGAGTACAATATTTGCATGACGGACGTGTTGGGTTAGTGAATTCAAGAGCATAGTGTCTTGGTCCTCCACAGTTGTAAAATATCAGTTGTCCCCGACCTCTGCCAGATCCTCCTCTGCCTCGGCCTGTCCATGCCCCTGAAATCCTATTTTCGCCATCCCAGCACTCTGGTCAGGGGGCCACTTTTTTGTTTGAAATCTATAGGTAGGTTTTCTATCCATCATCAATTCATAACTTCGGCAGTTGCGCTCATCATGACCTACCGACCTATAGAAGTTGCAGAACAATTGTTGCAGTGTTTGTACAAACTTCTCCACGAAATGGAAATTATCAGTTGTATGTTTCCCTACTATCTAACATATAGCGAACCACAACGCAGGCCCCGCACTCGTTCCTGCATGGGTTTCTGGCCTTAAAGGCATCAGTCCTCCTCTCGCAATATAGTTTGCAAATACCGAGCAGTGGTCTTTGTAATGCCCCTGACCCTTACATTTCAGGCACAATATCTCTTCACGTGCTTCTGGTCAAATTGTTTTGTCCTGCTTTAAACTTTGCATTTTGAGGCAACAATTTTGCAACTATGCATGGATCTATTGAATCCCCAGATTTGGGTCTTGCATCGTTGTTTCATGCAATCTCATTGCAATCTCCAAGGCCTCTGCCTGAGTTGAAATATTCTGTTGTGACAGTGCGACCCTTTGGTGAGGTAGGAGCAAAGCTATTAGCACCTAAATCTGCCTTAGGCTGAAGGAAGGCAAAAATTAGGATAACCACAAACCACGCTCAGTCTAGTAGCTAGCCCTACCAGAGCAGGCGAGGGCTCTCTCCGAGTCACGCTCAGTGAATAGATAATAGAAAACGGTCCGAGATGAATTACAATGAAATATTTACCTTAGGCTAGTAAGTGAATAGGGATTTGGGAAACAATTTTCATGAATGACCGAGCTTCTGGGATGTTATGGGACCAACGGTTAGCAAAGAACAGAAAATTTAATACAAAGGCACAGATTATTTCGTGAGGCAAGGTAGGCAGAAAATGTAACAATTTAGTTTGAGGTACTACAGCATGGATAGATTGTTGAAGAAAGTAAAAAGGGCATAGTGACATGAATCCTTTTCAACAGAAGAATAACACTGAACATGAAATTTTCCCACAGGTAGAGCAATAAAATTGAATTCTACCTAATCTCACTCAGAAAATTTCACTGGAAATGAACATGAATTGAATTATGAAAAATAAAGAAATACATATGAAAACATAAGAGACACATTTGCTACACTCACAACCACAAGAATCTCATGAAACAGAGCCGCTGCCTTTCGTTAATTCTTTGTCAAAAGTACAAAGTGAAGAAACAAAGTTTCTTTCCCACAGTCTCCCAGAAGTTACAAGCCAACCAACCCTTTGCAAATAACTTGCATACAATATATAGAATGTGTAAGGAAGAGATAGAATGCCCAAGGGTTGGGGATTTACTCGAATCATTGCAAAATGGAGATGAAGAGCCAACCATCAGCTACAGGTGCAGCGCTACAAACATGACATTTGTCTTGGGTGACCGTTTGCCTTCCTTCGCCACTTGGGTAGAAGCCAAATCTGGAGAAAAAACACTTTAAATTCTGCCTTTGGTGCCAAAAACCCGAAGTGTAGATGAGTGGGCCCACTTGGAGAAGTCGCGAACCGAAATTTCGCAAAACGGAAGCAAATTGGGCAATTTTTCCTCTGTGCGCAATGCCATTTTCTCTGTGCGCTGTGCTACTTGGGGGCCTGTTTTGGGGCACTTGCGGGTGTCCAAAATGTGCCCAAGTGGGCTTGTTGGAAAGCCTGTCCTGTTTACTTTCTAACCCCACTAGAATTTTTTAATTTGGTGCTCATTTTCCCCTCCAAATCTTCATTCTCCCAAGACTGCTTCCTGTGTGTCAAAAAAGTGGCAGAGAGGCCATTTTTGGGTGTTTTTGGACCTTTTGGAGACTCATACCTTGCCAAAATTTCTTGTTCGGACACTAGTGGTCATGATTTTCCATGCTGAATCCAAAAATGCAAGCCATTCCTCATTTGGAGCTCTATAATTTTAGCGCCGCGCCACAAGGAGAAAATCCCTGTTTTTTGCCCAAAAAATTACCATGTGACCAAAAATTCCCCAAATTTCTTGAAATTTGGGTTGGAGGTTCCCTATGGGGTGTTATGATGGGCCAAGGAAGCCTCAGCCAATATTCGAAGCTGATCTTGCTCTTTTGCCTCTTTTGCCTTTCTTGTTGCTTTCCTCAATTTCGCTTTCAAACTCCTTATTCGGGCCTGTGCACTCATGTTTCACACCCTGTAATAGAAATCCATATGTCTCAGTAGAGCAAGGTCCTGGTCGGCCTTGTCCAGTAGCCTCTCCAAATGCATGTTGACCCTCTCAAGGTTGGCCTCCCGATCTTCATTGATTTCTTGCTCCAAAGATGTGAGCTCAACCCTTCTTCTTTGAGCAGCTTGGCGATGCTCACGAATGTTTTGCAGCTCCATAATCGTCTGTTGGTCCTCAAGCTGCTTGTTTCTCTGCTCCAGGTACTTCATGTTCCACTTGGCCCTCTCCACATTGAGTGACAAGTCTTGGATCTCTGTGTTCTACTCCTGAATAGTCATCCTAAGTCGGGTGCTCTCCACATCTGCATTATCATCCTGAATGAGGATGAAATCGGCCTCCTATTCACCTGTTGGCGCTTCATCATGCATGGGTTTCTTGTCCTTGTCCTATATCTGTGTTGTCGATGTAGGGAGTGAGGCCCCTTCCACCCCAGGTGGAGATAACACTCGCTTTGCTGCTGCAAACAAATGCCTACTGCCTCTATGATAGGTGATGAATTCTGGCACACTAGCAGTCTCATGGTGCTCATAACCTCATAGTTCGATGAATGCTCAGATGCCTTGATTGTTGTATAAAATACCTTAAGGGTAAGAGGACTTCTGTTTATGAACTATACTTAGGCTGCCTTTTGATGATGGTGAAGCTGGGTGTTGTTTTTGTGATATCTGCCACCAAGGGGAACAATGGAACAAATGGAGTATTAGGAGGGGAGTACTATGATGGGAGTAGGGAAGTTTGTTTAGGGATATGTAGGGGGTTTTGGGTATTTGATAGGGTAGGGTTTTTGGAGTTTTGACAAGGTAGGGTTTGGGGTTTTAATAAGGTAGGTTTTTGGGGTTTGTATTGACCAATAGGGGGAGGGGAAAGGGAATAGGTTCTGCTAGTGTTTTAGTGTAGAGATAATAGGAAAAATCTCATGGGGGATAAGGAAAAATGGTAAGGAAGGGAAAATAGAGCCTTGGCATCAACATCATGATTATACAACCCTAGCAACAATGGTTTTTTTTGGTGTCTTCTTGTGGTTGACTTTATGAAATTTGTTGCATTCAATCATAGGTATATAACCACCATATCACTCATAAAATTTGATGAGCAAGTGATTGTATAGAGCCTACCTTGCATATTGATGGGCTTCACAGGAAACTTGAGGCAATTTGGCACAATTTCAGGCCTTTTAGCCCTGTGCGCCGCGCCAGTGTAAATTTACACTGGAAATTTTCTCCCAGTGCGCCGCGCTCCCTTTGTGCGTCGTGCCCTTTTCCAGGCGACTTTTGGAGGCCTTCCCGGTGTCAAAATTGGGTCTAGGATAGGTCGTTGGAAAGATATTTGAGTATAATTTCCAACCCAACTGGAATTTTTTAATTTGGAGTTAATTTTCCTATCAAAAATCAAATCTCCCAAGACTGGTCAAAATGTGCCAAATGAGGCTGCCTCAAGGAAGAATGTTGTTACAGTCAACTTTTGAATGCCTTCCGCAACTCCAAATTGAGCTCATGATATCTCATTGGAAATATATTTGTGTATGGTTATCATTTGAATTATCAAGAAATTCATTTGGCCAACCAAGCTAGGAGAAAACTTGATTTTCCCAAGGTCACTTCAGAGGTGCATCAATTCTCCCAAGGAAATTGTATTTTTGACATTTCTCTAAAACCATGAAACCTGTGTAAAAATTGAAGGAGGTTTTTCTTCCTTGGTATGTTTTTGACAAAAACCTCTCTCAGTTTCTCCAAATTCAGCTTTCCCTGCTCAAAAACATCATTTGCGTGAAACCTACCCCGATGTGTGGAACAAGAGATTTGTCGAAATGAAGCGAAATGAAGGGGATAGGGAGCTTCTAAATTCTTGAGGAAATTTTGGGAAGTAGGGAGGGATGTTAGGAAGTAGGGGAAAGTGGAATCTTAGAAATTGAGTGAGGGGAAGGGGTCAAAAAAGGCAAAACATAGGTCCAACCTAGAAAATTGCCAAGTTGTAGCAAGAAACTAGGGTTTGTGCGAAAATGATGAATTTGGGGGATCTCAGTGATGGGAAGTGTTTGATAAGGTACTTTAAGGATAGGGGAAGGTGTATGAACATGAGGATACAAGTTTTTCCAATTATTTGACCGTCCAAGAGAAATTTCCTTCAAAACCCTAGGAGAGGGAAATGACCTTACCTAGGCACAACTGAAGCATGAACAAGGTGTAAAATGACCCAGTGGAACTTGACATGATAATGAAAACCTTCTGAATGATGGTACACTCAGCTAAATAGTGACATATACTGACATTTGGGCGACTTTGGAAGGAGTGAAAGTAGACCCTAGACCTAATGCCTAGTGATCAAATTTTACTTGAAGACTCACTGAAATGACAAAATTTGACCTTGACACCTTAAAATCACTTTGTAAGAGCATGTTTTATCACTGGAGGAAGGCTGGAAGGACTGAGACTAACAAAAGCCACGAACCATTCATGGTGTTGTCCATATGTTAAGTTCATATTAGCCTCGCCAATTTTACACTTCAATCTCTGATCCAATTCCCAAGGTGTCTGACCTAGTTTCATCATAATTTGCTTGAACCCCACAATCAACTATGCCTCAGATTTAGGCCTACTAAACTCTTTATTCAGTGCATCTGGATCTTTGCCAACCCATTGTTTGGGTTATTGTTAGAGTACTTGATGTACCAAGTTAGCACGCGATCCTGCAAAGCACTAACCAATGTTGCCTCCTTCATGTGATCATCTTTGATGCCCTAAGCTTCCCATACAACTTTTACGATGAGCCAGAACTGGTCTGGGTCCCCATTTCCCAAGCCTTTAAACAAAGGAAGCTTCATTGAATTCGCCATGTTGAACTATGGTGGAGGTGGTGGTGGTGTGGGCGAAGTCGCAGGTGCCGGTGGTGAATGTGGAGGTGGTGTAGGTGGCAGTCATGGGAATCCTTATTTTATTAACTGAACTGCACTTCACGGAGAAGCCTGCACTACTCCCTCTTCATCACCCATTGGAGGTGAAATTAGTGGGCTATGTTCAGGACCCTTTCCTCCTTCATTCCTATAAGTCTTCCTAATTCGCCTAGCTCTGAACATCAAGGTAGTTGCATAAACTGTTTTTCACACAATAACATCTTAATCCAAGTATTTAAAGACTTCAAGTACTTACCTCGCGGACCTTTGAAAAAGCATTTCACTGCCTCGCTATAACTAACTAAGGTGTCAATCGCAAATTCAGTCTCAAATCCTTTTATGATACGATCGAGCCAATGATCAATAGTGTGGGTGATCTTATCATCAAAAGCTTCCAGTCTCTGTACCAGCTCCGGGGTCTAGACATAGGATCGTCAAGCCTTCACCTTCCTTGGATATCCGCTAGCTTTTTGATCCACTCATATAACTCCACTGGAAAGGAACATAAAAATATCTCGTGGATTTCTATATATAGGTACCTATCTAGCCATTGTTCCTTTGTCAGCCGTGGATTTCTGTTTTCCTATGCCATGAATTCATGGATCTTCCTATCCAACCAGTCTTCAACCTCTTTCTTAGTTTGATTCCAGTGATACGACATCACAGATCTCTCATGCAGATTCCGGTCCCGGAAACAGAACCATTTGTTGGCTTTGAGGGGCCTCACCCAGGTTCAACATTAGTTAGCCAAACAAATCCCTATAGTACTAGCCCTTTCAGCATCAGCCCGTGGAGTGTGGATCGAAGTCTCACCCGAAGAAGTATGCAGGGATGTTGGAACTAAGTTCTGACACCCTAATATGGTCGTGATGTTGATTTATACCCTCTGCCCCTACTTTCGCGCGGGTCACTAAGCTTTAGGGCTCTATCAGTCTACCCTTTATTTCACCCTTTAGGACCTCCATGAAGGTGTACTACTGACCTTCATGTAACACTAACATGTGGTCTAGGTACTTTCGTACAACTATGAAAATATATTGTATAGGCTCCCCAAGTTATCTCATTTGTTTTACTTATCTTACTAATCTGTCACAGTTAGCATCGTGTAAATTGATATCCTTACTTGTGTTCAATTACCCAACATAATCACATATATTCACGCATCACACGAACATTGTAAATTAAACCAAAAACACAATATAATCAGGTGCATTAACAAGAAATAAATACACATAATTTTCAAAATACTTCTCTTTATTGATATCTTTCAGTTTAATACAGACTCTATCCACCCCACGCACACAACTGTAGGGGTTCGTGCACTCAGCTGCGGACTTCCACCCTAGGCCTCTACATACTCAGCTACAGAGCCTCTAGCTACGCTAAGACCCAAAACACTTAGACTTATCTACCAAGACTCCAATGCTTCACTCTACTCTACTCCTTTCTCCTTAGAGATTACTTACCTATCTCCTTTCTATACAATCCCATGGTCCACGGACCATGGGTAGATCTTTTCAACCGACTTGACACTTTACAAAATAAGGGCGAACAACCCTTTATGACTTTTGACACCTTCGCACTCCGCGACCACAAAATGTGGAGACTTTACAACTCTATTACAAAATTATCCCAAAACATGGGCTTTTAGCCCCAAAAATGCTCTTGGGGAACCTGTTGCCAACATCCACGGACCATGGGATTGTATAAAAAGAAGCTAAGTAAGTAAGCTTTGAGTATTTTTTAGCTTTGGAAAGTTTTTGGCTGAGAGTTCTAAGTGTTCACGAGTCATAGAGGAGCTAAAAGTGAGAATCATAGCATAGGTAGAGGCTCTGCAGCTAAGTGCGCAGAGGCCTAGGGTGGAAGTCCACAGCTGAGTGCGCGAACCCCTGCAGCTATGTGCACAGGGAGGGTAGAGTTTGTACTAGGAAATTGAAATATCAATAAAGAGAAGTATTCTGGAATTGTTGTGTATTTTGTCTCTGTTTATTACATCTGATTATATTATGTAAAGTTATGGGTTTACATGATAATTCTGATTTGATGCGTGAATGTATCTAATTGTATCTGTTAATTGAACGCAAGTAATAATATACGTTTACGTGAAGATATATTTAGTGCATGATAGAATAGGTAAACACTTAAGATTATTCGGGAACTTATATAGTAATATAGTTACGGGGGCGTGTAAGTGCCTAGATCACTGGTTAGGGCTACGTGAAGGTCAGTTGTACACCTTCGTGAAGGTACTGAAGGACAGAAGAGAAGGTACATTGATAATCCCTAATGGCTTATCTATATGTGTGAAGGTAGGATTAGGGAATAAAGATCGACATCACTACCATCTCAAGGTGTGGAAACTTGGTTCCTGCATCCCCCCATATTGCTTCAAGTGTGACTTCGATCCGCGCTCTATGGGCTGATGCTGAAAGGGCCAGTAGTGTAGGGATTTGCTTGGCTGACTAATGTTGAACCTAGGTCAGAGCCCATCAAGCCGACAGGCATGTCACTAATTCTATCTTTGGTGACACTTCTAGCAATGATCTTTTATTGACCCTCACCAATGCTATTTTTGGTTACTTCTGGTGATGGTTAAAAAATGTTCATCATCATTGATCATTCCAATGAGTTTTTGATGATGCTTATATGCTGCTATATTTTTTATCAAAAGATAATGATTTAAGGCCATTATTGTGGAGTCTTTTTTATTATGTTTCCAAGGCCATTATTGTGGAGTCTTTTTTATTATGTTTCCAAGGCCATAATGGTTAGAGTCAACCAATTTGTTAAGAAATAATTAGTGTTTATCATTTCTCTCAAGGAATGGGAATATATTTTCCTATGAGTCAATGCATGATTCATCTCTATTAGGTTTATTATATAACAAATTCCTTTTAAATAAAGTTCCACTAGTGTGTGTAGCAACTATATTATTTAATACATAATCAAGATTTGTCAATTCTATTAATGAGAGATACCTAACACTCATCAACACTCTTGGCACACCTTAACATGCTTTGGAACACATTAACATTCCTTGGCACCTCACATGTCTTAGAACATATTTGTACCTAGAACATCTTGCCATGACTAGGACACCCAAGCACATGTTGACAGGCCCTAGCATAGCATATCACTCTCCTAGCATGTGTTGGCATGCCCTGTAGTCCCTAGCATTCCCTAGAACACTTTGGCATGCATTAACATACATTATCACTTGGCACACATTGGCACTTGACATGTATTGGAACCTATTATTAGTGTGCCTAGCATTCCTCTTTCGAAAAACATAAATTCCTCACTTATTAACCCTCTTATGTGTTCATTTCCTTGCATTTTAGCTTCGTTCTTCATTTTTTTTCCTTGAAACTCCTTGACACATATTGGCATACCATGACACCGTGTACATCCTAGCATGCCTTAGGATCTAGCATGTATTGGCATGCTTTGGCACTATTTGGCACATGTTAAAACACACTGGAACTCCCTAGCATACTCTGGCACTTCTTGACCTGCCCTAATATTCCGTAACATGCCTTACCTATGCTTAGCATACCTTGTCACTCCCTCATTGGCATGTCAGCTAGAACCTGTTAACACTCCCTAGCACACCCTCATATTCATTCACTTCCATGCATTTTGACTTAGTGCTCCCTTGTGTTTCCCTAGGACTCCCTAACACTCCTCATCATGCATTAGCACTCTCTGTCACACCTTAACACTCTTCGACATGCCCTATCGCTTCATAACATATGTATCACTCCCTAACACACATTGGAACTTTGCACATTTTGGTGCTTTGAAAGTATTAGCATGCCTAACATTCATTGAGATGTCTTGGTATGATTTGGCATGGTTTAATATTAAAGTTATTTGAGATCAATTATTAGAAAGTAGATGAGAAGTAAAAAAGGAAGAATTAGCACTTAGAATGCACTAACACTTGGCACTTGGCACCTATTGGCACCTATGCCCCTCTTAGAAAAGGTGAATTAATGACTTATTAACCCTCTTATGTGTTCATTTCCTTGTAGTTTAACTTGTTTATCCTTTTTGTTTCCTTCACAGTCCCTGACATGCATTGTCTGTTGTGGGGAAAAGTATCCGATGCGGATGACCCTATCCCTACTCTAAAGGTGACAGTCTTTAGCAACATCTGAAAGTAAAGCTTTGATGTTTTCCTTTATGAAAGTACAGAGAGGGGGAAGAAATGATCAACCAACCTGGTATCCTTCGCTTAGTCGATCTTGATCCTCTCTCTTTGTCTCTTGTTCCCAGCTCCTTGCTCTCTTTGCCGGTCCAGCTACACACAGATCCTGCACAAAACAAGAGAGGAAACTACAAGATACATGTACTCATAACTGATGCATGGATTAGAGTGAATCAAATATACATGTAAATACAATACATCAATGTAATACAAGTATATAGGAGAACATGCAAAACTTTATTGATAGAAGTAACAGGGTTCTGAGAAGGTTACAACCAATGATGGCTCCAATCCAGCAGCACCTCCCCAGCAGCAAGAACTCTCCTCTTCACCTCTAGTAAAACAATCACCCAATAGCTCCAACTGTAATCCAACAGCACCTCCTTGCTTTACACAAAATTCCAGCCTCCTTAGACCTCATAGAAGAGCTCTATATATAGGAGAGAAGAAGAGAGGATGAGTCAGCTTGAGGCTGGCATAGAGCTGAATAGTGTCCTCTCCCTCTTCAGTTAATCTTCAGTTCTTGAGTCCACTTGGAGATCCTTGGTTACACATGGTGATCCAGTACCTCTTACTCATCACAAGGCGAATCTGATGAACCAAGTGTCAGTTTGGAAGCTTCCTGGGCAGTTGACACCTTGCAGGATGACTGTGCCACTTGGCCAATCTCGCCCAGCGCAGGTAGCCTTCATTACTTTTGACTTCCAGCGCAGGTACAGAGTGGGACAGTTGCATTACAGCGCAGAAGCTCAGTTAAGCAGCTGACATGATCCAAAATAAGCCTGTTTTGAAGTGTTTTCAGGTGGAGAACTGATTGGAAGTGCTGTTGTTTGATGACCTTGTTCTTTTAGGGGTAAGAACAACATGTTTAGGGACTGAGGATCCCTGTGATTATTGACATTTCATGCTCCATGATGCGAGGCACAAAAATGTCTATAACAGTTGCCCCCTAAAGTATGAGGCCGTTTATCGGGTGAAATGCTTTATCTAGAGGATCCGAAGTTCGTTCCAGTGCTGAGGAGAGTGCCCTGTAATACAATACAATACAATACATTATTTTTCATTCATCATTATTCTCATGATCTAGCTGAGGCGGGCATTCCCATGCTCAGCTTTTTATAAATACATTTTGGTACATATGACAGACGATCGTCTGAAGATAGACTGATAATTTTCTGCTGAAATTATCATCCTTTGAGTAGGATGATCATCTGCTGCAATGATGTACATGGCAAATGCTTTTATATTTCCTGAATATATATCGCAGCCCGGATGGATGAAACTAGATCCGGGGTCTTCAAACTCGTTCGATCTTCACTCTAAGTACAAGTCGATCCATGTGAGAATTGCGCTGAAGTCGAACATGGAAAGACATCGCTTGATTACCGGTCAATAATGAAAACCGTTAACAAGCGCGAGAGGAATCACCAATAATGATGATGACCCTCAAGGTACTGCAGTACAATTCACGTGGCGTGAATAAAGGACTCGGCGTCGAACGCCACGCAAAATCTTCTGGTCGAAGGTCATTGATGTATACCTGTCGCCGGAAGTGAGAAACTTGCCATTGAGGCATGCAAGCTTCAAAGTACTGATGGGGGTGTTCCTAGATCAACTTCTTGGATAATGATCTGAAGTCGACAAGAAGCGATCCGTCAAAGGAGGGCCTTAATGAATCCCACATCAATGACACGGAACGGAGCTAATGATTTTAGTGGAGGTGAAAACAAACTGTGACATATGATTCAGGGTGGCGATCATGAATGGATTGAAGGATAATGTATGGCAGTGGATGGGACACGGTTGACACTTTCAGAATGACCCCTCTTGAACATATAACGACACTGATGCGATGGATCGGTAGCATTACCCCAAATGTGGATGGTTTGGCGAGGACCATGGTGATGAGACCGGTGAATGAAACAACCCAACCCGATGTGGTACGGAGGAAAAGTGTCATGTTCAAGAGTGACTTGCTACCATTAAACTTTGATGTTCTCCCAATTTTTCCCCAGTCATTTCTGACCAGTACCTCTTTATTTTTGTCAAGCTTGAGGAGGATAACATATGCTTGTTCTATAACCTGCCCTTCGGGCAAGCCCATTGCTATGATTTAACGAGCCTAGCGATAGGGAAACTCGTTCTCGTCTAAAGACAAGTTTGTCGCTATTTAATGATTTTAACGAGTCTAACGACAAGGATAACTCGGTCCTTTTCATTTTTAGAGAGTCTGAAAAGGTACAGAAAGTTAACTCCATGATTCCTTTTTCGTCATCTAATCCCTTAAGTCCGAAAAAGTATAAAACAATACAGAAGGGATGAATTTTCGATTGCTTTAACGAGCCGAACAAGACAAGCGCTCGATCTTTTTGTGCAATAATCCCTCAGGTCCAAAAAGATTAAAATCTAGAGGAGGGATAGCGTTCCAGTCGTTTAACGAGCTGGAAGGCCAAAACTCGGCAAACTTTTCATATTTTACGAGTCAGTGAAAAGAGCTCAAAGAAGACTCGTCTTTTGAGGAACGAGTGATAAACAGGGATAGCAGCAGATTCCAGGTACAGGTTGGAATTTTCCAATCACGGCAGTGTCACAAGGGTGGCTAAGTGAAATCACTCTTCGCAGCTGTTCCTCAAAATGGGTAAACAAACATATGGAGATGAACGATTGGCCAAATGAACGGATGGAGGTGAGACTGCAAGAACACGACCAAGGGCTTTAATATGGCTGTCAAAGGTTACATTTACCAAGGTTATTTACCGGTTCATTTTTTCTGGGTGAGCTTGAACTCTAGGGGAAGATTGCTCACAACTTATGTTTATTTTTTAACGAGCATGAACTATGTGCTAAAACTGCTCGGATCTTGCGTTTATTTTTTAACGAGCATGAACTATGCGCTAAAACTGCTCGATGATAAGTTTGCATGCCCCCAGCATAATAATACAAATCGAGGTGCATGCCCCCCAAGCTTCATTGCATTCAACTTTGTTGATTGGAATGAAGGTTTACCATTGAGATCTGGAAAGGGGATTGTTTCATTTTTTAATGAGGTTGACATAGTAAAAGAACTATCCTCATGGTTTTTCATTTTTTAACGAGGTTGACCTGAGATAGGAACTATCCTCGAAGCCGACCAAATATCTAGGAATCTTCCGAATCCAACCAGAAGATTGGATTAGATTTCATTTTGTAGGTTTCCACCGTGGCCACTCCCGCCAGATTAATTGGAGGCGGTAGGGCGAAAGTACCCATTAAGGCAGGGTCTTTTAGGAGACCTACTCCGATATTTTGAAACGAATGGTCGCTTCCATGGATCAGAGGAACGCTTCCTGTAACTTGTGAACCATTAGGGAGGAAATTTTGTTGGTCAATGATCGTAATCTCTCCTTGAAAGGGGAATGCGATTTTCCTAAAATAGGTCGACACAACAGCTTCCATGGCATAAATCCATGGTCTTCCCAGTAGGATGTTATAGTCAAGATTGCCATCGATGACTTCAACATCTATTTCTACTGTTTTGCCCCCTAGTTCAACTCTCAAGTTACTAAGGATACCGTAAGGGGTATATGTCCTTCCGTCGAATGCTTTTAATGTTGTTGATGATCGCGTCAAGGTTGGAGATCCTAAAGTTTTCCAGCAACTCATCGACATAATACATGTCGATGCCCCCTCATCAATAATTGTTCGGTGAACAGTTTTGTTGAGGGCTTTCACTTGGACGAGGAAAGCTAGTTGAGCTGGTAACTGAGGATCATATCCTTTGTGATCAAAGGATACAAGATTGGAATCTTTAGGATCCACCCCACCAATTGCTGATAACAATGCCTGCCTTTGGGATGGGCAATTTTGTAGTACTTCAAGAGTCGACATAGCAGACGGCGATTGCGCCAAATCTTCCACTATATTATAATGCTGTGCCGCTCTGGCACGAGGATTAAATGTCGACTTGTGTACCACTCCCTTTGGCGGTTTTATTGTTAATTCATGTGTGATGGGGGGTACAACTTCTGCCGAAGTTGTTGTCGAACTGCTAGGTTGATCTTTACCTTTATCGTTCGACACCTGTGGATTCCCGTAATCTTTGTTCCTTGTCGAAATTAAAGCATCATCCTGTTGCTTCGATATCGATAACATAAGCACTTGCGACGGTGAAGCATTTCCACTACCAACCAGATTTTTTCCTCGATCGGGAAACGGATCAGTTAACACAGCTGGAGTTTGCGAACTCTTTAAGAATCTTTTTAGATCAGCTTTGTATGGACATTCTCTCGTCCAGTGATCCTCATCACATATCTGACACCCATAAGGTGGTTTCCTATCTCGAGGAGGGCTTGAAGAGGTTTTTCGAGGAGATGACTCTCCTTGTTTCTTCTTCTTCCCTTTGTTTTGATTCTTCTTGCTTCCTGGTTGATTGAAGTTTTTGCCTTTATCCGTAGATACAGCATTTACCTCCGAAGCAAGAATCTCTTGATTTGCTCTTTGATTCGAAGTCTTACAGGTTTTCTTATCTGAATCCCTTGTCGACTTAGCGTTTGCAGTTCCAATCACGCCATCACCGGCATGAGAGTCACTATTTGATCCGGGAGGAGGAGGGATTGAAAATTCCGGTCTGGGGGCGTCAGGTATCTTATCATAGAGCGTGCCCGACTGAGTATATACTAAGTCCAAATATTGAGCACGAGCAATAACCTGCTCCTCTGTTACGACGCCTCCCTTGGCCACATCTTCTGTTATTGCAGGCAGAAGCGACTTTATAAACCACTCAGCTAATAGCTGATCTGGAACATAGGTTTTTACCATTCTGCGACGACGACGCCACTCATGTATATGATCTGATATATGTGTGGCCGTTGTCTGCTTGAAATTGGTCAAGATCTCTGTTCCAGTTTCGTACCTTATAGGTAATTGAAAGTGTGTTAAGAAAGTCGTGGCTAGGGAACTAAAATTGTCGAACGAGGCTCTAGGTAATTCAATATACCATTTAGCCGTCGGACCAGTCAATGTCCTCTGGAAAAGACGAAGCCTTATCGAATCATCATTCAAGGTATTCGATGAACACCACAGATGGAATGTCATCACATGATTCGACGGGTCTTCGCCCGGATTTCCATTGAATTTAGGAATGTCCGAAGGAAGTTTGTGAGGAATCGCTGGCCACCAATGGGCATAGGCGATTGGATCGTTTGTTAATCGATGTAAATCTGGTAATTCTAGGGTCGCCACGAATGGCAACTGCTGATTCAGGTGTGGCGAGGCATATCCAGGATACGATGGGATCGTCTGAGCAGTAGGCCTTTGCATACCAGCATAATGCAACTGATGTTGATATGACTGATACGGCTGGTGGGCTTGGCCACTGTAAAGTGGTTGATTTAACCCGTTCTGAATATAGGGTTGCCCACTATTTGCAAAGATCTGTTGCTCAGACCCCTGGTACACCTGTTGAAACTGAGGTTGTTGGTATTGCACCATCCATGGTTGTGAAGCCATGTTTTGTTGTGCGACACTAACCGATGGACCAAGACGCGGGGTTATGGTTCCCGTTTGTATCTGTGTCGTCCCGGCAGTTGGCGATTGTGGTTGTGTTGCAGGGTCAATAGGCTGTTGCATTACAACTTGGGGTTGACATACAACAGGCATCGATTGAACTTGCGACATGGTTACAATTGCTGGCGTCGTCGGGATACTAGACATAGGTACACATTGTTGCATGGAATATACAACTCTTGGTTGTTGGGGTAACATAGGTACCCAACCACTCGTCGTTACTTCAGTCAAACCTGAATGTGGTTGAAAACTGCCGTATGGGTATCCCCCTGAAAGGGGAAGTGAAAGGGCATATTGCCCCCCATACGGTAACAATCCGGAGCTCAAGGGTATAGATGGCCTTTGAGGACTGGATGGCCCAAACTGATTCCCAAAGGGATCAATTTGTCTCGTTTCAACATAAGAATTACCGGGTATTATACCGGAAGAACAAACTGGAACAGACCAAGTTGTCATAATAGTCCCTGGGTGGACTCCTTCTAGCTGATGAGAGCTAGTCGGGACGGCTGGTATGCCGGCAAACATCGTCGGATTGGCAGCAGGATCTTCTGCTGTCGCTGTGTCGTTTGGCACAGTTCTAGATGTCGACGGTTTTTCAGACATTTTAAGTCTATCCAATAAACTTCCTAACGATTCTTCAGGAACTTCTGGTGGCGATAGACAAACTTCTGATGCAGAAGGAAAAAGAGGGGTACCTACTCCAAAATGAATTGGAGTATTTGCTTGCTGGTCCTCTACGATTTCCTCTATTGCAATCAGACCAGGAGGAAGAGGAAGACCGTCAGGTCCGTAAAAGATTTCTGGTGCCGAAGAAGGGGTTGCTTCGACAGCGACAGTTGTTTGAACAACAAGACTCTGTGGACCGATTTCAGATGGAACTGGTTCAGTTATGCAAGTACTTGTCTTCAGACTAGGATCAGTACCACTGTCCTTCTGTTGCTGTTGAACTTCTTCAATAGAGGCAGGGATTCCAGAAATATCAGGAGTGACCAGAATCTCAGATGTTGTTGGAACTTCCGTTCTAACTTTAACAGGAGATTTTGACCTGGTACAGCGAGTTCGCTTCGTCCGTACTACTCTCGGTTCCGGAGACAAAGACGGTTGACTCACAAGTCTCCCCGAACGACGGAGTTTTAATTGACTTTCCTCCACGGTTGCGGATTACTTGATCAACTAAAATACAAAAAAGGGGAATTATGTTTCCGTATTGAATGAATTTTATTAGACGCTTTTAGACACAACTTTGCTTTTTCATGTTTTAAGAGTCGAGAAAAAGCTAAAGATGACTCTAGTCGCCTTCGATGTATTAACGAGCCCGAAGTGACAAATGCTCGGTTGGACCTTTTCAGTTATAGAGTTTGAAAAGGGCCAAAAGAAACTGCTCTGGAGATCTAGGCAGAGGGTGTGCCAAACCTTTCGCGAAACCACAGAATACGTTTTACGGTACGGGTGGTCGATCTTCGTGAATGCTGTGTTCACTGCATCGCGATCAGTAGGGCGGTCGACACGGCTTCCTAAGGATAAAGGATAAAAGCCTATAGGGGTCTCCCAATATACGCGACGGTACGCGGGAGCTCAAGTCCGTATTAGTGCCACCGACTCTCAGGAGGAATCACCCACCTTCGTAGAGATCGACAGTCACTACGTTTAACGACGCCGGAACACGTCTCTACCTAGACCTCTACTGTGAGCGTTATGTTACAATGCATTTTTAGATTCATTCAATATATTTTAAGTTGATCTTGTTTATCAGTTTGTCTTTCAGGATCACCACGAGATGTATTGGTACGAATTCCTAAATGCAGCTAAAATGATAAGCAAGCTTTTACAATCTTTTTAGCTTTGAAAATCCTAACTACTGAGGGGAGAGAAAAACAATATCTTTCCACACAGAGCATAAAGCACAAACTAATGCACTTTCTCCTAGATCAGACACACAAACTTATCAAAAATGCAAATGCAAGATGCATGTATTTCTTTTCTTTTCCCTTAATGTTGATGTAGACAAAAGGAAATTGTTGTATAATTTTCGAATTCAATTTGAAGCGTAAACAAACAAGTTTCGTCTAAAATGAAAAGACACCTTACAGGTACTTGTTTCAACACTAAAAATATATGAATTCAAACCATAATATGAAAAACAAACAAACTCAAACAGCCATGAACAGTAATAAAACTAGCTCTTAAGATCACAAAGACACTTTTACAGTTCAGGATCTAAGAGGTCACAACTATACTGGTTCGCTTTTCACAATGGGAAACTGTAACTGAAACAAGAAATACTGAAAGAACATTCACAGTTTCATCACACAACTGAGGCGGAATAATGTCAAGGAGAATGGTTTACAGCAAATACAATGACCAGCAAGCAATCAGCAAAAAATCAGTGAAAACAGGGCTGAGACACAATGGGAAAACTGAGCAAGACAAAGGCTAACTGGACCAGCGCAGGCTCTGGTCTGTCAGTTTGACTCTCAGCGCAGTTCCCGAAGGGAGTACCTGCGCTGTAATGCAGACTGCTTGTGGACAGCCTGCTTTGGGACACGAGAGTTACGTCTACAAAGTTTTCCGGATCATAAAAAACTCAAAAATGCACTGTTTTTGCTGAAATAAAAAGCTATAGGTCAAGTACAGGCTAAGGGATGATCAAGAGGATGAAGATCTATCACAAAGAGTAAAGAGTCTTTTGTAGATAAGCTCTTCAAATCTTGAATTTGCTCAGTAAATGAGCAATAGTAGCAGACCCTCTACTTCGCTTTTGATATAGTCAAAAGCTTTTCGATTTGGTACTCTTTTCTTCAAGAAATGAATAGCAAAATACTACAAACACCAACAAGATACTAGGCTCCCCAGCGGAGTCGCCAGTTTGTTGTGGGGAAAAGTATCCGATGCGGATGACCCTATCCCTACTCTAAAGGTGACAGTCTTTAGCAACAACTGAAAGTAAAGCTTTGATGTTTTCCTTTATGAAAGTACAGAGAGGGGGAAGAAATGATCAACCAACCTGGTATCCTTCGCTTAGTCGATCTTGATCCTCTCTCTTTGTCTCTTGTTCCCAGCTCCTTGCTCTCTTTGCCGGTCCAGCTACACACAGATCCTGCACAAAACAAGAGAGGAAACTACAAGATACATGTACTCATAACTGATGCATGGATTAGAGTGAATCAAATATACATGTAAATACAATACATCAATGCAATACAAGTATATAGGAGAACATGCAAAACTTTATTGATAGAAGTAACAGGGTTCTGAGAAGGTTACAACCAATGATGGCTCCAATCCAGCAACACCTCCCCAGCAGCAAGAACTCTCCTCTTCACCTCTAGTAAAACAATCACCCAATAGCTCCAACTGTAATCCAACAGCACCTCCTTGCTTTACACAAAATTCCAGCCTCCTTAGACCTCATAGAAGAGCTCTATATATAGGAGAGAAGAAGAGAGGATGAGTCAGCTTGAGGCTGGCATAGAGCTGACTAGTGTCCTATCCCTCTTCAGTTAATCTTCAGTTCTTGAGTCCACTTGGAGATCCTTGGTTACACATGGTGATCCAGTACCTCTTACTCATCACAAGGCGAATCTGATGAACCAAGTGTCAGTTTGGAAGCTTCCTGGGCAGTTGACACCTTGCAGGATGACTGTGCCACTTGGCCAATCTCGCCCAGCGCAGGTAGCCTTCATTACTTTTGACTTCCAGCGCAGGTACAGAGTGGGACAGTTGCATTACAGCGTAGAAGCTCAGTTAAGCAGCTGACATGATCCAAAATAAGCCTGTTTTGAAGTGTTTTCAGGTGGAGAACTGATTGGAAGTGTTGTTGTTTGATGACCTTGTTCTTTTAGGGGTAAGAACAACATGTTTAGGGACTGAGGATCCCTGTGATTATTGACATTTCATGCTCCATGATGCGAGGCACAAAAATGTCTATAACATTGTCACACCCTTGCACCTCTTGGCACGCCTTAGCACTTGGCACATCTTAGCATATTTGGCATACGTTCATACTATCTAGCACATCTTAGCATTCCATAGAATTCCTTGGAACTCATTCCCTCACAACTAGTCTTACATTTTTTGACAACTTGGGAACCCAATTAGGTCCTTAGCTATTGCAATTCATGTGATATTGGCATTTTTTAGCCACAACAACTTGACCAATTGCACCTACTACAAGTAGATTGTGCCTTGTTCACCTAAGAAATGCTTATAATTCATGGTAGGCCACTCATGTCAAAGCTCAACTTGTCCCACTTAAGGAATTACCAAGACAAGGATCACATCTAGCCATGGACATAAAACAACTAGGCAACATAGCTTACATAGGAAAAATTTCACATGTACGTTTAGTTCATATAAATTGTAGAGCCTTAACGAAGAGTTTGCAAGAACTACAAGATGCACAAGACACATAATATATAAGCCGACACAAGTTGAGTGCCCCAAAAAATATACACAACAATGTAAAATATGAAATTTTCTAAAATAGATTAAAACATGAGAATTCAACTAAAGTGTGACACATGTCATATAAAAATTATAGCTAAAAGAAAAATAGTGTTGTACCCAACACAAATCTCCCTTTGTCTAAAAATAATCTGTCAAGCCCCTTATCACAATTATAGGATTTACTCCTGCAAATCCTATTATGAACTTCTCTTAACACACTTCATCCTTATCACACTTGAATTCATTGACACTCCGTTGCACACACTCTTATTTGTTCATTTCCATGCATTTTGATATAGTTCTCCCTTGTGATGCCTCGACACTTCTCAACATGCATTGACATTCTCCGACATGTGTTAGCACACCTTTTCATTCCTTGCCATGCTCTGAGCCTCCCTAGCTATCATGCCCTCACAACTACCCTTACATAATTTGCAACTTGGGAACCCAACCAAGTCCTCTCTTGACTACAAGATTGTGATCAAGTTATGGTTACTACAACTAGACTACGTTTTCAATTTGTGTATCTTGGGAGGTACTCCAAAATATTAGTGAGACGGGTTTTTGTGATTTTGGTCACAAAAGGCTTTGTGGGAAAAGAACCCAAGAGAATGGGTTTTGGACCAAAGATGGGTTTTAAAAACTAAAAGAAAATTAAAAAGGATAATTAATATTTCCTAATGTCTAAGTGGATACAACTCATACGTTCTGAAGGGTTCCTAAGAGGCCTAGCTAGGAAAATCTATTTAAGGAGGCCTTAGTATGAAGGCAAGACCATCAAGTGAGAAGGAGGTCAGGAGAGATGCAGTCATAAAGTAGGTCTAATTATATGGTTGAGTATGGGTTGCTAAAGGGAGGCCATGATCATCCACCAAGAGTGAGATCATCATGTGAGGGTTCACAAGAATGTTGCATACCTTAATGGGTTCAAGCTATGAAGTAGGATGACATACTATTGGTTCTCTTCTGGCAGATTGAGCTTAAGACAGGTGGCTCATGATAATTTGGGCATGTGATTTCAGTGTTGTTTCTATGTGAAGGCCGCATCAAATTTTGAAATAGTAGAGAGGGTTGAGACCTTGCCTTGTGGTGGTTAGTAGGCTACAAGATCTGTGATAAAGACCAACAAAAATGGAGGGCATGCACTCGAATTTAGGGCTAGAACAAAAGTGATTGTAGGTGTTGTTAGCCCTTGAGGTGCAGTGGTGCTATTTTTAGCAGAAATGTCACTTGTTTTAGCTCTGACGACCACGTCTCCTCTTGCTCCGCTTTGGCCATAAGATGGACTTCAAAAATATTACTCCCACATCTATAATTGCCTCAAGTCCTGATCCAAATGGATCCAAATATGCTCTCTAAGTCTTCAAAATCTCGTAAAATCATGCCAAAGAGCAAAACAATTGCATGAGAAAAGCCCTTAGAATGGCAGAGAAACAATATCAGGAGGCCAAAAACACGTAAAAACAGTGAAAAACATATTGTCGGAGGCATAAAGAAGTGAATGCACAGTAGCCGTCAGATTTGGCCGATCAATGGTCCAGATCTGATCGGAAAACCATAATCGGCAACCACAACAGAGTGCTACAACGACCCGGGGCTATCACGATATGCGTTGCAACTAATTGCATCGCGATATTGCAATCGAAGAAACATTATGGAGTGGGGCCTATACCCATACGTGTATGTGATGTGATAAGCCCCAGACCCGAAAGGGTTCGTGAAGGGAAATATATAATATTTGAAGTCTGAAGGGAGCCAATTTTCACGTTATTTTCACAATTTTTAATGTATTTTTAAAATACAAAGGAGCAAGGCCAAAGTAACTTGTGATAGCGATGAGGACGGACCCGATAGAGGAATAGACCGTATTTAAGGACTTTTGAATTCCAGAATGAATATAGCTTTGTTATAGATATTTTTGGGCCCTGCAACCCCAAACAACAAATATCCATAAATCAAGGGATCTTTAGTCCCTAAAAGAGTTGTTTCAACCCCTAAAAGAACAAGGTCAAAAGAGTACAGCTCCTCCCAGAAAGTCCTCCATGAAAAACCACTCAAAATTGGTCAATTCAGGATAAGAGCACTTGCTCCATGGTCCAGGTGCGTTTAAGCCCACCTGAATACACTGTGGGCCTGTGTTTAAGAGCAGGTAGCCCTTCTACAAGGTGCGCTGAGCGGGAAAGTGACAAATGGCAGTGTCATTTTGCAAGGTGGAAAGGCATGGAATCTTCCATAACTCTCTCCTGTGACACTTGTTTCTCAGAATTCGACCAAGGATGAGTCAGAGATGCTCAATCTCCAAGTGGAAGCAAGGACTATCAGTGGGAGGACACTAATCAAAAACACAGAAGCTGACTCATTACCTTGTCAAAATGCTATAAATGGATCCCTCACCAAGAGATCCAGAGGTTGGAATGGGGCTTCTTGTAAGGAACTGCTGATAGTTTCTTGAGGAGATCTTAGAGCTTGTTGGGTAATTTATGCTTTTATATGAGGTGAAAAGGGAACTTTTTCTTGTCAAGAGGATGATGCTGGGTTTGAACAGCTGGTTGTAACTCTCTTGACTTCATTTTATTTATCAATAAAGCTATTCTTGCTTCCTTCCATTTCTTTGTGTAATACATGTTTATGCATTTGAATGGTTATTCTACACTGACCCTAGATTATTTATATTAGTAGATCTTTGTTCTTGCATAGTCTTGTGTTGTTGGTCTTGCAGATATTCTTTGGAGCTGGGCATACAAGCAGGCAAACATCAAGAGACTGTGAGAAAGAGGAAGAATCAAGCAAGGAGTACAAGCGAAAGACAAAGGTTGGCTCCTTCTATCTTCTTCTATCTACTCATTATAAAAGGAAATCAAGATAGACTTTCTTCTATTGTTTCTAAGGTAGCTACCATACCTTAGTGGGATAGAGTAGTTCTGAGTAGACACTAATCCCTGTAACAAAATGGCGACTCTGCTGGGGACGATATAGTTTGTTTGTTTATTTGTAATTGTTTATCTTATAAACACATAGACGGAGTCTGAAGATCAGCCAGCTAGCCTTCGAACTGCATTCGTTTTACGAATGCAAAGTAGATCAAAGCTACTTCAGTCGATCTCCGGGTTGTTTATGATTTGAACATTCAATCTACAAACTCTCTATTTTGTTCTTTATGGTAGCCTTAGAAGCCTCATATAAGATCTACCCTTAATTATCAAGCTTACTGATCTTTTACATGGCCTAAAATACTGAACTAAACTGAAAATAGTAACCCGGAGCCAGTTCAAAGTCTCGTCTCTGAACCAGCGCAGCTTCTGAACTGGGTACCTGCTCTTAAGCGCACTTCCCGTGAGGTGTACCTGCTCTTAAGCGCAGATTCATTTCTTTCAGTTTTATTCTCTGTTTTTACAGCCTAAGATCAGTGACCCTCTGTTCAGAAACCCTTTTCCTTACTGATATTCCAACCCCAAATGTGCAAAGAACTGTTAATGTTTTAAGTGTATTTTTATCATTTTCAGTCTCTCTTTCGCAAAAAGTAGCATAATCGAGCTGTCGTCTTGTGTTTGAAAAGTGTCGTAACTGTCGTTTTCAGCCATAGGCAGCAAAACACCCTTTGAAAGTGTCGATTATATGATTTACTTTTGCTTTTGATTCGAATTGGTGTAATTTTAAAAGTGTCGAAAAGCTATTTCTCCTTTCAAAAATCGTTGAGTGTCTTTCTACCCTCACTTGTCTTTGAAAAGGAAATTATTGAATTGCTATCGCTTTTTAAAATAATTCGAATTTGCACATTTAGCTTTCTTTTTTCATATACTAAGAAAGTCGAAAAAACAAATACATCATTGTGCATTTGCATTTAGACGATCTGCTTGGCTTGATTTAGGAAAAGTGCATTTAAAGTGTGCTCTATGCTCTTTGATGAAAGGAATTTGATTCTCTTTCCCTAGTAGCTAGGATTTTCATGACATAAAAGAAGATAAAAGTTTGTTTATCATCTTTAGACTGCATTTTAGGAATTACATCTATACATCACGCGGTGAACCTTAAAAGGAAAATTTCATAAACAAGATCAACTTTAAAATAAACTGAATGAATCTAACAACGCTTTGGAACCTAACGCAACATCTAGAGGTCTAGGATAGAGACGTGTTCCAGTGTCGTAAAACGTGGTAACTGTCGCTCTCACTGTTGGTTGGGTGATTCCTCCACTTTGAGTCGATAAGTGCCAATACGGACTTGAGCTCCCACGTACCGTCGAGTATATTTTGGGAGACCACTATAGGATTAATCCTTTATCCATAGGGAGCCGTTTCTGCCGCCTTATCGATCGCAATGCACCGAACACAGCATTCGGGAAGATTGACTACCGTACCGTAAAACATATTCTGCAGTTTTGTGATTGGTCTGGTACACCCTCTACCTAGATCTCCAGAGCAGTCCCTTTCGTTCCTTTTCAGACTCTTTAACAGAAAAGGTCCATCTGAGCACTTGTCACTTCGGGCTCATTAAAAATCGAAGGAGACTAGAGTCATCTTTTGTTTTTTCTCGTCTCTTTAAAATTGAAAAAACAAGTTGTGTCAAAGCGTCTAAAATTTATTTTAAACGGAATAATCATCACCTTTTCCTACGTTGATCTTAGGTTGAGACAATGGAGTCCACCGACCAAGGGATACCCCTTAGAGGAAATCCTAGTCCTTTCTCCTCTTGGGGAGATATCGGTGCACCCCACATGGCCACATTGTCACTTCCAGGGTTGACAATAGGCTTGCCAGTCTATCTCTTCTCAACCTCAGTTGTTATGAACACCGCAATTCCTGAACAGTCTAGTCATCAGCTAAACGATCAAAAAGTTACCCCCCAAGCCTCCACTTCATCCAATTCTTCCTCACTTCCTTCCTCTTCGCTTGGTAAGGCTGAAAGAGCCAAACATCAAGTGCCTGAGAAGAAGAAGGAAAAGAAGAAGAAAGAGAAGAAGACAAAGGAGCCAAAAATGAGAGGGGGCAACAAGTCGTTATCTAGCGAAAATCCACACACTGCACCGACCAGGCCTAAATCGCCATGTGTCGTGTGCAAAGGGGATCATTATCATAGAGATTGCCCCTCTATCCCTCAAATCCTAACGGATTGGTCCCCTCGTTTGCACAATCCGGTGTCATCAACCTCTGAAGCTCATGTTGAAAGAACATCGTCGACTAGTGGAAGTGAAGTCCATGGACAAAAAGGAAAGTATAGATTTCCTTGTAAATTGTGTGAAGGTGATCATGCCGTCCACCGTTGTCCCTTCTTAGACAAAGCAAAAATAGTTCTGGAATATCGTCCGGTTTCACCTATACGACTTCCACCTGGATATAAAAATCTCTCGCCAAGTCAACCACTAGTCGAAAATTCAGCTGGCCCTCTCAAGTGGTCAGCCGAAGCATCTATCGTTAAAGATGAACCATCTGAATCCACACCAAACGAAAGTCAAAAGGTCGAGATGGCAGTTGACCCGGTCTTGCCTTCAGAGGTTCCATCTTCGGATGATATCGTCACCGAAGAGAATGAAGATAGCACCATTCAAATTCTGTTCGTGAACGCAGACTTTGATGATCAGGGGAACAACCTTCCCATTCCTTTACCGCAGGAAGGAAGTTCATCAGAGTCATATCCGGTCGTCTATTCGGTCCCACCTCCAAGCAATCTAGTTGTTTCCTTTGACTGGAATCAACTAGGCAGACCCCGTTTACCGGCTAGTGTACCATTTCGAATTATAGTTCAAATCTATAGAATGGTCATGGCCAGTACCATCATTGATGAAGGGGCTTCTGTGAGTATCCTTTCCTCAACTGCTTGGAAAGCGCTTGGTTCACCAACGCTTTTGCCTGAAATCAGAAATCTGACAGGCTTTGATAAAGGAACCAGTCGACCTTTAGGTATTCTTCCCAATGTACCAATAACATTGAAAAGGAAGACCGTTCAAATGAACGTGATGGTAGTCCAAGGTCCCTTAGATTATAATCTACTCCTTGGACGAGACTATATTTATTGCATGGGTGCAATTGTCTCCTCACTCTTTAGAGTGATGTGTTTTCCGCACGAAGGAAGAGTGGTCAAGCTCGTAGACCAACTTTCATTCCCCGGCTCACACACAACACATAGTCATACACCATTCCTAAATGGTCTTTTCACACCAGGAATGTCTCAACACCCAGTCCGTCAGCCCGATGAGGGTGAGTAATTCAGGGACAGGACTGAAACCCAGGGGGGCATGCACCCTGATCTGCTTCGGCAGGAAAACTTCAAGTATTGAATAGGTTTCCACGAGAGTATATGACCTACGTAATTCCCGTCCAAAATTTGGAAGAGAGGGTTGGAATGGAACAAGATTCTCTTGTCAAAGTTATGAGAGTAGACGGGCATCGTCACTCCTCGTTGTCTATTTCGGTAGACATCGTCGAAGAAATGTTTCATTTGCTCCGCGAATAAAACAATCTTTGGTAACCTGTAAGAGGTAGGCCTCTCCCAGTAAAACATATGTTTTGGTGGATAGAAGTAGAGGTAACCTTGAAACTTTATTTTATACCTAGGGGCATGCAACCCTTTTGGCGTGCAAGCCAAGGGCGACCATTTATTTTTTAGATTTTTAGGTCCTCCCTTTAAACCCGTAGGCTAACCCTTTAAACTCATAGGATTGGTCATTTCCTAACTTGCATAAAGAAAGGATGTGGGGCAAAGATAAAAACCTTGCCATTTTTATATGAGACATTTCTATAATACGACTGGAAGTATCGAGTAGTTTTAATGCAAACTTCATGCTCGTTAAAAAATAAACGTAAGCACTGTGAGCAAATGTTCCCCCAGAGTTCAAGCTCATCCAGAAAAAATGAACCAACCTCCGGTAAATGACCATCGTGAATATAAAATTTCAGCCTTTTAAAGCCTTGGACGTGTTTGCACCACCACCTCCACTTTTACATTGGCCGATCATTCACCTCCATTTGATTGTTTACCCATTTTGAGGAACAGCTGCGAAGAGTGATCATTTATAGCCATCCTCGTAACATTGCCGTGATTGGAAAATTCCAAGCCTTACCTGGAATCAGCTGCTACCCATTTCATCACTCGTTCCTCAAAAGACGAGTCTTCTTTAAGCTCTTTTCAACTGACTTGATAAATATGAAAAGATCGCCGAGTTATTAGCCTCTCCAGCTCGTTAAAAAGACCGGAAGTGCTATCTCTCCTTTAGATTTTAATCTTTTTGGATTTGAGGGATCATTACACAAAAAGATCGAGCGCTTGTTTTGTTCGGCTCGTTAAAAAGATCGAAAATCCATCCCTTCTGTATTGTTTTATACTTTTTCGGACTTAAGGGATTACATGACGAAAAAGGAATATTGGAGTTTCCTTTACGTACCTTTTCAGACTCTCTAAAAATGAAAAGGATCGAGTTATCTTTGTCGTTAAACTCGTTAAAATCTAAATAGCGACAAACTTGTTTGTGGCAGGCAAGAACGAGTTTCACTATCGCTAAGCTCGGTAAAACGAAGCGATAGGTTCGCCCGAAGGGCGAATTATAGAACAAGCATATGTTATCCTCCTCAAGCTTGACAAAAATAAAGAGGCACTGGTCAGCAATGACTGGGGAAAAATTGGGAAGGAAACTTGAAGAAACTTTGTTGGTAGTAAGTCGCTCTTGAACATGACACTTTCGCTCTGCATCCATGTCGGGTTGGGTTGTTTCATTCACCGGTCACATCACCATGGTCGCCCACGCCATCCACATCTGGGGTTCATGCTACCAATCCATCATGTTAGTGTCGCCGATATGTTCAAGAGAAGTCATTCAGAGAATTCACCCTGATCCACCCACCATAATACATTTATACTCCATCCATTCATGACCGCCATCCTGAACCTTATATCGTCAGTCAGTTTTCACCTTCATAAAATCATTTGCTCCTTTCCGAGTCATTGATGTGGGATTCATTAAGGCCCTCCTATGACGGATCACTTCTTGTCGACATTAGCTCATTATCCAAGAAGTCGATCTAGGAATACCCCCTTCAGTACTTTGAAGCTTGCATACCTTAATGGCAAGTTCTCACTTCCGGCGAAAGGTTTACATCATTGGCCTTTGACCGAAAGATTTTACGTAGTGTTTGACGCCAAGTCATTTATTCACACCACGTAGATTGTACTGCAGTACCTTGAGGGTCATCATCATTATCGGTGATTCCTCTCGCACCTGTTAACAGCTTACATTATTGGCTGGTAATCAGGTGATGTCTTTCCATGTTCGACTCCAGAACACTTTTCACATGGATCGACTTGTACTTTGAGTGAAGATCGGAAGAGATTGAAGACCCCGGATCTAGTTTCAGCCATCCGGGCTGCGATATATTCAGGAAAATAAAAACATCAAATGTACAGCATTATGGCACAGATAATCATCCAATCAGAAGGATGATGGCTCTACCAGAATCATCAGTCTATTTTCAGACAGTTATCTGTCCTATGTACATGAGTATGAATTTATAACGCTGAGCATGGGAATGCCCGCCTCAGCTAGATCATGAAAATGTTATGAAGATAATGTATTGTGTTGTATCTTATTACAGGTCTCCTCTTGGCTCGAAAAGAACTCCGGATCCTCATTATAAAGCATTTCACCCGACATTTTTAAGAAGAAAAAAGAAAAGAAAAAATATCGACCTCATGCTTTAGGGGGCAACTGTTATAGATATTTTTGGGCCCTGCAACCCCAAGCAACAAATATCCATAAATCAAGGGATCCTTAGTCCCTAAAAGAGTTGTTTCAACCCCTAAAAGAACAAGGTCAAAAGAGTACAGCTCCTCCCAGAAAGTCCTCCATGAAAAACCACTCAAAATTGGTCAATTCAGGATAAGAGCACTTGCTCCATGGTCCAGGTGCGTTTAATCCCACCTGAATACACTGTGGGCCTGCGTTTAAGAGCAGGTAGCCCTTCTACAAGGTGCACTGAGCGGGAAAGTGACAAATGGCAGTGTCAGTTTGCAAGGTGGAAAGGCATGGAATCTTCCATAACTCTCTCCTGTGACACTTGTTTCTCAGAATTCGACCAAGGATGAGTCAGAGATGCTCAATCTCCAAGTGGAAGCAAGGACTATCAGTGGGAGGACACTAATCAAAAACACAGAAGCTGACTCATTACCTTGTCAAAATGCTATAAATGGATCCCTCACCAAGAGATCCAGAGGTTGGAATGGGGCTTATTGTAAGGAACTGCTGATAGTTTCTTGAGGAGATCTTAGAGCTTGTTGGGTGATTTATGCTTTTATATGAGGTGAAAAGGGAACTTTTTCTTGTCAAGAGGATGATGCTGGGTCGGAACAGCTGGTTGTAACTCTCTTGACTTCATCTTATTTATCAATAAAGCTATTCTTGCTTCCTTCCATTTATTTGTGTAATACATGTTTATGCATTTGAATGGTTATTCTACACTGACCCTAGATTATTTATATTAGTAGATCTTTGTTCTTGCATAGTCTTGTGTTGCTAGTCTTGCAGGTATTCTTTGGAGCTGGGCATACAAGCAGGCAAACATCAAGAGACTGTGAGAAAGAGGAAGAATCAAGCAAGGAGTACAAGCAAAAGACAAAGGTTGGCTCCTTCTATCTTCTTCTATCTACTCATTATAAAAGGAAATCAAGATAGACTTTCTTCTGTTGTTTCTAAGGTAGCTACCATACCTTAGTGGGATAGAGTAGTTTTGAGTAGACACCAATCCCTGTAACAAGCTTGGCAAAATTTCACAGTGTTGCAGCATTTCTTTGTGTAAAACATAAAACAATCATTTTTGGTATTTGAAAGGATTTCCAAGGCCCGAAGACCGAAGGTATGGTCGAGAGACAGATGGCCGGAAGGGGAAAAGGCCATAGCACGATGTAGCCCACAATAGAAGCGATCATGGAGCATCACTGGCATGAGCGAGCCACTTGAAAACGTGGAAAATTTACTAGAATTTGGTTACTATGTTGTTAGATAAAGAGACCTCTTATCTCATCTATGACGAGTTATGGCATCAAGTAGTTAAAAAGGACAAAGGGGATAGATTAAGACCTCTTGAGCCTCAGAGGGTTCAAGAGCACTGTAAAAAGCATATAAATGGCTGAAAGTTCGAAGTGATAAGGGTTCAACTTTTGGATACTGTGGAGACTCTGCTCCTCCCAGCGTCTCATCTTCATTCCAGTAATACAGGCTTCTTTTTTTGTTATATGTTCAATCCCCATATTTCCCTTTATTCTAAGCTTGCACTTGAATGGGTTATTCATGTTTTCTTCTGTGTCGAATGCCAGATAACTATCATCTTATCTCTGCATTGATAAATTAGATTTGTAAGCTTCATTTGCTTTCTGTAGCTAGCCATTCATATGTGTTTATGTATGCATCTGCTGGTACAGTCAGTATTCTCCATCTATCCATTGAATCTATAATCTATTGGGAATTAGTGGTTGAAAGCCTTGTCTAGTTGAGGGTGTTCATGCATGTTTTGAGTGAAATAGAGTTGAAATGATCATATGACTTGATGCAAACCCCAATCCATTCCAATAGTTCAGAGAACAATATTGAATATTTATATGCTTCTAGGAATCTCTGACCTAGAACCTAGGAGAGCTTCCTGTAGTTCTAACAAGTGTGATATTGACTGAAGTAACCATGGTTTGAGGCTCATAGAGTCCTAAGTTCAAGTCAAGATTCAGTCAATGAAATGCCCATAATCTATAGATCCATATGAGTTTGGATGAGTCCCTTATGGAGGAAAACGTTGTTTCTATGGGTAGATAGGGTTTGTTATATAAAAATTAGAACATAAGTATAATTCCCTAGTTAGGGAGGTTTCCTAGCATGTTCAATCCATAAGGTATGCCCTTAAGGCTGTGAAAAATATACATAGAAGAAGAGGGTTTGTGACCCTTAGAGCGAGGTTTATCTCTATAATATAGACCACATATTTGGAAGACGATTTGTAGAAGTATGTGTGGAGATAGAAGAGCCAAAGGAGGGTGGAACCTGAGTAGAATCTTGATCAGAACAAATGTGCCATATGAGGAATGGATTGACATGAAGAGGAGTTGATTTTGGTGGAATTTCCATAGAGTTTTGGACAGATGTTGAATAAACCTAGAAACATTTAGTCAATGGACTATTAATGGGTGATTTGTGACCCTATCTAAGTCATCTAAACATTGTTAGAAGGATGATAAGAGGAGAAGTTCAAATTTGTTCACATATTGGACAACAAATAAATTGGTACAGAAGAATAGTGATTTTGAGAGGACTCAAATACCTATTAGGTGGCAGATTTGAAGAGCCCTAGATGAGTGCAGTGTTGTGGGCCCTAGATCAATAAAAAAACTGACTATGGTTAGGAAAATTGATGGTATTACAAGTATATTTGGAGGGTTGTTAGGTGATTTTCAAAGAAGAGCCCTAAGTCTGTACTTGTGAAGGAAAACAAGACTAGTAGAAGGGTAGCTGTATTGGGTCGAAGGATGTGCAGAATTTGAAGGACTAAAGTAGCAGTCAAGTGAGCTAGCCAACTAGCCCTAGTTCATTGTATTGTAGAGGATTGAGTTAATGAGAAGAAGGGAAGCCTCCATAACCCTAGACTTGTCATATTGGAGCACCGATATGGAAAAGATGGGCATACCAAAGAGTTGTTCGCAAACGGAGTTGTGAATAGCCGATCGAAGACCCCAAGTGTTGCAAACCTTGAAGGAAAAAGAAGGTAGCTAGAGGGAAATTTTTGTTGAGTTGAGTTTAATAACCTAAATGAGTTGAGTTCATTGATAGAGGCAAATTGAGAAGTGGTAGAATAGGAGGCAAGACGACCTGTGAGATGTGTTTAGGACACGTGGACTGAAAGGGTTGTGTGTCACCACAATTAGTAATTAGGTCAAGTGTTTTCTTGTTAAAGGTAGATTGGTTTTCAAAGGACTAACACCAAGCCCCAGTTGTATTACTTGTACTAGTGTGATTGTAAAGGGCCACAATCCATGGTACAAGAGATCTAGCCTATTCTATTATAGTTTGTAATATAATGAAGAAAGGTTTGAAAAGGTTAAAATTTGTCATGTGCACTAGTTGATTCCTTGATGTGTGTATATTTCGTTGTGCAAAGTATATGTATTGTGGAACTTCTGTGTGTTTGCATCAAAGGTTCTAATACCAAACCCAAATTCTCATGTGCCATGGAAATTCAGCATATGCCTTGCTCACCAAAGAACTACCTATAACTCATCTTAGGCTACTCATGTCCAATCTCAACTCATCCCACTTAACAAGCTACTAATACAAGGCTAATCAAATCCAACCATGGTTGTAAAATAACTAAGCAACATAGTTTACATCTTGACATGCCATAAAAATTGGCATGTCTTAGACTTCCTTGGCACTATGTGGCATGTGTTAGCATCCCCTACTTTTATTGAAATTCTTTGACACTCCCTAGCACACCCTAGCACTTATTGACATGCCTTAGTAGTTTAGCATACCTTGGCATTGCCTAGCATATAACCTTGTCACTCCCTCCTTAAAAAACCTATAGCTCCTTGACACTCCCTGACACACACTCTTATTCTTTCATTTCCATGCATTTTGACCTAGTGCTCCCTTGTGTTTCCTTGACACTCCTTAACATTCCCTTTCACACATTGGCACACTCAGGCACCTGGCACATCTTGGCATGTCACCCTAACGCTCTAGCATTCCTTGGCACTACCTAACATACCTTGTCACTCTCTCCTTAGCACACCTAGAGCTCGCTCATACTCCCGATCACAAACTCTTATTCATTCATTTCCATGAAATTTGACCTAATTATCCTGTGTATTTCCCTATCACTCCTTAACACGCCTTGGCACATGTTGGTACACCGTAGCACCTAGGACATCTTGGCATGTCGCCCTGGCCTCTAGCATGCCTTAACACTACCTATCATACCTTGTCACTCCCTCCTTAGCACACTTGGAACTGACTGACACTTCCAATTACAAACTCTTATTTGTTCATTTCCATGCATTCTGACGTAGTTATCCCTTGTGTTCCTTGAAACTCTGAGCTAACACTTCCTTGCACACGTTGGCACATCTTGGATGCATGCCACACTAACACTCTAGAATTCCTTATCACTACGAAGCATGTCGTGTCACTCCTCCTTAAAAACCTTGGAACTCATAGACACTCCCTGTCACACACTCTTATTCATTCATTTCCATGCATTATGACCTAGTGCTCCCTTGTGTTTCCCTAACACTCCTTGACACACATTGGCACACCTTGGCACTTGGCACATCTTGGAATACATTCCTAGCACTCTATCATGCCTTAACACTTCCTAGCATACCTTGTCACTCTCTCCTTAGAACACCTAGAAATTGTTAACACTCTTTATCACACACTTGTATTCGTTCATTTCCATGGAATTGAAACTAGTCCTTTCCCTGGAAATCCCTAACATGTGTTGGCACCACACCCTATCACCTAGAATATCTTGGCATGGCTTAGCACTTGGAATCCTTGACATGCCTAGCATGCATTGTAAGCATATAGCATGTGTTAACACTTCTTGGCATTCCCCTCACACCTTGGCACTCTCTAGTTATCATGCCCTCATAGATAACCTTACTTTTTTGCGAATAGGGAACCCAACCAAGTCATTGAAAAAATAGTGTAGTGTCTAGCCCAAAGTCTCACTTTGTCTGAAACTACCTTTTCCATCCCCTTATTGAAATTGTAGGCTTGCCTCCTACAAGTCCTATTTTGAAATTCTCCTAACACACTTCATCCTTGGGACACCTGGAATTTAGTGACACTCCCTAGCTGACACTCTTATTTGTTCATTTCCATGCACTTTGACCTAGATCTCACTCGTGATTCCCTAACACTACAAAATGCTCCTTAAAATGCATTTACATTGTATGGAATGTTTTATCATGCCTTCTCATTCCTTGGCATAGCCTGACACTCCTTAGCTATCATGCCCTTATAACTACCCTTATTTTTTTAAGACTTGGGAACTTGATCTACATGTAGATCTGAAAGGATTCAGAAAAGGAGAGAATAAGACAGATGTTTTAGAAAACAATATCATCACCCTATTATGAGGGAGAGATGAGAATTTTATAAACACTTTAAAAATTGTACTTATGCATTTTTAATTACAAAATATATTATATAAAAATCAATTACATTCTTAGATAAAACAAATGAGAGATATTTTCATCTTTACTAGTTTTTTTATGCTTCCTTCTTTTTTATTTTTAGATGTTTCCAAGAAAGAAGTGTGTTTTTTCCTTGTTGTCCAATCAGTTAGATGTTTATGAGTGGTGAGCCTTTCTTGGTTGCCCAATTCCTCCCCAGTTTGAGTGGGAAGCATCTTGACTTCCTCCACCAAAGGAGGGAAACTATGCTTCAATGATTCTATTGTCAGCCATTGGGTATGCATTGGTGTGTGTCCCTTCCGATAAAACGAGATATGATAAGTCAGGAGCCACATTGGCACCTCTAACTAGTTCCATTCTTCTCAATAAGAGTTGCCCCTATGAAACAACATAACTTGTTCCAGGCTTGCCCATCAGAAGTGGTGAGCGGTGATCTATTGAAATTATTCATGCATAGAAAGTAGCATGAATTTGAGAACAAGAAAAAGGTTGCTTGTCTACCATGAAATATTCCACAATGGGGCCCTTCAAATTTTTGACGACATGGCACTTCATTGACTTCCATTCTTCAGTCATTTTCCTGTTTTTGAATACAATATCCACACTCTGCCCAAAAGGTGTTGACAATGGCTTTGCCCCAACTTGTGTGGCACTCTTGTGACTAAAATTTGAACTTGAGATTTCATGCATTTCTACCATTGATGGATTTATTTGAACCCCATTATTACCACCATTGGATGTTGCGTATCTCTTTACAACCTGCATATTTTTGTGTCTAGTCTGACCTTTGACAACAACATGTTTCTTTGATGAATCATGTCCAATAGATGGTTTTCCACCAAGGCAAAAGGATGGGAAATTAGATAAGGAAGCACTTGGAATAAGATTTATTTGGTGTTCAATAGAGCATTGGGGATGCAACATCATGGGTTTGGTGAAGATATTTGAAAATTCTAGCTGTAGTGGAGCCATGATAGGGGGTATTGGTTTGGTGTTGTTTTTTGTCTTGACAAAGCGAACCAAACACAAAGGAATGTATTGGTTTATATTGACTTTCTTAATGGGAGCTTTTCCAGTAATAGTTTGGGTTGATGTGAGGGCCGATGACGTGAGCACATAGGTGTGGCCCTCAGGTTGCAAGTGGTATTTGTGATCTTTAGCATGATAAACAACATGTCAAGCTTGTTGGTATGGAATGTCTAGTAACAAATTAGCACAATCGAGAGGAGAAACATCACATACCACAGTATCTCAAAAAGGACCAATAGCAATGGTGATGAGACAATGTTGGGAGACAATAGGACGAGGGCCTTCCTTTTGAACCCAAACTAGCTGATATGGGTTGGGGTGTGGAGTGGTGGGAAGGATAAGGTAGTGAACCAGATCCCGTGCCACAAGATTCTTTTGACTCCCATTGTCGAGGATAAGAGTCACCAACTCATGTTTGATTTGAGAATTATGGGTAAATAGAGGTGCAACAGAGGTTAAAACTTCATTAGCAGTCATGAGGATGAGAGAGGGGTCTACTTCGATAGGATTTTCAAGAGAAATGACTGAAAGTGAGGTAGATGAATTTGGTTTCTCTGCCTCTATAAAAAGAGTCTTGTTGCGGTGCATATTTTGAAGTACATGGCCATCTGTTGAAGCATGTGAGTTGGTCTTATGAAATGTACACTAGGGGGATGAGGCATGGGCCAAATTAGATGGACCAATAGAGATGGACCATTTTTGGTTTGAGTAGAGCAAGTTTGAGGAGCCACTTTATGTTCTACAACCAAGATTCGAATAAATGCCTTGTCCAAGGAAGTACTATCAAACAACTCAACTTCTTAAAGAAAAACCATTAGTTGACCAGAATTAAATTTAATAATTAATACCTCTTTTGGATTAGAGATATGGAGTTGAATGTGCAATTTACAGAAGACATCAATGTATGCTCACACTGATTGATTCGGTAATTGTCGGAGTTGCAACAATTTGGCAAGGAGATTTTGGAGATATCCCGGGGGGTAAAACATGCTCTTAAGGATTGGCAAAAGTCATCCCAAAATGTGATATGTGTGGATCTGGTCTCGGCTTGGTCCCCAAGCTCAACAACCAATGATATATTCTTGAGTTGAGTATCCCACCATTTTTGCGCCAGGCCCTACAACTGTACACTGGCGATTTTAAGCTTCATGTCCTCTTCCATCGTGGGACATGTTTTGAAATAGGTAGACAGACTGTGGAGCCAAGAATCGGCGACCTGTCCATTCATTTGGACCAAGAATTTGGGAAATTAAAATCGTGTATCCAACTTAATCTGTCCACGAGGGTGTCTTTGTTGTTGCAACATAATTAGATCTTGAATAGCCATGGCTAAATCATGGATTGGTGAGTCCTTGGTTGAGGGTTATCGATGGGGTGACATGATTTTCATCCACTAAAGGAATTGAAAGGTATGACCCCAAACAACAATTTGGGATGGGAATTTGAAGCAAGGAGGGCAAACTAAGAAGGGTGCTGAATTTTTAAGCCACAAATCCCCCAAAAATATCTTTGAACAAGTGGATGGCTTCCAAGATCTTAAGCTCTAATACCAATTGACCTACATGCATATCTGAAAAGATTCAGAAAAGAAGATAATAACATAGATGTTATGGAAAACAATACCATTATCGTATTATGAGGGAGAGATGAGAATTTTATAAACAATGAAAACATTCTCCTTATGCATTTTTAATTACAAAATATATGAGATAAAAATCAATTACATTATCAGATAAAACAACTATAGATATGTTTCCATATTTACTAGCTTTTTTATGTTTCCTTATTTTTGAGTTTTAGATGTTTCCAAGGAAGAAGTGTGGTTTTTCCTTGTTTTCCAATCAATTAGATGTTTTTGATTGGTGAGCCTTTCTTGGTTTCCCAGAACCCAACCAAGTTCTTCCTCGACTAGAACAACTTGACCAAGTTATAGTTACTAGAACTAGACTATGCCTTGTTCACATACGAATGGCCTATAACTCATCTTAGGCTACTCATGTCCAATTATAACTCATCCCACTTAGCAAGTTACCAAGTCAAGGCTCACGTCCAACCATAGCCATAAAACAACTAAGAAACATAGTCTACATCTTGACATGCCATAACACCTAACACATCTAATAATACCTTGGAACTATGTGGCATGTGTTAGCATCCCCTGCATTTTTTTGCATGCTTTAGTACTCCCTAGAACACCCTACCACTCCCTGACATGCACTGGCACTCTAGCATGCCTTGGCACTTCCTAGCATATAACGTTTTCACTCCCTCCTTAGCACACTTGGCACTTAATGACACTCCCTATCACACACCCTTATCTATTCATTTCCATGCATTTTGAACTAGTTGATCTCCCTTTTTTTTTCATTGCACTCCCTAACACTCCCTAGAACATATTGGCACACCTTGGTACTTGGAACATCTTAGCATGTCACCTTGACACTCTAGCATTCATTCGCACTACCTATCATAGCTTTTCACTTGCTCCTTAGCACACCTAGAACTCACTAACACTCCCTGAAAGACACTCTTATTCATTCATTTCCATGCATTTGAAACTAGTACTACTCCCTTGTGTTTTCTTGGCACTCCATAACACTCCCTGGCATACTTTGGCACACTGTAGCACCTGACACATCTTGGCATGTTTCCCTGGCCTCTAGCATGCATTATTTTTACCTAGTTCTCTCCTGTGTTCCTCTAGCACTCCCTAGCACTTCCTAGCACATGTTGACACACCCTGGCACTTGGCACATCTTGGCTGCATGTCACTCTAACACACTAGCATGACTTAGTGCTACCTATCATACCATGTTACTCCCTCCTTAACACACCTAGAAATCACTAACACTCCCTGTCATTGGTATGCCTTGGAACTATCTGGCACATGTTAGCTCACCCTAACACTTCTTGACATGCCCTAACATTACCTAGCATGCCTTTTCACTCCTTCCTTGGAACGCCTGACACTTTCTAACACTTCCCAACACACCCTCTTATTCATTAATTTCCATTCATTTTGACTCGATGATTTATGTTTGATGGGGTGCATGTCTAGAAAGAGTTCCTTTAAGAGAATAAAAAAATGATCACACCATTACTAACATAAGTAATTGTGAGATTCTACTTGAATGACATTAGGAAACTACACAAGATATTTTAAGAATGACATTTTTAGGGTTTGTTTTATGGTGTGGGAATGGTAAGAAGTGAGTGGTCAATATTGTGATTTTCTTTCTCATTAAAGTGCTTATCCGTATGAGATAATCACCATGAGAAAATGACACCCTTGTCATGTTTACCCTCCAACTCCTAATCTTCTCAAAATAAAGGAAAACTTGCATAGTTAGGGAAGGAATGTTTATCTATGGTGTGTTGAGTGACTGGGTGAGAGTGTTAATGTACTATGAGAGGGACTGAACCATTTACTTTGTGTCCTTTATGGATGACATGTTGTAGGTGTGTGTCATGGGACCACAGGGCCACTAGAAATATTGTGTAAGATATAGCCCAACATAATCAATGCCCTAAGAGAAATCTGTGGAGAGGGATCAAAATAAATTATATTGGTGAGTCCACCAAAAAATATTTACTAGAGAGTGACACCATGGTGATCAATGCCACACATGGAGTCTTTTGAGCTAGGAATTTTTTTTTCTAAAAAATTGTTTGGAGTGTCATTGAATTGGTGGGATTCTCAAATTCATGACATTATAAATTATGTAGGAACTTTTTTGCTTTTGTTATAGAGTCTAAGGTTTTCAAGGCGAATATAGGGTTTGTAGGCTCTTATGGTAAAAGAAGCATAAATTTCTAGCTATTTGATATACCAAAGCATTTCTGATAATAATATTTGGTCAAATCTTCCATGGCACTAAGTAAGTAGGACTAGAGGACTAATTTATATTATATAAACATGATACAACAATATACATATGTAGTCCTTGTTAATTCTAACCTACCACTAGGGAAACTTGGCCATTAGAAGTTCCAAAAATAATTTTTAATGGTTTGACATGTTTGAAGTCCTTGCCTAAGCTTGTTATAAGAGATATAAAAACTAAAAAGTTCCTAGATTATGCTGATAACATTAAGAAAACTCTAGGGTAACCAAAATATAATAAAAAACAACATTTTGAGAATGTGGGAGAGGAACAACCTGCTAAGGATCTTCTACATCTAAAGGTATTGGAATGGGCTTATTTGGAGTGTTGCCTAACTCTTGTTTCATTAGCAATGAATTCAACACCCCAGACTTCTTGAGCTAACACATATTGTTTTCTACCTATAAGCATGAAGCAATAGTGTATCCAATCTACCTTCTTAAATATCTCTCAAGTCTAGTTGGGTCTTGTTTTGCTAGTGCTTGGCTTGGGAGTGATTTAGTTTGCTAATACATGTTGAGAGTGTAGACATATTTTGTCTCTCATGCTCAAGTGCTTCCCATATTTGGAACCCATGCCTATGTTTTTATTTCCACATTATGGTATGGGGTCTTGGTTTTTTTCTTGAATGCAACATCCTCCTCCTTGTCAATTCTACTTCTAATCCTCACTATAATTGATTCTCGGTAAGCTTGAGAAACAACCATGGATTCTTGGAGGATGTGGGTATGATGATTGCTCTCTTTTCTAGTGTTGCCATCTCTCTTATTGGAGCCAAGTACCATTAATCCCTTATAATTGAAATTGACTATCTTCCAATTGTTGAACCGTTAGAGAATATGCATAAGCACAATATTTGGTCAATTCTTCCTCCTATAACATGGAAATGGTTATCAAGAAACTTGCCTAAATAGATAAAGGGCATAAATTACAAGCCTCCATTCAATATGCATGATGGAATGTCGTTGTGATGGAAAATACTTGATTGCATTTTCTTTTGTCACAACCATGATGCATGCAAAACACCCACATTCATCACCACCATCACCCAATTTCCAATCGCCCTAAACATTATTTTTCATTATGCATTGTCTTATGCTCACACTTACCTCAAGCCTTGAGCACTCGGCCTATGAAATATGCTGGTCACATGGGTGCCTAAATATCCTCCTCTTATGTTTGCATCCCTATCACCCTATCTAGAGGTTGACCACAAAAATTTTCCCTTAAGGTTTTTGCCCCACTTTAAGGTGAATTAAAATCACTGAGATTTTGCAAAAAATGAGTGGATTAGGGTGGAAATTTGCCTCACTGCAAAACAAAGAAAATGAAAGAGAGGAAGAACAAGAACAAGAAACTCGTTGGAAAAAGTAAAGTTTAACCACTTATTAACCCATTCCAATATATCAACATTTGCATGCACATATACATAGTCCAAAGCCCACATCCCTGTGTCCCATATGGCTTACAATGTTTTCGTAGGGGAGAGGACAAACCTCACATTTGATAAGGGGCCATTGGAGACCTCCCTTTGACAAGTGGGAACAATACAACCACAAGAATGTTGGGATCCAATTTTTTTTAAAAAATTACACATAACTACCATCTTGCCATTCATCCCCCTTTACTTATGCATTTGTCATATATACACTCAAAATAACACCAAAGAAATATAATGTCAATCATTCTTCCAAATTGATATTCTCATCAATGAAAATGGATGAATAATCACTACTATAAAAATGTTAGGAATCAATGCCCAAATAAAAAACATACCAATTTTTCTTTGTTAGGTTAACCAAAAAATTCAAAACTAATGGAAAGAAATAATGACTTTCCCATCATTATGCTACAATTCCATTCACTTAAAATTTTACTACAAACACAATCAATTATAACCAACCACAACTTTTTACCAAAAACAATGCCTTTAAAACAACTCCTTGAGCCTTATCACAATGGATCAAAAATGTCACCCATAGAATTTGAAATCCAATGGAAAAAATAACATCCCATATTTATGCCAACCACTAAATTAGGAGACAACCCATACCTCTTATCCAAAAAATTAATATTTAATAATAAGAAAATAAACCAAAAAAAAAAAAAGAGTCCCAAACATCAGACTTAGACCAAAACAACAAATCTATCTTATCACCCGGTACCCAAAACAAATCTGCCAAAATTTTAAATATCACCCACCCAAAAAATAAGAAAAAAGTGATTATAATTTCACATAACAAAATTGCATAGAAGACACAAGGCACAGTGAGGAGGAAAACCACCACCAAATCCCCAACCTCGCACAATGAGGAGGAAAACCACCCCCAAATCCCCAACCTGGCACAGTGAGGAGGAAAACCACCACCAAATCCTCAACCTGGCAATTTCACCCAATAACAAACACATGATCAATTTTTTTTTGTTTGTTTTTGAGATCCCAAGCATTGTACTTTCATTCTGCATGATTCTGAAAAAAATTTGGACTCTTTTTCAATTTATTTTCCATAGTTCATGTGAAACACAAGTATTTTTTGGCTTTAGCTTTCTTATTATGTTTATTATCTGAGTTATATTGAATTTAAAGCATTTTCGAGCTTTTCTCAATGGATTTGGGCAGTGTATGCTTTGGTTTTGTTTCCCACTGTTACATAGATAACCACAAAACTCTAGAACCTCGCTCCTTTTTATTTCAATTTTTTTTCAATGGCAATTAAATCCAATTAACTTGTTTGATTTGAAATTTTATCAATGCATAAACTTAGACTAACTAGAAAAATGAGACTTGGCTGAAAATATGACAATCTGAGTGCCATGTAGTTGAAACCATGTCCTTTTAGTCAAATCTACGTGTTAGAAAAATGATACTGGCTGAAAATATGACAATCTGAGTGCCCTGGAGTCAAGGCCATGCCCTTTTAGTCGAATCCAAGACATTTTAAACTTTTTTTTTCTTATCTATTTGTCGGTGCCAGTTCTAATAAACCTAGTCACAACAGGTCACAAATAAAGGTTGAAAGTTGAAATACCCCCAAAAAAACACAGAAAAGGAAAAAAAAAAACGGGAAGTTTTTTGAACCTGTACAAATGCAATCAATTTTTTTTTAAAATTGTTATGCTTTAAGTTCTACATGACACTTCCATTTGACTATTTTTCCATGCACTCTATCTAAGATCCTAGTAGATTTTTTTTGTCAATAGATTGTTGTGACAAATGTGTGGTTCCCAGCACTATATCCCTTGAAGACAATTGTAACAAACTTCTGGTTTTAGGTTGAAAGAACTTATACAAAAGTGTTGAGATGAAGTAGTATATATCCTGATTTTATTTTCCAGTAAATGACACTTGTTTTGGTAATAATAGAAGTTATGATCTCTATTGATGATAGAGTGTTTTACAAATGTGGAAGTAGAAGGCTTGCCCCTGAATCGGCTTGGACATGGCCTGAATATTAAAATTGTGACCTTGTTGGCCATTGCAAACATTCCAACTAGCAGAGTATTACTATAATTAATTTAAATTTACCCATATCCCCAAGATTGAAGTCCCCTTTATTGCATGACATGATGGTGTTCAAATACATATCCATTCCTCCTTGAGTTTGGCTCAATAGAAGCTCAATTGGTTGTAGCAAAAGCAATGTATGTAGTCTCACAAACTAATGTGAAAGATAATGTTGGTTCATTTTCTTTTCAACTGAAGGTGTTGTTCCCATTGGTTTAGGAATAGATTTGACTAGGAATTAAGTTTTGGAAGTCTATGGATGGACTTCTTATAGGAGCATTTAAGAATATTCATTGCAATATATAGGGGTTTTGGCTAACAACAATAGGAGCAAGAGGTGTGGATATCCTAGTAAAATTATTAACAAATGGGCATTATATTGCTTGAGAAAATGCATGTTTTCTCCTTACTAGTATGATGTTGGTAGAAGAGTTTGTTTGCTACCAGGTTTTGCAAGCTGGAGCTACTAAAAAACTTAAGCTTTTTCAACCTGGAAATGAAATCTCAATTTGAATAGAGGTTTCTGGTGCACTCAAAACTCTTTTTTGGAGTTGAAGGATGCAAGAAGTGATATTCTAAATGATAATGGTATTTCAAGTTTGATAAATGCAACAATTGCTTGTTCAAAAGAGTTGATGCAAGGAGAATTTGCACAAGCATTTCAAGAAAATGAAATGTGTACTCTGGCTAACATATCAGGTGGACTATCTTTAGTAATTTCAAGTCTTGGTGAAAGTGTTTAGCCTTGCACATCAGATTCTCAAATTGCTGATACAATTGAGGCATTAGCTTCAACCCTCACTGTCGTTGAGGGAAGTGAAAAAAACTTAAGTGGTGAATCCAATATTTACTAAACAAGAATTGACAAAGAAATTCAAGGCTCAATTATCTTTTCTTGCTCAAGAACTTACAATAGAAACCTTTTCTAGCTTGTAGAGTAACTAGAACTTAAGTAGAAATCTCCAAAATGTAGAAACTAGCATTTTCTTGTGGGATTAATCATAGTGGCCACAGATGACATTTAAGAAGAGCTCATAATGTCTCATCAAATTATTTGCAATAGTACAATTAATTTTTTGAATGAAATGAGGGGATTTGACCTCACTACATTTACTACATTGTTATTATTACAAGTCACTTTAACACTGTGAATATGCATGAAGCATATAGGATTAAGAAGGAAAGCATAAAAAGAATGTCACAAAGTAAATGAAGCCTTTCAAGAATATAAATATGGTGAGTAGCATCCAATAATGGAGGTGCAATATTCCTCATCCTCCTACTCAGAGCTATGAGTTTATATTGACAAAGTAGGAAAGTAGGGAGAAGACAAATTTGGATAGATCCAGTGTACAAAAGTTGGTGTAGGAAATTGAAGAAAAATTGGAAAAGGTAGGGATATAGAAGAGCGAACTAACACTCATTTGGAGTAAAACAATTTCCAATTTCTACTTATTTTGAGGTATCCTTGCTACAACAAACTTTGGACATTACAAGTGAAAACCCTTGCAAGGATGTCGCTTAGAGAATGGCTCGATGGATTTGAATCCATCATTGTGTTCAAAAAATTCTTCTTCTTTGTTATGCTTATGTTCTTATCATCAAATAAATGCCAAAAACAGGAAGATCACAACCATACACAATGAACACAAGATATAGGCTCCAAGCTAGGGAAAAATCCCTCCAAAAGGAAAACCTAGAAATAACTTCTCTTCTTATAGAATGAACTTCAAAGGAGACTTATAAGATCAAACCCTAGACCTAGGCTACCACCAAGAACCAAGTCAACCAACCAATCTTCTCTTCTATAAGGCAAGACAAGATCTCCAAGGGTAGCGAGGCAAGATTTCTTCTAGCCATTTGTCCTTGCCAAAGTGGCCTACAACATCTTTGGTAGTTTCATACCTGAGGTAACCATAGAAACCCTAGGGTACTCACACACGTGAGTGAAAACTAACAAGATTTCAGATCTTCGCTTGATTCTAGGGCTTCTTCCTTCTTCGCTATCCTTCCTTTATCTTCTATGACCCTCGTATTCCCTTTTCATTTTCATATCGAACCAAGATTGTTCTTACTTTAGTATCTCAGAAATGAGATCAAATCCTTCATTCATATAGCCTTTCTTAGGGCTCAAACATCCTTCATAAGGTCGGATTCATGTAGGCTGGCCAACTTGGTTCTTAGGAGCCTTCTAGACACTTCCATATACAAAATAAATTTTCTTTTAATGATAGAAATGCCCAAAAGGGTCTTTAACAATAACAATGACTCTTTGACTCATGATAAACCTAGGAGACCTAATGACAAAGTATGAAACCCATGCTTTTCAAAAATATAAATTTTCCTTTGTTCTTTACATCATTTTCTTTCTCCTTTTGATTGATAAATAAGATTTACATCATGACAAGAGTCAAATGACAATTATGGAGACTGAAACTAGTTACAATTTCCAACACTCCCTCTTAACTAGGGAGGTATTCATAATTGTCCAACCGGTACAAGGACAATACTCCCTTTGAAAAGTTCTCATAAGAAGAGTCAGATTGATAAGCCATCTATAAGCATCAACATTATGATCAACCAACACTATCTTTGAGGCCTAACTAGACAAGCTCTACTTTATTCAAGAGCATTATGCTAGTAGGATTTATGTGTGATAGCACACTACCTCTACAAGGTACATACCCCATCCAAATGTCCACAAGGTATGTCATTTTAGGACTATTCTTATCTTGGATTTCCAATCTTGAATCCTCAAAGAATATTGGTCCTTTTTTAGCACTCTTATCTTGGACACTTGTCCTATCCTCAAAGAGTGTTAGTTTCTTCCTTTTCTTGGATGTTCCATCCTCAAGGAAACCACAAATTTTTTTCCAATCCTCCACCATTCTCTCTTCAAGGCCTTCACTTAGACTTATGGCTATTAGTCCTAATCAAGTGCCTGACACATGAAGACGAGAATGCACATGTGATGTCCAACATCACTCCCTCTCAATTAGAGGGGATATCCCTATTCTCCTTTTATCTTGAGAATAGATCCTTGCTCCTATTCAAGGAGACTCTTTCACTCCCTCTCAAATCTAGAGGAGATTCCTTACTTCCTTTCTAATTGGGAAGTCATATCACAAGCTCTCTAGCTTGTCTTTATAACTACAACATGGCTCCTTCTTTCTTCTGCATTTCATCATATTGAGCCTACTTCCTTCTAGGTATCATAGAGCCATCTTCTTCCCTTAATCTTGAGACAGGTTCCAAGTCATCACTCTTGCATAACACTTTAATTTTGTCATCATTATATGAAGGCATTATATTGAGCCTTTCCAGACTTCAAGTTGATCATAACTTTCTCATGAAAGTGATCTCCTTTGACCTTTAGGTTATCTTCTTGCACTACTACCTTTCAATCCCAAGATGAGTGCATCTTGAATTTACAAATTCCTGGTACCAGATATTGAGATTCCCTCAACATTCTTCATATAATGTACGTATGTATTCTTGCAACATCCTTCTAGGCAGAAAACACTATGTTAACTAGATAACCAATAATAATCATTAACATTATACTTACCTCATAGAAACAACTTTCTCATCATCAACATCCTCAAGGTTTATCTCCAAATGACTCTTCCTTCATGCATCAGAGTGCCCAAGGATCGAACTTGATTACCAAGTTACCATTTTTCCTCTCGAGATTATACTAGATGTTGATTATTATTCTAGTGAGAAAGTATTAATATTCCATTTATTCTAGAGTAAGTCAAATTCATCCTATTAGGCATAACATAACCAAATGAAATATTCACCATGCATGACTTATGACCAATTTTTCTTACAGGATTATGTGAATCCTTCCAAAAGTTATTTTAAACATGCATTCTTAATCTTTCACACAATCATCTAGCTATATGTATTTCACAATGAGGCGGTGATTTACCAACTGCATTCCTTCATCCTTTTTCAAAGTATTGTTTCCATTCAATATGGAGTATATACCAATCTTGTCGTAATGATCCATCTAAGCTTAATGACTTCCTCTTACATAATGTTAGACAAAGTATGAATGAAATCTTATGCAAAATGGTCCCTAGGCTTTTCATTCCTAAAATACTAGACGATTAAGCAATTCAAACGAGTAGAATTTTAAATATGCTACTATCACATGCTTCTATCTATGATTCCATACCAAACAATATTCCATAATGATACATGCTTACTCATTTTGTGACCTTGTTAACATTAGATTTCTTAGTGTCCTTGTAGTTCCCTCCTTCCATCATGCTTATTATTACCAAGCATAAGGACTGCATTACTTATCCATCCTTCTCATTTTGCTTCCTTCATTGTGTACCTGCAACATTCCTTGACATGCACAACCAAGAAAAATATATACAAGAGCATGATGATGATCTAGGGTTTCCATGGATTCCTTAGAGGGTGAATTCCTATGGTACTTAGACAAAAACCCTAAACTCCTTTATATTTCCCTTAGAAACATCATCCCTAGGGTTTAGATGTCATATCCTAGATTTCATTCAATTCCACCCTCGCTAAGTTTTACCATATACCTTAAATTATCTGCAAACCTTAGAAGTCAAGAGCTAAGGTTTCTTATGAGGGAACAAATAGATTAGGGTTAGTTTCTTACTAGGATTTTCTTATTCAAGTTTCCTCTAGGGCTTATAATCCCTTGATACCAGAGGCCTTCAACACGATGAGGCTTACAAATCCTAGATGCAAAAAAACCTTAATGCATTATTTATATAGACCCTTAAGAAAGAACAATGTAAATCAATATTTTCTACCCTTAGATCACACATATCTTCTTGCAACCTTACCTCACCCTTGGATTTGTCTTCAATTTATTTGGAGACTATTTTCCAAGGATTCCATCTCATATTTAAATATTTTTTTCCCTTTAGAACTACTTCAAGAGAGGCTTTCAAAGATGTCAAGACATGATGCTCTTCTCAAGGTGACTAACCTCCTGCTCCTCTTTGACTTCTAGTAAGGGCATGTTGTAGATGTTACTACAGATCCTCAAACTAGATGCCTACCATAGTTCCTTGCTTTAAATGAACTGTTGAATGACATTCATCAATCCTTTCTTTCTTTAATTCCCTTGTTGATGGAATCAAGCTTACACTATCATAGTGCAACGTCAACCCTCTGGTTAGGGCTTATTGCAGTCCATGTCAACCCTTATTATAGGTTCCAAATATGCCTCCTATAGCTGCAACCTTCCTTTCTTAGCCTCCTACTTCCATACACTAACACCTGGGCTAATATCCAGTCTAGAAATAAGCCTTTTTGGGATCCTTCTTTGCCATTTAACAAGGTTTGGATTTTCTACAATTTATTCCAATAGACTTTGACTCATACCATAGAGAGAGTGACCACTTGTACCATGCAAATATAGTCCCAAAAAAACATTCAGATTTATCCTTCAAGTCTCAACTTGTTCCATAGATTAATTCAGTCCTCAAATAATCATGAAAATAATGCTCCATTCAAATCTTTGTGTTTCAATTGTGGATGCAACTAGGCTTATTTATTCACTCTTCTTGTAACTAGGCTTATGTGCACTTCTTTGAGAAATTAGACCTCTGATTAGGGCACATTGTAACCATTGTTACAACTCTTCTAACTCAGCCTAATTCCTTCTCAAGTGACTATGACTAGGTTTCTTCAACAAGGTTCTTAATTCGCTACCCCTTTAGCTTCTTGCCATCTTACGATAAGATTTCTATATCCTTTAAGAAGACACTTGCAGATCATGGCCTACATCGAGGTCGTACTACAGAGGACTCAAACACATGTTTGTATTTTTAAGAAAACCATGTTACCAATCATAGAACTCATTTTCCTCCTTGCTGGTTGTTCCTCCAATCTTGGTCTGTTGTCACAAAGGATAGACACAAAACAATCCTCTTTTTCTTGACTTTGGAAACTCTTGACAATGATGTTCTTAGCTACCATGCCTTTGTCCTAAGCTCTTATACCATGTTGGAAAAATTAGATTATGAAAACATTTCATTCACGTCCATTCATGACAATTATTTGTGATTTATATTCTTCTTCTTCTCTGTTATTCTTATGTTCTTATCATCAAATAAATGAAAAAAAATAGGAAGATCAGAGATTCACAACCATACACAATGAACACAAGATATAGGCTCCAAGTTAGGGAAAAACCCCTCCAAGGGGAAACCTAGAAAGAACTTATCTTCTTATAAAATCAACTTCAAAGGAGACTTCCAAGACCAAACCCTAGACCCAAGCTACCACCAAGAACCAATTCAACCAGCGAATCTTCTCTTCTATAATGCAAGACAAGATCTCCAAGGGTAGCGAGGCAAGATTTCTTCTAGCCTTTTCATCCTTGCCAAAGCAACTTGCAACATCTTCAGTAGTTTCGTACCTGAGGTAACCTTAGAAACCCTAGGGTACTTGCACATGTGAGCAATATCTAGAAATATTTTAGATCTTCGCTTAATTCTGGTGTTTCTTCCATGGAAAATTTTAGGGGCTAATGTTCGCCCAGTGGGCTAATTTTCCATGATTTTTCCACAAAAAAGATTCGCCAATTTCCAATTTTATAAAAGACGATTCGCCCAAATTTTAGAATATAAAATTATTTTACCTTAAAAGTCGCCAACATTATATAGAGACTATATATAAAATAATTATAAATTTGATTAATTTTAAAAATATATCAATAAACATTTATAATTTGCATATTAGGGATTAGTGAGATTCGCCAATGTTTTAAACTTCAAGAAAATTTTCCATCCTTAAAATTTTCCCTGGTTTCTTCCTTCTTTACTATCCTTCCTTTGTCTTCTATGACCCTCACATTCCTTTTTCATTTGCAGATCGAACCAAGAATGTGCTTTCTTTAGTATCTCACAAATGAGGTCGAATCCTTCCTTTATATAGCCTTTCTTAGGGCTCAAATATCCCTCACAAGGTCGACTTCATGTAGGTTGGCTGACTTGGTTCTTAGGAGCCTTCTAGACATTTCCATATAAAAAATAATTTTTCTTTTAATGATACAAATTCCCAAAAGGGTCTTTAACACTAACAATGACTCTTTGACTCATGATAAACCTAGGAGACCTAATGACAAAGCATGAAACCCATGCTTTTCAAAATATAAATTTTCCTTTGTTCTTTACATCATTTTCTTTCTCCTTTTGATTGACAAGTAAGATTGACATCATGACAAGAGTCAAATGACTATTATGGAGACCGAAACTAGTTACAATTTCCAACATGTTGTTCTTAGGAGACTTTCGATGGTGGATTGTCAATAAAAGAGAAGCATGAGGAGTTTTATTTCAATTAAGGTAGAAGTATTGGACCTAGTCTTTGAGCCTAGAAACAAGGAAAAAAAACTCAGCATCACCTCAGTTTGACCATCAATCTCAATGTGGAACAAAGTCAATACTGATTTTTTTATCCAAACTACTTCCATGAGCCTGCCAAAAGTTGTTGAGAAACCTCAAATCCCTATAGGACATGATTATGGTTGGGTGGCCAAAATTTGTCCAGACAAGCTAAAAGAAGAGTGAATTGTTTCGCTATAGGAATGAAAATAATTATTTTTGGTAATCATCACACTGCCAAAAATATACACTGATTTTGTAACTAAGTGATGGGTAAATCATTGATCAAATTTGGAGTGTGGTGCAACAATAGTTGCTCTCAATTACTGATCACCATTTCAAAAATATTACTGACTAGGTTATCTAATATTAGCATATGCTTCATAGCTGCTTTAAATCCCAATATCGTTTTTATTGGATTTTGTTGGGATATCCATGCCTTGGTATTTTCATTACTTCAACCGAGACATAACTAAGATGAAGTTCTCACTAAACCACACAGATATGCATAAATGGGTTATGTATGTCATTTCTTATAAATAACAATAGGAAGGAATAATATCCATGTGATCATTTCAATTTGCAAAGGCAGCGGGATAATGCTCAAGTATGCAAAATATTATATGTTGTGGTCTACACATTTCATCTATAATGTTGTCAAAAAATGATTGAGATCATTAACCATTGAGTTGTTGTTGAGTGTTATCTTGTACTTACCTAAAAATTTTCAAGAGAAAGAAGAAAAATGTATTTGTAAGGCTCAACAAACCTATGTAACTTGTGTATTTATATTGTAACTAGATAGTATATATCATGATATATTAATGGAACAAAAATAATGTTACATTCGTTGTTCAAGATAAATATAGTGAAATTTCCTGAGATTGTAGGTAGTTCTTGAAAGCCTACTCTTTACATTTACTACACATTCCTCTAAGGCATTGCCATGGCTTCATGCCTGAGTCCTGACACAGTTATTGCGATAACCTATGCCCCCAAATGAATAGGGGAATTCATTACGAAGGTGACGATGGTGGTGGATCCTGTTGTTGCTAGGGATCTAGTGCGGCCTAGCACCAGGGTACTATAAACAAATATAATTGATGTGATGATATTTTCCCTTCATGTTACATATTGTGCATGTAGCTCTATATAGAGTCCATGAAATAAAGGATGTTTTTGGGCTTTGGGAGTGTGGTATGGAGGTTGTTATTGTTGATTTGCATAAAGCTTTAATCCCTAGCATATATAGCAAAGGAGGAAGACAATACATCAATCATGCTATGTGTCAAGTGATGTTTGCAGCTATAGTGTTCATTCACAAGTTTCTTTTGCTAAAAGTGGTGGAGCATATATAGTAATTGTATATTTGGTTTGCTATGGTGATGATGAATGTGTGATGGATAGACATATGCAAGATGAATATATGTTCCTCTCCTTACATGTAACACCCAAAGGAACCTGTCATCAACCTAGACTCACACCACATTTCTTTTTTTATCCTTGACTTCCCATCTAGATAATGACACTTGCCCCTTTCATTATTACTATTCACTTTGCTACATCATATACCAGAATTTCAGTATTTAATATTCCAGGTGGTTCTTGGAAAAGGGGATTCCTTGAGATTGATTGTTTTAAGCAATGTAAATAGTTGCAAAAGTGGAAAATTTTATCTTTTCTTTGCTTTCTCACAATTACAGGGCTTACTAATATCCTTTTACACAAAATTTTCCATAATTTTTCTTCAACTATATAACTTGTAATAGATTCCTAAACTACTAATTATTTTAGAAAACTTATACTAAATAAAAATAAGATGTCTTGCTGCTTCCTCGAGTCCTGTGTCATTGCATGTTGGCTCGTTCTACAATGCCCAAGAATTTTACCATATGAATCATTGTATTCTTGTCCTTATTCTCACATTGGTCTAACATCATCAAATTAGAGGCCATCGAAAATTCATCTCTGTTCATTGGTCTAACATCCTTTTATTAGAGGTCACTGAAAGTGCATCTCTGTTCATATTTTCAACTAAATTTTTTAAGAAACTGCACTGTCTGAGGGAGGTCCAATTGATGTTTGATTTGCACTAGAGTGCTTATAATCTCTACAATTTGATCTACTCATTTCTTCTCATATCCATTAAATATGAAAATGGGAGTGAGAATTTAAGCTCTGTTACCATCTACCATGTATTCATGTTTTTATAAAATCCTCAATTCTAATAAATTTGATTTTTTGTGAGACATAGATGACAAGCCTCTAGATTTGAGTGAAGATTGTATAGGGAGATATTGAAAAGGCTCCAAATAAATCCATCTCTTCCAGTGAGTAGGAACACCTCAAAACCACAAGTTTCAAACAGTTTGAGTAGTAAAACTCCCTCTGTATCATTTCCCAAGGGGCTTAGAAACAAATCCATATTCCTAGAAATAGATTATAGATGTTGGAAAAGCATCCATTACCTTACTAAAAACCAAAATCAATAGATAAAGCATGAAATGAATGTTAATAAGAACAAATACCTGTCTGAAAATCAATATTGTTTGTAGAGGCTAAATAAACATATAAGCCCAATTCCAAGGAGTAAAGTACAAAGATTTAAACTCAAACGTCCATTCGTCTTAATTTCAAATTCAAAACTAGTATGTCCATATCTAGAGAGATTAGAGATATGAGAATCCAACTTTTGACCACAAACTATACTCGATAGAAGAAGAACAAACAAATTGAAAAGTGAAAACCAAATCAAACCTAAAGAACGTTGTTGAATTCATGTAGAAATTCCCATCTTCCTCCCACTGGATTAAGAATTAGTTTTCCATTATCCCACCTGGGTCAAGGCGAATTAAATGCAAACCTTCATTACCATTCATCCCCCTACCTTCGACATGTACAAGGGGGCTTTAAGTCTCTTCATGTTTATTGCTTTATCTTGATGGATGGGCTTGCGCATGAAGGACACATGGATTGATACATTTTAGATACCTGGCATTTAATTAGCAAGGGAGGAATTATGGAATAGCTTGGGGTGGCTATACCACCATTTATCTAAATCTCCCAATTTTCAATACTATTTCCTTGCTATCTAGTGAGTCAACTTGGTGATAATGGATCCTTAGCAAATTTTCTGCTCATGTCAGAATTGAGGTAAGTGTGTGATTAGCCAGACAATTTCTTGATCACTGACTTCACAATTATGCTAGAGTACCCCAAGAAAATTTGTTACCAGATATGTTTTTCAATTTCCATTTCTAATATTAGCCTCTGGAGCAACGAGTAAGCTACTTCCTAGCTATTGGATGGTGTTCCCAAACTCCAAGTGCATGACAATTTAGTTTTTCCTCCAGGATCATTGAGGATCTCCCTTGCACCTGTGGTCCCTTTTAATTATATTATTACGTAGAGAAAGTGTTTATGGATACCAGACTGGTACTTGTACTATGGATCAATGGGTGCTCCAAGTGCATATCAAACCAAGGTTTAGATGAGGATCTACTAGTATTCATATTCAACTCACCTAGTGCATCCATTAGATAAAATTCATTGTTTTGTTGAACACTGACCTGCCACCACCTATATTTTAGAGAACTGTTACCTAAAGGAAGCATTGATGGCTACTCCAACTCTACCTAGACTTGCATATCAATAGGTTCTTGAGGTGCATTTCATGCAAGTGTTTAGATGGTAATGGGATGGTATTCATATTTAATGCACCGAGTGCATAAACTAAATTTAATGCATTGTCATGTTGAGGGATATCCATACCTTTCATGGACTGTAGAGCACTCTAATTATGTTGGTCCAATGATGGGGTTAACTTGGATACTGTAAATATGCTTGCAGTGGAGGCTTCCATACAAAATCTCATAAATCATGGTGGAGATCTAGTGGAATGGATCTCAAATACGCTTTCATCCCTACTGCTATCTGTCCCTCACGTGGCTCATTGAAAATTAGACTAGTGATTCTTATTTTCTTTTTCAACTAGTTGTTATTATTGGAATTCAACTGTATGATCCCTGTGGGATTTAAATGTTTGCACACCAAGTGGGAGATATTCCTTATCATTAAGTGTAGTTACCTTTGGCTATTGAAAATTAAACTAGTGACTAACATGAGTTCCATCCAATCTTGAACTGCAAGGAAAATTTTATCTTCAGGGTCAGAGAACTTTTTGAAATTCCCATATTGAATGTGAAAACATTGGACATACTAGGGATTAAATGCAGGCCCTGCCCTTGTTTCAATAATTTTCAAAGTAAGTAGGATTCTTGAATGAATACCTTACTTTGCATTACGGGCTTCAACAATTTGAATATGATGCAAACAATTTGAGGGCCTTCTTATCCAAACTTTGATTGAATAGGGCTCAATATACCTCTAGATAACCATTTGACACTGAAGGATTCTGCATGAAATTAGCCTCGAAACACATTTTTTTGTGAAGGCTCTGGAAAGATTATGAACTTTTTTTAATCCCAACCCTCCAAACTCTTTTTGGGACCCCTTCGTCATTGTTCCTTTCCCATATTGACCTATCATTGATTCTCTTTATATTTTCTAAGACACCCTTAGGTATAAAAACCAAATAAATCCAATAGATATGAATAACTTTTAACCCTGGCTTAAATACGTATCCCTTCTCCAGATAACTATCTATTGCACTAGACTGAGATTCTTGTTTCAATTTTATTATATAAACAATCCCAATTTTTTATTCCACAATCATTAAGCTTGTAAAAAAATATTTATGCATGTTTGACATAGTGAACTTCAAATAAAAATTATATATATATATATATATATATATATATATATATATTATATATATATATATATATATATATATATATATATATATATATATTGAGAGAGATAGAGAGAGAGAGAGAGACTTGCATAACATATTCTAGATATGTCAAAGAATTTGTCTTCTTGATATCCTTCACATCTTTACATCATTGAGTTTTAGCAACAAATTGTGTAGTTGCACTTTCCCTCAATTTCTCTCCACTTATAAAATCCTCAAGTTGACAATATGGAATAATTGTGACTTGGTCTCCCTTTACTTCTATCCATGTCAAATCTTCCACTAAAAACTTTTTCATATCCATGTCAAATCCTCCACTAAAAACTTTTTCATATCCTACGAGTCCTGAACCTCTAGCTCATTAATTAACTTCCACTTCTTCATTACTCAAATCCCTATACAAATAACGTTGAAAATAATTTGATTTAAATAATATAAGGGGTTTAATATTACTTATTAAATATCATATGTTGTTTAAATATATTAACTAATTATGCCTATAATTAATATGAGAATGGCATAATTGTAACTATAAATTACTTTTTGGATTCTCGTAGTGTGTTGTTCCACTAAATTGTTGTCTTTTGTATGATATAGTGATGTTAGAAAATGGCACAACAAGTTATGTGATGAAGGGGATAACTTGTGGGGCTTGTGATTACCTACTAAATCTTATCAGACTTTAAGAACTAGAGAATATCTGGCAACATGTTGTGAGAAAAAGGAGGACAGATAGAAAGGAGTTACCAATCCCTAATCCCAAGGATACAACCCATATATATAGCATTACAAAAATATCCCACCTCCCCAAGGTTTTGGTTGAAAGTAATCATGAAATCAAATTTGGAAATGTGTCATGTAACTATCAAGAATTGTTTCAACTAGAAAAAGGAGTTCATGTAGTCATGTTCCATGTGGAATCCTAGTTCTCTTAAATCACTTACATAATGTCATAATGAAGGAAATCTGACATGTCCTCTATTTATATCTAATCACACTTGGAGTGATGAAATTTTATCCTTGGTCTAAAATCTCATTGGAGCATGTGCATTATTGAACTCCTTCTCTCGTAGTCTTTAACTGCTCTTTTATATGTTATTTCTTATTAATCAATGTCTCTTCCCACCCTTAGTTTTGTTCTATCCCAACTCTCGTCTACTCCATCACCTCCTCTAAACCAAAAAATGGTTGTGAGGATAGAAAGAAAACATAGAGGTTATTATAGCTTTAAGAGCCAAGATGAATATGTGAGAGGTAAATACACTAACAAGAATGTAAGAGGTAGTTTAGAAACATTAACTCTAGTACTCAATTTTCGAGTTGCACAACTTAATAAAGTTCTTACCATTCCTTTGGGGTCGAATTGAGGGACACCTTAATGTAACCACACTCTCTAGTAGAGTGCCTTATGTCCTAGTATGATCCCTCCCTTCTAAAATAAAAATATTAAAACCTATACTCTTGATTATCTCTTAAAAATAGGGTTTGGATTCTAAAATTGAGACATTGGGTTCCTCATACCATTCCTTTGTAGATGAGGTTCGAGCATCAAGTCTGAGGTGAGTTTGTAATCTCCTATAGCCCATTTACAAAACTAAGGGGAATATGTACAATTTTACTTCTTTGTATTTTAATTATGCTTGAATGGTAATTCTAACACTTCAATCTATTCTTGCAATTTCTCAAGAGGAATTTCAGGTTGGAGACAATTGTTCTACACTGGCTCAACCTTTTAGGGGAAGTTTTTTTGGATTTTGTAGAGTTAGACATATCAGTAGTATCATTATGGCTAAATAGATGATTTGAACGATGGGGAATAAGATATTAGGGGATTCATTAGGAAATTTATATACTCAAAATCAAGCTTCTATGTTATGCCATATTCTACAACCCTTATCCAAATATACTTCAATCTATGTTCTTCCCTTGGGTGCAAGTATGTCTCTGTACACTTCTTAATGGATCAAATATTACCTCAAGCTAAGGACATAGGTCTGAATGTGTGACTATTCACTACCATAGTTTGGACTAGCATGGTTATTTGGTCTCATCAAGAATATTGAAATCACCTTATTGTAGAGAGCCTAATATGATGGGGATAGCTTGGTCCAAAGTGAGATAAGTCATGTGTTGTTACCAGTGAGATTCTAGGTTGTGAAACATTTGTACCATGAAAATTTGGACCATGCCCTCTTAAATGCAATTAAATGTCCTTCAGAATACTTTATTTCTCACTGTTCATGAAGGCAATGCATGAAGTTCTGACAAATTTGTATGTTGTTATCACACATAATTTCTAGCATCATAGCATTCAATGCAGAAGTGGCAAGCAACAAGATATTGTCATTCAAAATTTAGTTCACTTGAAAATTTCACTGAGTATTGGTAAAGTACTTTCTTTTATACTTGGTAAAGTGCTTTGTTTTGTAATTTGTCCTTGCAAGTTCCACGGTTATGTCTTGATACCTTGGAAGCTTCAAGATTGTCCCGTGTATATAGAAATTTTCTCCAAAGTATAAGGTTTGTTTTATTTACTAAATCAGAAATTTTGTTGAAAGGTCCTAAGGTAATGAGTGTACTATGTTCGAGTTACTGATTGAAAGGTTGCAAGGGGTATATTATTTCTTTCATTTCATAACAAGAAATCAACCATCTAGTTAGAAATGTTGTCCCAATAACAATTTTCTAGTCCAAAATCCTGAAAATCTATTTTAGAAAGTGCTGGAAAACCTATAGGAACACTGGAAAATCATTTTCCAACACCTACAGGAGCACTGGAAAATCATTTTCCAACACCTATAATAGTGTTGGCAAATGATGAAGTTGATAAAATTGATGTAGATTTAATTGTGAAACTTAAAAAAAACCTTTATCATGAATGTGTAGAGGGTGATAAAGTAATGTTTAATAGACTAAAACATTAGAACTTTGGTAAATTATATACTAACATTTTATGAAAAGAAAGTACATAAAGTGAATGTTTGATAAATCCGATAAGGAGGGGTCTCATTTCAACGACATTTCAAAATGGTAGTGACCATTTCTGAGGTGGTGGAGCATGCAAGGGCTAGTTTGCAGCATCGGGGAAACAGTTTGGTCGGTCAATTCTTCATACTTGTTGCTAGTTGGACAGATGGGAAAAAGTGGGAACCTTAAATGGTATGAGCCAGATGGAGCAACGCTATTCGAGGAGTATGGGGCTGAAGTGTTGCCAATTTTCAAAAAGGCATACTAGGAGCCAATTTTTCACTTGTTCACTCGGTATGATCTTGAGCTCACCTCTGATTTCATTGGCTTGTTTGATGGCACTAGTGCTAGGTTTCAAGGGTTGTTGTTTCAAGTAACAGAAGAAAGAATCGTGGAGGCAATGAAAACATTGGTTGAGGGGGAAAGATGGTATAAGAAAAAAATGGTGCAAGGAGTAAATCTTAATTATTTCTTGAAGGACGATGCCCATGATCCTTGCTAGAGAATTGGGGTGCACAACAATATTTTAAATTCAGAATGAGAACATCATATGAGGATGATTCACGTTTTTATGGCATGTGATGTTCATTTCTCCAGAGTTTTCTTATACCATATGAGATTTCTGGTACATTTCGTTGGTTTTAACAGGATGAACTTGCCTTTTTACCTACACCAAAGTTTGATTAAGATGGTGTCTTGTGCAAAAAAATGAAGAGTTTGTATAACACCACAATTTGATCTGAATCCTATGAAAAAACAAAAAACCAATCTACTTACACAGGCTGGAATTTGATAGCGATGTAATTTATTCTAAATGAAAATATATTAAAAATAACAAAGTGTAACGATGTAATTTATTCTAAATGAAAATATATTAAAAATAATAAAGTGTAAGCCGTTTGCGTCCACAAATTTTGTAACATTGGGAAAACCCATCATAATCCTTACGTAGATATTTTAATTTTCTTTATTGTTAGCGAAGTTGTATTTGTATTTAGTTGGGATAGAACGTGCATATTTTTAAATTGGAAGGTAGATTGAATGGTAGAGATTTATTTGATCATTCTTGGTCTTTACTTTTAATTCTAATAGTTTAATTTTAAATTTATTTGAAAATTAAGTTTCTCAATAATGACCCTATTTAAGTGTATAAATTTTTGAGAGGTAGTAATTTTTAGTTAATACGTTTATTTAATTGTAAAGTTGTTTATTTATTAAAATTAAATTTGAAACTTTAATTATTTAAGTTTATATTTATATTAAACAAGTTTTATATATATTTTAAATTTAGTAAATATTGGGAAAAAAAATATTATTTACTTAAATGAATGTGATAAACTTGAAAATATTTTTATGGATATAATTAAATACATTCCATAACATATGAAAATCTTTATATGAACATAATTGCTTACATTTATAGTGTTTTTATGAATGAAGAAGAAAATTCTATTAATACATAATCTTTTTTAATGTTTAACATAAAAATTTTTAGGTAATTTTGTTTAACATTCATCATTGGTAATTTTGTAAAATGTCCAAAACTTTTAAAATAAATTTCTTGATTTTATTGACCATCACTAAGTGGTTCAAATACAACTCACCTCTATAAAAACTCTTTTTAAGAGTTTCTTTCAAGCATTGATGTTGATAGACATTTACCTGTGATTTAATTTATATACTTTCCTTAACAATCAATTAATATAATCTATTGAATTGAATTGAATTAATTAAATAATATAATATATTGAATTGATGATGTTGATTATCATCAAGTTTTTGAGATTATAATTAGTTTATAGAAACTTAAAAGAGGTAAAAATTACATAGATTCTTTTAAAATCTTATTTCTAGGCCAAAAAAACAATGTTTCAAGATTACCATATTATAAGGTAACAAATATTTTTAAATTGAATTTTAATTTGGATTTAGTATAAGTGCTTTAATTCAAATGTAATGATATTTTTAGCCAAGACCTAGCCTCTTATGCCATCCTAGGATGAGCGGTTAGTGATTATGTCTAGACTTGAAGCAATTTTGGGAAACCTCTTGTCATTCATGTTCTTTATTTTTTCTTTTACATTTAAGACCTAACCATGACTTTGCACTCACTTGGGAGAGGGTAGCTTTTATGAGGAGGATAAAATAGGGTGCATTGCTTTGAATAGTAATATTATAAATTATAAAATTACTTTTCTTTTGCTTCTCCTTCTCCAAAAAAATTTAGAGATAATTCATCACCAAGCTTCACATCTTATAAGATAAAAAGAGTGATAAAACTATCAAATATGAGTGTTTTTCTATCACATGTGTAAAGGCTTGCTAATTTATACTTGTTTTCAACTTCATAATAAGTTGTTCACCTTCCATTTATTTCAACGCTATAATTCCAATTCAGCTTAGGAAAAATATGGATTCCAAGATATTTAAATGAAAGATATTTATTATTGATTATCAATTTTGTATAAAAACAATTAATATTTATTATAAACAACACAAATATTTTTAATGCCGCATAGACAAGAAAAAAGAAAAAAAGAAAAAAGAAAAAAACATATTTCTTATGTAAATTGTGGAGAAGATCCATTTAAAAATATGTATAGCTCTAGAGGTTTGAGTTTCCTAGGGATACAAGCATAATTTTATTACAAGTCTTGTTGTCTCAAAGGTTCTCAAATGGAAATTGAAAAAAGAAACTATTATTATAGCAAGTTACTATATTAATGTAATAATTTTGTATACATATTAAATTCATTGAAATATGTTTCAAGTAGATAGAGTTTAAAAAACTATAACCATGATTTTAGTTCATCAAATGTAAGGCTTAAAATTAGAGTTGTCATTCTATTCTAGCCATTCATTTAGTTGATTACTTTGATTGAGTTAATAAACATCTATATTTTTTATACTCTTAGTTGAGCAACCAACCTTAAGAGGATCTTCAAGATAAGTAGTTTTACAATATTGTTTCTACTATCTCCTAAAACAATCTTAAATAGGATTTTAAGTGTATCATTAAGGAAAATAACATCACCAACTCCTCCTTTTGGGGAGATTACCTTGACTTCCATTGTCAAAGTACCCCCAAGCCCCTATTTTTTAAATTTTAGCATGGGATGAGTATCTCATTAGAAGGGTTTGCATCCTAGATTTTAAATATGAAAAAATGGATTTAACCTAAGAAGCGCATTAGATGGGAAGGATATCCATGTTCTCAAATATCCTTGCATTTCTAGCTAACCAGATGTCCCATGAAGTTATTGAAGGTAGGCATTTCAACACTTTGGTTTAGATTTTGCATCAATGTGTGAGAAATTTTTCAACATATTCCCCTTCGCAGTAGGTTTTTATCCTTCTAAAGAGAATAAATTATAAAACATAAACATGGAAATTGTTTCTTCATAAAATATAAAAGTCTGATTTTTCAAAGGACAATTCTTCATTCTCAATTTTTTTCCATCTAATATCATGACATCCTAAAGTAGATGAATTACAACATCTATTCCACATTTGTTTTTCGTGATCCTCTTGCAATCTTCTTTCTTTTCAGTCCATGCCCGAACTATCATATCAATTGGAAGAGATTAAAGTTATCTTTCATGTGGATTTGGTAACCGATATTGGTCGAATACTTTTGTTATACCTTTCCCTAAACTAGGCATCTAGTAGTGAACCTTAACATGAAGAGTCCCACTTAGATGCTAAAGAACCTCAACCATGGACCTAAGAATCATTTCTAGTGTGGGCCTCAGACATATTCTTATGTAGGCCCTGTGTTGTAGTTTAACCATGGAATCCACTATAGTAGGTTGTATATACCTTACAATGATAATACCATTGTAACTCGAATCATCCTACAAGTTTCCATTTCGATGACTATTTTTACACATGCATCGCTCATCTTGCTTACAGAAAAAATAATGTTTTTGGCCAATAGTGGGACGTGCAAAACACCAAGGAGTGTTTTAATCCTTTCATCCATGAGTTCCAACTTGACTTTTCATTGTCAAATGATTCTATTTTTTGAGTCATCTCCTACGAAAACATCACTGCCATCATACATTTCTTATTCAAAAAACCACTCCCTATGATGGTTTATATGAAAAAATGAAACTAATTCATCCAATCACGCCTCATGATTTGTATGTGTTCTTGAAGAAGCCAAGAACACATCCCCTTTTTCATCTAAGGAGGTTTTTTCTTTTTTCAAAAGGAGCACCAATGCATCCCTTCCTTTTCACAACACTTTTGAATCTACAATGTTTCTTGAAATGCCCTTCTTTTCCACATATCTAGTATAGATTTATAATTTTTCAAAGAGATTTAGATCTCCTTCCTAAGGACATATTTTTATTTCTATCCCGAGAGCATCTTCTTACTGATAAGGCATCTGCACTCTAACTTTCCATATTTTTTCATTTCATCTCTTTCTATAAAAAGGATGAGATTATTTCATCAAAACTTAAAGTAGTCGCATTACTACCTATGGCAAAAACTAGATTATCCCATGATTCTAATAAAGAACACAAAAAACTCATAAAAATACGGATTAGAAATCTTAATGTCAACAAATAATAGTTGATATGCTCTATTCTCTCTCCTTTATCCTCGACTTATACAACTTCTTCCACAAGAACAATTTGTTCACCAGGGACTTAAACTATTGCAAAGCCCCTAACTTGTTCCACAATGCCTTTACTATAACTTCTCTTAAAACATTCCACAATGCCTTTACTATAACTTCTCTTAAAACATTCCATAATACCAAATTTGGGAGACATAAATGTATATTTTTCTCTACTTTTTGATACAACTTGGTCCGATCTTCTACCAACATCTTTGTCGATATGGTGCATGGATCCATAATGATCCATTGATCTTTTTCCACCAAAAGATATTCCATTTTGAGCTTCCACAACTAAAAACTTTGCCCATTGAATTTATCAATCTCTATTTTTGAACTGATCATGATTTCCTTTCACCACAATAATTGATACTATAGATTTTCCACTTTAACAAGGTTTTCCACAAGATCGAGCCAAAATCCTTAGCCATAAAGGTGTCTCCTTAAAGCCAAACAACTCTAATACCAATTTTTGGTTTTACCCATGTAAAATTAATTGATGCAAGTAAATTATTAATAAAATTATAAAAGATGCAATGCTGTCCATGCACACACACATAGACATTTAACATAGATATTTTACCCTAGAAACCCAAACTCGGAAAACCATAAATATTTTTCAGTATATTCTATTTTACAATGTTACAATACAATATGCATATACTGCAATATTCATAAACCCCCGGTCCATTATCCTTGGATTATAATACAATTGTAGTTCCTTAACTAGAATTACAAAATCATTTGTTGAACCGCCATGTTCCACATAACTACTAAAAGTGAAAATTTTGTTCTTAAAATCACCAAAAGTGAATGCAAAAAATTGGCAAAGGAAATTGGCAAAGGCATTTGCAAAGGCTTTGGAAAGGAAAAGAGGAGTTAATTGGCATTTATTTATGAAAACAAAGGAAAATAGGAGAAAAGGGAGATGAAGGGTCACAAATTTGCATGAAGAGGAAATTGAAGGAAAAATAGAGGAAAATGAAGAAATTAGAGGCGTCAATGATAAAAAGGATTCTCACGATCATTTCATAGATTTTTGTTAGCTTTTGTCAGTTCTAGTTTGGTTCTCTCATACTCTTACACACTTAGAGAATTCTTGGAGCACTGTAGCATTATAGAAAGGAAGCCAGGGAAGGAGAACAAAAGAAAATGACAAGAAAACAAGGTTATATCAAAGAGGGGACTCATTCTAACGAAAATTCAAAATGGTGGTAACCATTTCTGAGCAAGTGGAGCACGCAAGGGCTAGTTTGCAGTGTCAGGGACACAGTTCAGTCAGTCAATTCTCGGGACCTGTTGCTAGTTGGACATATGGGAAAAAGTGGGAACCTCAGAAAGTATGAGCCAGATGGAGCAACACTCTTTAAGGAGTATGGGGCTGAAGTGTTGCCAATTTTCAAAGAAGCAAGCTTGGAGCTGATTTTTCACCTGTTCCCTGAGTATGATCTTGAGCTCACCTCTAATTTCATTGACTCGTTTGATGGAACTAGTGCTAGGGTTCAAGGATGTTGTTTCAAGTAACTGAAGAAAGCATCATGGAGGAAATGAAAAAATCGGTTGTGGGTGAAAGATTGTATAAGAAAAACATGGTGCAAGAAGTAAATCTCAATTATTTCTTAAAGGACGATTCCCATGATCCTTGTTGGAGCATTGGGGTGCACAACGATAATTTTAAAATTTGAATGATAACATCCTATGAGCATGATTTAGGTTTTTCTAACATGTGATGGTTGTTTCTCCAAAGTTTTCTTATACCATATGAGATTTCTGGTACATTTGGTTGGTTTTAACAAGATGGACATGCCTTTTTAGCTACAACAAAGTTTGATTAAGATGGTCTCTTGTACAAGAAAAAGGAGGGTTTGGTACCCGCATAATGTACAACACCACAATTTGATATGGATCCTATACACCCATGAAATGAACAAGAAAGCATAACAGTCGAGGAGGAGGACATTGGGACACCCCTTTCCTAGAAGGAATAATTAGGAGAAGACTCTTGATATGTAGGCTAAGAGCAGTCAACAAGTTGTTGGACAAACATAAGAAAACCCTAATAGGATAAAAATCCCTAGGGTTTATAGAAGGAGCACTAAAGGACACCAGTCAGAAGGATAAGAGACTAAGGAAGATGAGACCATGGAGGAAGGCAGAAATAAGGGTGAAGATCCTAAGGAATGTGTCCATATAATAAAATATTCAAGGAGGCCAAGAACCATACCCACAAACAAACTAAGGTGGGGATTGAAAGTTAAATTGAATCCCAAGCTTAAGGAGCCTGTTCACATTGAAGATGAAAATGCAGTAGGGCCTGCTAGAGATAAGGAGGGATTGTTAACAAAATAAGTGCCATAAGCTCCAAAAACTGACAAGACCCCACATAAGAAAAGTAGAAGAGTCACGAGGGCAATGGAAAAATAGGAAAAACTAAGAATACTTGTAGAGGTAGAATAGGTCATTGGAAAATGAATAGGGGAACTCAAAATCTCAAGCCTTAGGTTTTTTGCTAATCCATATAGTTGTTTTTTCAAATGGAAGGTTTTGGATCAGTTCAAGGGAGGGGAACAATTGAGGAATTTGTTGGAAGTTTCCAAGAGTTCCTAATTTCTAGTGATCTTTTCCATATTTTCTTCTGAAGGAAAGTAAATGTATTGAAGAATTTTTAATGGTTTTCCTTCAATTAGATTCCCAGGTTTTATCTCGCACATTTTTCCATCTCGCTAGATCAAGAATAAAACACTATTTTAAGAATGTGCAAAGTTATGTATTATGAAACTAGAATTATCTTTCCAAATATTGTGGATGTTAGTGAAACTACTATAATTATATGATTTTCTTCTTTTCATTTCGTGTTCAAATTTTATGCTAAGAACTATATTTGTTGGTTTTGTGCTCCATGTAGATTGTTTCAAGGAGAAATAAGGTACATGCCCTTGTTTAAATGCACGTTGGATAAAACAACCATAATTGTGCATGTCTAAAGATTGTTTCCTCTATTTGGGTGTTGACCTACAATATACCAATCAAGATTGAAAAGGCTTTTGCCTCTAGGTGGGTAGAATGTGTTGTTGGTGGTATATTAATTTAGGAATTTGATAATTACAAACTATTGTGTTTCCTCTTTGTGAATGGTGTCAAGAGTTGTTGCTATTATCTTTGTTTGTAACAATAGTTGGTTTTGATAAAAACTAATGATAATGGGTACATTGTCGTCACCAGTTTCATTCAAGATCCATAATATTTGCATTTCCCAGGACATCAGTTTCCTTTTTTTATTAAGGATCCATAAGGTTTGCATTGTCGAAGACATTAGTTTCCTTTTTTTATTAAGGATTTGTAATTCCCAAATGGGTGTTATGTTGGACCTACTCTTATCTATGTTTATGTGATACAATGAATAAGATATGCAGTTGAATTTCTCTCTTTTTCATAGTAGAATATTTTGATTGTTGGGTGTTATGTTGGTCGTGCTCTTATCTCTGGTTATGTGATACAATTCATGGGCTACATAAAATATATTTTTGGTCTGTTCATACCTCCTCTAACTGTGATTTTATTGTAGGTTAGAGCATTTTTTACACAATAACTATTCTAAAAGTATTTAAATTATTTTCTCTAATGATTTGGAGTGACGCAAATGGGCATGATTTTTACAAATAAAGGTTGAATCTAGCAGACTTGGATGTAGGCCAAGTCATATATGTTGCTACATTGAATGGCATCTTTCCCTCTCTTCGTAAAGTAATTTTTGGATATAATTGTTTTTCTACAAGTTATGAATATCACGAAATGAAATCTTCATGTATTATGAAAAGTGCTTCATATTGTTATCAATGGATATATTAGCATTTCTACCGAAGTCCTGAAGATTGCTATCTAAACTGTTAATGTATTATGAAAAGTACTTCAAATTGTTATCAATTATGTTTTAATAAATTTCAATGCTAAATTATGATTTCCAAATGTCGTTGCTCAAATTTCCTGTGGAGATAAGTTGGACATGTTGGTTTCTCACACTAATCAAGTTGTATTGGAAATAGCAATCTATACCTTGACATTGAACCAATAAGGGTCCCTATGCTCCTCAAGTTATCTTTTGTGTCATTTTTAGGGAAAATACAAAGAGAATAAAAGGTTATATGAACATTGTATATACTCTTCAAGTTATATTTTATGTTAGTTTTGGGAAATTACAAAGAGAATAAAAACATATATACTCTTCAAGATATATTTTCTGTTAGTTTTGAGGAAAATATGAAGGAAAAAAAATACAGATAAATAGTTGGATAAGTAGTCACTCAAATTCTATGAGTATCTATATATTAGTTGGAACATTTTCTACTCTCTATATGTACCAAAATATCAATAATGAATAGCTTGAATAGACCAAAAAAGGTCGTCAGTCAAATCATTGAACATAGTGATGAATGTTCCTCTAGCAAAAATGTTACACTTCTTGCTTGAGCAAGGAGATGGAAAGTAGTGTGTAAGCCGAAAAAGTGATTTTATCTTGCCAAAAAATGTGCCTTCTCTACCAAGCACATTCACATAAAAACACAATACACTGGGAATTGTCACAATTGCCTCCCACTAAGTAGTCAACTGACTTCTATGAACATTACCGGCCAACACTTACATGTGACGTTACTATCAACACCTAGCAACACCTGACAATATTGTTGTCAAAACATTGTAGTAGTAAAATTTCTTTTAAACGATGTAGGCTTTCATAAATTTAGTGTAGTTTCATAAAGGTTTAGTTTTTGGAAGCACTTAATAATGAGCTTGGCCAAATTGTTGATTTCCATTATTCACAGTGGCTTCCCACTAAGTAGTCAACTGATTTTATCTACTAACATTTACATGTGACATTACTAACGCCACCTCACAATGTCTGAAATTATAGTTATTAAAACATTGTACTGGGAAATAAATAAATTTTTCTTTAAAAGATGTTGTTTTTCATAAGGTAAGTGTGGTTTTGAAAAATTATAATCTTTTAGAAGATCTTAATAATGAGGACGAGATTTTATTCACTAATTCTTTGTAGGTTCCTCTAAGTACTTATTACATTCTTCTTTAGTCTCCAAGTTGCATAAGCCTTGATAATTTCAATATTGCAATATAAATTCTAGAAATTTGAGAGAGGACTAGTTGTTTCTCACTAAGATGCATTTGAGGTTCCATCAAGTACCCATTACGGTCTTCTTGAGTCTTCAAATTGTATTTGTTAACTTAACAAGGTCCTCATAATTCCAATACCTCAATGTTGATATTCCCATAAAATTGTGAGGATTTTAGTTGGTTGTGTCTTTGTGCTTTCCAAAATTGTAGTTTATAATTAAATATTGCCACAATCATCACTTAATCACATAGGAAAAGATGTTAAAAGTATATTGGCATCAATAAAGCACACTTAGGTTTTGACTATCATTTTTTTGTATACCAAAATCCTCTAATATATAATTTTCTTGAATCTCATTCAATGTAGATGTTTAAAATTCAGTATGGAAGTACTTTCCTAGTATTTTATATTTTGGAATTTATTGAATCTACCAAATGTGATGGGTTTCCATAAATATCACAAGATCTTAAAGATTTCAAATTTGTTATTCATATTGTTTTCCTTAGAAGATAGTCATTATATTTAGATGATAATGTGCTTCAAGCGCTTCATATCTCCAACATGGTTATTTCTAGTGAGTTTTGACTCTTGAGAAGAAGTCAGAAGAAACCCAAAAGTGTTCAACCTACAACATTTAGTGGTTCAAAATTTTTGTAGTTACTGTGTTTAGACTCTAGGTCAATATACATGTTGACCCTAAAAAATGCTGTTCAATTTCTCTAATAATGTGTATTATACATCTTCCATCAATTTCTGGTTCAATTAATTAAGGGTGGGGTGTGGGTGCTTCCTATGTGAATGTTTGCTTCTTCTTGGCGCTTTAACTATAGTTATTGTGTCTATATCACTATGTACATTGGCCTTCAAAAAGTTGTTTGATTTCTCAATTATGTATTATATGCATCTTCCCATCAGTTTTATGAATTGTTGAAGGGTAGTGTGGGTACTTCTTCTTTCAATGTTTTCTTGTTGTTGCTTCTTTGATTGCAATAGGTTTGCATTGTTAGTTTTTTCCTTGCTTAAGTAGTATAGTTGTGTGTAGGTTGAAGCTAAAAGGGTTGCACCAAGGGATGAACAACAAAATGTTTATAGGAATAGTAATATGGCGGGACCTAGGACTAAGAAGATTTGTGTTGGTGGGTTAGCACCCACTATTACTAAGGATGACTTCAGAAAGTATTTTGAGCAATTTGGTAATAAAATAGTTGTAGTTGTAAGGCATGATCACATTACACAAACACATCGTAGTTTTGGGTTTATTACTTAAGATTAAGAGGATACAGTGGAAAAATTTCTTCAACAAATATTTGACCAACTCAAGGAAAAGACTATGGAGGTGAAGTTGGTCATTCCCCAGGACATGTCTCCTGGAAATACAAGAGGCTATGTAGGACGTGGAGCTAGTTTTGGTGCACAATATATGCAAAGCTATGAACCAACTCCTATTGGGGTTTATGGAGCACGCCTGCCTATTGCAAGCACTGGATATCCTCCATATGTTGCAACCCCTAGCTATGGACCTACTAGGTATGGAAGTACACCAGGGTATGGGACAAGTACGAATGGTGGATATGATGCAACAACTAAAAAAAATTGCTTCAACAAGGTTTAGTCTGAATCATTAAAATCCTATCAATGTTGGCATTAGTGAATTGGTATTGATTATTCCGATCCAACTCACTGAGATCTTGACAGACCCTTCCAGCAAAGGATTAAACAATCCTGACACAAGTAAGTCTCTAATATTTTTTCTCATTTGTTTGTGATTAATTTCAAGGTAAACCACGATATTTTCATTTTTGGAGACTTTGTTTTGGACAAGTTTGGGTCACAGGGGCTTAACAAAGACAAGGCATGCAGAATAGAGGAAGATGGAGAACCGTGGTTAAAGCAGGTAATAATAGGGGATATTGGGAGAATTCTGGAGGTAAAATACCTTAGTGTGACATGTGGAGCTAAAGGAATAGGAATGATGGTGCTTGGCCTGCTAAATTCTTATTGTGCGTTGAGCTCTGTCTGTCGAGTAATCTCAGGTTCCTCATTGGGTTCGATTCGCAGGTGCAGCGCGGGCAAAGCGGACTGTTGTTGGTGGGAGTCAACGAATGATTAAACACACCCTAATTTGATTAAGCATGGACAACAATGCAGAGTGGCGGGTACAAATGCTAGCATGGCGACATGACGAGCCCCTCCCTTGATTCAGCATGGCGCATCCTGATGGCCTCAGCATGGCGATGTGTTGTTTTTGGACTTATGACCATGGACTTGGACATTGAAATGACATGTCTACATTGCTTTTGGGTCCAACAAATAAATTAAGTGATATTTGTATCAACTATTAGGCCTAGAAGTATTTATAAATGTAAATGAAATAGTGAAACTCAAATTTGATATTGTTTAAAAGAAATCAAAACTTCAAATTTCATATATATATATATATATATATATATATATATATATATATGACTAGGAGGTAAAAGTAGACCATGAAAGTTACAACATCTAGCTTTAATACCAATTAGGGTAACATAAAGTGAATGGATTAGAGAATATATAAAATTATACAAAACTACTTTGAAAACCAACAAGTATTAGGGAAAAGAGAAAAAATTGAGTTTGATAAATTGAAACGAGGAAACATTAAAACATATAGCTATGGTAAGAAAATTACAACATTTCACTTTGATATCAATTTATGAAGATAAATTGAACCCAAAAATAAAAATTTACATAAAAATTTATTTTTATATTAAAAATATATAATACAAATTATAACAAAACAAAATTATGTCACAAAATATAAATAATAAATAAGAATATATAAAAGTCTTATCTTATCCAAACATCATATAAGAGTGTTATCATAACATAAATATGAACACAAATACTTAATACTTATATTATGGAATAGAATATCAACAAAATGATGGGATGACTCAAAACTTCAACACTTCTTCTGAAGAGCTAATTCTTTGAAAATTCAAGGATGCACTTTTCAAATCCCTTCTAATGAATTCAACGTTTACTTTTTAGACTCCTTGTGAAGACTTCATTCATCTATTTTCACTATTAATCCACTTTCCCTATGCTAAACTCCTAACTTTATGCATTATAAACTACGAAAGAAAAAACAAAAAGATTTAAATAGTGAAAAAAATTATTTATCCACTTTTACAGATACCTAATTTTATGCATTATGACCCACCAAAACAAAAACAAAAGACTTTAGATAGTGAAGAATCTTATTCATTCACATTCAATGTACACAAGATTTAATTTTTACATGATAACCCAACAAAGAAATACAAAAATACTTTAGATAGTGGAAAATACTTTAGCTCCTAACTTTATGCATTATAAACTACGAAATGAAAAACAAAACGCTTTAGTGAAAAAGTTGATTTATCCACTTTTATAGATATCTAACTTTATGCATTATAACCCACCAACACAAAAACAAAAAACTTTACAAAGGACTTTAGATAGTGAAGAATCTTATTCATTCACATTCAATGTACACAATGTTTAACTTTTTACATGATAACCCACCAACGAAATACTTTAGCTGTGCAAGATGCCTAACTTTCCACGTAATAAATTACCCTTAAAAAATAATAATATAAAATCTTATTCATCCATTTTCATTCTACTTTTAGTGTACAAAATACTTAACCTTATCCATTATAAACCATCCCAAAAACATAGTAAAGCAACTTTCAAAGAGCAACTTTCAAAGTTTTTAAATAACTTGAAAATAACGAATATCAAAATGCTAAAAAAGAACTCAAAAAAACATGACACCATCCACTCAACGAGGAAGCAGAAAGAAGACAAAAGCAAAAAAACAAAGAACTTTACCTACTTAATGCTGACAAGACCCAACAAAAACCTGTCAAAGAAAAAGCAAGAATTTTTTTAAATATTAGAAAAACTTTATCAGTGAACTTTCAAACACTATTTGAAAATAGAGAATATCTATATATATGAAAAGACACAAAGTAGGTGGACAAGACACCACCCAGTGCCTGCGCAATATTTTCGGCGCTAACACATCATTCGGATCATGTGCGTGTAGTTCGCTGTCAATTTCAGCTCTAGATTGTCATGACTCATCATCGCTGGAACAGGGATCACGTGTTCTACATTGCCTCTCCAAACCAGTGGCCTAGACGGCCAAGAGGACAAGACACCACCAGTCCCTGCCCAGTATTATGAAAAGACACAAAGTAAGAGGACAAGACACCACCCAGTGCCTGCGCAATATTTTCGGCGCTAACACATCATTCGGATCATCTGCGTGTAGTTGGCTGTCAATTTCAGCTCTAGTTTCTTCTAGATTGTCATGACTCATCATCCCTGGAACATGGAACACTTGTCCTGCACTTTGTTGAGTGGCCTCTCCAAACCAGTGTCCTTGACGGCCCTCCGCGTTGATGCCGGGCCGGTGGCCAATGAGCGTTGCCGCCAAAGTCGATTGTCTTGTTTTCTGACTTATTGTCACCATGGACTTCGACATTGGAATGACAGATCTACGCGGTTCTTGGTCCAGCAAATAAAATTAAGTAATATTTGTAATATTCGACTCTGAAATTTGACATTGACGTCAAACGGACGGTTAAAATCTTCGTACGAATCCGCTGGAAAGCAACTTGACACAACGCAGAGAATTAATCATCCATACGAAACAACTTGACTTGCGGGGCTGCAATGTGTTTGTTCTCCCAAAGGGTCCCATGTTGTTTCACAATTTCACTTCCAGCGGACCGTGCCCAATGGCTTTTCAACCCACATTAATATCTAACTAACAGTTTACGAATTATTGGTCTCATTTCTGATGGAAAACTGATCCAAAGCAGGGGGACTATTCAAAACCCTAGTGCTAGAGTTTGAAGAACTAATGACCGTAGGGTTTTGGAACGTCCCATGTTTTAGGAAAAGATCACGCTGGACAAGTAATCTTCCGAAGTTTGAGTTTATGTAATTTAATCTTAAACGAGAAGAAATTAAAAAGAAATGAGTGCAAGCAGTTTGTGTCCACAATTTTTCACAAGGGAAAACCCATCGCAATCTATCCGTAAATATTTTTATTTCCTTTAGTGTGAGAGAGGTTGTATTTGTATTTAAATTTGATAGAACCAGTGTATTTCTAAAAATTGGAAGGGAGATTGAATGGGTAGAGATTCATTTAATCAATAGTTATCTTTACTTTTAATTGTAATGGTTAAATTTTAAATTTATACGAAAATTAACTACCTCAATAATCTTTCTACTTAAATTTTGTAGACCAGTAACTTTCAGTAAGTATGTTTATTTCACTGAATATGAAGAAGGTGTAAAGTTGCTTATTCCTTAAAATTAAATTTGAAACTTTAACTATTTAAGTTTATATTTATCTTAGACAAATTTTACATAAATTTTAAGATTAGCAAATATTGGTAAGAAATCTTATTTACCTAAATGAATATGATAAACTTGAAAATATTTCTATGAATATAATTAAATATATTCCAAAATATTTATATGGATATAATTGCTTACCTTCATAACTTTTTCATGACTTTTTCATGGATGAAAAAGCAGAAATTTCCCTTAATACATTGTCTTCTTTAATGATTAATATTTTTTTTGTTTTAGGTTTGATGCAAAGAATCATTCATCATTAGCAATTTAGTAGAATGTACAAAAATATTAAAGGTAAATTTCTTGATTTTGTGGATATAATTGGTTACATTTATAACTTTTCCATGGATGAAAAAACAAGAAACTCCCTTAATACAATCTTGTTTAATGTTTAATAAAAATTTTTTTAGGTTTGATGTAAAGAAACATTCATCATTAGCAATTTAGTAGAATGTCCAAAAATATTAAAGGTAAATTTCTTGATTTTATTCACCATCACCTAGTTGTTCAAATGCAACTCACCTCCATAAAAACCCTTGCCAAGAGTTTCTTTCACGGATTGATGTAGATGGACATTTACCAATGATTTAATTTATATAACTACCTTAGTAATTAATTAATGTAATATGTTGAATTGATGATGTTAATTATCATCAAGTTTTTGAGATTATAATTAGTTTATAGAAATTTAAAAGAGATAAAGATTACATAAAACCTTTTAAAATCTCATTTCTAGGAAAAAAAATAGTCTTTCAAGATTACCATATTATATTGTAACAAATATTTTTAAATTGAATTTTAATTTGGGTTTAGGATATCCGTTTTAATTCAAATGTAATGACATTTTTAGCGAAGACCTAGCCTCTTATGTCATCCTAACATGAGTTGTTAGTGATTATGGCTAGCCTTGGAAGCAATTTTGGGGAACCTCTTCTCATTCATGTAGTTTATTTTTTCTTGTAGATTTAAGGCATAACCATGACTTTGGACTCACTCAGGAGAGGGTAACTTTTATGAGGAGGATAAAATAGGGTGCATTTCTTTGAATAGTAATATTACAAATTATAAAATTACTTTTCTTTTGCTTATCCTTCTAAAAAAAATTAGAGATATTTCATCACCAAGCTTCACATCGTATAAGATAAAAAGAGTGATAAAAGTATCAAATATGAATATTTTTCTATCAAATATGAATATTTTTCTATCACATATCTAAAGGTTTGCTAATTTATAATTTTTTTCACGTTCATCATAAGTCGTTCAGCCTCCATTTATTTCAATACTATAATTCCAATTGAGCTTAGGAGGAATATGGATTCCAAAATATTTAAATGAAAGATATTTATTATTGATTACCAATTTTATATGTAAATAATTAATATAAATATAAACATTTATTATAAAGAACACAAACATTTTTAATATCGAGTAGAAAAAAAAAAAAAAACATATTTCTTATATAAATTGTGGAGAAGATCTATGTAAAAATATGTATAGCTCTAGAAGTTTGAGTTTCCTAAGGGTACAAGCATAGTTTTATTACAAGTCTCTTTGTTTAGGAGCTTCTTAAATGGAGATTGAAAAAAGAAACTATTATTATATCAAATTACTATATTAATGTAATAATTTTTTTTTAGACAAATGATAGTTTTTTATTAAATTCATTGAAATGTGTTTAAACTAGATAGAGTTAAAAAAAATATAATGATGCTTTTACTTCATCAAATTTAAGGCTTAAAATTAGAGTTGTCATTCTATTCTAGCCATTCATTAAATTGATTACTTTGATTGAGTCAATAAACATCTACATTTTTTATACTCTTAGTTGAGCAACCAATCTTAAGAGGATCTTCAAAATAAGTAGTTATACAATATTGTTTGTACCATCTCCTAAACCAATCTTAAATAGGATTTTATGTGTACCATTAAGGAAAATAGCACCACCAACTCCTCATTTTGGGGAGATTACCTTGACTTCCATTGTCAAAGTATCCCCAAGTCCCTATTTTGTTAATTTTAGCATGGGTCAAGTATCTCATTACAAGGGTTTGCATATCGGATTTTAAATATGAAAAAATGGATTTAACGTGAGAAGCACATTGGATGAGAAGGATATCCATGTTCTCAAATATCCTTGCATTTCTAGCTAACCAAATGTCCCATGAACTTATTGAAGATAATCATTTCAACACTTTACTCTAGATTTTGCACCAATGTGTGAGAATTTCTTCAACATATTACCCTTCGCATTAGTTTTTTATCCTTATAGAGAGAATATATTATAAAAAATAAACATGGAAATTGTTTCTTTATAATATATTAATTGATTTTTCAAAGGACAATTTTTCATTTCTGATTTTTTTCCATATAATATCATGACATCCTCAAGTAAATGAATTACCACATCTATGCCACATTTATTTTTTCTTGATCCTCTTGCAATCTTCTTTCTTTTCAGTCCATGCCCAAACTATCATATCAATTGGAAGAGATTAAAGTTATTTTTCATGGGGATTTGGTACCTGATATTGGTCAAATACTTTTGTTATACCTTTCCCTAAACTAGGCATCTAGTAGTCAACCTTAACATGAAGAGTCTCACTCAGATGCTAAAGAACCTCAACTATGGACCTCAAAATGATTTCTAGTGTGGGCCTAGGACATATTCCTATGTAGGCCCTATTTTGTGGTTTAACCATGGAATCCACTATAGTAGGTTAGAGATACCTTACAATGGTAATACCATTGCTACTCGAATCATCCTACAAGTTTCCATTTCGGACACTATTTTTACACATGCATCGTTCATCTTGCTTACAATATATATATATATATATATATATATATATATATATATAGATATTTTGGCCAATCGTGGGATGTGCAAAACGTCAAGGAGTGTTTTAATCCTTTCATCCATGAGTTCCAACTTAACTTTTTATTGTCCTATGATTCTATTTTTTGAGTCATCTCTTAGGAAAACATCACCACCATCATACATTTCCTATTGAAAAAACCACTTCCTATGAGGGGTTATATGAAAAAATGCAACTAATTCATCCAATCACACCTCATGACACCCCCTCCTTCATCTAAGGAGGTTTTTTCTTTTGTAGAAGGAGCACCAATGGATCCCTTCCCTTTTGCAACACTTTTGGATCTAAAATGTTTCTTGTAATGCCCTTCTTTTCCACATCTCTAGTGTAGATTTACTAACTTTCCTAGAGATTTCAATCTCCCTCTTAAGGACATATTTTTATTTCTATCCTATGAACGTATTCTTACATATAAGGCATCTTCATTCTAACTTTCCATATTCATTTCATCACAAGGATGAGATTATTTCATCAAAACTTAAAGTAGTTGCATTATTACATATGACAATCACTATACTGTCCCATGATTCTAACAAATACTACAAAAAACTCATACACACACATACGTATCATAAATCTTAATACAACAAATAATAGTTGACTTACCATAGCATTGAAGGAATTCATATGCTCTATTCTCCATCGTTCATCCTCAAGTTATACAACTTCCTCCACAAATGCAACCCACCTCCATAAAAACCCTTGCCATGAGTTTCTTTCACGGATTGATGTAGATGGACATTTACCAATGATTTAATTTATATAACTACCTTAGTAATTAATTAATGTAATATATTGAATTGATGACGTTAATTATCATCAAGTTTTTGATATTATAATTAGTTTATAGAAACTTAAAAGAGCTAAAGATTACATAAAATCTTTTAAAATCTTATTTCTATGCCAAAAAAATAGTCTTTCAAGATTACCATATTATATTGTAACAAATACTTTTAAATTGAATTTTAATTTGGGTTTAGGATAGGTGTTTTAATTCAAATGTAATGATATTTTTAGCTAAGACCTAGCCTCTTATGTCATTCTAGCATGAGTGGTTAGTGATTATGGCTAGCCTTGGAAGCAATTTTGGGAAACCTCTTTTCATTCATGTTGTTTATTTTTTCTTGTACATTTAAGACCTAACCATGGCTTTGGATTCACTGGGGAGAGGGTGGCTTTTATGAGGAGGATAAAATAGGGTGCATTGCTTTGAATAGTAATATTGTAAATTATAAAATTACTTTTCTTTTGCTTATCCTTCTCCAATAACATTTAAAGATATTTCATCACCAAGCTTCACATCTTATAAGATAAAAAGAGTGATAAAAATATCAAATATGAGTGTTTTTCTATTACACTTGTAAAGATTTGCTAATGTATACTTGTTTTCAAGTTCATAATAAGTTGTTTGTGTTCCATTTATTTCAACACTATAATTCCAATTCATCTTAGGACGAATATGGATTCCAAGATATTTAAATGAAAGATATTTATTATTGATTATCAGTTTTATATATAAATAATTAATATAAATATAAACATTTATTATAAAGAAACACAAATATTTTTAATGTCCCAAAGAGAAGAAAAAAAACATATTTCTTTTGTAAATTGTGGAGAAGATCCATCTAAAAATATGTATAGCTCTAGAAGTTTGAGTTTCCTAGGGATATAAACATTTTTTTATTACAACTCTTGTTGTCTCGGAGGTTCTCAAATGGAAATTGAAAAAAGAAACTATTATTGTAGCAAGTTACTATATTAATGTCATAATTTTTTATACAAATGATATTTTTTTATTAAATTCATTTAAATATGTTTAAAGTAGAAAGAGTTAAAAAAAAAATATAGGGATGCTTTTACTTCATCAAATATAAGGCTTAAAATCAGAGTTGTCATTCTATTCTAGCCATTCATTCACTTGATTACTTTGATGAAATTAATAACTTTTTATACTCTTAGTTGAGCAACCAATCTTAAGAGGATCTTCAAAATAAGTAGTTCTACAATATTGTTTGTACTATCTCCTAAACCAATCTTAAAAAGGATTTTATGTGTACCATTAAGGAAAATAACATCACCAACTCCTCCTTTTGGGGAGATTACCTTGACTTCCATTGTCAAAGTAACCCCAAGCCCCTATTATGTTAATTTTAGCATGGGAAAAATGTCTCATTACCAAGGGTTTGCATCCCAGATTTTAAATATGAAAAAATGGATTTAACCTAAGAAGCACATTGGATGGGAAGGATATCCATGCTCTAAAATATCCTTGCATTTCTAGCTAACCAAATGTCCCATGAAGTTATTGAAGGTAGGCATTTCAACACTTTTCTTTAGATTTTGCACCAATGTGTGAGAAATTCTTCGAAATATTCCCCTTCACATTAGTTTTTTATCCATCTAGAGAGAATATATTATAAAACATAAACATGGAAATTGTTTCTTCGTAATATATAAACTGATTTTTCAAAGGACAATTTCTCATTCGTGATTTTTTCCGTCTAATTAATGACATCCTCAAAAAAATAAATTAAAACATTTATGCCACATTTGTTTTTTCTTGATCCTCTTGCAATGTTCTTTCTTTTTAGTCCATGCCCAAACTATCATATCAATTGGAAGAGATTAAAGTTAGTTTTCATGGGGATTTGGTACCCGATATTGGTCGAATACTTTTGTTATAAATTTCCCTAAACTAGGCATCTATTAGCCAACCTTAACATGAAGAGTCCCACTCAAATGCTAAAGAACCTCAAACATGGACCTCAGAATGATTTCTAGTGTGGGCCTAAGACATATTCCTATGTAGGCCCCATGTTGTGGTTTAACCATGGAATCCACTATAGTAGGTTGGATATACATTACAATGGTAATACCATTGTTACTCGAATCATCCTATAAGTTTCCATTTTGAACATTATTTTTACACATGCATCCCTCATCTTTCTTACAGATTTTTTTTATTTTTTTTCCAATCGTGGGATGCAAAAAACATAGAGTTTTTTAATCCTTTCATCTATGAGTTCCAACTTGAATTTTCATTGTCCTATGATTATATTTTTTGAGTCATCTCCTAGGAAAACATCATCGCTATCATACATTTCTTATTGATAAAACCACTCTCTATGAGGGTCTATATGAAAAAATGCAACTAATTCATCCAAACACACCTCATGATTTGTATGTGTTCTTGAAGAAGCCAAGAACACATCCCCTTTTTCATATAAGGAGGTTTTTTCATTTGCAAAAGGAGCACCAATGGATACCTTCCCTTTCGCAACACTTTTGGATCTACAATGTTTCTTGTAATGCCCTTCTTTTCCACATCTTTAGTATAGATTTATAATTTTTCCGAGAGATTTAGATCTCCCTCTTAAGGACATAATTTTATTTCTATCCTAGGAGCGTCTTCTTACAGATAAGGCATCTGCATTATAACTTTCCATATTTTTTCATTTCATCTCTTTCTATAAAAAGGATGAGATTATTTCTTCAAAAACTAAAGTAGTCGCATTACTAACTATGGCAACAACTAGACTATCCCATGATTCTAATAAAGAACACAAAAAAAATCATAAACATATGTATTAGAAATCTTAATATCAACAAATAATAGTTGACTTACCACAGTATTGAAGGCATTCATATGCTCTATTCTCCATCCTTTATCCTCAAGTTATACAACTTCTTCCACAAGAACAATTTGTTCACGAGGGACTTAAACTATTGCAAAGCCCCTAAGTTGTTCCACAATGTATTTTATTCTAACTTCTCTTGAAACATTCAATAATACCAAATTTGGGAGACATAATTGTATTGTGTTCTCTACCTTTTGATCCAACTTGGCCTGGTCTTCTATCAACATCTCTGTCGATATGTTGCATGGATCCATGATGATCCATTGATCTTTTTCCACCAAAATATATTCCATTTTGAGCTTCCACAACTCAAAACTTTCCCCATTGAATTTATCAATCTCTATCTTTGAACTGATCACCATTTCCTTTCACCACAAGAATTGATACTGTAGATCTACCACTTTAACAAGGTTTTCCACAAGATTGAGCCAAAATCCTTAGCCATAAAGGTGTCCCCTTGAAGCCAAACCGCTCTAATAACAATTTCTGGTTTTACCCATGTAAAATTAATTGATGCAATTAAATTATTAATACAATTATAAAGGATGCAATGTTGTGCATGCACACACACACACACACACATTTAACATAGATATTTTACCCTAGAAACCAAAATTGGTAAAACTAGAAATATTTTTCAGTATATTCTATTTTACAATGTTACAATACAATATGCATATATTGCAATATTCATAAACCCTGGTCCATTATCCTTGGATTGTAATACAATTGTAGTTCCTTAACTAGAATTACAAAATCATGCATTGAACCACCATGTGCCACATAACTACTAAAAGCGAAAATTTTGTGCTTAAAATCACCAAAATGTGAATGCAAACAATCAATTATTTATTTATTTATTTTTATTTTTATTTTTGTTTATTTATTTATTTATTTATTTTTTTTTCGGCAGGAGACACTTAGGCAAAGAATATAACACATACACACCAAAAGGATCTTGTTTCTCTCTCTTGATAATGGTTAAGGACATGAGAACAATCCATGATGCAAAAGGCCTCGTAATGGTATTCATATTCAACTCAAATTCCACCTAACCATGTTTATTCCTTGGCATCTATTTCTAATTCAAAAAACTCAATGGTACATGTGTCCCACTTGAAGGATAAATAACCCCTATAATGTTTCTATGTGTTGGTTCAAGGAATTTTTGTAAAGTTTTGTAGATGTTCTATGCTAAGAGCAATTTCACTTTTCTCACAGCAATCATACAAGTAGATAAGCAAAATGCAGATAGAACATATAAGCAGATCTTACAGAAGACAAATCAGAAACAAGAAAAATGTATGTGTTCGTTTCGGCGGTCAACAGGATGCTTCAACCAGCAAAGTCTCTTTTGGTCAGCCAGCCCAGCATGTGTCACAACAACCCTCCAACCAGAAGATGAGTCAACCCAAGTCAGTTCCTGAAAAGTCAACGCAGGGGCAGCAAGCTAAAAGTCAAAGCAGTAGCAAAACGGTCAACCCTTTGACCTCAATTTTTGTGCCAGGTAGTACGGTCTTCAAAAATCGAACCTCCCACAAGTTTTCAGCTTGTTTGGACCAAGCGTTGACCAAAGTCAACGCTGGTCAAACTTCTGCGAAACCCTAGCAGCAGAAACCCTAGCAGCAGAAAAATCCTCTTCGTCCTTCCCACGTGTGGCTGAAATTCGTCCTCCAGGTAGCTCGTACTTTTAGGATGAGAGAGGAAGATGTGAGTTGTGTTGTGTTCAAATTCTCTCCAACTTTTCCTGTATATATATCCATCAATGAGGGTGTGTGACATATCTGTTGGGCATGTGAGCCTACATTACAAAATTGGCTGACCTTGCACATATAATTTATTAAGAATAATAAATTCAAAATATAAGTTCTGTTCATCGGATTAAGACTATTTTTATATGGATTTTACACCTCTCAGAAAGAGGAATCCAACAAAAATATTAGCCTCTTAATCTGAGCATCAGAACATGGAGTTTGGACCTAGTTGTCCAATTTTAACACTCCCTCTCAACTAGGGAGAACTCCATCTATTAGTGCAATTAACATCTTGAGTCGTCCCGCCGAAACTTGCTTTGCTGGCTTCTTTATTTCAGAACAGAAGTGGGTCAGTCACAAAGACATCATTCCCCGACTGACATAATCAGTCCAGAGGTCCCAGACCTCACAAATCTTGATCCCAGATCAAGTGGTTGGACCATGCCATCCTAGATAGAGAGTACGGCAATCTCTGATGCGTCCATCAGTCTTTGCTAATAGTCTCTAGCTTTTCCACACCTCATTGGCCAAATGAGAGGTACTTCCCATGAGCCTTGAACTCAATGGGTAGGATGCATACGGGGCACAGATTAAATGAGTGGCGAACCAGCTCAATAATCACAAGGGTGGGGCAGAAGCATTATGAGTGCTTATAGCTCCGAGAAGCTATCCCCAAAGCCCCCCAGAGCTCCCAGAGCTCATCGTCCAACAGGACCCACATCATAGGGTCTTTCCACGACACCAAGACTCTCACGGAAGGTTAGGAACTTGACCTTCCCCAGGGGCTTAGTGAGAATATCCGTGACCTGCTCATCAGTTCCTATATGATCGAGCCTTACGGCGCCTCGTTGTACCATATCCCGGATAAAGTGGTACCTGATATCAATATGCTTGGATCGGTCGTGGAACACAGGATTCTCAGTCATACGAATCCCACTCTGATTATCACAGAGTATTACAGTGGTATCTAGCACATGTTGGAACAACTCACTAAAGAGCTTCCTCAACCAAACTGCTTCACAACAGGCCATACTAGCAGCAATGTATTCGGCCTCCGCGGTGCTCAAAGCCACCGACTTCTGCTTCCTGCTCATCCATGAGATCGAAGCAGAACCAAGATTGAAACAACATCGAGATGTGCTCTTACGATCCACCACACTGCCAGCCCAATCGGCATCAGTATATCCCCGGAGTATCACACTCCCGGCAGTGTATCTCAGCCCATGGTTTATCGTGCCCCGAAGATATCTCAAAAGATTCTTGGCACCAACCCAGTGAAAATGATGAGGCTCAACCATCTGTTGACTCAAAGTATTCACTGCAAAACATATGTCCGGACGGGTGTTCACTAAGAACATCAAAGCTCCTATGAGTTGACGATACTCAGTAGGATTGGCCAAGATAGGCCCTGCAGCGCTGCCACTCAACTTCTTAAAGTTGAGTTCCATTGGTTTCAACAAAGACTTACAGTCCACCATCCCAAATCTTTCCAGAAGCTTCACAATATACTTTCCTTGAGAAAGGAAAATCTCTCCAGGTCTCTGCCAGACCTCCAGGCCTAGGAAATAGTGCATCAGTCCTAGGTCTTTCATCTCGAACTCAGTAGCACGCTCCCTCTTACATTGATGAATGAGAGGGTCATCACCTGTCAGGAAGAGGTCGTCCACATACAGCACTAGAATGAGAGGCTTTCCTTCCTCAACCTTAAAGTAAAGGTTTGGATCAGCATTGCTTCGAGTGAAGCCCAGCTTCATCAAGTAACTATCCATCCTCTCATACCAAGCTCTGGGTGCTTGCTTTAACCCATAGAGGGATTTCTTCAACCTGCAGACATAAGTGTCTCGATCTTGAACTTCAAATCCCAGAGGTTGTTCTACATACACCTCTTCCTTTATTGCACCATGCAGAAAAGCGGTCTTGACATCCATCTGATGAAGACTCCATCCTTGCGTAGCAGCAAGGGCTATGATGGATCGGATGGTGGTATATCGAGCCACAGGTGCAAATATATCATCATAGTCAATTCCTTCCTTTTGAGAGAAGCCACGGGCAACAAATCTTGCCTTAAACTTTTCAGCACTCCCATCATATCCATGTTTAATCTTGTAGAGCCATTTAGCAGTGACAACAGATTTGTCCTTCGGTCTCGGGACCACATCCCAGACATCATTCTTCATAATAGCCTCATATTCTTCATGCATAACATCCTTCCAGACTTGATGCTTGATGGCTTCCTCAAAAGATCCAGGTTCAGATTGTATAATAGTACTCATGGCAGCTAGATACCCTTGGTATCTACACGACTTCTTGCTTTCTCGGAATGTTCCCCTTGGGGCAGCATGACCCTTAGCATCTTCGAGGGTGTCCCTGAGCCATGATAGCCTCTTTCCTAGAGAAGGGGAAGGATCAATAGGGTCCATTGGCCCTTCAACATCAGGCATAGTCTCATCCTAGGGTTCTTCCAGATTTCCAGGTCTTTCTTCATGGTTTTCTTCAGATCTAGGAAGATCTACTACTTTCTTCAGGGAAGCATCTTCGTCAAAAGTGACATCATGGCTTATCTCTACTTCCCTTTGACCAGGTACATAGACTCTATATGCCTTAGAAGTCTCACTGTAGCCCACAAACATTCCTTTCTTCCCAGTAGCATCCAGCTTACTTCTCTTTTCTTTCGGCACATGAAAATAGACAGGACATCCAAAAATTCTAAAATGTGAGACATCAGGTTTCTTACCAGAGAAAACCTCTTCGGGAGTTTTGGAGTCCAAAGCGGAATGAGGGCATCGGTTTTGAATGTACATAGCAGTATTTGCAGCTTCTCCCCACAGAAACTTTGGAAGACCCTGGTCACATAGCATGGCACGGGCAGCTTCCACAATATTCCTATTCTTGCGTTCAGCGACACCATTCTGCTCAGGAGTATATGCAGTGGTAGTCTCCCTCTTAATGCCAGCTTCTCTGCAAAAGTCTTTGAACTCATTTGACTCATATTCAGTGCCATTGTCAGTCCTCAAAATCTTGATCTTCTTTCCGGTCATATTTTCCACCAAGGCTTTGAAGGTATGGAACCACATGAAAGCCTCATCCTTCTTCTTCAAGAAGTATATCCAGGTTTTGCGAGAGAAGTCATCAGTAAATGTCATATAGTAAGAACATCCCCCCAGGGATGTTACAGGCAACATACCGGAAAGATCAGAATGGACCAGTTGCAATATCTCAGATGTCTTTGTGACACTTGAGGGGAAAGGTCCCCTTGTATGTTTTCCTTCAGCACAGCCGTTACATACACCTTTATGATTATTTCCAAAATCAGGCATCCCTGTCACCACCTTCCTTGCTTCGAGAAGAGCCTTGTAATGAAGGTGTCCAAATCTTCGGTGCCATAGTTCGGTTTGACGGATAGTATCACAAGTCATAGCTCCCAACGGACGCCCTCCAACCTGGTAGAGTGTACCAACTCTAAAACCAATTGAGATAGCTTCCTTGAAGCTCTTCTTCCACATGAGTACCTTTCCATCAGAGAAAGTTACATTGAATCCTTTGTCTTCCATGGCAGATACGGACACAAGGTTCTTCTTCAATTTGGGTACATAGAGTACATCTTGTAGATGGAGGACTTGTCCTTGAGACAAGTGGAGGGTCACAGTCCCAGTCCCTTTCACAGGATAAGTGGCATTATCCCCAAGGATAATTTCTAGATTAGTATCCCTTTCAACCATGTCAGAAAGTGCTTCCTTGAATCCGGTGATGTGTCTTGAGGCACCACTATCGATTAGCCAGAAATCCATAGTGTCGGGCGGAGATGCAGCTGAGAGAGCAGATATTAGAATATACTCATTTCTTTTATCAACAACATTAGACTCCTCATACCTGGTATTTCTGGTCCTTTTAGAAGGTCGATTGTTTCCTTCAAAGTGAGCCTTCCTCTTTCCTTTGGATTTGTCATTTCTTCGATTCCCATTCCTTCGGTTGTTGTTGTTGTCGTCACTATCAGGAGAATTCTTCTGGAAGGGGCATTCTCTAGCATAGTGTCCAGTCCTATGGCAGGGGAAACATTTACCCTTCTTCTTTTGAGTCTTAGTCCTTCCTTTGTCCTTGGAACCACCAGAGTTCTTCTTTCGGGAATGAGCAACATAGGCAGCATTTCTTTCATTATCAAATTCCTTCATCCTTGTTTCTTCTTGCATACATCTAGACAGAAGCTCATCAAAGTTAGGGATGGTATTATTGTTGAGAATGGTAGTTGTGAATACTTTCCATTCATATGGAAGTCCTCCAAGTGCAGTGAGAACCATCTCACGATCAGCTATTGTCTCCCCAATAGCTAGCAGATTGTTCCTGGTTTCGGTCAATTTCATAAAGAAAGTTTGAATAGACTCGTCTCGGCCCTTCTTCATATTCTTCAACTTGTTCTTGAGGAATAGCACTTGGTTCACATTGTTTACTCGGAACATAAGTATCAGTTTGTCATACATCTCCTTGGATGTGCCTAGTTCAGATATGTAGGCAACCAGACTCTTATTTATGGATTCCCTGATCAGCAGCTTTGCTCTGATTTCTCCCTTCTTATACTTGTGTTTAACAGCAGCAGAGGCATTTGATGGAGGTTCTTGAATCTTCCCTGTCACATGATCTAGGAGATCATGATCTTCTAATTTGAGATCTAATAACATCTTCCAGGCATGGAAGTCATCACTTCCAGTCAGCTTGTCATTCTCCCTGAATTCAAGCTTAGAGGAATCCATTTTCTTCGATGATGATTGCTATAGGTAGAGTTTGTCTTCACCTCAGCTCCGATACCATGTAAAGTTTTGTAGATGTTCTATGCTAAGAGAAATTTCACTTTTCTCACAGCAATCATACAAGTAGATAAGCAAAATGCAGATAGAACATATAAGCAGATCTTACAGAAGACAAATCAGAAACAAGAAAAATGTATGTGTTCGTTTCGGTGGTCAACAGGATGCTTCAACCAGCAAAGTCTCCTTTGGTCAGCCAGCCCAGCATGTGTCACAACAACCCTCCAACCAGAAGATGAGTCAACCCAAGTCAGTTCTACAAAAGTCAACGTTGTCCTGAAAAGTCAACGCAGGGGCAGCAAGCTAAAAGTCAACGCAGTAGCAAAACGGTCAACCCTTTGACCTCGATTTTTGTGCCAGTTAGTACGGCAAAAATCGAACCTCCCACAAGTTTTCAGCTTGTTTGGACCAAGCGTTGACCAAAGTCAACGCTAGTCAAACTTCTGCGAAACCCTAGCAGCAGAAACCCTAGCAGCAGAAAAATCCTCTTCGTCCTTCCCACGTGTGGCTGAAATTCGTCCTCCAGGTAGCTCGTACTTTTAGGATGAGAGAGGAAGATGTGAGTTGTGTTGTGTTCAAATTCTCTCCAACTTTTCCTGTATATATATCCATCAATGAGGGTGTGTGACACATCTGTTGGGCATGTGAGCCTACATTACAAAACTGGCTGACCTTGCACATATAATTTATTAAGAATAATAAATTCAAAATATAAGTTCTGCTCATCGGATTAAGACTATTTTTATATGGATTTTACACCTCTCAGAAAGAGGAATCCAACAAAAATATTAGCCTCTTAATCTGAGCATCAGAACATGGAGTTTGGACCTAGTTGTCCAATTTTAACAATTTTCCATGGCTCTTGAGCACGAGAAGCTTTAATGAGATGCTAAGGTAGTCATTTTCATTCTTTGACGATGTTCAAGGACTTGCAAGCCATCCATGTCCCATGTGGTGGTATGAGGACACATTCATGGTGCTTAAGCATGATAATATATGTTTAGGAAATTAGGACCTAAGGTTATTGTTTATGTCATACTTCCCATGGTATCCCACCCAAATGCTAAAGAATTCTAACCATGGCCTAAAGCATAATTCCTACTATGGGCCTAAGAAAAAAATATATAGTGTATTAGAAGCCACTAATTTTGACCCCAAAGCATGACTTAGACCAAGAGACCCGATATTGGTATGCCAAGCCTTTCAATACGTCTCATATTCCATTCTTGGACCACATATTTTGTACAAAGTTCCTTCTAATGTTTTTCTAGCCAATTTACATGTTATAACAAAAATATGTGCATGTTAAAAGATTGCACGTGTTAATGATAATGTGTGATTTCGTTGGAATAAAATAAAAGGGCACAAAGTATAACCACATTGTCTCTTAAAAATAAGGTTCATTGTACACAAGCAATGTCATTTACTAGAAAAAATTGTCGTTTCATACAATGGATTAGCCCCTTGAAAAAGGTCAATGTGCTAAGAGCAAAGAGAAATATGGGTATGGAAAAACATAGGCATCAATTAGTCACTACATTAGTTCCTTATAGGATAAATGTTGTGATGATCTCTACTTCACCACCAGAGGTGAAGCACGTGAACCGAGTGGAAGCCATTCTAATTTGAACATCAAGTCAATATTCATCTAATGTTCCATCAACAAAGAATAATCAATTTTAAAAAGACACATAAATTTTGGTAGACAATAAGTATACAAAGGGTGACACTCTTGATAATACCTAAACTCCCAAATACTCAATTAATGACCAGATCCAAGCCTAAGCCATCAAGCCATCATGACCTTGAGCCAGGGCCACATCTTAAATGATTAGCTCTGATAGATCCATATTTTGGATCCCTAAAGAGGGCCCACTTCTATATAACCAAATGTCTAGATACTTGGATGTGCATTGTCATGGGCCTTTAGCTCCAGGCTCTAAACGATTAACATTTAGATTTTGTAAAACCTTATAGTGCAGTGGTTCATGTGGTGAGGTTTCTTTATGAATAATTAGGTTTTCTTCATACCAACCACTAGCATGTATATTGCACTCCCAATATTAATCAAATGAATTGTTATGATCTCATAGTGAACTTCTACATTGTCATGGTGATGGGTTCTAGAATTAGGGTCCAAATTCCTTGCCTCATCTATCTAGTGCATGATGAAGAATTCTTGGGTGTCTCATGTAAATGAAATTTCCCTAGTAATCCTTAAAAGTAGGTTTCTTAAATTAAATATTGATTTTCAATGCATGAAAAACATTAGAGTATTTTGAATAAAAAAGTGATGTATCAAGATATAAGTTATTATTATTGGCTTGGTTAATCTATGCACTTTAGCTATTGTTAGGAAATTTTAGGTAAAATAATGTTTAAAAGTGCAAAGATCAATAATCATTTTGTTAGGAGGTTTTATGTCGCTTTCAGTACAATTAGAAAGAATACTCATTCATAATACTATAATGTAATCCATCATGTACTGTGAGAATCAATTATTAATGCACACATATACGATTTTTTAAAATGTCAAACCAATGAAAAAGTATTATAATTAAAGATAAAGGATTGAAAACCAAGGCCAAATAGATTATTGGGCCTTCATCAACACGCTACTTCACTCCAACATGCATTTAGCTAAACATCTTAAGGGACTAGTTCTAATATCCCCTGCATTGCATATTAACGTTTAACATTTAAATAATATGAAAACAATATTAATTTAATTTGTTTGACATGTGATCATTCCCTTAACATGCTACGATGGGCATCAAGAGTCTATTAGGGTTCTTAACCGCTTACAATTACCATGAAAGGTACATTTTCCTTGGACATATAGTGTTTCAAGAAATTAGATTCTATTTTGGATGGGCTTGTTGGCTATAATGGTTGCATAGTAACCTCGAGCGATGATAAGTATCCATGCAGTGGTGGAAAAGTATTCACTTTTAGTTGAGATTTTCATTTTCTTGAAGTATGATGATTATGTTAGGGTTTCTAATGTTTTAGTTGTTATGCCATAGCCACTCATTTGATATCTTAACTTCTCTTCCATGTTTTCCTATGTTATGCTAGTAGATGGGTACTCAATTTGCAAGATTTATATAGGCAAAATATCTCGTGTACAAGGTGAGATGTGATGTTGATGAATAAAGCAGGCAAGTAGGTAGGTTTAAAAGTAATGGATTTGTCATCTATGGGAAGAAATCCCATATGTTCAGAGTTGGGATGCCACAATATTTGGTATTTAACATATCTGAGATTGGTTGATGAGGTCGAAGACATATTCCACTCTCTTCAACATGCTACCATGACACACTTCCTAGGAAAAAGCCATGAACATCCATGAAGTAGTCGACCAAACTTTTGAGGTATGCATTAATTATATTAAACTTTTGGAAAAATATTTCATGAAATCTTGTGTGCAAAGACAAGAAAACTAGGTTTACTTTGTTGAAATATTATTTATATGAAAAGACTAGTTACCTATATTAAATTCTTGGAAAAACTTCCATGAATTATTGTGGGCAAAGACATAGATTAAATATGTTGAATTTTTATTTAAAATATATCATGGTTTTATGGGTAGAAAGATAAAATTATTGTGTTAATCTCTTAGAAAAAGAATTGCATGGTTCTTTTGTGTTAACCTCTTGAAAAAGGTTGCATGGTTCTTGTGTGCAAAAATAAAAGTTAACCATGTTATTTTCTTCAAAAATATTTTCATATGAGTATTGTTCGGATAAGTTAACCATGTTTGTAACAACCCCGAGTTAAATGTTCATGTAATAAAGATTAATAAAGGTAAAATAAGACCAAGGTCATGGGGCACGTATTCCAAGTTGAATGTTGGGAAAAACATCCTAGTGAGCATAACCTATTTATTATGGCTAAGGAAATTGACAAAGGCTTTGGAAAGGAAAAGAGGAATTTATTGGAATTTATTTATGAAAATAAAGGAAAATAGGAGAAAAGGGAGATGAAGGGTCACAAATTTGCATGAGGAGGAAATTGAAGGAAAAATAGAGGGAAATGAAGAAATTAGAGGCATCAATGATAAAAAGGCTTCTAAGGATCATTTCATAGCTTTTTGTCAGCTTTTGTCAGTTCTAGTTTGGTTCTCTCATACTCTTGCACACTTAGAGATTTCTTGGAGCACTGTAGCATGGGAGAAAGGAAGCGAAGGAAGGACAATGAAAGAAAAGGAAAAGAAAAGAAGGTTAGATCAAGGAGGGATCTCATTCCAACGAAATTTCAAAATGAAGGTAACCATTTCTGAGGCAGTGGAGCACGCAAGGGATAATTTTCAACGTCAGGGAAACAGTTCGGTCGATCAATTCTTGGGACCTGTTGCTAGTTGGATAGATGGGAAAAAGTGGGAACCTCAAACAATATGAGCCATATGGAGAAACACTCTTCGAGGAGTATGGGGTTGAAGTGTTGCCAATTTTCAGAGAAGCAAGTTGGGAACTGAATTTTCACCTGTTCATTGAGTATGATCTTGAGCTCACCTCTGATTTCAATGACTCTTTTGATGGCACTAGTGCTAGGGTTGAAGGGATATTGTTTCAAGTAATAAAAGAAGGAATTGTGGAGGCAATGAAAATACCGATTGAGGGGGAAAGATGGTATATGAAAAAGATGGTTCAGGGAGTAAATATCAATTATTTCTTGAAGGATGATTCCCATGATCCTTGTTGGAGCATTGGGGTGCACAACAATATTTTAAAATCAGAATGATAACATCTTATGAGGATGATTTAGGTTTTTCTGACTTGTGATGGTCATTCCTCCAAAGTTTTCTTATACCATATGAGATTTGTGGTACATTTGGATGGTTTTAACAGGATGAACATGCCTTTTTACCTACATCAAAGTTTGATTAAGATGGTGTCTTATGCCATAAAAAGGAGGGTTTGGTACCCACATGATGTACAACACCACAGTTTGATTTGGATCCTATACACCCATGAAATGAACAAGAAAACACAACAGCTGAGGAGGAGGATATTGGGACACCCCTTTCTTAGAAGCAATAATAAGGAGAAGACTCTTGATATGCAGGCTGAGAGTAGTCAACAAGTTGGTGGAAAAACATAAGAAAACCCTAATATGATAAAAATCCATAGGGTTGATAGAAGGAGGACTAAAGGACACCAGTTAGAAGTATAGGAGACTAAGGAAGATGAGATCATGGAGGAAGGTAGAAAGAAGGGTGAAGATCCTAAGGAATGTGGCCATAGAACAAAATATTCAAGGAGGCAAGAACTAGACCCACAAACAAACTAAGGTTGGGATTGAAAATTAAACTGAATCCCAAGCTTAAGGAGCCTATTCACATTGAATATGAAAATGAAGCAGGGTCCGCTAGAGATAAGGAGGGGTTGTTAATAGAATAAGTACCATAAGATCCAGAAACTAACAAGACCCCACAGAAGAAAAGTACAAGAGTCACGAGGGAAATTGCAAAATATGAAAAGCTATGAATACTTGCAGAGGCAACAGACGTCAATGGAAACTAAAAAGGGGAACTCAGAGTCTCAAACCTTAGGGTTTTTTGCTAATCCATATAGCTATTTTTTCAAATGGAAGGTTTTGGATCAGTTCAAGGGAGGGGAATAGTTGAGGAATTTGTTGGAAGTTTCCAAGAGTTCCTGATTTCTAGTGATCTTTTCCATATTTGCTTCTGAAGAAAGGAAAATGCATAAAAGAGTTTTTAATGATTCTTCTTCAGTTAGATGCCCAGGTTTTATCTTGTACATGTCGATATGTCATTAGATCAAGAATAAAACACTATTTTAAGAATGTACAAAATTATGTAGTATGAAACTAGAATTATCTTTCTGAATATTGTGGATGTCAGTGAAACTACTATAATTATGTGATTTTCTTATTTTCATTTCATGTTCAAAGTTTATGCTAAGAACAATATTTGTTGGTTTTGTGCTCCTTGTAGACTGTGTCAAGGAGCAATAAGGTTCAAGCCCTTGTTTAAATGCATTTTGGATAGAACAACCATAATTGTGCATGTCTAAAGGTTGTTTCCTCTATTTGGGTGTTGACCTGCAGTATACCAGTCAAGATTGAAAAGGATTTTGCCTCTAGGTGGGTAGAATGTGTTGTTGGTGGTATATTAATCTATAAATTTGATAATTACAAGTTGTTGTGTTTTCTCTTTGTGAATGGTGTCAACGGTTGCTACTATTTTTTTTCTTTGTAATAGTAGAAGATTTTGATACAAACTAATGATAATGGGTACATTTCCCAAGTCACCAGTTTCATTAAGGATCCATAAGGTTTGAATTTCCCAAGACAACAATTTCCTTTTTTTGTTAATGATCCATAAGGTTTGCATTACCGAAGACACTAGTTTCCTTTTGTTATTAAGGATCCTTAATGCCCAAATGGGTGTTATATTGGACCTTCTCTTATCTCTATTTATTGGATCAATGCATGGGATATGCAGTTTGAGTTCTCTCTTTTTCATAGTAGAATATTTTGATTGGTGGGTGTTATGTTGGTCCTGCTCTTAGCTTTGGTTATGTGATACAATGCATGGGCTACATAAAATATATTTCTGGTATGTTCAGACCTCCTCTAACCTTGATTTTATTGTAGATTAGAGTAGTTGTTACACAATAACTATTCTAAACGTCTTTAAATTGTTTTCTCTAATGATTCGAAGTGAAGTAAATGGGCATGATTTTTACAAATTAAGGTTAAATCTGACAGACTAGGATGTAGGCCAAGTCATATATGTTGTTACGTTGAATGGCATCTTTCCCTCTCTTCGTAAAGTAATGGTTTTTCTACAAGTTATGAATACCACTAAATGAGATGTTCATGTATTCTGAGAAGTGCTTCATATTGTTATCAATGGATATATTAACATTTCTACTGAAGTCCCAAAGATTGCTAAATGCATTCTGAAAAGTGCTTCAAATCATTATCAATTATGTTTTAATAAATTTCAATGCTAAATTATGATTTCCACACGTTGTTGCTCGAATTTCCTGTGGAGATAAGTTGGACAAGTTGGTTTTTCACACTAATAAGGTTGTATTGGAAATAAAAATCTATACCTTGACACTGAACCAATAAGGGTCCCTATGCTCCTAAAAGTTATATTTTGTGTCAGTTTTGGGGAAAATCCAAAGAGAATAAAAGGTTATAAGAACATTTTATATGCTCTTCAAGTTATATTTTGTGTTAGTTTTGGGAAATTAGAAAGAGAATAAAAAAGTATATACTCTTCAGGATATATTTTGTGTTAGTTTTGAAGAAAATATAAAGGGAAAAAAATACAGATAAATAGTTAGATAAGTAGTCACTCAAATTCTAGAATTATCTCTATTTTAGTTGGAACATTTTCTACTCTCCATATGTACCAAAATATCAATAATGAATAGCTTGAATAGACCAAACAAGGTCGTAAGTCAAATCATTGAACACAATGATGAATATTCCTCCATAAAAAATGTTACACTTCTTGCTTGACCAAGGACATGGAAAGTAGTGTGTAAGCCGAAAAAGTGATTTTATCCTCCAAAAAATGTGTCTTCTCTACCAACCACATTGACATAAAAACACAATACACTGGGAATTGTCACAGTTGCCTCCCACTAAGTAGTCAACTGAATTCTGTCAACATTACTTGCCAACACTTACGTGTGACGTTACTATCAACACCTAGCAACACCTGGCAATATTGTTGTCAAAACATTATACTAGAAAATAAATAAAATTTGTTTTAAATGATGTAGGCTTTCATAAATTTAGTGTAGTTTCATAAATTTTTAGTTTTTGCAAGCGCTTAATAATGAGCTTGGCCAAATTGTTGATTTTCGTTATTCACCGTGGCTTCCAACTAAGTATTCGACTGATTTTATCTACTAACATTTACATGTGACATTACTAACACCACCTCGCAATGCCTGAAATTATAGTTATCAAAACATTGTACTAGGAAATAAATAAAATTTTCTTTCAAAAGATGTAGTTTTTCCTAAGGTAAGTGTGGTTTTGAAAAATTATAATTTTTTGAAAGATATTAATAATGAGGACGAGATTTTATTCATTGATTATTTTGAGGTTCCTCTAAGTACTTATTACATTCTTCTTCAGTCTCCAAGTTGCATAAGCCTTGATAATTTCAATACAACAATACTAATTTCAAAAATTTGAGAGAGGACTAGTTGTTTCTCACTAAGATGCATTTGAGGTTATGTCAAGTACCCATTACACTCTTCTTGAGTCTTCAAATTGCATTTGTTAAGTTTACAAGGTCCTCATAATTTCAATACCTCAATGTTGATATTCCCAGAAATTTGTGAGGTTTTTAGTTGGTTGTGTCTATATGCTTTCCAAAATTGTACCTTATAATTAAATCTTTCTACAATCACCACTTAATCATGTAGGAAAATATGTTAAAAGTATATTGGCATCAATAAAACACACTTAGGTTTTGACTATCAATTTTTTGTATACCAAAATCCTCAAATATATATTTTCTTGAATCTCCTTCAATGTAGATGTTTAAAATTCATTATGGAAGTACTTTCCTAGTGTTTTACATTTTTGAATTTATTGAATCTCCTAGATGTGATTGGTTTCCATAAATATCATGAGATCCCAAAGATTTCAAATTTTCTATTCATATTATTTTCCTCAGAAGTTAGTCATTGTATTTATATGATAGCTTGCTTCAAGTGCTTCATATCTCTAGCATGGTTATTTATAGTGAGTTTTGACTATTGAGAAGTAGTCAGAAGCAACCCAAAAGTGTGCTACCTACAACATTTAGTGGTTTAAAAGGTTTGTAGTTACCATGTCTAGACTCTAGGTCAATATGCACGTTGACCCTAAAAAATTTTGTTCAGTTTCTCTAATTATGTGTGGTGCTTCCTATGTGAATGTTTTCTTCTTCTTGGCTCTTTAACTATAGTTACTATGTATATATCACTATGTTCATTGGCTTTCAAAAAGTTGTTTGATTTCTCAATTTTGTGTTATATACATCTTCCCATCAGTTTTATGAATTGTTGAAGAGAAGTGTGGGTACTTCCTCTTTCAATGTTTGCTTGTTGTTTCTTCTTTGATTGCAAGAGGTGTGCATGGTTAGTTTTTTCCTTTCTTAAGTAGTATAGTTGTGCGTAGGTTGAAGCTAAAAGGGTTGTACCAAGGAATGAATAACAAAATGTTCATAGGAATAGTAATATGGCAGTACCTAGGACTACGAAGATTCTTGTTGGTGGGTTAACACCCCCTGTTACTAAGGATGACTTTAGAAAGTATTTTGAGCAATTTGTTAATACAACATATGTAGTTGTAAGGTATGATCACACTACACAAACACATCATGGTTTTGGGTTCATTACTTATGATTCAGAGGATGCAGTGACAAATTTATTCAACAAATATTCCACCAACTTAAGGAAAAGACTATGGAGGTGAAGTTGGTCATTACCCATGACATGTCTCCAGGAAATACAAGAGGTTCTACAGGATGTGGAGCTATTTTTTGTTCACAATATATGCAAAGCTATGGACCAACTCTTATTGGGGTTTATGGAGCACGCTTTCCTATTGCATGTATTGGATATCCTCCATATGTTGTAGCCCCCAGCTATGGACCTTCTAGGTATGGAAGTACACTAGGGTATGAGACAAGTATGAATTGTGGATATGGTGCAATGCCTAAAAAACATTTCTTCAGTAAGGTTTAGTCTGAACCATTAAACTCCTATCAAAGTTGGCATTAGTGAATTGGTATTGATTTTTCTGATCCAACTCACTAAGATCTGGATATACCCTTCCAATAAAGGATTAAATAATCCTGACATGGGTAAGTCTCTAATAATCGTTCTCATTTGTTTGTGATTAATTTGAGGGTAAACCACAATATTTTCATTTTTGGATACTTTGTTTTGGACAAGTTCAGGTCACAAGTGCTTAACAAAGACAGGGCATGCAGAACAAAGGAAGATGGAGAACCATGGTTAAAGAAGGAAATAACAGGGGATATTGGGAGAGTTATGGAGGCAAACACCTCAGTGTGATGTGTGGAGCTGAAAGAACAGGAATGATAGTGCTTGGTCTGCTGGATGATTACTGTGTGTTGAGCTCTGTCTGTCGTGAAATCTCGGGTTCCTCGCTAGGTTCGATTCATAGGTGCAATGTGGGTGGATGACAGGTACCATGGACTTTTACTTATTATGTACCAATGATTCTAGCATGAGGAATAAGGGCCTATATCGTCCCTTTCTTGTCGTAATAGCCTTGGGTCAAAATTTCGTGTAACAAACAATAATAAAGGAGTAATAAGACTAAGCTCATGGGACATGTATTCCAAGCCAAATGTTGGGTAGAAATCTATAGTGGGCATCACTTGTTTATTATTATGGATAAGAAAATTGGTAAAGGCATTGGAAAAGGAAAAGAGGAATTAAATGGAATTTATTTATGAAAATAAATGAAAATAGGAGAAATGGGAGATGAAGGGTCACATATTTTCATGAGAAGGAAAATTAACGAAAATGAAGAAAAAGAGAGACATCAATGATAAAGAGGATTTTGAGGATCAATTCATGACTTTTGTTGGTTTAGATTTTGTCAGTTTAGTTTTGGATCTATCTTCTATTGTCTCATACTCTTGCAGGTGTTTTGTTTTGATGAGTGATCATAGTGGGATGAGATACTTGTTTCACCAACCTAATCTGAATGCCAGGAAAGCTAAATGGTTGCCAATCTCAAAGAGTCTAACTTTGAGAACATATGCATTAAGGGTAAAGAGAATAGGGTTGCATATGCTCTTAGCAAAAGAGTGTAGGTAAATCACATTGCAACTATTAGCTCATATGGGATAGATTTGCAGGAGAGGATCTTGTAGGTAGGGAAGCAGGATGACAAGTACCATGGACTTGGACTTATTATATCTACACGGTTTTTTGGTCCAGAAAATAAAAAATGAGAAGAAATTAAAAATAAATTAAAAACATTGAGTGCAAGCAATTTGCGTCCACATTTTTTTACAATGGAAAACCCCATCACAATCTATCCGTAAATATTTTAATTTCCTTTATTGTGAGAGAGTTTGTATTTATATTTAGATCTGATAGAACCAGTATATTTATAAATAATTCGAAGGGAGATTGAATGAGTAGAGATTCATTTAATCAATTGTTATCTTTACTTTTAATTGTAATTGTTCAATTTTAAATTCATAAGAAAATTAACTCTTAAATTTTGCCTATTTAAATTTTGTAGAGCAGTAACTTTTAGTAGATATGTTTATTTCATTGAATATAAAGAATGTGCAAAGTTGCTTATTCCTTAAAATTAAATTTGAAACTTCAACCATTTAAATTTATATTTATGTTAAATTAACTTTACATAAATTTTAAGATTTATAAATTTTGGTAAAAAATATTCTTTACTTAAGTGAATATGATAAACTTGAAAATATTTCTATGAATATAATTAAATACATCCATAACATATGAAAATATTTATATGGATATAATTGCTTACATTCATAACTTTTTCATGGATGAAACGGTAGAAAATTCCCTTAATACATAGTCTTGTTTAATGTTTAACATAATTTTTTTTAGGTTTGATGCCAAGAAACATTCATCATTAGCAATTTAGTAGTAGAATGTCCAAAAATATTAAAGGGAAATTCATTGATTTTATTGACCATCACCTAATTGTTCAAATGCAACTCACATCCATAAAAACCCTTGCCAAGAGTTTCTTTTCATAAATTGATGTATATGGACATTTACAAGTCTCGTTGTTTAGGAGGTTGTTAAATGGAGTTGAAAAAAGAAACTATTATTATAGCAAATTATTGTATTAATGTAACAATTGTTTTTAGACAAATGATATTTTTTTATTAAATTCATTTAAATATGTTTAAAGTAGATAAAGTTACAAAAAATATAATGATGTTTTTACTTCATCAAATTCAAGGTTTAAAATTAGAGTTGTCATTCTATTCTAGCCATCCATTCAATTGATTACTTTGATTGAGTTAATAAACTTCTATATTTTTAATACTCTTACTTGTGCAACCAATCTTAAGAGGATCTTCAAAATAAATAGTTCCACAATATTATTTGTACCATCTCCTAAACCAATATTAAATAGGATTTTATGTGTACCATTAAGGAAAATAGCACCACCAACTCCTCCTTTTGGGGAGATTACCTTGACTTCCATTGTCTATGTACTCCCAAGCCCCTATTTTGTTAATTTTAGCATGGGAAAAGTATCTCACTACAAGGGTTTGCATCCGGGATCTTAAATATGAAAAAAATAGATTTAACGTGAGAAGCACATTAGATGAGAAGGATATCCATGTTCTCAAATATCCTTGCATTTCTAGCTAACCAAATGTCCCATGAAGTTATTGAAGGTAGGCATTTCAACACTTTGCTCTAGATTTTGCACCAATGTGTGAGAAATTCTTCAACATATTGCCCTTCACATTAGTTTTTTATCCTTATATAGAGAATATATTATAAAAAAAAACATGGAAATTGTTTCTTCATAATATATTAATTGATTTTTCAAAGGACAATTTTTCATTCGTGATTTTTTTCCTTCTAATCTCATGACATCCTCAAGTAGATGAATTAAAACATCTATGCCACATTTATTTTTTCTTGATCCTCCTACAATCTTCTTTATTTTCCCTCCATGCCCAAACTATCATATCAATTGGAAGAGATTAAAGTTCTTTTTTCATGGGGATTTGGTACCCGATATTGGTCTAATACTTTTGTTATACCTTTCCCTAAACTAGGAATCTAGTAGTCAACCTTAACATTAAGACTCCCACTTAGATGCTAAAAAAACTCAACCATGGACCTCAAAATGATTTATAGTGTGGCCCTACGACATATTCCTATGTAGGCCCTATGTTGTGGTTTAACCATGGAATCCACTATAGTAGGTTGGAGTTACCTTATAATGGTAATACCATTGTTACTCGAATCGTCCTACAAGTTTCCATCTCTGACACTATTTTTACACATGCATCAGTCATCTTGCTTACAGAAAAAATAAATACTATGGCCAATCGTGGGATGTGCAAAACGTCAAGGAGTGTTTTAATCATTTCATCCATGAGTTCCAACTTAAATTTTGCTTGTCCTATGATTATATTTTTAAAGTCATCTCCTAGGAAAACATCACCACCATCATACATTTCCTATTCATGTTGGGATGGGATGCCTGGGGTCAATTTTTGTCAGTTAAGTCAATTTTTGTAATAGTTTTTGTTAAAGAATGTAAAGTTTCCGCAAAATGTGGAAGTGGAGTGCGAAGCTAAGAAAGAGTCAAAGGGGCATTAGTCCCTTGTATGGGTAGGTGATAGGATGGTTTTGAGACCCACCCATGGTCCGCAAGCCATGGTATTGTAATGAAAAGGCTATATATAGTTGAGGCATAGCGAGTCGAGTCTAAAGAGATAATTTTTGGTAGAGAATCATTGTAAGGGAAAGGTGCTAAGGCAGGAACGGTATGTTTCCTGTACTTAGGCGAAAGGGGAAGGCTCCTATAGCTGAGTGGGCGAAGACCGTGGCAAGTCTGTAGCTGAGTGTGTGAGCCCCTCCAGCTGGGTGCACAGAGAGAAGAATTCTGTATCTAAATGTTTGCATCTTAATAAAGATTGTTTTGAGTTGAATCTATGCTTCTACGATCTATTACGACTTATGTGAATTAATGCTTGTTTATTACGCAAAACTAGTGGATCTGTATCTTTTATGCATATTAATAACAATTTAATACCTTCATGAAGTGTTGGAAGCTGTTGGAATAGATTTACAATAGTTGATCAATTAGAAGAGTTAGGGTTGCATGAAGGTATATCTGAGCCTTAAGATCCTTTGGAAGACCATCACATAGGCCTCTAGATACAGAAACCTGGTTCTAGCATCCCCCAATACTGGAGAATGCAGCCTGCGCTACACAGGTTATTGCCGAAAGGGCCAGTAGTTAGGGTTTTGTTGGTTGGCATGAATAACTCTGAACCTAGGTCAGACCCCATCAAGCCAACAAATGGTTATGTTGCCAATACCGGGATCTATTTGAGGAATGTGTGATGTCGAATAAGTGGTTCCCTACTAAGAAATAAATTAAGAAGTGGCTTGATTGGAAGGAACACGCTTTTGCATCTCAAGAGAAAAGAAATTCGTGGTTATCCAAGGAACAATGATTGAATAGATACCTATACTCAGACGAAACTGAAGCCTTTTTTTGTTTCTTCCCTTGTGAATTGGATGAGTGGTTGTCTAGATTAGCGGACAGTCAGGGTATGTGGAGAATTGACGGCCCTATTGTGTGTACTACAGAGGTAGTGAGGTGTCTGAAATCATCAGAAAACAACATCACGCAGGTTGTTGATCACTGGATTAATCGTACCATAGGAGGATTTTTCACTGAGCTTTTGATTGATATATCCATCAGCTATAGCGAAGCAGATCGCAAGCTATTCAAGGGACCACAAGGTAAGAAATTAAAATCTCCGAAAACTTGGATTAAGATGTTGTTGTGCGAAAAATGGGTTATACCATTACCTTGATGTTTGGGACTACACGAAGCGGGAAACCCTTCAGAAGGAACGGAGAATCGGGCTCTAAATATAGTTCGCTATTGGGATCCTCTTCAAGTGACGACGAAGGAACTATTATGAGTACACCGCAAAGTGCCCTGTAGTTGGTAAGTCAGGGTATCTCATAGATACTTCATCCATCCACTTCGTCTCTAGCTCCATCTCCATCGCATACACCTACACTGTCACCTCCATGTCCACGTCCACCTCCACCATTCAACATGGAAAATGCAGTGAAGATGATGATCTTCAAGGGGGTAGGGAGCGAAGACCCCGAGCAATTCTCGTTTGTTGCAAATGTTGTGTGGACAGCCCAGCAGATCACTGATGATAATTTAAAGAAAGTGCAGTTGGTCATGGAACTGCAAGATAGAGTGATGACTTGGTATATCATGTATTGTCAAGATCACCCTGTCGCGACATTGGTAGATACTCAACGAACGTTTAACAGTGAGTTTAATAATCCTAAGTCTCAGGCACAGTCTGTTACAAAGTTTAAGGAGATACAGCAAGTGGTAAATGAATCCTCATGGGATTTCAATCAGAGGCTAAAATGCGTGATCCGACAGGCTAATATGAACATAAAAAATGAACAATGCAAAGATTGGTACATTGCTTCATTGTTGCCTCACCTCAAATTACCATTATCGCAGTAGAAGATAATAACACAAGAAGAAGCTGTGGAGATCGCAATGAGGTTGGAAGCCTCACCAATACAAGATACAAACATTGGAGTACAACAGATTCACTCGCAGCTGGCAAGTCTGCACCTGGAGTTGCAGAGCCTCAAGAAGGGAAAGGAAGCACAAACTGAAGTTCACGTAGAAGTTTGGCGCTTGAAATGCAAGGGTCATGGCCATGACAAGGACCATTGTCCGGTTTATCAGAATTATCTTATTGGGGGAGGGCTTGTCCCCGTGAAGCCAGAAAATACTGTTGGGCCGAGTGCAAAAGCAATGCCATGCCGAGCTATTTGTCAGGTTACAGAACAACATGCGACAGACAATTGTCATCTACTACAGAAGTTTGTATAGACCCCTCAACAATTGTTTTGCAATTTCTACAAGTCTGTAGGTCATGATGAGTGCCATTGTTGAAGCTATGAATTAATGATGGATAAAACCCCGACCTATTGAATGTAGGCAGAAAATTGGCCTCAGGATCAGGACGCGAGTGCAGCGTGCATAGGATTCCAAGGCCGTGGACAAGGAAGAGGAGGATGGGTTGGTAGAGGTTGTGGAAAAGTTATTTGTTATAATTGTGGTGAAGAGAGAAATTTTGGTGCGACTGTCCAAACCCAACACATCCATCTTATCAACATTGCAGACAGTTCAACCATGTGATAGAATATTTCCCGATACTTATATCAAAGATGCAAGAAAAGAAGACACATACCAAACAACCTACACAGAATATCCAGATGATGAGTACGGAGCCTCACGAAGAAGATCACAGTATTAATATCGTAATGTGCAGTGGTATAGCCACAGGTGAAGATAAGGGGAAGCAGCTAGAAATCAAGGGATGGGTGCACAAGGATGCTGAAAAAGAAGTTGTGTTTGACCTTAACTGGGCTAAAGAAACTTTCATGGAGGCTAAGAATAACTTTGCTGAGGCTTCTACATTGGGGAGTTAGGAAAAACTAGTTGGAAATAGTGAAGTGAAAGATGTGAATCCTTCGCTGTTAGCCACTTTTCTCAAAACTTGTATGAAGTTGTTGAGGGATCAGAAGGTAGTATAAGAGCTCCAGGAGCTAATCGAAAATATTGGGGAAAAACTAATATTCCTACGGAACAACGCGATGTGAGGAAACTAGGCAAACACAAGAAGTAGACTGGGTGCGAGATGAGGTTAACCACACAAATCAGAGAGTATGAAATGGATCAAGTCATCCTAGATCTGGGTTCTGATGCAAATGTACTACCTATGAAAACATGGGAGAGGATGGGGAGACCTGTGCTACAATGGTCTCCTATATAGCTATGCATGGCCAATCAATATAAAAGCATTCTTATGGGGCATTGGTATCGAGTAACAATGGACATTGAAGGAGCGACTGCGTTGGCTGATTTTGAAGTAATTGAAATAGTGGATGACAACAATCCTTACCCTGCGCTACTAGGAATTGGTTCGGCCTTTGACATGGACACAGTGATTAATCTAAAGAAGTGAATGATGACATTTGAGAAGAAGGCACTCAGGGTTAGTATGCCACTAGACCCTACTGAAGGAGTGCGCTATACTGAACCAGTTCGCGACTATGATGTCGACAATTTTTTGGATCAAATCTACAAGATTACTGCACACGACGAAGATTGGATCATTCCCACTGCAGATGGATGGATCACATGGGATAGAGACAACTCCTATACCTCAGACTCAGATGAAGAGATCAAACATTGGCATAATAGGTTGCATGAGGTCTCTACGCTACGTTGTAATATGATGGCCAAATCCTTGTGGTGTGTATCCACATAGGTAAGAAAAATTCTGCATTATGATGGCTTAAATGATGCTAATCTTTTTTTAAATGAGTTTGATAGGGAGGTTCCCGAGGAACATCATTTCCAGGCACTTGAATTGGCACTGTGTGCTACGCCTCCCCGTTGGTGGGGTACGCATAAGGAAATATTCGCTGACTAGAAGATATACAAGTGAATGATGAAGCTCAGGTTTGGATACGTTAATACCTAGATGACAGAAAAATATAGTGGAAAGGATGATCCCTACGAACACTTGGCACGGTGGACTAAAGCATGGGGAGAAGAGCCACAGCAGGAATGGGTGCACATCTTCTGTCACACTTTAGATACTATTCCCATGAATTGGTATTTGGAAATGGAGCTACACCATGGGACATCTGAATGGGATATCCTGAGGGAAAGCTTCTTATTAACTTTCGGTTTTGAGGATGGGTTTGAGTGCATCGATGAAGCACTCCAAGAGATTAAAGACACTATCTTTCGAACACCTGAAGAGTCGGTAGAATGGCTTCACCCAGACTTGAGTACACAGCTGCGCCACTGGCTAGAATGCTACAATGTGACTTCTGAAGAAGAGGAAGATGATCCAAGAAAAATAAACAGTCCATAAACTAAGGGATAGCACGAGGTTGAAGGACCTAAAGTAGAGAACCCTGATATATCAGAACCTTTGAAGACTAGGCAAGTAAATATTGGATCTGATGTGGAGCCTAAGTTCGTGAAGATATGAGACTATTGGTATGAAGATACAATCGATAAGGTGGCTGATCTGTTGTGCGAATACCAGGATATATTCCCAACGAAGTTCTCGGATTTGAAGTGTATTATAGGAGATATAAGAGTTATGAAAATTACTTTGAAACCTGACGCGAACCCCGTAAAGCAGAGACCTTATCGGCTCAATATGAAGTATAAGGAAAAGGTGTGCAAAGAGCTCGATAAGATGTTGGAGGCCGGAATCATTGAATGAGTTGAAGAATCTGATTGGGCAAGCCCAATGGTTGTCCAGGAAAAGAAACAACAAGGAAAAATTAGGATATGTGTAGATCTCATGAAGCTTAATGATGCATGCATTCATGATCCATTTCCAACACCATTTACACATTAATTTTTAGAGAATGTTGGAGGACAGGAGGCTTATTCATTCACTGATGGGTTCTCAGGGTACCATCAAATTAAGATTGCGTCGGAGGATCGCAACAAGACAACATTTGCAACAGAGTGGGGTTGCATTCAGTATAGAGTAATTCCATTTGGGTTTAAGAATGCACCCGCTATCTTCTCCGGGGTCATAATCACGACATTTAAGGAGTTTATTCATAAATTCTTGGAGGTATATTTTGATGGCTGCACTGTTTTCGGATTGGTGAAGCTCCATGTTGCAATTCTGTGCCTTATGCTGGATACATGTCGCAGATACGAGATCATGCTAAATTTGAAGAAGTGTATATTCTGTGTGCCTTTTGAAATTTTTCTAGGCCATGTAGTATGTAAGCACGGATTGATGGTAGACCCTGCGAAGATCGAAATGATTGTGAATTTAGATGCTCCCAAGAATGTTAAGCAGTTGGGCGCACAACGTTGGGCCACACAGGGTACTATAGGAATTTTATCATGTCTTATGCCTAGATAACCGCACCAATGAAGAAACTATTAAAGAAGGATGTGACATTTTGTTGGGATGAGGAGTGTCAACAGAGTGTTGATGTGTTAAAGGAAAATATGGTGACTGCGCCCATCTTAGTATTTCCAGATTCGAAGAAAGAGTTCCATGTGCATGTCGATGCCTCATGTATTACGTTGGGTGTGGTATTAACTCAGCCTGGAGAAGGTGTTATTGATCATCCAATAGCCTTTGCAAGTAGGAAATTGTTAAAAGCTGAAAAGAACTATTCCACTACAAAGCGCGAAGGGCTAGCAATGGTCTATGCGCTGCAAAAGTTTTGACATTATTTGTTGGGCACGCATTTCAAAATGTACACATATCACTCTGCTCTCAAGTACCTGGTCAACAAGCTTGTGTTGGGGGTGAATACCTGTAGGTGGTTGTTGTTGTTCCAAGAGTATGACTTTGAAGTAATAGTGAAGCTAGGACGGTTGAACATAGGATTGGATCACCTAAGCCAAATCGAGACAAGTGAAGAACCAACCAATTTGGAAGAAGGATTTCAATATGCGTAGATCTTTGCTGTAAGGGGCACAGATGATCACTTTGCTGATATAATTCATATTCTAACTACTGGAACAACTCTGGAAGGGTATTATACTTAGCAGAAGAAGGAACTGGTGGTTCATGCTGCTGACTTTTTTGTGATCGCGGGGCACTTGTATAAGATGGTTACTGACAAAATAATGTGCAGATACGTTCCGGAGTTTGAGCACTCTAGTATCCTCACTGAAGCACATGGAGGAGTGGAAGGAGGACACTATGAAGGTAAAGTGACAGTGCAGAAGATTCTGCGCATAGGGTTATGGTGGCCGATAATGCATAAGGATTCTAAGGCATTCTGTAAGGCATGTGACGCTTGTCAGAGGATGGGAAAGCCATTGGATAAAATGAAAATTGAGTTTGGATTGATCAAGAAGCCATGTGGATACTCTATCCGCTCTATTACAAACCAAGAGGTGTATTTTTCCACTCATATTTTGGCTAGGAAGGTCATGCGAAAATGCTGCACGGATGAGGTTCCGGCACCAGTAATTTCATTGGTTGCACAGTGCGTAAAGGGGGTGTAGTACAACTAGGTGCAGTACCTCTGCAAGGAGTTCTTGGAAAATTTCCACGAAGCGCAGGATGATGGCAAGGCATTTCACTATGCTTGGATCGTGCTATTGATTGTACTCGTTGCATGGCGAATTCTGAAGGATAGTCAGTTCCCTTCGCAGGATGAAGATTTTGGATTTAAGACATCTGTGGTTTATATCTTTTGACTTAGTTACCGGAGAATCCACAATATGAACCATTTTTCGTCAATGTTTCAAATCCCAATCGGGATCCATGATCAGGACTTTATGAATGATGATATAAGAAGAGCTTATTTGAAGGATATAAATAGTTATGAGGAGAATAGATTTAAGGATTAGCTGAATGTCGACTTGATTTTATAATATTTAATTGTAGATTTTTGAATAAATTATTTTTACTGATGAGTTTAATATATTAATTTTTACTGATGAGTTAATATATTAATTTTAATTATTATTATTAAAATCCTTAACCTTAATGCTAATCTTAATAAAAATAACTCATTAAACATTTAATATTTAATATATGTTAATATAATATTATTAATTTTATTTTTGTATGCGAAATGTTTATTTATTTTTAATATATATTAGTATTTAATGAATAGAAAAATTAGTATATTGTATTAATATCTAAAATTATTTAAAAAAATTTATTTGAAATTATATTAATATTAATAATAATTAATGTATTAATTAATTGCTATATAAAAATTAATTAATATATTAAAATAATTAATATTAATAATGTTAATAAATCAATATTATTAATGTTAATAAATATTAATAATGTTAATAAATCAATATTAATAATAATTAATTAATAATCACTTAATAATTAATATTAATAATTGATAATTAATATTAATTTAATATTACGACATCATAATTAATAATTAATACTACTAATTAAAATAGTACCCATTATTATGAATTTATTTATTTATTTATTTATTAATAATTAATAGATTTATTAATAGATTTTAATTAAAAACCTTAATAATAAAATTTTTATAATAGTTAATGATAATAGTAATAGCTATTATAATTATGGTAAATTTTGTAATTAAATGTTAATTATTATTATTATTATTATTATTAAAGCAAGGTTACTAACTACTAAATCTTAGAATAGGAGAGGGATACCTACCTACTGATTGCCATACATGAGATGTGTTGGTGATCTTGATTTCTTTGATCAAGGAAAGCCAGCTCCCAGTAATATCCATACCATTGTATCTTTTCAAATTATGAGGATGTTTGATAATTTCAAGTGCTTCTCTAATCTTTTGCTTATGATGTTGTTCTTCCCTTGCGACAATTGAGGCGCTTCCAAGCAGATATGGTGCTTATTTTTGAGGAGTGCTCCGCCAAGGCCGAAGTACGAGATCTTTCATTCCTAATATCAGCTCCATGTTCCTTGAGTCTTGTTTGCAGGGAGCGACCTGTTTCTTCAATGTAGCTTTTTCCACATGAACAATCTATTTTATAGACTCGTTTAAGTTGATGTTTATCAATATCATCTTTTACAGACCTCATACCTTGCCTAATAGTTCCAGGTGCTGAGAATTGCGTGATTATGTTTTTCTTTCTTAGGATCTTAGCAATCTTGTCTGTTACTCCATGAATATAAGGTAGAAATACCCTACCACACTGAGGTTGGCCTTGAGCTTTAGGTTCATGAGATAACATCCTTCTTTCAGCTTTCTCTATCGCTCTTTTAATCTCCTGTTCTTTGTAGCCTATACTCTTAAAGGTTGAAACTCAATGCTTCTTTTCTTCATTCAGATGCTCAGAGTCAGAAATTCGAAGGGGTTTGATAGCAAGAGTGTTTGGAACACCAAACTTTTGGGCTGGGTGATGGTGGGAATTAGTGTGGAGGTAACTTTCTGTGTGGGTTGACTTCCTGAAAACCTTATGCCCTAAAGATCCATCCTCTTTTCTAATGAGAGAATGTCTAAAAATTGGATTCTCATGTTTTCTTCTAGCTCCATAGTAAATTTTATTTCTAGAGAGATAGAATTTAGGTGAATAAAAAACTTGTCAATATCTGTTTTACCATGTGTCCATTTTATATTGGTATCATCGACAAATTGCTTCCACCAGGCTGGCTTTAGGGCATAAGGTTTTCAGGAAGTCAACCCACACAGAAAGTTACCTCCACGCTGATTCCCACCATCACCCAGCCTAGAAGTTTGGTGTTCTAAACACACTTGCTATCAGAGCCCTTCGAATTTCTGACTTTGAGCATCTGAATGAAGAAAAGAAGCATTTGGTTTCAACCTTTAAGAGTATAGGCTACAAAGAACAGGAGATTAAAAGAGCCATAGAGAAAGTTGAAAGAAGGATGTTATCTCATGAACCTAAGGCTCAAGACCAACCTCAATGTGGTAGGATACTTCTACCTTATATTCATGGAGTAATAGACAAGTTTGCTAAAATCCTAAGAAAGAAAAACATAATCACGCAATTCTTAGCACCTGGAACTATTAGGAAAGGTATGAGGTCTGTAAAAGATGATATTGATAAACATCAACTTAAAGGAGTCTATAAAATAGATTGTTCATGTGGAAAAAGCTACATTGGTGAAACATGTCGCTCCCTATAGACAAGACTCAAGGAACATGGAGCTGATATTAGGAAAGAAAGATCTCATACTTCGACCTTGGTGGATCACTCCTCAAAAACTAAGCACCATATCTGCTTGGAAAGTGCCTCAATTGTCGCAAGGGAAGAACAACATCATAAGCGAAAGATTACAGAAGCACTTGAAATTATCAAACATCCTCATAATCTAAACAGAGACAATGTTATGGAGATTAGTGGGAGCTAGCTTCCCTTGATCAAAGAAATCAAGATCACCAACACATCCCATGTATAGCAATCAGTAGGTAGGTATCCCTCTCCTATTCTAATATTTAGTAGTTAGTAACCCTGCTTTAATAATAATAATAATAATTAACATTTAATTACAAAATTTACAATAATTACGATAATAGCTATTACTATTATCATTAACTATTATAAAATTTTTATTATTAAGGTTTTTAATTAAAATCTATTAATTATTAAAAGATAAATAAATAAATAAACAAATAAATAAATAAAATTTTTCATAATAATGGGTACTATTTTAATTAGTCAATATTAATTATTAATTATGATGTCGTAATATTAAATTAATATTAATTATCAATTATTAATATTAATTATTGTTAATTATTAAGTGATTATTAATTAATTATTAATAATATTGATTTATTAACATTATTAATATTTATTAATATTAATTATTTTGATATATTAATTAATTTTAATATAGGAATTAATTAATATATTAATTGTTATTAATATTAATATAATTTCAAATAAAATTTTTAAAATTTTTAAAATTTTTTTAAATAATTTTAAATAATTTTAAATATTAATACAATATGCTAATTTTTCTATTCATTAAATACTAATATATATTAAAAATAAATAAACATTTCACATACAAAAATAAAATTACTAATATTATATTAACATATATTAAATATTAAATGTTTAATGAGTTATTACTATTAAGATTAACATTAAGGTTAAGGATTTTAATAATAATAATTTAAATTAATATATTAACTCATCAGTAAAAATTAATATATTAAACTCATCAATAAAAATAATTTATTCAAAAATCTACAATTAAATATTATAAAATCAAGCCGACATTCAGCTGATCCTTAAATCTATTCTCCTCATAACTATTTATATCCTTCAAATAAGCTCTTCTTATATCATCATTCATAAAGTCCTGATGATGGATCCCGGTTGGGATTTGAAATGTTGACAGAAAATGGTCCGTACTGTGGATTCTCCAGTAACTAAGTCAAAGGATGAAGATTTATTGGAGGTAGGAAAGCTTGCTTCGTTGTGGGCGACGAAGGACCCGAAGAGGGTCAGGGAAGAAAATGTCTTTTGGATACTGGTCGAGATGGATCTCCACATGGTGATCAATTAGAGGCCAAGGTTGTCTCCAACCTTGTTTGAGCAGTTGTGGGCCTACGCAGAATTTAAGGCTGATTTTCATAATGTATACATCTGTGTGAGGCAAGATCCTAAGAAGATATGGCACACGTTTCCATACATAGTTACAGAGGCCAATGTACATGAGATTGTGGGGACATGGCCAGGGGAGTAGCAACAACTCCTTCGCGTCGACGAAAGCTGCACATAAATGGAAGGAAGCAACACAAGCAGCAGCGTGGGAATTGGCTAATCAGAAGAAGAAATAAAATGCCGCTAAGGTAGCTTCTGAGAAAGAGCGCTCTACAAAAGAGGCCACAATAGAAGTCGAGGGCTCGGCTTCCACGCATACTGAAGAGTAGGAATAGTCCAAGCAGGAATGAGGCGGGGGTGATGCATAGAGCACTCCCTTCAGGCTATCAAAGCACCAAAACGAGACAAATACTAGACCAAGGAAAAAGCACAAATTAGACAAGCAAGCACGCATTGACCCAAATGGTCCCCACAGAGGGGTATGTTGATGAAATTGGGGATAAGGTTAGAGTCAAAATGATAGAGTTGTGGACACAGTTCGAGAAATAGCACATGCAAATGATGGTGAGTGTCCAAAAGGATCTACATGAGTTTCAAATTCAAATAGGCAGAATTCTGGAGAGCATGGGACAAGCGAGTGGGATTCAAGCGAGAAACAGAACGGAATCTAAACCTCAGAGTCATTCCCTTACCATAAGGAACATTACGCGTAGATTCAGAGGAAGATAACATCCAACTTGGAAAGATCAAAGGCGTGGGTGTTAATTTAGTTGCGCTGCCACTTTAGACCATCCACGTGCTTGATCAAGGGGTCTCACATGAGCTTTGGATCAGAAAACATCGCACTATCGGTAATTAACGAATTCAAAATGAAAAATGAGAATATTTTCACCGAAAAGGCTCAGGATCTTAAGGAAAAACAAGAGCTAGCAATGTGAAGGTAGAGCCTAAAGTAGAAATTACACAAGCGTATAATTCAATACTAGAACTACACATTCCAGAGGATGCAGCAGCTTCAGCAAAGATTCATAAATTAATTGTTGTAGTGTGACAATATAATGATGAGGTAGGTTGGGTTATTTTTCAATTTTAGATGAAGATATTGGAACTACAATTGAAACTGAAGCTAGTTACTCTGCCAGAGGTCAGGGAGTAGTGTGGCCAGCCATCAGAGAACACATGTCTACTTTAGATAATGTAGTATCAGGCTGCAATGATATTTTTGAAAACGCAATGGATTTATGGACCAATTTGCAGGAGGAATTAAACCTGTAGCGACTGGGTATAGAGATCCGAGAGGCACAGTAGAAAGTTGATGAGATCAGGGTGACTGTGCACACTTTGGTGCCAGTCCAACACTTCTTGCGCTTACAATAAGGGAAACTGCTGCAGGCACAAATTAAGGAGCTACAACAAAAAAAAAAGTGTTGAAGCATCGACTTTAACCATAGATAGAGGAAGCGAGCCAGATTACTCTATCTATTCAATAGAATATGAAGAATTTCCAGCAGACACAAAGGACCATGTGCCTCATGATGGAGGGGCCAACTATAGAGAAGCTGGTCGAAGAAGTGCGGCAAGTCGTAGTACAAAGCACAATGGAACTTGAAGTATTGAAGTTGGAGTTTAGTTACCTCCGCAATAAAGTGGAGAATCCAACTGAGTGACCCGAGGGCGAGTCACAATATTTCGCTTGGGGGCCTCTTGGGATGGGATCCCTAGGGTCATTTTTTGTCAGTTAAGTCAATTTTTGTAATAGTTTTTGTTAAAGAATGTAAAGTCTTCGCAAAATATGGAAGTGAAGCGTGAAGCTAAGAAAGAGTCAAAGGGGAATTAATCTCTTGTATGGGTAGGTGATAGGATGGTTTTGAGACTTGCCCATGGTTCGCGGGCCACGATATTGTAATGAAAATGCTATATATAGTTAAGGCATAACAACTCTAAAGAGATAATTTTTGGTAGAGAATCATTGTAAGGGCAAGGTGCTAAGGAAGGAAAGGTATGTTTCCTGTACTTAAGTGAAAGGAGAAGGCTCCTGCAGCTAAGTGTGAGGAGACCTTGGTAAGTCTGCAGCTGAGTGTGCGAGCCCCCGCAACTAGGTGCATAGGGATAAGAAGTCAGTATCTGAATGCTTACATCTTAATAAAGACTGTTTTGAGCCAAATATGTGCATTTATGCCTTGTTTATTCTTTCAGTTAAGTTGGTATATCTCTGCAATTTTTTATTACTTATGTGAATTAATGCTTGTTTATTACGTGAAAGTAGTGGATCTATATCTTTTATGCATATTAATAACAATTTAAGACCTTCGCTAATTGTTGGAAGTTGTTGGAATAAATTTACAGTAGTTGATCAGTGAGAAGAGTTAGGGTTGGGCGAAGGTATATCTGAGCCTTAAGATCCTTAGGAAGACCATCACATAGGCCTTTGGATGCAGAAACCTGGTTCTAGCATCCCCCAATACTGCTTCGGGTGAGACTGCAACCTACGCTACGAAGGTTGTTGCCGAAAGAGCCAGTAGTTAGGTTTTGGTTGGCTAGTGTGAATAAATCTGAACCTGCGTCAAGTCCCATCAAGCTAAAAACTCACAAAACCACTACCTATGAGGGTTATAATGAAAAAATGCAACTAATTCATCCAATCATGCCTCATGATTTGTATGTGTTCTTGAAGAAGCCAAGAACACATCCTGTTTTTCAACTAGGGAGGTTTTTTTATTTTGTAGAAGGAGCACCAATGGATCCCTTCCTTTTCACAACACTTTTGGATCTACAATGTTTCTTGTAATGCCCTTCTTTTCCATATATCTAGTATAGATTTACAAATTTTCCTAGAGATTTAGATCTCCCTCTTAGGGACATATTATTATTGCTATCCTAGGAGCGTCTTCTTATAGATAAGGCATCTGCATTCTAACTTTCCATATTTTTCATTTCATCTCTTTGTATAAAAAGGATGAGATTATTTCATCGAAACTTAAAGTAGTCGCATTACTACCTATGATAACAACTAGATTATCCCATGATTCTAATAAATAACACAACAAAAGCATACACATATGCATTAGAAATCTTAATATCAACAAATAATAGTTGACTAACCATATTATTGAAGGCATTCATATGCTCTATTCTCCATCCTTTATCCTCAAGTTATACAACTTCTTCCACAAGGACACTTTGTTCACCAGGGACTTAAACTATTGCGAAGCCCCTAACTTGTTCCGCAATGCCTTTACTATAAATTATCTTAAAACATTCCATAATACCAAATTTGAGAGACATAATTGTATTATGTTCTCTACCTTTCAATCCAACTTGGTTCAAGGAATTTTTCATGGCTCTTGAGCATGAGAAGCTTTAATGAGATGCTAAGGTAGTCATTTTCATTCTTTGATGATGACAAAGGACTTGCAACCCATCCATGTCCCATGTGGTTATATGAGGACACATTCATGGTGCTTAAGCATAAGAATATATGTTTAGGACCTAAGGTTATTGTTTATGTTATATTGCCCATGGTATCCCACCCGAATGCTAAATAATTGTAACCACAACGTAAAGGATAATTCGTACTGTGGGCCTAAGAAAAAATCTATAGTGTATTAGAAGCCACTAATTTTGAGCCCAAAGCATGACTTAGACAAAGAGACCCAATATTGGTATTCCAAGCCTTTTTAATACGTCTCGTATTCCATTCTTGGACCAAATATTTTGTACAAAGTTCCTTCTAATGTTTTTCAGGTTGATTTATATGTTATAACAACAATATGTCCATGTTAAAAGCATGCACATGTAATAATAATGTGTGATTTCATTGGAATAAAATAAAAGGGCAAAAATTGTAAGCATGTTGTCGCTTAAAAATAAGGTTCATTATACATAAGCAATGTCATTTACTAGAAGAAATTTTCATTTCAATACTTTTGGTTGTATAGTGTGATTAGGATTGTCAAATTCTTATTTTTATTAAAAATTTTGAAGATTGAAAACAAATGCAAGCTTGAAAGGAAGTTTCGTATAATGGATTAGCCCCTTGAAAAATGTCAATGGGCTAAGAACAAAGACACATATGGGTATGGAAAAACATAGGAATCAAGTAGTCACTGCATTAGTTCCTTACAGGATGAATGTTGTGATGATATCTACTTCATCACCATATGTGAAGCTCGTGAACCCAATGGAAGCCATTCTAGTTTGAACATCAAGTCAATATTCATCCAATATTCCATCAACAAAGAATAATCAATTTTAAAAAGACATAAATTTTGGTAGACAATGACTATATAAAGGGTGACACTCTTGATAATACTTAAACTTCCTAATACTCAATTTATGACCAGCTTCAAGGCTAAGCCATCAAGCCATCATGACCTTGATCCAGGGCCACATATTAAATTATTAGCTCTGATGGATCCATATTTTGGATCCCTAAAGAGGGTCCACTTTTATATAACCAAATTTTTAGATACTTGGATGTGCATTGTCATGGCCCTTTAGCTCCAGGCTCTAAACAATTAACGTTTAGATTTTATACAACCTTACAGTGAAGTGGTTCATGTGGTGAGGTTGCTTTATGAATAATTAGGTTTTCCTCATACCAACCACTAGCATGTATATTGCACTCCCAATATTAACCAAATGAATTATTATGATCTCCCAGTGAACTTCTACATTATCATGGTGATGGGTTCTAGAATTAGGGTCCAACTTCCTTGCCTCATCTATCTAGCGCACGACGAATAACTCTTGGGTGTATCATGTAAATGAAATTTCACTATTAATCATTAAAGGTAGGTTTCCTAAATTAAATATCGACTGGAAATGCATGAAAAATATTAAAGAGTATTTTGAATTAAAAAGTGATGTATCTAGTCGATATAAGTTATTATTATTGGCTTGGTTAATCTATGCACTTTAGCTATTGTTAGGAAATTTTAGGAATAAGAATGTTTAAAAATTCAGAGACTAGTAATCATTTTGTTATTAGGTTTTAGGTCTCTTTCAGTACAATTGGAAAGAATACTCATTCATTATACTGTAATGTAAGCCATCATGTATTGTCAGAATCAATTATTAACACACACATATACAATTTTTTAAAATGTGAAAACCATGAAAAAGTATTATAATTAAAGATAAAGTATTGAAAACCAAGGCCAAATAGATCGTTGGGCCTTCATCAATACGCTATTTCACTCCAACATCGAGTTAGCTAAAATTGGTAAGGGACTATTTGCAATATCCCTAGAATTGCATATTAACTTTTAGCATTTAGATAATATTAAAATGATATTACTTTAATGTGTTTGACATGTGATCATTCCCTTAACATGCTACGATCGGCATCAAGAATCCATTATGGTTCTTAACCGCTTACCATTACCATGATAGGTACATTTCCCTTGGACAGATAATGTTTCTTGAAATTAGAGTTAATTTTAGATTTGCTTGTTTGATATAATGGTTGCATAGTAACTTCAAGTGATGATAAGTATCCATGCAGTGGTGGAAAATCGTTTGTTTTTAGTTGAGATTTGCATGTTATTGAATTATTATGATTATGTTAGGGTTTCTAAGGTTTAAGTGCATAGCCACTCCTTTGATATCTCAATTTCTCTTCCATGTTTTCCTATGTTACAATGGCAGATGGGTACTCAATTTGCAAGATTTATATAAACAAAAATATCTCGTGTACAAGGTGAGATGTGATATTGATGAATAGAGAAGGCATGTGTGTAGGTTTAAAAGTAATGTATTTGTCATCTGTGAGAATAAATCCCATATGTGCAGAGTTGGGATGCCACAATATTTGGAATTTAACATATCTAAGATGGGCTGATGAGGTCAAAGACATATTCCACTCTCTTCTGCATGCTACCATGAGGCAATTCCAAGGACAAGGCCATGAACATCCGTGAAGAGGTTAGTCGGCCATGATTTTGACTATGCATTAATTATATTGAACTTTTTGGAAAAATATTTCATGAAATCTTGTGCACAAAGACATAGGTAAACTAGGTTTACTTTGTTGAAAATATTTCATACATTATTGTATGCAAAGACTAGTTACCAATATTAAATTTTTGGAAAAACTTCCATGAATTATTGTGTGAAAAGACATAGGTTAAATATGTTTATTTTTTCTTTAAAATATTGCATGGTTCTATGTGTAGAAAGATAAAATTATTGTGTTAATCTCTTTGAAAAAGAATTCCATGGTTCTTGTGTGTTAACCTCTTGAAAAAGGTTGCATGGTTCTTGTGCGTAAAATTAAAAGTTAACCATGTTATTTTCTTGAGAAATATTTTCATATGATTATTCTTCGGATAAGTTAACCATGTTTCTAACAACCCTGAGTTAAATGTTCATGTAATAAAGATTAATAAAGGCAAAATAAGACCAAGATCATGGGGCACGTATTCCAAGTTGAATGTTGGGAAAAACATCCTAGTGGGCATAACCTATTTATTATGGCTAGGGAAATTGGCAAAGGCATTTGCAAAGGCAAAGAGGAATTAATTGGAATTTATTTATGAAAATAAAGGAAAATAGGAGAAAAGGGAGATGAAGGGTCACAAATTTGCACAAGGAGAAAATTGAAAGAAAAATAGAGGGAAATGAAGAAATTAGAGGCGTCAATGATAAAAAGGCTTCTAAGGATCATTTCATAGCTTTTTGTTAGATTTTGTTAGTTCTAGTTTGGTTCTCTCATACTCTTACACACTTAGAGAATTCTTGGAGCACTGTAGCATGGGAGAAAGGAACCCAAAGAAGGAAAATGGAAGAAAAGGAAAAGAAGAGAAGGTTAGACCAAGCATCTTCAATAGGAGAATATTGCAGGTAATAAGTTACCTGTGTGATTTTCTAGCTGAGGTGTGAATGCATGGTTCATGCATTTGTTCATTTGGTTCATTTGTTGTTATTGGAATGACTTTTTCTTGGTTAGATAATGGTTTCAACCTTGCCTTGCCATTTCCTAGATAACCATGGTGTGATGGGATTCTTTTCTGGTTGAGCTTTGGATTGTAGGAAGGTTTTGGAAATTGGTGAGGTGGTCTTAGGAAAATTTCCAAGGGTTGGGGGTGGAGGTGGTTTAATCTCTGAGAATCCCTTAATAGGTGGGTGGAGATAAGAAAATTACTTAAGGTAATGGTGAATAAATTCTGAGGCATCCAAGCTTGTTTTTGGCTCAGTGGTTTCTTGACCGATTTTGGTGTGATTACGATTGCCTAAGGGTGGAGGTAGTTTAATATTCGAGAACCCTTGTTTGTTCTTGTCTTGGTTTGCTTATGTGATCTCTTGACAGGTTTTGGCATGATCGCAGTAGCATGAGGGTGGAGGTAGTTTAATCTTTAGGAATACCTGGTTGTTTATGTCTTGAGATCCCACATTCATGCTTGGAATATGGCATGAGGGTGATTGGATGAAAGAAATATTTGGTTTAGCCTAATACATGGTTGAGTGGTATGTGGAAGCCCCTAACTTGGTTGGCTTTTGCATCAATTAATAAGAGCTATTTTCTTAAGGTAATCTATGAGCACTTTTACTTGTTATTATGATGATTTTATGGTTGTTCTATCATGGTTAATATTTTGGTTATATGTTGTTTATAAGGATGGATCTGTTATGTGCTATAGTTATGGCTTTGTTAAGGATATGATAAGTATTTTATGGTTCCTAAATGCATGGCTAACAAGTTTTATTGCAGCTATTATGATAGGGAATTAGACCTTCTTGGTGATTCTTAGATAAGTTGCAGAAGCCTATGATCAAATATGCATTCATGACCTGTAGCTTACATGATTACCATGTGTTTGATGAAATGATTGTTATGTTTAGGCCTGGATAGGTAAATTTCTTGTTCAAGTATTATATGAATGGATTTATCCTTATGTTATTTATCATTATGGAAAGTCTCATTGATTTATATGGGCAGTGGTAAGGAGGCTAGCCTAAAATGGTGGCTCAGAATCCAAAACTGCACCCTCTGAACTATAGATTTTGGGTCACAACTGCTGGGAAGTAGGCTTATGCATGTGATTATATGCTCATAATCGTTACCTTGCCTTGTCAAGCATGCATTTTGGGAGTTTTCTTAGTGAAAAAGAGACTCACCTAAGGGATTGACCACCTGGGGTGTTTCCCTGTCCCCTAAGTGTCTTCTAGCTCCTCAATAAGGTCAGTAAAGTTTCAGTTTGTCGACTCCACTTCCTTAACTAGAATTAGGAGGTAAGTTCATGTCATAGTAGCCCTCAACTCATGTTTACCCTAGTAGGCCAGCTAATGTGGGTAAATCTAGGAGGAGGTGGTTACATGGTGGTATAAGAGTGGGTTTATATTCTCTTTGGGTGATATTTGATACAACAGGGTGGTATCAGAGCATGGTTGAAATACTTGGACTGGATGGGACATATGCATGTTGTTATGCATGCATTGTCATGGTATTGGTTATCATGCATGAGGTCACTATATATAGTTAATGATATTATGCATGATCTTGATATATTGATATGGTTATGTATATACATGTATCGTGATAATCTAGACTGATTGTATAAACAAGATAGCCTCCCTTGAACTTCACTAAGGTATGTTTATTTTTTTATATTTTGTTATCTGACATGATATGTTTCCAGGAAGAGAAAGATTATGGATGATTAGCATAATGGTGGGCTATAGTTCATGTGACTCTCCTTATAGATCAACTGAGTAACATGGGGAATAGAAATTTCCTGACATAATGAATACCTTGAGAAGTTTGAAGGAAAAAATCATAAATTGCAAAGCAGATAATGATAGGATAATTTAGTCACAAGAATGACTTACCAGGGCACAGGAATAGCAAGATGAGGTTAATATAGTTATCCTTCAGAGCCTATCAGATTTAGAGAGATAGGGACAATGATGGATCAATTATGGACAGGAAGATAGGAATAATGGGGAATATTGTAGCACGTCTCATGGAGGGAACATGTTTGACAAGGAATGCATGGTCAAAGGTGGCAGATCGTTAGATACACCTAATAGGAGAGGTAGTAGTTATGGGTTCTACTCTAGTTCTGGTTCAGGTATGTATCATGGACATCATCACTATCATTCTTATAGGAGGAGTGAGAGGGGATACTTTCCATATTAGTTCAATAAATTCAGACCTCATAAGTTTGATGGAGAGATGAAGAAACTAGAAGATGCAGATCCATGGATGTTTGGGATGAAGAAGTTCTTTGAGCTGCATGATTATACATAGAATATGAAAGCCATGATAGTTATTTTTAGTCATAAAGGAAAAACAAACATTTGGTGGGAAGATGTGAAATGTGTCAGAGACATCAAGGCATAAGAGTTGAGTTGGCATGAGTTTAAAAGGCTCTTCTTAAAAAAATTAATTGTTAGATAGATACTATGATGGTAAGGCTAAGGAGTTTCATGAATTGAAAATGAGATATATGACAGATGAGGAGTACATGACTAAGTTTTTAGAGTTGTTGAGGTATGTACCTTATCTTAAGGATGAGAAGACAAAGGTTAATATATTTATCAATGGACTGCAATTAACATTTAAGGATCAAATTGAGTATGATGAGCCTCAGTCACCGGAGGAAGTCATTAGAAAGTTGAAGCATTTTTATGAGCAATCAAAGCATAATTTTAAGTCAAAAGGGAATGAAAATACTAAAGAAAAGTGGCCACCAAAAAATGGAAGACCTTAGGATGCAGGTGTGAAAGAAAATGGTGTTCCTTATAAGAAGTTTAATGTAGTAGAGAAGGGACATGGATCTCAACCTGAAGAGCTGCAGAATAGAGATGATTGTAGGGGAGAGTTACAGTATTGGATTTGTGGCAAAGATCATCACAAGAAGGATTCTCTGTTGTATCATGGTGGAAAACCTTAGATCTACCATGCTCAAGAGGTGCACGAAGTTGGGGATGTGGGCCAGAGTATTCCTCGGATTTATGCAACATTTGATAACAAGTAGGCGAATCAATAGACATCCATTATTGAGATGGAAGCTAAGCTCTATGATCGAGTTGCTTATATTTTGATTGACCCTAGATCTAATTATATTTATGTTAATCGTGACCTGATGCATAAGTGTGGTTTGAGAAAATAAGTGTTGTGGAGTTTTGATTGGTTCAGTTGACTACAGGTACTAAGAAAAGCCTTCATCATTGGGTGAGAGCTTGTGAATTTATTTCAACGGTATGTCTACATCAACACATATAAATGTGCTTCCATTGGGATCATACATTATGCCTCTGTGTATGGATTGGTTGTATCTTCAGATGACCAAGGTAGATTGTTAACAAAGTTACCGATCAAAAGAGAACTCTAGCAAAAAAACCCCAAAAAAATATGAAAAAATAGTCTAGAAACAAAAAGTGTTGATGCTAGAATAACATTTATTTTATTTTATTTATTTATTTTTATTTATTATTTATTATTATTATTATTATTATTTATATTTATTTATTTTTATTTTTATTTTTATTTTATTTTTATTTTATTTTATTTTATTTGTTCGGGTTAAATTTTCAACATTTTTTAAAAATGACAGTAAAAGCCATTTTTTTTGTGCAAAAGACACCCTGAAAACGAAATGTGTTGATGCTGGAATAACATCTTTTTTTTTCAAGGTAATTTTTTTATCATTTTTTAATAAGATGTTAAAAGTAAAATATCATGACTTTGAAAAACTTAAAATTTTCAACAATTTTCAAGCATGACATTAAATATTAAATATCACGTCTTTGAAAGGCCTTAAAATTCCAACAATTTTTAGGGATGACATTAAATTTAGAATATCACGTCTTTGAAAAACTTTAAAATTCCAACAATTTTCAAGCATGGTGCTAAAGAAAGAATAATTATAATTGTTTTCAACCATATCATTAAAGATAAAATATCATGATTTAGAAAAATATTAAAATATTGATAATTTTTCAACCATGGAATTAAAGCAAAAAATTATGGCTACAAAAAAATCTTAAGTTTTCAAAATATTTCAAGTATGACATTATGGAAAAATTTTATGACTAAAAAAACTTTAAAAATAAACAACTGATTGAAAGAGTTATTATACCAAGAGTAATTTACTTTTTAAATGCTAAATGTATAGTGATTTTAAAATCTTAGCCTAAGACAACTTCATACATTGCAACAAAATTTTAAAAATCAACTATCAAATTGACACGCAGTGTAGGTGAACTCGACCTATTGTAATGAAAACTTAAAGACTGACCATGAAATTGACACATTGTGAGGACAAACTCTATTCATTATAACGAAAATTTAAAATCAATTATCAAATTGCACATAATGGGACCAGGTTGCTAGGCGAGCATCAACACAGACCCTAAGAAAATAATAATAATAATGAAAAATACAAAAGAAAACAAAAATTCAAATATTGAAAAAAAATAAAAACAATAAATGAAAAACACAAAATTTTAAAATAATAATAACAAGTAATAAAACATAAAAAAAAAAAAAAAATTAAAAAACATGACAAAAAAATCAAAAATATTTTTCTTTTTTAAAGTTAAAAAATAAAATAAAACAAAAAACAAGATAATTAAAAAAGGTTAAAAAACCAAAAAAAAACTGGGCCAGGGTGGCAGGGCATTTAGGGCCACCCTGGGCCAATATATATATATAACTTAAAAAAATGTTTTTTTCGTTAAATTATATATTTTTTGGGAATATTCTCCTTTTTGCATATTTTTTTGTTTAAATTTTCTATTTTTACAAGTTATTTTTTTTTTTTTCCTTTTTATATATATTTTTATATTTGATTCTTTTGTCATGTTTTATTTATTTATTTTTATGTTTTATTACCAACATGAAAATCACCAACATTAAAAAATATATATATCCACACTTGATACATTAGAAAATTTAAATGTAAAAAATAACCCCTTTAAACAAAAATGGTTGATGCTACATCAACACTTTTCAAAATCAGGATGAAAATCACTATCATTTAAAAAAAATTGTTCATACTTTATACATACAAAAATTTAAAGTGTCAAAAATAAGCCTTCTAAAAAATGTTTTGATGTTGCATCAACACTTTTTAAAATCAACATGAAAATCAGTAACATTAAAAAAAATGTTCATACTTGATACATAAGAAAATTTAAAGTGTCAAAAATATGCTCCAAAAAAAAAGGTGTATTCTAAATAACTACTTTTCAAAATGAGGTTATTTTTTTGGTACCTCAAAAAAACGGGTAATCGGTAAATCTCTCGTTTGGTCAGTAACTATGTTTTTTATGAGAATGCTATTGAGTGCTTGGATGTGTAGAAATTTTGAATAATTTAACACATATTCAATAGAGATTATCCTGATCATGTACTATTGTGGAAAACATACACAATACATAAGCTCCTCTACGTTGATCATCAATATAGCAGCATCAATAACAATAAAACATCAAGAGCATTCACACATTAACACAGTATGTATCCCGGGGAAAGCATCTCGCTAAAAACCCCAACTATCTGTATATTAATGATTGAGTCATGTAACATTACACAACATAATACTTCTCACAAGTATCTCCACCTCTGTTACACACAATACAACTCAGATCTGATCTCCAAATCTCTTCCACTGCTTGCCTGCCTCCACTGCTCAATACCTGCTCAAGAACTGATGAGAATGGCTTACCAAACTCGTTTTTCACCTGTAAAATAGTCACTCACTCTTTGTTGGACGTGAGCACAAGCTATAATGTGGGAAAATACGTGAGCAAACTCATTGGCATACTCAATCCCTTGATTGTGCAAGATCTGGTGCACAACTATAGTCACAACTGATAGCAATCTGATTCTCTACCACCTGTCCCTGTTGAACTGAACATGCAGTGACATGCAACTGAGTTAACTGATGTATTCATTAGTTGTATTATGAGTTAATAACTTGTGAATTAATTAATAACTAATTCACCCAACTCATCTCTAGTTTAATAAAGCTAAATTGAACACAACTCCATCAACTCCACAATCAACTCCACCAAACTCAACTGATTGAGTTCTAACTGAAGTCACGCATGCAACAACTCAACTGACTCATAAGAAAAACGTATTTCCTTCTGACAGCTGCATGTGCCACCTCTGTAGCTCAAACTGAAGTGCTCCAAGAGAATAAGATCAAGTTTATAGTCCAAATATTATTGTGAGATAATAATATTTGACTTTTCTATTTTTGACAGCCAGTCTAAAAATAGACTTTGATCACTCACACTTTCATCAAAAATAGAAGTCCATCTGTTTTTTCCCAACTTGATCAATCATCCATAAACAACAACTTGCAATCCATAGACATGATCCATATGTCTAAAAATAGACATAGTCTAAAAAATAGACTTGCGCCAAAAATAGCCTGCGGGCCCACTTAGTGAAGACGACTCTTTTCACTAAGCTCCATCATCCTGTTGCAATCTCAACAGGATGATGATGAAGAAAAGAGAATCTTGCAAGGAAATAAGAAGCCCACATCAGTAAGAATGGTTATAGCTATGGAGACAAAGCGCATTTGCAGGAAAGGGTGTGTATTGTTCACAATGCATGTTTCCAATGACAAAGGTAAGGATGTTGAGGATGCAGAAGTCTAGAATAAATATACTATTTTGCAACAGTTTCAGGATGTATTTCCAAGAGTGATTATAGAGTTACTTCCTCATTGGGAAGTGGATTTCTATATTGAGTTGATACTAGGAGCAACACCATCATCAAAGGCACCTTACAATATGAGCACACTAGAGTTAGTGGAACTAAATTTACCGCTGAAGGAAATGCTTGATAAGGGATATATAAGGCCAAGTGTATCGCCTTGGGGTGCAACAATATTATTTGTAAAGAATAAGGATGGTACTCTCAGGTTGTGCATTGATTATAGATAGTTGAACAAGGTCACTATCAAGAATAGGTATTCGCTACCGAGGATTGATGACTTATTTGATCAGTTGAAGGGAGAAACAATGTTCTCAAAGATTGACTTGAGATCAAGATACCATCAGGTATGCATCAAAAAAGAGGAAATCTACAAGACCACATTCTAGACCAGTTATGGGCATTATGAGTTTGTTGTGGTCCCTTTTGGTTTGACCAATGCTCCAACTATTTTCATGTGTTTGATGAATAGTGTGTTTTGTCCTTATTTGGACAAGTTTGTAATAATATTCATTGATAATATATTGATATATTCTAAGAATGAGTAACTGCAGTCTCTTTCAGACATAGGTTCATTACTTGGGGCATGTTATTTCCAAAGAAGGTATAGCAGTGGACCCAAAAAATATCGGAGCTATCATGGAATGGGAAACTCCTAGGAATGTGGATGAAGTCCGATCATTCATGGGACTAGCAGGATACTACAGGAGGTTCATCAAGAACCTTTCACGGATTTCCTATCCTATTACATCATTGTAAAGGAAAGGAAAGAAATTTGAATGGATAGAGGAATGCATCGTTAGTTTTGAGTAGTTGAAGCATTTTCTTACAAATGCTCCAGTTTTAAAGATTACAGATCCAGATAAAGAGTTCATGGTGTGTACATATTGTTGCAAGAGAGGAACTGGTGGAGTCCTGATGCACGAGGGGAAGTTGGTATGTTACGAGTCAAGGAAACTAAATGAGCATGAGTAGAACTATGTGAGTCATGATCTTGAGTTTGCAGCAATATTTCATGCATTGAAGATGTGGAGACATTATCTTCTTGGTAGGAGATTCATTCTGATGAGTGATCACAGTGGGTTAAGATATTTGCTTGACCAACCTAATCTAAATTTCAGGAAAGCTATATGGTTGGCTATGCTCAGAGAGTTTGACTTCAATATCAGGTACATCAAGGGTAAGGAGAATAGGGTTGCAAAAGCTCTTAGTGGAAGAGTGTAGGTAAATCACATTTCAACTATGAGTTCATATGGGACAGACTTGCAGGAGTTGATATTGTAGGAAGGGTAACATGATAACAGGTATTGACAGCTTAAACATAGATTACAACAATAGGATATAGGTGAGCAAGATGTGGATCATCATTTCACAACAAATAACTTGGTTAGGTTTAGGGACAGGGTCTATGTGCCAAACAATAATGAACTCAAGAAGATTATCTTGAGGAAATTTCATACAAAGCCATATTCAAGTCACCCAGGATATCAGAAGATTGTGACAGTTGTGAAGAATTTTTACTACTGGTTGAACTTGAAAAACGAAGTGGTTGATTTTGTGGCTAGATGCTTGGATTTTCAATAGGTAAAATTAGAGTGCAAGCATCCAGGTAGTTTATTACAGCTGAATCTGATTCTAGAGTGGAAATGGGAGGTCATTTCCATGTATTTCATTACAGTTTTTTCAAGGATAAATAGACAACATGATTCCATCTTGGTTGTGGTTGAAAAATTAACCAAGGTAGCTCACTTCATTCCAGTGAAGTCTACTAATTCAACTAACAAGATAGCTTAGGTCTCCATTAGGGATATAGTGAGATTGCATAGTGTTCTTAACATGATCATATCAGACAAATATGCCAAGTTCACTTCCAGGTTTTGGAAGGAGTTGTTTGCAGTTTTGGGTATAGAGTTGGCCTTTAGTATAACTTACCATCCGCAAATAGATGGAAAGTCAGAAAAGGTCAACATGATTCTGGAGGACATGCTAAGAATGCATGTTATGCATTAACAGAGGAAGTGGGAGGAATATCTTCCACTAGTAGAATTTTTTTACAAAAATGGGTATTAGGAGTCATTAATGGTGAGCTCATTTGAGGCACTTTGTGTGTGGAGTTGTAATAGTCCTATTAGCTAGAGTAATCCAGTGAATAGGGTATTGATTGCATAGGATATCCTGATAGAGATGGAACAAGAAATGTAGGTTATCAAGACGAATCTAAAGGTAGCATATGATAGATAAAAGAGTTATGCAGATCATCACAAGGAATTTAGGGAGTTTCAGGTTGTTATGAAACCAACTCATAAAAAGATAGAAAAGATAGATCAATGACTTAAAAATCAACCTCTTCAAGGGGGCAACCTCCTTTACATTACACAAATGAACAATTCTTGGATGATACAAATGACAATACCTCCTTTCTATATATAGGATTCTAAGTGGTCCCAATATAATTAGAGCCTACATAACAATAATATTGTAGGGGCACAACAATAACAATAGTGGGCCTCTATGGAGCACAATAATAACAACATGGGAACTACATGGGCACAAAGATACCATAAGGGGGTTGCACTAATAACAATAAGGGGTTACACTAGTAGTATAGGGACCTAACTTGCCCCTCTCCTTCAAAACGTGTTGTCCTCAATGCTTGAGCAGTTCTGGGTGCTTCTGTATAAAATTCTCTTCCTCCCATGTGGAATCTCCAGTGAGTAAGTTCTTCCACTTGATGAGATACTCTGAAATGGATTGATTTCGTAGCTGTTGGGTTCTTGTTTCTGTGATTGCTTCAGGTTCCAATATGATTTTTCCTTCTTCATCAATTTCAAACAATATTTTTTGAACTGGGACCTTGTCACCTATGACCTTCTTTAAGCATGAAACATGGAAAACTGGGGGCACTCGGGAAGATGCAGGAAGATCCAATTTGTATGCCATAGTACCAATATTTACAGCACTTTATAACAACCATAGTACTTTGGTGATAATATATTATCCTTCTTAGCTTGCTTGAGGGACATTTGTTTGTATGGTTCTAGTTGTAAAAATACCCAGTCGCCTATGTCGAAACTTCTTTTGTTGCGATATTTATCTTCCTGCTGTTTCATTCGATTCTGCGTGAAAGTGAGGTTATCCTTGTCTTCTTGATATGTCCTTATATCTTGAGAGTTTGAGGAGTGGTAATTCCTACCAATGCATTACAATATATGGTTAGATTCATTTCTTCTTTTTCTGGGGTTGGTTCCTGGTGTTTATCCTCTTCTTTTTTATGTTTCTTGATCCTTTTCTTCCTCCTCTTCACAATCAATGTAAAATAGTTTCTTCATAGCACACTTATGACCTTTAGTGAATTTTCTATCACAATTGTAACAAAGGTCATTTTCTTCTTTTTTTTCCAATTGTTGTGGTGTCAACCTTGTAAGTTGTGGAAGGCTAGGGGAAACAACACTTCCATCTTTATAATTGTGAGTGGTAGGATTTCTTGTTGCCATAATTTTGCTTTCAATTTTTCTTTCCAACTTGAATGCCTTCTCCAATGAATCAGGTTTCCAAAGACGACCTCATGTTGAATTTTAGCCTTTAAAGTCCCTATGAAGACATCAATCCTCTGGTTCTCTGGAATATCATTTACCCTTATATTCAATTTTTGGAAGTCCTCAATGTGTTTTGCCATTGAACCCTTTTGTTTGAGATTTATCCATTGGCTAAAGAAGGTGTTTCTCTTTGTATCATCATAATGTGCTATCATTTCCTCCATGAAAATTGATCAAGTGACAAGCGGTTGACAAGAACAAAGCCCTTTATACCATAAAAATTTATTCGGTGCTAAATATAAAGATTTAATACATACCTTTTGTAATAGTTTCACATCATGTAGATCAAAATATTTCTCCATCTATAGTATCCATGTTATGGGGTCCTTGCCATCAAACTTCCTCATATCGATCTTTGGAATATGGTGGGTCTTCAATCCAATGTTAGATTCCATTAAATCATGATTAACATTTATTTTTTTCTCATCATGAGTTTCCTCTACTACCTTTTTGTCATTAGGAGGCCTTTCTTGTAGCAGTTTTGTCCCACCTTCCTTCAAACCTTCCACGTCTTTCTTCAAATATTCCATGTCTTTCTTCAAATATGCTTCCCTACCATTGATATTATCTTCCATATCACATATAAAACTATTTATCTTAGCTTCGATCACATTCTTCAAATCATCCATCCAATTTTTCTTACTAGGTGTTTCTATTTTCTTGATTTGAATCATTCTTTTTCTTGCTTTTAGCAGCTCGGTCTTGAATCTCTTGTATCTATGAAATTTCAGATCTATAAGGTCTGAAATTGTGACCTATAGTATCCCTTTGCGTCCTCTTTCCAATGCCACAAGTCGAATCAAAATTATATACTTTTTTTAGTAGAGCGAACTTGTACGAAGTGCCATGTGTCACGGTTTCGACCCTTGGACCCGAAAACAATAAAAATAAAAGTAAAGTTCATCCTATTTCTGTAACTTCTAATGAAATTTCAATCTAATTGTTAGATAGAAAGTTATGACAATTTTCCCAAGGTCATTTGTTTGGGATGTCATTCAGGAGCCTGCAAAAACCCTGAATGTCTTGAACTGTATCTCTGAAACGTTAGCGAAACAAGATCTGATATTCGGGCTCGAGCTTCACCAAGATTTCAGTTCAAATGGGTTTTAATTGTAGAGTCTAAACCTTTGTAGAAAAAAAATTGTAGTAAAAATACCACGATGACCTATTTGAGATGGAATTATGGAGTTTGCAAAAACCCTAACTTCCTTAGATCATATCTTCGAAAATATAGCGAGACAAGATCTGAAATTTGGATCCGAGGTTCAGAATATTTTGGATCAAATAGATTTTTTTTAACTTCTGAAACTTCATAGAGAAAAATTTATAGCGAAAATGCCACGATGACCTGTTTGGAGCAATGAAACCCTAGAATCCAAATCTTTGATACCAAATGTTATGAAACCATCTCACAGAAAGATAGAAAAGATATATCAACGGCTTAAAAATCAGCCTGTTCGAGGGGGAAACCTCCTTTACATTACACAAATGAACAATTCTTCGATGATACAAATGACAAGACCTCCTTTCTGTATATAGGAGTCTAAAGGGTCCCAATACAATCAGAGCCTACATAACAATAATATTGTAGGGGCACAACAATTACAATAGTGGGCTTCTATGGGGCATAATAATAATAACATGGGGACTATATGGGCCCAATAATACAATAAGGCGGTTTCACTAATAACAATAAGGGCTTACACTAGTAGTATAGGGATCTAACACAGGTTGAGGATCATGTGTACTTATGCATCAAGCCCAAGAAGACCTCCTTGAGGATTGGATCATGTGCCAAGTTTGCACCTCGGTATTGTATACCTTTTGAGATCCTTGAGAGGATTGGAATAGTAGCCTATAGACTTTCACTACCACCAACAGTGAAATTCCATGATGTTTTTCAGGTTTCATTGCTTAAGGAATATGTGAAGGATTTTTATCATCTAATTGACTGGTCTGTATTACAGGTGGAACCAGAAGGAGAATTCTAATTAGAACCTTAGTGCATATTACAGTGGAAACAACTCATGCTCCAAATTTGGTAAATCAACCAAGTTAAAGTGTGGTGGAAGCACTTTCGGCCTGATGAAGCTACATAGGAGATGGTTGATCAAATGTGGGCTATGTATCCTTAATTATTTGTCGATTCAAGAAAATGAGTTTTGGTATATGTACATATCTAAGTATGGATTTTATTGTAAATACCACAATGAGTTGTGTTATAAAGCTCCAATAAGCGGTATGATTGTCATGTTGTCATGTTTGTCATGTGGTTATTTTTTTTTCCAAAAACTTGTTCATTGTAAATACTACATCAAGCTAAGTTATAAATCTCCATGGGCAGTATGTTTTGGTTTTCAATAGTTTTGTTGGTCATAGGTGTCATAGAACATCGAGGACGATGTTCCCCCAACGGGGAGGGGTATGTAGCAACCCCATGTTAAAATTTCATGTAATAAATATTACTAAAAGCATTATAGGACCAAGGTCATGGGACACATATTCCAAGTTAAATGTTGGGAAAAACATTCTAGTGGGCATCTCTTGTCATTTATTATGGCTAAGGAAATTGAGAAATGCATTGGGAAATGATTTGGAAAGGAAAGGAGGCATTAATCGGCATTTATTTATGAAAATAAAGGAAAATATGAGAAAAGGGAGATGGGTAATGGATTTGCATGACGAGGAAACTAAATGAAAAATAGAGAAAAATGAAGAAATTAAAGGCCCCAATAATAAAAAGGCCTATGAGGATCAATTCACAATTTTTGGTCGACTTTTGTCAGTTCTAGTCTGGTTCTCTCATACTCTTTCACACTTATATCATTCTTGGATCACTCTAGCATTGGATAAAGGAAGCCAAGGAAGGGCAAGGAAAGAAAAGGAAAGCAAAGGACAAGTAAGGAAGGTTGGATCAAGAAGCTTTAATAGGAGGATATTGCAAGTAACCGGTTGTATGTGTGATTTCCTAGCTGAGGTGTGAATGCATGGTGCATGCATTTGTTAATCCAGTTCATTTGTTGTAATTGGCATGGGTTTTTCCTAGTTAGATAGTGGTTTTAGCCTTGCCTTGCCATTTCCTAGATAATTATGGTGTGATGGGATTCTTTTCTAGTTGATATTTGGATTTCCGAAAGGTTTTGGAAACCGAATGAGGTGGTCTTAGGAAAATTCCCAAGGGTTGGGGGTGGAGGTGGTTTAATCTCCAGGAAGCCCTCAACAGGTGGGTGGAGACAAGAAAATTCCTCAAGGTAATGGAGAAAAAATTCTAAGGCATCCAAGCTTGTTTTGGGCTTAGTGATCTCTTGACTAGTTTTGGTGAGATTATGATAGCCTGAGGGTGGAGGTGGTTTAATCTATGGGAAGCTCTGTTTATTTATGTCTTAGTTTTCTTATGTGATTCCTTGACCCATGTTTGTGAGATTGCAGTAGAATGAGGGTGGAGGTGGCTTAATCTATGGGAATTCCTAGTAATTTATGTCTTGAGATTCCACATTCATGCTTGGAATATAGCACAAGAGTGATTGGATGAAAGAAAAATTTGGTTAAGCCCACTCTATGGTTGGGTGGTACGTGGAAGTCCTTGACTTGGTTGCCATTTGCATCAGCTAATAAGAGTTATTTTCTTATGGTAATATATGATCACTTGTACTTGTTATTATGATGTTTTGATGGTTGTTCTTTCATGGTTAATAATATGGTTATATTTTGGTTATACGCATGGATCTGTTATGTGCTTTAGCTATGGATTTGTTCAGGATTTGATAAGTATTTGATGGTTAATGAATGCATGTGCTTACAAGAATTATTGCATCTATTATGAGAGGTAGTTATATCTTCTTGGTGATTCTTAGATAAGTTCCAAACTCTTATGACCAGATATGCATTCATGACTTGTAGCTTACATATTTACCATGTGTTTGACGAAATTATTGTTATGGTTAGGCCTAGTTAATTCAATTTCTTACTCAAGTTTTATATGAATGGATTTGTCCTGATGTTAATTATCATTCTAGAAAGTCTCATTGAGTTTTGGGTAGTGGTTTGGAGGCTAGCCTAAAATGGTGGCTCAAAATCTGGACCTGCGCCCTCTGAACTACAGCTTTTGGGTCACAACCATTGGGAAGTAGGATTATGCATGCGGTTAGAGGCTCTCAACCACTACCTTTCCTTGTCAATCATGTGTTTGGGGAGTTTTCTCAATGAAAAAGAGACTCAACTCAAGGATTGGCCACGTAGGGTGGTTCCCTAGACCCTGAGTGTTATGTAGACCCTGAGGAAGGTCAATACAGTTTCAATTTGTAAAATCCATTTCCTTAACTAGACTTAGAAGGCCGGGTCATGTCATAGTAGCCTTGAGATCATGTTTACCCTGGCATGTTGGTTAAAGTGGATAAATCTGGGAGGAGGTGGTTACAATGTTATTTGCTTGAAAAATATTGCATATGATTCTTGTGCGTAAAAGGATAAGGTAACCATGTTATTTTCTTGAAAAGATTACATGAATCTTGTGCGTAGAAAAATAATTTGACTATGTTAAATTCTTTGAAAAGATTTCATGCTTAATTTCGTCAAATTTTTTTTCTTCATTAATGGTTAAATATTATAAATTTTCTCTAAGGTATTGTGGTCCATTTATAACCTTGAAGAAAAAATCAATGTGGCTGCGTCTAGATTACAATTACCAACACCACAAGAAGATGCATCTATTTTCCATTTTATTCTCTTAAAGGAGACTAAGACCATTTCTATATTTGTTCATAGAATTTGCAACACTTGTGCATGCTTAAGAGTTGGGTAATTAGCACAAGAACTATTTAATTTCATGATAATACAATTATGAAAAAAAACCATTAAGTAATGTACTGATTTGAAATACATTGGGGATTATAGTGGGTGTAAATCTAATCTTGGAAATTTATGGTATGCATTAATGCCTATTGGAATTTTTTGGAACATTCATTGAAAACCTTAGAATGGAGAATTATGACATAGTATTCATGCTTTGGATTGGAGGTTGATAACATAAATGTGAGTTGCATATGGTAATACGTTGCATTAGGACAATACAGTAGTGATGATGGTGATAATTTTTGCATTCATAAATAAAGTTGACCCAGCTTGAAAATGCATTCACCATTTTGTAACTATATTTCATTTGAAATATGGATTGCAAGGCATGCTTTGTAATTGTATGCACATGTGTGATATATGGATGAAAAAGGCATTCTTTTATAATATTTAAACATGTATTTAATGCATGTGAGATTGAAGATGAATAGGCATGCTTTTATAATCTTTACACATGAGGGATGTTACATATTTCCATAGTTTTGCATTTGGATTAAATGCATTAAAAGTATGGTCTTGAATATAATAGTTAAACTATTGTACACGTAAATAGTTATGGTTATGCATGTTAAAGTAAAATATTAGTCATGGAGATGACTTATGCATGTGCAAGAAAGTGTTTTCTCGAAAGGAGGTATAATGCGTAGAATATTTTGAAAGGATAATTAATATAATTTGAATGTTGGAGATAAGGGGATTCTTATTGACTCCTCATTGTAGAGGTTGTAAAAAATGGTCCACATACATCAAATTGGACTTGCTCCAAGATTTCTCCTACTTTGCTATCTCGGCCCTAAAAGGTGGATTTGACATATTTCCCCAATGTGCATCCCTTGTAGACATCATGCCGATCAAGGGTGCATTTCAAGAGATCAGTGGTAATCTAATACATGATTTTCAAGGCCCTATGGTGTAAGTGACCCATGCAACTATGCCATAGTTCTCCAACTTCCCCACTTTTCACATTTTTTTCCTTGCTACTCAATGCAGTGCAAGCTTCCTTCTCAAGTTTGTATAGGTTCTTCACTCAAAATCCAATTTGTTTCACTTTCCTGGTAGCTAAATGTCTCAAGAAGGCTTTCCCCTTACTAAAAACAACATCATAGCCCTTATCCTCTAATATTGCTAGAAATATCAAATTCTTCTTCATCCCGGTACATATATAACATCTTTTAGATGAAGATGGGAGTATAAATCCCTCTTAAAGGTTATAGTTCCAATTCCCTTGGTACTATACCACCCATTATCCCCAAGTTCTATGTGTATTTGGAGGTCCTTCTCCTCTAGGTTATTGAAGATTTGTTTACATCCTGTCATATGGAACAAGGCACCTGAATCTAGGTAACTGTTGGGCAGCAGATCTCCCACAACACAATTTTGGGGTCAAAGCTCGAGTTTTGGGTCAAAATGTATTGTAAAGACTTCAGGAAGTGCACGGAGTGTGAAGTAAATGGTCAAGTCAAAGGGTTGTCTGCCCTTGAGTATGTAAAGTAATATATTGTAAGGTTGGCCTAGCCATGGTTCGCAGACCATGGGATTGTATAAAGGGAGCGAGACTCTAAGATGTAAAGTAGTTAAGGTTTTAGATAAGTCTTTGTCGAAGATGGAATAATTCTGGGTCTATAAGCCCGAGTCTTGAGTCGTAGGAGTAGGTAGAGGCTCTGCAGCTGAGTGCACAGAGGCCTAGTAGAGTCCACAACTAAGTGCGTGGACCCTTGCAGCTGAGTGCACAGGGCGGTGTCAGATTGTAATGGAGAAAGAGTAGTAATAAAGATAAGTTGATTCTGAATCTTGTGTATCTGCATTTCTATTTACTTTTATGCATATTATACTATTTATGGTTACACGCATGTATATGAATGATTAAATGGTGAATAAAAGCATCGGGCCCACACAAATTTATTAAGAAACTATCATAATAGTACATTAAGGATAAAGGATCAAGACAGGACTTCTTCGCACTCCTGACAGATCTGCGCGAAGGCAGCAGCACAGATAGTGAAGGATAAAGCCGCTGCGCAGAGTAGCACAAGCGCGTAGGTTCCAAATCGTGAACTTCCTAAAATACATCTAGACATCCCTAGGGTGTAGAAACCTGGTCCCAACACCCTCCCAGACTACCTCGGGTGAGACCTTAGTCTGCGCACCGCGGGTTGTTGCTGAAAGGGCTGGTAATTTCTGGATTTGTTCGGCTAAATCACTTCTAAACCTGGGTCAGGCCCCAACAAGCCAACAAATGGTTCTGTTGTTGGGACTAGGATTTTCCTAAGGGATGTCTGATGCCGGAACACTGGAATCCAATAAAGAAGGAAATTGAGAAGTGGTTGGACAAAAGAATGCACGATTTCACGACACAGGAAAACAGGAACACGCGGATATCTGAAGAACAGTGGTTGGAGCGCTATCTGTATACAGAGATCCACAAAATTTTCTTTGCTTCCTTTCCATCTAAGTTGTACGAGTGGCTCGCGAAGTTAGCAGACAGTCAAGGGAGGTGCAGGCTTGATAAACCGATCGTGTGGACTCCTGAACTAGTGCACAGATTAGAAGCCTTGGAAGACAGGATCACACACACTGTAGACCACTGGCTTGACCGAATTATAGGCAGATTCATCACTAAGTTCACAGTCAACACAACTGTCAGCTACAGCGAGGCATAGCGACGTTTCCTCAAGGGACCGCGAGGTAAGTACATAAGGTCTTTGAACACTTGGATTAAAATGTTATTGTGTGAAAAGTGGGTTATGCAAATAAATTAATGTTTTCAACTACGCGAAGTGGAAGACCCTATAGAAACAATGGTAGCGTAGGGATAAAGAGTAGCCCTTTGATTTCACCACGAAGAGAAAGTGAGGAAGAGATCGTGGAGGTTTCCCCGAGGAGTGCAGTCAGTTTGATAAAGTAGAGGATTCTGCGATTACCACCCCCACCCACACCGCCACCGGTATCCCACCCCACCTCCACCACCATCACAGTTCAATATGGCAAACACGGTCAAGTTTCCAGTATTCAAGGGGGTAGGAAATGAAGATTCATACCAGTTTTGGTTCATTGTAAGAGCAGTATGGGAAGCCCAGGGTGTTGTGGATGAAAATATCAAAAAGGAGACACTGGTTAGCGCGTTGCAAGATCACGCATTGACATGGTATATTAAATACTCAAATGATCACCCGAACGCAGGAATCGCGGAGATTCAGATAGCACTGAACAGGGAGTTGAGTAGGCCGAAGTCGGAAACGCAGTTGATCATTGGGTTTAAAGAGATCGCGATGCTCCCAGGTGAAACCTCGTGGGATCTAGATCAACGATTGAAGGGTATGATTCGTGAAGCTAATATGACGTTGACAGATGCGCAACACTGCGTGTGGTTCGTAGCATCGCTCTCACCACATTTAAGGACCGCGCTGTCGCAACAGAAGTTGAACACACAAGCCAAAGCGTTGGAAATGGGGATGCAACTGCATGAGGCTCTGATACAAGATCCTGTTTGGGGGTCCAACAGATTCACGCACAGCTACAAAATTTATGTTTGGAAATGAAGAGCCTGAAGCAAGAAAGGACACCACAACCAGAAGTGCGCGAGGAAGTCTGGTGCGTAAAGTGTAAAAGTCAGGGCCATGATAAGGATCACTGTCCTGTTTTTGCAAACTACATAGTAGCAGGAGGGCCTATGCCAGTAAGCCTATAAGCGCAAGTAGGGCCCAGCGCGGTGCCTGCCTTGTGGTGCGTGATATGTCAGATAGGGGGAAAACATAATACGGACAATTGTCACCTATTGCAGAAATATATGCAGACATCCCAAAAGTTTTTTTGTAATTTTTGTAGGTCGGTAGGACGTGATGAGTGCAGTTGCTAAATTTATGAGTTAATGATGGACCGAACCCCGACTTATAGAATGCAGACTAAAATGCGAGCCTTTGACCTGAATGCAGCGATGGAGTGTGTTAGATTCCAAGGACACGGAAGAGGGTGAGGAGGAATGGGACCCAGAAGGGGTCGCGGACAGTTGATTTGTTACAATTGCGGAGGGCCTGGGCACTACGCTCGCAATTGTACGAATCCTACAAGAATATCATGTTTATACTGTAGCCAGTTTGATCATGAGACCGAAGATTTCCCTATATTGATAACCAAGCTGCACGACAAGGGGGTATTCTAGCTTCCTCCCACCCAGAATGTACAAATGATGAGATCAGAACCATGCCAAGAAGAACCAACTGTCAACATGATGCTTAGAAGCGGTCTCACGACAGGAGAAGACAAGGGGAAATAGCTTGAAGAGAGCATGTGGGTTTTCAAGGCTCAGGCAAAGGAACCTGAATTTGATCTAGAGTGCGTGAAGGAAGCATTTATGGAAGCTAAGAAAAGCTTCGCAGAGGCCTCCACTTCAGGTACAAAGGATCAACAAGAAACAAGGATGGATCCTTCGATGCTCACTACCTTTCTGGAGACATGCATGAAGTTGTTGTGCGATAGCAAGGCAGTAAAAGGACTACAGGAATTGATCACTAGGTGCGCGGGAGCAGGAGAGCCGTACGTGGTCCGGAAAGTGGGGAAACATGCACTGCGCACTGGAAGGAAATGCGGTTGACTGCGCAGATCAGAGAATATGAAATGGATCAAGTAATTCTGGACTTGGGATCAGATACGAATGTATTGTCGAAACAAACATGGGAACGCATGGGCAAACCCACGTTGCAATGGTCTCCTATTCAGTTGCGCATGGCCAATCAATAGAAGATTATACCAATGGGGAGACTGTAAGGAGTCACAGTGGATATTGAAGGAGCGAGCGCGCTGGCGGATTTCGAAGTGATAGAGATTGTTGATGATAGCAATCCCTATCCCATGCTACTAGGCATAGACTGGGCCATTGATATGAATGGTATCATAAACTTGAAGAAGCACAAGATGATTTTTGAGAGAAAGGCGCTACGCGTAGTAGTACCACTCGACCTGGCCGAAGGAGCGCTCTACACTGAACTGGTGCGTGACGAAGAGAGTGATGATGAGCTTGATTGTATCTATAAAATAACTGTGCGAGAGCAAGATTGGGTGAATCCAACCATGGATGGTAGGATTACATGGGAGCGCGAAAGCTCCTGCACTTCAGATTTAGATGAAGAAATAGAGCAATGGCAGAATTGACTACATGAAGTGACAACACTAAACTACAATACATTGATGAAGTCACTGCACTGTGTAACTACAAAAATGCGCGACCTACCAATGTATGATGGGTTGACCACGATGGAGGAATTTCTGAGTGAGAACGTGGTACTTGAATAGCAGCGGTTCGATGCGTTGAAATGGGCACTGCGTGCTACACCCGCAAGATGGTGGGGTATACATCAAGGAAGTCTTGGGAGCTTGCATGAATGTAGAAGGATGATGCGCCTACGATTTGTAAATCCCTAGCTCAAGAGGTCTGGTGGTAAGGAACAAGACAGCTTGCACGCACACCTTTCACGTTGGGTGCGGACGTACAACATACAGGTTTCCCTAGCACACACTAGTCTCAAGGGAGGAAGTCGGAATAGTTCGTGAGGGCAGAAGTGGTGGGGTGCGCTACCAACTATCTAAGGCGAAGCGTTTAAATAGGTATGCGAAATAATGAATAAGGTACACAAGGTATGTTGTACAAATCGAGACCTGCATATTCCAATGGTCTAATGGGCTTATAGAACACTGTGCAAAAACTGGGCCGCGAAGGCAATTCCAAGGTTGCGAATGAAGAAAGGACCAACATCTCTGAAGAACTTGTACAGAAGATCCCACAGGAAATAGCACCGGTGAAAGGGACAGCGTGTAAAGCTATGACAGAGGAAATCGTAGGGATGCGGGATGATGACTACATAAGATTACAGGAAGTTATTCGGCAAGGAGATCAACAACTTCGTGAACTTGAAGAAAACCGAGTATTGCTGAAAAAGAAGAGCATGTTGTTGGACGCAGAGGTCAAGCAGTTGGAGAGTGAACTAAAGGAAGTCTTTCTTGATGAAAAACCTAGGATAGTGTAGCCGGATGCGCACACCCCTAAGGACGAATGGGAGGAGTACCGCCAAAATTAGTTGGTCTAATGCCGTGGTTGAGGCCGCATCTTACTCAGTGCAGAAATCAGGAGAGCACGCCACACCCAGTAGAGCGCGTGGCGAAAACAATGAAGGTTGTTTCGCGGACCATTCAAGGGGATGCAATGGAGCTCCGCGAGGGTGGTGCGACCACCTGACTAACCATTGGTAGAATAGTCTCACCACTCTAGACAGTTGGAAGAGAGTGCGGGACTATAAAACAGTCTGTTGGGGAAGTGCGTGAAGATGGAGGTCTGCGCAGAAACGGGATACCACAGGGTTCCCGCCCGTGCACCGGATGATGCGCTACTACATTGATAGGTTATGAAGTGACCGTTGGTGTCACTGTTCATGATGAGATGGTGGAATTAAGACAAAATGGAGCGGGCGGCGGGCAATTAAGACAACAATTATGGACAGGATTTTGGAAAATCTGCTGCCAAGGGAGCATTTATGGTCTGGATTTGGGGGGAACAGTCACATTTGAATTTAAAAGATGCTATAAAACAGAAATTTCCTACCACAGAACAACACTTGGTCTTTTGAGAATTGAGTTATTGAAAAGTGTTGAGCGCCGAGCGATTTTAGAGCCTGTAAGTGCGCACCAAGATACTTCCAGAATAGACACGATGACTGCGACCAAGCTAGGTGTAATATTGGTCGAGGATATTACCGGAGAAGATGCACAGCCGGAGGTGATTTAAGATAATCCAGTAGAGGAGGGTATGGCGCCGGAGGTTCCGAAATCTCCGCTAATGGCAAGGCCCAAAAAAAAAAGCAGGCGCAGGGACCAATCCGTATGTCCCCGCGAAATCTGTGGTCTGGCCGATTATCCAAGGAGGAGAAGGGTAAGGCCGTCAATGTTAAGTTGGAAGACGAGGAGGAGGATCTGCAGGACCTTGTCGTGTAGATAGAGAGGCAAGATGACGTGGAGGAGGACATCCCAACCATGACTTCCGTAGCAAAGATTTCTGCATATGTCCCTCTGCAGAAGGGGAAAGATAAGGTGCCAAAAGATTAGGAGGCCATGAAGAGTGCGCTCCAAACCCTGCTCCTCCTTGATGGAATTACATTCAAAAGCCTGCTGCTAGGCAAGGTGCCTACAATTAAGTTTGAATATTGGGACCTTACGGACAACAAAAAGTTCCCGCACTTAACGGTGGACAGTTTGATGAAAGAAAACTCTGAGGGGTCAGTTACTGTTTTAGAGCCGTGAAAATGGTTGTGCGGCATGAAGAAGGTCGGGTTACTATTTTAGAGCCACGAAAATAGTTGCGCGGTGTGGAGAAGGCCAGGTTACTCCATCTGCGATGGATACCCCACTATCACTGTGCATCCATCACCATTTTCGTTATCAGGCAGTTGTTGTGCCTGGTACATGATGGGTATCTATGGATAGAAGAGCCGATTCCCATCACGAATGACTTGATCCACATAATTTCTCGGCTTCCCGTCAAAGGAAACGACCCTACGGAAATTGCGGGAAAGAGCAGCGATGTGGCCCTCGCGGAGGCGATGAAGGCCAAATATAAGCTTGAAAATAAGAAAGGGGGTATGCCATAATGAGCATTAAAGATAAAGGGGTGTGTGTAGCCACCCAACTACTGGCCGGCAAGCTCATGAGAAAGTGTCGCGCTGATGAAGTCCCCGCGCCAGTGGTTACGTTGGCCCAGCAATATGCGGAAGGGGTCTAGTTCAACTGGGTGGAGTTCCTCTGCGAGGAATTTCTCACCAACTGCAGGGAGGCCCAGGAGCAGGGTAAGACCTTCCACTAAGCATGGTTGCCCTTATCCATTGTATTGGTGGTAGGAGAATTGCCGGAGGATAGCTAGTTCCTCGGCATAGAGCACAATTTACCAGAGGCCGCAAGGTATGCCTCGTTGTGGGCCACGAAAGATGTGAAGCTGATTCACAAGGCAAAGGTATTTTGGGTGCTCATGGAGGTGAGCATCTACATGTGGATAAAAAGAAGGCCGCGTCTCTCCCCCACCGTCTACAACAACTTACAGAGCTCGGCCGAGTTTAAGGTAGATATGCATAATTTGTATATCCAGGCATGAAAGGACCCCGCGCAGAAATGGGTAAAGCTTCTGTTCATCACAACGGATGATGCAATATTTGCTGTATTGGAGCCTTGGCCCCCGAAATGGCACGCCCCATGCCTGACAGAGTTGGAGAAGGCAGTTGCGTAGAAACAAAAAGAAGAAGCCAAGCGTTGGGTCACATAACTGGCTGAGAAGCGGTGCAATGAGAAAGCAGCCACAGAAGTTAGGGCGCATTGCGAAGTGGTATTAGTGGCTGCAACAGAGAAGAAGGCTGAAGAAGTAGTAGTAGTAGTAGCAGTAGTGCAGGCGAAAGAAACCACAACAGTGCCCACAGAAGAGCCCGGGGAGGGCCAGGAGATGTCCACGGGGCAGGGGACTGAGGACGTGGATAAGGTAGAAGAGCGCGTGGACCCCGGTCCATAATCGACTCAACTCAAGAGGGCGTGCGTCCATGAGAAGCCAGCTCTGCGAAAAAAGGTAAAAGCGATGAAGACATCCGCCGATCTGATAACTCTCATGGAAGGCGATCTTTTTGACATCGGCGAGATGGTTCGCAATGTCACTAAAGACACGTTGAAAGAAATGATGACGGAGTAGACAACTGTGTTGGGGGCGCTCAGAGCACAGTTGCAGGAGTTATAGGTGCGACCCCCGCAGGTAGGGATAATGGCATCATACGTCGTGGAAGGGACATCAGAAGCCAAGCAGATGTTGCGTGCCCACACAATGAACACTTTTGTGTTACTAGAAGGCGCAGTATCAGCAGCAACTGAGGGTGACAAGGCAACAATGAGTAGAATGAAGGACCTGGGCTTAAACTTGGCAACCCTTCCAAGAGAAACCCTGTACCAGCTATAGGATGGGGTTACAACATAGATATGCGCCAGGGAAGGTCGTGCGCTGTAGGTACTGAGTCAGCATAAAATAAACATGGAACAGCTCAGCCTGCAGCACGACGAACTGGTTGCACAGACCCGAGGGTTGGAATAGGCAGTTGAGGAGGCTTGTAGCAGTGTTTCGGAGTTGGCTGTTCTGGCAGAACTGCCCACAGCAGAAAGGATCCACCGACTGGTGGCCGGAGTCTGCAAGGCTAGAAAGGAGATGGCAAAGGTTTTGTTGGAGCTGAACCTGCAGATCATCGAGCTGCGGTTGAAGGCACAACCCTCCACGCCCCCAGAAGCCCAAGACACCCGCGCAATCCAAATAGGGCTGGAGCACATTGAGCAAATGGTACAGGACTACACAGGGGTATTGGATCAAGCCCTAACCACGGTGACATATCTACAGAAAGATCCAAATCTATAGCACCTAGAAACAGAGGTGCGTGAGCTGCAACAAGAGTATGACAGTGTTCGAGGGACCGCGTAGATGGTCGCCCTTACTCAACGACTGACCAAGATGAAAGAAGGAAGGGCACTCAAGGAATGGGTGGATGTCGCGTGGCAAAAATAAGCAGTACTCAAAGCATGCATCCAACCTTGGATAGATGGAGCGTTCACTGTTAAAGCAAAGATCGAGGGAAAGTTGGCCCAGATGTAGGGAACATATGCGCTAAGGTAGGGATGTGTCCCTGAGAACGAAGCATCGGAGATACGCGCACAACAAATACAATAAACGACCGAACAGTATGTCGCGGACCTACGCGAAGCACTGGACCTGTTAGATGGACTTTGCACGAAGATCACCACACCAATGGAGTGACTCGAGGGTGAGTCATGACGTTTGTATTGGGGGCCTGTTGGGCAGCGGATCCCCCATAGCACAGTTTTGGGGCTCAAAGCCCGAATTTTGGGTCAAAATGTATTGTAAAGACTCCGCAAAGTGCGTGGAGCGCGAAGTAAATGGTCAAGTCAAAGGGTTGTCCATCCTTGAGTATGTAAAGTAATATATGTAAGGTCGGCCTACCCATGGTCCACGGACCATGGAATTGTATAAAGGGAGCGAGGCTCTAAGATGTAAAGTAGATAAAGTTTTAGATAAGTCTTTGTCGAAGATGGAATAATTCTGGGTCTGTAAGTCTGAGTCTTGAGTCGTAGAAGTAGGTAGAGGCTTTGCAACTGAGTGTGAAGAGGCCTAGTAGAGTCCGCAGCTGAGTGCGCAGACCCCTGCAGCTAAGTGCGCAGGGCAGTGTTGGATTGTAATGGAGAAAGAGCAATAATAAAGATAAGTTGATTTTGAATCTTGTGTATCTAGTTTCTATTTACTTTTATGCATCTTATACTATTTATGGTTACGCGCATGTATATGAATGATTAAATGGTGAATAAAATCATTTGGCCCACACAAATTAATTAAGAAACTATCATAATAGTACACTAAGGATAAGGGATCAAAACAGGACTTCTTCGCACTCCTGACAGAGCTACGAGAAGGCAGTAGCACAGGTCACAAAGGATAAAGCCGTCGCGCATAGTAGCACGAGCGCGCAAGTTCGAGACCGTGAACTTCCTAAACTACATCTAGACATCCCTAGGGTGCAGAAAGCTAGTTCCAACACCCTCCCATACTACCTCGAGTAAGACCTCAGTCCGCGCACCGCGGGCTGTTGCCGAAAGGGCTGGTAGTTTCGGAATTTGTTTGGCTAATCACTTCTGAACCTGGGTCAGGCCCCAACAAGCCAATAGTAACACACACTCCCCATTACAATGTTATCCATGCATGCAATTAGGTTGAATTATAATTTTAATTGTGAGGAAATTTCTTCACCTCTTATTCCTCCTGAAGGCTTCTTGTTATACTTCTTATGCGAACACTATTGCATAATGCCTATATTCGTGGCAACAAAAACATTTTATCTCTATTAGGTCCTTCTTCTTACCATTGTTCTGATTGGACTCTAGTTTGGTTTGGGCCTTCTTAGCCTTATATTTATATCCCTTCCCAACCAAGGAAAAATTATCTTCTTCCTCAACTTTGGATGTTCCTCCTTCTCATGTGTTACTTCTGATCTCTTCTTATACCAAATCAGACCAAAGTCTCTCCCAATTTGGTATTTTTTCCCTTCTATTTATAGAGTCCTAGTAACTATGCCAGGAATTAGGAAGGCCTAGGAGAGATAAGCTCACTATATTAGTTGATGATACATTTTCTCCAACATCTCCAAGGTCATCTTGAACCTGAGTGAACCTTGAAAGATATTGGACTACAGTTTCATTTTTCTGCATCTCGATGTAACTTTCTGAGCTTATCCTTCAATGCCAATTTTTGGCATCATTGTTATTTTCAAACAAATCTGTGAGGGTCTTCCACATATAAAATGGATTCTACTTTCCATGTAAATTTGAGACTATGTGATCTCTCTCACACTCTAGGTTGATCCTCCTGGATTTTGCAACTCCATTCTTCCACTGGGTTAGTTGTTGTGTATCTGACTCTGGGGGTTTTGCAATATTAGTTTTAATATCTTCCAACAATCCATTATCATCGAGAACAACCTCCATCATGTCCTTCAGAGATATGAAATTGGACGTTCCCTCTAAGGCATTCCCCAATCTCAATCCGTTGAAAGAAGTCTTCATGGCACTGAAGAATACTTCTTCACAAAATCTGTAATTCAAAAGTTCTGGAGGAGAAGTTTGAATAACTCATTTCTAATCTGATTTCAGGGCTCCGATACCATGTATAATTTAATAGAGATTTGATACTACTAAAGAATTCAAATTGAAAACAAGAGATTACAAATCTCCTCTATAATTTTGTGAAATGGAAATCACAATTTAGAAGCACATGCAATGACATGCAACCATCAAAAACATAATAAAAAAATGATTTATAGGGGAACAAAACTGGTAAAAACCCCTCTGTTTCTTTGCATTAATTCAAATGAAATGATAATATATTACAATTACTTGCTTAAGCTTTGAAGCACACCCTGCACTGTAAACATTGTATCATTTTGAATGACTATCTCTGGCCAACACTTAGCCTATTCAAGCCCCCAACTTTCTCCTATTTCCTTGAGAAATGTTGGATAAATTAGGCTCCTAAATAATTGGGGAAATCCCTATTTCCTTGTGCAGTCCCCAAGGAATTGATCACTTGCCTCAAGTGCAAAACCTGTACACTCAACTAGTATACAATTAATTTTACACACTGTCTTTTCCTCCACTCCAACTAGAAAATTCGAATTCCATGCATGTCTAGGCTATTTTGGGTTGATTGACTAGTTAACTGAGAGATCACTAAGTTTTCAGGAGTCATAAATGCTCAAACTAGAGTTCACTTAACTGAGTTCAACTGAAAGTAATTGAACTAGATTGCTAAAATTTAGCAATCACCACATGCACAACTAAACTCCAAGCGTACGAATTAGTTGATATAACTAGGAGACAAAGGCATGTCACAAAAGTTAACTGCCATCCATGACATTTTGTTGATGTGGAAAATTGAATTACTCAATTTGACTAAGGAAAAAGTCAAATTGAGCCTTTCTTGCTACAATTTCTAACATTTAATTTTTGTTCCAATAGAGTTGTTCCATTGTCGCAATAACTATATCCTTCAAAACCATATCCTTGATTTTAGAAATGGCATAAATTATGCAAGGAACAATGAACATTAAGGTGATAAGTTTTTCCTTAAATTTAATTGATGTCCTTAGCAATCACAAAAATTATTTGTGGAATATTAAGGTGACAAATTAATGAGAATGTTAGAAACTTTCTAATTTATTTTCAAAATTACACATTAAATTACTGTGGGTAGCCTTTCCCAGTAAAGGCTTATTTCACTGTTATGAATATTTTTGGTGGCTATTGTTTAAAGCCCGTGTTTTCATATTTTTTTCATGAAGTTTTCAAATCCACCTAGAATCTATAGCCTACAAAGTCATTAGACTTCGAATTCCTTGAATTTAACTAAATTTTTCCATATAATGAGTTTGGATAGGAAATTTTCTCTTGCATTAAGAAAATAGAGTAAATATATATAATTAAGCTAATCCCTACACATTCTTAAATCGAGCTTTTTTCTTCTAATAACCAAAATCATAGTACATTTTAACTATATATGTATATGGATATATATAATGCAATTGATATAGATTTATCTTAGTTCCATATTTATAAAGTGTCTTAAAATAAAAATTCTTTTTTAATATAAAATTTGAGAAAATGTTTGCATTTAATTTCTCACTATTTTGAGTAAATAAAAAATTATTATGGATCTATGTTGATCATTAATAATAATATTGATGTTTATATAAATTTAACATCTCTAAATATAGAATAATATTAATTTTTGAGATGGATCTAGGCGTAAGGAAAAGATAGGCATGGGTTAAAATGGATCTATAGACAGAGAGAGATAATGATAGAGATAGGCTAGATTGAGATGGAGTGTAGAGCCTAATAGGTAGATTAATATGGTCTACACTACATCCTTAACCTATCCTTGATTTAGGCTCTCACAGGTTTAATTCAAGCCATTCGAAGTCTAATGACAAAGAGGGGATAGCCTCTTTATCTCTTTATGCATCCTATCAGGTCCCAAAGATAGAGAGAAGAAGGGTGAGAGAGAAAGAGGGAGACACAAAGAGAGAGAGAGAGAAAGATGGGTGGGGAGATACATAGGGAGGTGGGAGTGAAAGGGAGAGAGAGAAGGTAAGAGATATAGGACTTGAGAAAAAGAAGGAGAGAGAAAAGGAGGGAGAGAGGGAGGGAAGAATAAATATATAGAGATAAAGGTGGAGAGAGAGAGAGAGAGAGAGAGAGGGAATGACAGGGGATATATATATATATATATATATAGAGAGAGAGAGAGAGAGAGAGAGAGAGAGAGATGGGGTAGAGAGGGTGGAGGAGAGAGAGGGAGGGTGATAGACACAGAGATGGAGGGGAGAGAGAGAGGGGAGGAGAAAGAGACACATAGAGACAATAGATATTATATAGTATTATATAATATTGAACATTATTAACCATAAAGGAAGAGTTCCAAGTAACGTTTTTATAAAAGGTAAAAGAAGTTGAATTTAGAAAGACAAATATTCTGGTTTTTCACTGAAATAGATACATTGATTTCAATGTGGATGTTGATTCCTAATCATATTTTATTGATTGCACTAGATGCATTGATTTCAGTGTAGTTTTTGATTTCTAATACTATTTGATTGCTTGCACTAAAAGCATTGATTTAAATGGATGTTTATTTGTAATCTTGTTTGATTGCTTGCACTAGGTGCATTGATTTAAATGGATGTTTATTTCTAATCCTATTTGATTGTTTGCACCAGGTGCATTGATTTCAGTGTAGATGTTGATTTCTAATTTTGATTTCACCAATTTGCATCATTCAAGTTATTAAGAGTCTGTATCATCTTAACAAATTGAGGTAAATGAACAAATTTAAAATTAAATGACCATATTATCCTTAGACATATTTAACATGTTTCAAATGATTAGAATAATTAGATGTTCAATAATTTTAGTGTGACTTCACATGAATAAAACTAGCCTACATCCATCTTCACCTCGAATCTATCAAGTGTCGAGAGGAATCAGTTTCTCGAGGTGCAAACCTTTCCTCAAGTTTTGCATTCAAAGAAAAGGTTTGTACCTCGAAAGCTTTGATCTCTCTCGACGCTTGATCGATCCAAGGTTAAGATGGATCTAGGTTGGTTGTAGTGTCACTCAACTCAATAAAACTAAAAACTTAAAAATCATATGAATATGCAAAAATATGATTTTCAAAATTTTTTTATATTTATTTTTTATCTATTTAAATATATTTCATTTTGACATTATCATTATGTAAATATTGTATAAATATTATATAAATAATAATTTTATCTATATCTAAATTTGATATCTCTTCCTTTAATAAGAACCAACATACATCCATCTTAACTCTGGATTTATCAAGCACCCTAAGAGATCAAATCTCTCAAGATGCAAACCTCTTTTTGAGTGCAAACTTAAGGAAATGTTTCGACTCCTCTAGGTGCTCAGTAGATTCAGAGTTAAAATAGATCATGTTGACTTTTGATAATATTATTTATAACTATAAATTTCACACATTTATATATAGAAATATTTTTATTTTTTATTTATTAAAACCATGGTAATATATGCATTTTTGACATGTTTTAATTTTTTTTTTTTTAATTTAATTATTTAATATGATATGCATAATATTAATTATAGATAGATAAATTAATAAATACGAGAAAACAATATTGTACATATTAAGTTTTTACATGTTTCTTATTTATATAATATCATAATTATAATTATGAATCATTATTATTTAAATTTATTTATATGTAATATGTATATTTGCATAAAAATATTCTTATTACTTTTAATTTTTATTATTTTTTATGTTTTTAATTGAATTGAAATTTAAATATTTATATTCATATGATAATCAAAGTCTAATTAATTTAAAATATCATATTCCATAATTAAAAAAATAAATTAAAATACTCAATATAAATTATTATAATAAAAATAAAGAAACATACACTAAAAATAAATAAAAATTTAACAATATTATTAAAAAGAAAAAAATCCAATTTTTTTAACCTAAAAGAAAAATCATATAACATGACATATAATTTTATAAAACATCTAAAATTTAAAAACATAAGAACTTAATTTAATTAACTTAAAATGGCATACTACACCGACACACAAAACGGTTGTCCCATCATAATCAAAATGCTTCTCCTCCATGGCATACTTTTTAACGTGTAATTTTTATGTCTAATGTCATGTGAATATTCGTTCTCATCGAATCTATCAAGTGTTGTGTTGAGAGGAATCAGTGTCTCGAAGTGCAAATCTTTCTTCAAGTTTTGCATTCAAAGAAAAAGTTTGTACCTCGAAAGCTTTGATCTCTCGATGCTTGATCGACCTAAGGTTAAGATGGATCTAGGTTGGTTGTAGTGTCACTCAACTCAATAAAACTAAAAACTTAAAAATCATATGAATATGCAAAAATATGATTTTCAAATATTTTTTTATATTTATTTTTTATCTATTTAAATATATTTCATTTTGACATTATCATTATATAAATATTGTATAAATATTATATAAATAATAATTCTATCTATATCTAAATCTGATATCTCTTCCTTTAATAATAACCAACATACATCCATCTTAACTCTGGATTTACCAAGCACCCTAAGGGATCAAATTTCTCAAGATGCAAACCTCTTTTTGAGTGCAAACTTAAGGAAATGTTTCCACTCCTCTAGGTGCTTAGTAGATTCAAGTTAAAATAGATCATGTTGACTTTTGATAATATTATTTATATCTATGAATTTCACACATTTATATATAGAAATATTTTTATTTTTAATTTATTAAAACCATGGTAATATATGCATTTTTGACATGTTTTTAAATTTTTTAAATTTAATTATTTAATATGATATGCATAATATTAATTATAGACAGATAAATAAATAAATACAAGAAAACAATATTGTAGATATTAAGTTTTTATATGTTGATTAATTATATAATATCATAATTATAATTATGAATCATTATTATTTAAATTTATTTATATGTAATACGTATATTTGCATAAAAATATTCTTATTTTTTATATTTTTAATTGAATTGAAATTTAAATATTTATATTCATATGATAATCAAAGTCTCATTAATTTAAAATATCATATTCCATAATTTAAAAAATAAATTAAAATATTTAAAATATCATATTCCATAATTTAAAAAATAAATTAAAATACTCAATATAAATTATTATAATGAAAATAAAGAAACATACTAAAAATAAATAAAAATTTAACAATATAAATATAAAAAAATAATCCAATTTTTTTAACATAAAGAAAAATCATATAACATAACATATAATTTTATAAAACATCAAAATTTTTTTAAAAACAAATAATTTAATTTAATTAACTTAAATTAAAACTGTTGTCCCATCATAATCAAAATGCTTCTCCTCCATGGCGTCCTTTTTAACGTGTAATTTTTATGTCTAATATCACGTGAACAGTCGTCCTCATCACAATCAAGATGCTTCCTTCTCCATGGCGTTTCTTTCTAGGTTTAGTTTTTATCTCCATGATCACATTGACAACTATCCCATTACAATCCATGATGTCTTTTAATTTCAAGCCAACCTAGAATTTTAAATTTAGTTTCCCTATTCTTTGGAGGTAATAGTTATTTGTATAACTGTGAATATTTTGGAATATTGTAAAAATAATTAATTTATTTATTCATAATTACTAGGTGGATTTTTAAGTGGATGCAGTAATTTTACTTTCACAAAATATTTTAAAATATTTTTGATAGCAGTCATAAATTAAACTTGAAGTTTTTTTGTTGGTAAATTAAAAAATGTGTTGTCTCATAATGTCTTTAAAACTAGAGTACATTATCTCACTATGCCTTGTTCTTTTTTCGTTCTACCTGGGAGGATTTTATTTGTCTCATCAAAGACTGGGGAATTCATCCACCTATTCATTATGTAGAAACTCGAAAAACAAACACAAAAATTTTGGTTATATCCTTATAGTACAAAACATAATATAAAACCATAATTTCTAGTAGACTTAGACCATTAAGAATCCGAGGAGGAAACATGAGCTCGATCCTTTGCACTTGAGCCGGGAGGAGTAAGAGGTTTAGAATCACATTGAAGATGACCTTCTATATAGGCCAACCTTGCATCTAATCTGTCCATGAGGAAACATTGATTTCTCAACTTTCTCTTGATGTCTTCTAATGGGGTAAACACATTATATCTTTCAACCTATTTCTCTTTTAATACCATGTCGAGAAAAGTTTGCACTTGTTAGTGTAATGAAATTGAGTTCAAGTATTGTTTCCTTTATCTCCTAGTGTGACCAGGGTTGGGAATTTGGTAGGAGACCTCTTCTAAGATCTGAGAATTGGAAAATACTTACCTCTCAACACCCATCATAGTTTCCAAATTCTGGATTTCCCATTGGGTCTTAGGATCGACATCATTGAAGTAAGCATCGATTGATTCCTGCACAAATAAACAGGGCATGTTTTGGCCCTGGGGACCCCTTTCGCTGCTACCCATCTTATTGCAAATTCATTGCCTAGGTGACATGATGTGCAACAGAGGTTCCATCTTAAATGGCCATAAAGAAAGCCACAACTAGGGGTTTGGCGTTTGCACCAAATTGTAAGAATTTCACTAACCACACATTGTTTAACAACACACCATCTGCATAATTCAAAATTATGACGCTGGCTAAAGCTAGAAAATAATCCACATCTACTAGGGTCATAGTAGTAATACCAACCTCCAAACTTATAACTTTTAGTGCTCAAAGCATTAAAACAAAACCACAAATAGATCAAGAAAAGAGACGTACTAGGATCAAAACCACATTTTCTAAAAAAATTAGTCAAGACATCAAACACCGATAAGAGGTTCCTAAACATTAGCTTAGAAAACCATAGACCAAATGATATCACCAGACCTACATCTAAAATATGACCTAGACCAAGACAAAACCCTATCATAACAAACCCAAAGCCCAACAAACAAAGGATTAATGAATATCCCAATTCACTAAGCTCTAGACCATTTGAGTGAAAACACATGATACCATGATAATTAACAAGAAAAAGAAATATTACTGAAGATGTCATGACGTGGGAAACCAAGATAGGAATGGCCGACAGAGGTGACATCCTCCTACCACTGTCAATATCCAACCTCCCTTGTGACTTCACCCAACCTTGACTTTCCACCACCATTCATGAGTCCACACTACAAAATGAGAGCCCACTAACTCGAGCTAGCCTCTTCACCTCACAAATATTATCCTCTCTCATTAGGCCATCAAGTTTTAGGTTGATCTCTTCATGATTTGGACCATAATCATACTTAGATGCTTGTTGAAAATAATATTGAGAGGGGGGGGGGGGGGGGGGGGGGGGGAGTGTATCAATGTTAGAAAGTCAGTAATATTTCATTTCTATTCTGATTCATATACGCTACTTCAGTGAATTAAACTTGTGTGTATACGCAACAATATATAAAGAAACTAGCATATACCCTGTAAACTTATAATTTAGTTAATTCTTCATAAGTTGATCATTAATCTGTGCATCAGAACCATATAAACAGCAACCAGGAGCAATAAAGATAGATCAGACAATCACACACATGAACACAAGATGTAAGGTGGAAACCCAATGTGGGTGAAAACCACCTGCTGCAATTGTCTCTATCTTTCTTTCAATAATAAACTTCTTTTAAAATGTTTTGTACTGGTGCAATCTTATACCAGTACACATGCTTCTACTTGTAGAAGGCTACAACCTTCTCTCGTTCTCCAGCTTCTCCTAGAAGGGAGCTACAACCCCCTAGCTCTTGTACTAGCTGATGTACTAGTACATAGGTGCTGACCTACAAAAGGCTACAACCTTCTCTTTTCTTCCATGGACCATGTTCCATTAATTTTCAGACTGGATCCATCAATAACATCAATCAAACATCAAATATATCTTCATCAACCAATCTCCTTTGCACCAACCAAAACTGAATCAAACAATTCTGAATGTTGTAGCCAAAACATAATAACAGTAACCAGAACCCAATCCAGAACCTAGAACACTACAACAATAAACAAAAGTAGCTAAAACATATTTTATGAGGTGTACGCTACTTCAATGTGTCGAACCTGCGTGCATACGCACTTTTCTCAAGGCGGACCTGCGTATACGCAGTTTTGAAATACTGAACCAACGTGTATATGTGCCTTTGCTATACGGAACCTGCGTACAGATCTGTAAAAGATGATTTAACCTTTACCACTATTCAGACATTAGTTATACCCAGATCATCAGATTTACAGATTACGACATGTGCCAATTATTCAGATAAAAGATCAAAAACCACACAAAGATACTTCTCTTCAAGCCTTAAGATCTTGACCCATCAATAGAACTTATCCTTCTTCAAGCACTCAGGTTCCTCCTTGATTCAGATCCAGCTATGCACCATTACCCAATGACCAGTATTCTAGATCTTGCTCTTCATTAGATATTCAATACTTGAGTGCCTTTGCCTAATGATCTTCTCCTCCTTTTATAGTCTTAGGCCTTACTCAATACCATGGTCCAAAACCACTTAGAACCAATACCTTAGACCAAATACCTGGGGTTAACACGTCGGACAAGATACCTTGGACCAATACCATGGATCACAATACCATGGTCCAAATACCACGGACCAAAACCAAATGTACGCGCCTTTCCTTGCATGAAAGTGCATGTATACACATACGCACCTTTTGGTCGTCGAACCTGCGTGTATACGCGGCTTGGTCAAGGGGAACCTGCATATATCTCTTTTTCCTTCATTCTGTGAGCCTGAACTGTGATCTATCATCTGAGTGAGTTGCCATCAAGGACAACACCTGTGCCATAGAGCCAAACCTGTGTCATAATGCCAACAATCTCCCCCTTTGGACTTGATGGCAACCCCAAGTCACTCTCCCCTTTGTCATCAAGGGCAAAGGGTTATGCCTCCCCTGAGTACATGCTGAAATTTCTGATGTGCTGAAATGTGTTGTTCATGCTCCCCCTGACTGTAAGCAAGGTTTGCAAAAAGATGTTTTACAAGAAGAACATGACTCTATACATCATAAATGACCTTCCTATCACTAAAGACTCATACATACATCCATCTCCCAACCAAGTGGGGATATACCAAGATTGACTCATCCACCCAACCAAGTGGGGATACACCAAAAGTTTATACATGATAAAATAAGAACATTACATCATCCATCCCAGGCATAGTGGGGAAACAAAATAGGTCATTACATGACCTTGATAATAAAAGATATGACATAGAGACAAACTATCTAAAACAAGACTATGATAGTCATCAGCAACTATCATTAGCAGCATTTGTCAATCACCATCCAGACCAGCAACCATGATCTCCCTCTGCACCTGTTCCACCTGAATCAGAAACAACTGTGAAACTGTACCAAGATAATGCCAACAATTAGAAGTATATGCTCCCCTTGAACCTATGCCAGATGATCACTGTCAGACCCATATCAGACTCTTTTCATCCTGAGTCTGGCCCATTGATATTCTTCAACCAACATATACGTGGCTGTATCTACAGAAACTTGCATATGTATGCGGATACGCTTCATGAAACTCACGTACAACCACTGTTCTCTGAAACAGATAAATGTCAACGGCAAGATGATGCATCAACTACCCCCAGCTTCTGTCTGAGGTATTCAAATGTCTCTCTGGGCAGAGGTTTGGTGAGTATATCAGCCACCTGTTCCTTGGAGGGAACATACGCTAATTTGACTTTTTGTTTAAGCACTTGTTCACAGAGAAAATAATATTTGATAGGTATGTGCTTGGTCTTGGAATGCATGACTGGATTCTTTGAAATACTGATTGCACTTGTATTATCACATAGAATGGAGATGGGTGGAGTACATGTGATCTGAATGTCTTGCAACGTTTTCATCATCCAAAGAAGTTGTGTGCAACAAAATGCAGCAGCCACATATTCTACTTCAGCTGTAGATAATGCAATTGAACTTTGTTTCTTGCTGAACCCAGACACTAATCTGAAACCCCTATAGAATACGCCACCACTAGTGCTTTTTTTGTCATCCATGCTTCCTGCCCAATCTGCATCTGTATATACTTGAAGTGTAAGATCTGTATCCCTAGGATACCATAAACCAAAATTCTGAGTTCCTTGAAGATATTTGAAGATCCTTTTGACTGCCTGAAGGTGCGATTCCTTTGGATTTGCTTGGAATCTTCCAACTATTCCCACTACATGCATGATGTCTTGTCGGGTACCTGTTAGATCAAAAAAACTTCCGATCATGGATTTGTAGGTTGGTTGATGTACTATTGCTGATTCATCATTTGCGCTGAGGCTGCATCTTGTTACCATAGGGGTACATACTGGTTTAGACTCTTCCATGCCGTATTTTTTCAAGATCTGCTTGAGATACTTGGTCTGTGACAAAAAGATGCCATCTTTCTTTTGTTGAACTTGTAGACCAAGAAAATATGTGAGCTCACCTAGCAGGGACATTTCAAATTCTTTCTGCATTACCAAAGCAAAGTTTTGACTCATGGCTTCTTCATTGCTACCAAAAATGATATCATCAACATACACAACAAGTATTAGCAATTTATCATTATCAATCTTTATATATAGATTGCTATCAGTTGATCCTTTTGAAAAACCTTGTTGATGTAGATATTTGTCAAGACGGTAATACCATGCCCTTGGAGCTTGTTTTAGACCATAGAGGGCCTTTCTGAGTCTACATACAAGTTTTGGATCATTTCCAAGGATGAATCCGTCTGGTTGCTCAATATATACTTCTTCTTCTAAGTCCCCATTAAGAAAAGAAGATTTTACATCCATTTCGTATACTTTGAAATTTTGAAAACTAGAAAGAGCAAGAAACATTCTTATGGCTTCATGTCTTGCAACAGGTGTAAAAGTTTCTTCAAAGTCTATACCTTCTTGTTGAGCATATCCTTTAACAATGTAAACTTTGAAACGGGAACTATAAACTCAAAACGAGAACTCTGCCCAAAAAACCCCGAAAAAACATGGAAAACAGTGCTAAAAACGAAAAGTGTGTATACTAAAATGATGGTTTTTTTTTAAGGTCAATTTTGAACATGTTTTCAAAATGGCAGTGAGAGCGAATTTTTTGTGCAAAAATTGTGCAAAAAAACCACCCTGAAAATGAAAAGTACTAATAATGGAATGATGGATTTTTTTTTTAGGGTCAATTTTCACATTTTAAAAAAATGCCAATAAAACCGAATTTTTATGTGCAAAAAAACCCTCAAAACGAAAAGTGTTGATGATGGAATAACACTTTTTTTTTTGGGTAAATTTTCAACATTTTGAAATAATGGTGTAAAAGATTTTGTTACAACTTTGAAAAACATTAAAATTTAAAAAAAATAATGAAAACATAGAATTAAAAATAAAAACAATGAAAAAAACACAAAAAAGGTTAAAAAAATACCAAAACCTAAATAAAAATATATATTAAATAAAAAATTAACCTATAAAATAAAAGAATTAAAAAATTAAAAAAATTAAAGAAATAAATAATAAGAAAAACATATTTTCAAAAAATAACATTTTTTTTAATGTGGTAAACCATAAAAATATTTTGAAAAAAAAAAGACAACAATACTATAAAATTAAGTGAAAATAGGAAATTTTAAAAAAGCATTAAGAAAAAATAAAAAAATTAGAATAAAATTAAAAACAAGCTAGATTAAAAAAATAAAAATTATATATATATATATATATATATATATATATATATATATATATATATTATAAAAAACTACAAAATTTAAGATTAAACACATTTTCAAAAAAACCTAAAAAACGAAAATATGCTGAAATTAAAAATAAAATAAAAACCGGAAAAACAATTAAAATAAAAAAAAATACATATTTTCAAATTAAAAAAATAAAAAATAAAAAAACATTTAAAAATAAATAAATAAAATATATATTTTTCATTTAAAAAAAAAAAAAAAAAAACATTTCAAATTTTATATTAAAAATTTAAAATTTAAAATTTGGATTTGACAATGATTTAAAATTTAGATTTTAAAAAATAAAACAATAAAACATTAAAATTAAAAAAAGTTAAATATATTTTTTATATTTTTTAAAATAACATTTAAAATATTTAAAATATATATATTTTACAAATATATATAAAATTAAAAAAAAACATTTAATATATATATATATATATATATAATAAACATATTTAACAAAATTAATTTTTCATTAAAAAAAAGCAATTTTATCGGCCACTGCCCCTACGGGCGGTCGGGCAGTGGCTATCCGATCCTATCCGATTCTCGGAATCGGATAGCCACCACTCAACTACCTGTGGGGGTGGCTAGGTGGTGGTTATCTGATTTTGAGAATCGGATAGCCACCGCTCGACCGCCCGTTGGGGCGGCCGAGCGATGGCTATCTGATTCTGAAAATCGAATATCCACCTCAAGGGCGGTTAGGGGGTGGTTATCCGATTCCGAGAATCGGATAGCCACTGCCTAACTGCCGGTGGGGGCGGTTATCTGATTCTCGGAATCGAATAGCCATTACTCGACCACCCATGGGGGTGGCTATCCAATTCTTGGAATCGAATAGCCATCACCCAAATGCCCGTGGGGGTGGCTATCCAATTCTCGGAATCGAATAGCCATCACCTGGTTGCCCATGGGGGTGGCTATCCGATTCTCGGAATCAGATAGCCACCGCCCAGCCACCCGTGGGGGTGGCCGGGCGGTGGCTATCTGATTCTCAGAATCAGATGGCCACCGCTTGGCTGCCTGTGGGGGTGGCCGGGCGGTGGTTATCCGATTCTCGGAATCAGATAGCCACCCCCATGGGCAGTCGGGTGGTGGTTATCTAATTCTGAGAATCAGATAACCACCATCCGACTGCCCATAGGGGTGGCTATCCGATTCTCGGAATTGGATAGCCACCGCCTGGCCGCCCGTGGGGTTGTGGCCCCGGGCAGTGGAGCTGCGTGCATATATATTGTTGAAAGTTTTAATTATAAATATATGTTTAAAGTTTTAAATGTTTTTTATTTTTTAAAAATTGAAAATATATGTTTTTTTTTTTTTAATTTTTAAATGGTTTTTTTTAAAATCCAATATATATATATAATTTAAAATATTTTTAGTTGTTTTTTTTTTTTTTTTTTAATTTGAGTATATTTTGTTTGTTTGTTTGTATTTTTTTTTTTTTTTTAATCTTGATTTTAATAGTTTTTTAGATTTTTTTTGGTTTTTTTTTTTTAGTTTTTTTTTCATGCTTTTAATTTTTTTTTTCTATTTTTAGTTACTTAATTTTAACTTTTTTTTTTTTCCGACTTTTTTTATGGTTTACAGACACACCCACATATATATATTTACATTATATATATATATATATATATATATATATATATATATATATATATATATATATATTTATACATTTTATGTTTTTTTTGTCTTTTTTTTTATATATATTTTTATATTTGCTTTGCTTTTTTTTTTTAATAAAAAATTTGACATAAAAAATTTAAAGTGTCAAAATTTGTTAAATTTAGAAAATAATTATTTACATTTCATACATTAGAAAATTTAAAGTCAAAAAATAGGTCTTTTAAAAAAAGGGCCTGATGCAGAATCACCACTTTTTTAAATCAGCATGCAAATTACTAACATTCTAAAACGTAATGTACATAAAAAAATTTAAAGTGCCAAAAACTATGCTCTAAAAAAATATGTGTGTTCTGCATCCCCCCTTTTCAAAATTGGGTCACTCTTTTGCTATCTCTACGAAACGGGTAACAGTATCAGTTCTTGTTTCAAAGTTTATATGGTTCTTTACAAACAAGTTTGACCTTGTTTCTAATAACTTCTCCATTTTCATTCAACTTGTTTTTGAATATCCATTTGATTCCTATGACATTCTTATCATTAGGTCTAGGAACCAATTCCCAAGTATTATTCCTTTCACTTTGCTCAAGCTATTCATTCATGGCCTTGACCAAACATTCATCTTTGCATGCTTCATTTACATTTTGTGGTTCGATGGAGGAAAGCAATGCAAGATAGCTTGAGGATTCTATAATAGTTCTTCTTGTCTACACACCTACCTCTTTTTGTCCCAAAATTTGAGTCTCTAGATGATTTTTTTGGACATACCTGGATGGAGTCTTTTCTTCTGCCGTTGTCTGTTCTTCTGGTGCTTCATTAGTTTTTTCTTCTTCAGAATTAGTCTGATTTGATGTGGAAGGATAATCCTCATATTCTTCACAATCTTCAGTTTTTACCTACTTTGGAGTTTTGCCTTCTTCATCAATCACAACATCAATACTTTCAACAATTTTCCCAGGTCTTTTATTATAACATTTATATCCTTTACTTTGGGAAGAGTAACCAAGGAGAATGCCTTCATCTACTCTAGGTTCAAACTTGCCAAGATTTTTATTAGTTCTTTTGATGTAACATTTGCTTCCAAAAACTTTGAAGTATTTTACAGTAGGAGTCTTACCATACCAAAGTTCATGAGGAGTTTGAGTGTTGTTTACCCAAACGTTTGTTTTGTTGAGAATAGTGACGACAACGAATGCAGCTTCACCCCAGAAGGTTGCAGGAGTTCCAGACTCATCTAGCATAGCACGAGCCATTTGTTGAACAGTTATGTTCATCCTTTCTACCACTCCATTTTGCTGAGGAGTTCTTGCGGTAGAGAATTCCCTTCTTATTCCATGTTCTTCACAGAAGTCAAAGAATTCATCTGAGGTAAATTCCCCTCCTCGATCAAACCTGAGGCATTTGATTTTCCGATCTGATTCATTTTCAACCAAGGCTTTGAAGGCTTTGAACTTTTCGAAAGCTTCATCTTTGTGCTTTAGAAGTCCTATCCAACGCATTCTTGGAAAAACGTTAATGAACAATATAGAATATTCTTCTCCACGAGGTGACTTTTTCCTTGATGGTCCACATAAGTTAGTATTAACAAGTTCAAGAGGCTTACTAGTTGATCCTTCCTTTTCAGGGAAATGTGTTCTGGTTTGCTTACCAAATTGACATGATTTTCATATTGTATTTTCTGGAATGCGGATATTTGGAAGATCACGAATCGCCTGGTATCTGCATGCTTTTCTTATTTGAGGGAAGCTTAGATGCCCCAGTATTATGTGCCATAGCCAGTGTTCATCATTTTCTCTTAGATAGCACTGTTGTTGTCCTCCCTTGAGTATGTACAAGTTGTTTGGAGTTCTTACACCTTTGATCATTGTTTCTCTTGTATTAAGCTCATGAACAACACATCCATTTGATCGAAATACTACTTCATTTCCTTGATCACACATTTCACTGACACTCAATAGGTTATGCTTTAGACCATCAATATACATAACATTCCCAGCTTTAACCTTTTCTTTTAAGAGAATAGAGCCTTTACCTTTTATGATTGCAGGAGTGTCATTGCCAAATGAGACCTTCTTTTCCTTTTCTAAGGCAATATATGACTGAAGTTTTTCTTTATCACCTGTCATGTGTTTCGAGCATCCACTGTCGACATACCACTGATTTTCTTATCCTTCTGCATACAAGGTTATTCCACATCTTTTTGTTTGTGGTTCTTTCTTTCTCCATGTTTTGGGGCCCAATGAAGCTTGCTCCTTTTGAGATGTTTTCCGAAATTTACTCCTGCATTCAGAATCTTCATGACCGAAGTTGTTACAGATAGAGCATTCTATTTCATTTTCAAGAGCAGAAAAGTTATTATAGGTTCTTTTCATGATCCCAGTCACATTCCTTTGATTTCATGCTTATTTATCATGATGGTCTTGTAAACAACACATTGAGCAGTTTTATGTCCAAAGTTATGACATGAAAAAACAATGGCCATTAAAGAAATTCTTGTGATTATCAAATCTACTGACCTGATGATTGTAGTTTCCATTGACATTCATTCTTGAAGCAAATTGAGACTAATTTATCTATGGTTGGTTATAGCTTTTGTTCATGCTTGAAGTAGATTGAACTCGATTTACCTAATGATCTTCTTTATTCCTTTACTGACGATTGTCAACCTGTTCACTTCTCCTTGTTGCATCAAGATAGATTTTGGAGGTTGATGGCTTCTGTGCTTGAGATGTTTCTTCAGTATATCCAAGACCTACCTTTATCAGAGGAGAATGCTGCACTTTGATAATTTCATCTAAAATTTCTAATCCTTTCGCAAATCTAAGATTGAGTGCTTTTGTTTTCTCAATATCTTTTCTTAGACCCACAATTTCACATTCTAACTTTTCATTTTGTTTCTCCCTTTTAGCGAGTTGGAATGTTAGAGTATCTATAGTCATACTCTTTTCTTCTAAACAGATTTTAAGTTTAGAAATTTTTTCATAAAGACTATCTTCATCTAAAGCATCCAAGAAATTATCATATTTAAAAGCCATCAGAAGTCTATAGTCATTACCATGTTCATCTTCATCACTATTTGATAAGCCATCACTATCTTCATGCATATAATAGTTATTCTTACTTACATTTTGTTTTCTATTCCATTTTGCTAGTTCCTTACCTTTATCAAGCTTATCTTTATGAGGAAATTTGGCCGCATAATGACCGACTCTTCCACAAGAAAATCATTTGAAAGGTAGCTTACCTCTAAATCTTCCAGTACCCTGTTGAAGGTTCTTGACAAAGTTTGCTTCTTCCTTTCCTTCTGAATTATGTCCTGATTCATTGAGTTCTTGTCTTCCTGAAGCTTTGAATGCGGCTTCTCTCATATTTGACGGACCCCCTTTTCTCATTTCGAAAGCAGTTAGGATTCTGTGTGTTAACACTCAGGTTGTTTTCTTTGACTCCTAAGGGAATACGGTCGAGGTAACCACAAAAAAATCTTTGGATTACAGGTTCTAGCCCACCTGCAATCAGAGAGGGCTCTCTCTTTAGAATTTAGCTTTGTTTTGTGATATTTTAGGCTAGTTATGATGCACTGAATTTTGTTTAAAGTTTGGTTGGATGATATCTTCTAACAGAGGGGAATGCAATGTTCAGAGGGTTTTAGTCCATTGGGCATTGGAGTCAGTGATTATGTGTTGCTTGAGGTATTTGGTGAGAATGATGATACTGCAGAGCCAGATGGGCATTCATGAAACAAACCTTCAAATTTGGGAAGTATGGATTGCAATCAGTCAGTGAGAGGCAATTAAGGTTCTTTCACTATGCTGGTGAGATGGAGAAATGAAATATTGCTTAGGAGCAACTCAGAATTCCTGAACAGTATTTACCATGAAAGATTCAGTGTAAATGTGAGCAATTAAGAATTTCACATTCATAACTAATTCTGAAGAAAACATAATTAACATCATAGATTGAGCTTAGGGTGTTTAATAAACAAATCTTGAACTATTATTCTTCTCTAATGCTAAGACCAAGAAACATACATCATATGCGGATTTTGTGAGCGAAGAAAACATAAGAACACGGTTCAGAAAACTTATTGTATCATGAAATAACGCAGGAATTCTGCAGCAACAAGCAATCTCATCACAACACATAAAAACAATGCAGAACTTAGGAACTCCATCATCTTCTTGTATTCAAAGTCTGAAATTTACAGCGTAGCTCCTCAGAAGGAGAATCAACAACCCCAAATGCGTTCTGCAAGGGGATATATATACAAAAGGTGGATCCAAAATATCTGAAAGATGAGTCATTAACTCATAACTTTCCTTACCAACTCTTTACGAATAGTAGATACAAAAGTTATTGTTATTGAAAAGAGTAATAAACAACTGTTTATCTTTGTCAGAGATCCTTGACTTTGGAACCACTTGGGCTGGGCGACTGATGCGCATTCATTGCGGGAATTTTTCGCTGCTTAACCAAGACACTGCTACTTTAGCCACATTACTTGTACATATCCATTTGTGCCTAGTCACCATCCTTGTCATTCAGTTGTTTTTTTTTTATTGCCACTCCAGGTAGACTAAACATATGAGTCATTTGAAAATGCTGATTTGTGAGTGATCCAAGGATTTTGATCAACAAACTTGTTTTATCAGAGTAATGTTTCTATCATGCCTTTCCGCCACTCTTCTGTAGGCAGTTGGTGCCTCTGTAATTTAATTAAAGTCTCATCAGCCTCAGTGTATTTATAATAATTTGGTGGCACTTCAAAAAGATGTTTGATTTCATGCTCAATACAAAATAGATTCTCCAGCTTATCATAAAGACTTTGTCCAGATGGGGGGCCTGCTTCCTCTGAGGTGCCTGAGGATGCTATGATTTGATTGGTGGCATAATTGTTGACCCTCTTGGCATAATGTTCGTGTGATAATAATCTTCCTGCACTGGTTACCAAGCTGGGAAGCCCTCTGCTATGTAATGCTGTGATTTTTGCAATAAATTCATTTACCTCTGCCTGCATCTCTTGGCACTTTCTGTCTAATGCTTGTACATAATTCCTCAGGGTTAGCACCCTCTTTATTAGCAAGATGGTATCTGTCCTGTTCCTGATACCCATTTCTGCTAGTTGAGGGCCAGTGCGATTGTTGAGGACTTGGATCATTCTATTGGCTAGCTCCGGCATATTCCCCAAAGATGCTCTGGCTTTCTGATTTTCAAATTGAGCCTTGTTTATGAGATCTATTTGCTCATGGATGGTCTCAATCGATTGCCATTGGTCTGTGATGGACTGACCAATTTTGGCCCATAAGATTTTCTTGACTTCAATTAAAGTTTTGTCAAGAGTAAGCTCCTTTTCTAATTCTTTTATCCTTCTTTCAAGAGCCCTTACCTCTCTTGTCTTCTCAGCTATATTCTATTTTGATTTGTCATATTTTTCTTCAAGCATAGCCAATTTCTCTTTAGCCTCCTTTAGTTCTGCCATCTGTGCTTCAAGAGCTTCTAGTTCTTTCATCATATTTTGCATGTTAAGGCTAGGTGTCTGCTCTGATGTTGTTGTCTGTGCTGTCACTTCTGGAGCTGGTGCTGAGCCTGAAGGGCCTGCCTCTGATGTTTGTCCAGTGGGAGGACCTGCTGAAGTAGTTACAAGAGGCACATCTTCAATGGCTGTAGATGTCTGTGCTGGCTGAGTTGGTAATTCTCCTTGTTTTGCTTTTAATGCTACCTCCAAGGCACCCTCTGTTTCCACAAATCTCTTATGTAAGGTCAAGAGTAGAGCAACCACATCCTGATCATTATTTTGCTGTGTAACACCTCCAGTTTGAGGGTGAAGGGTAGCTGGTAGCTTGATTTTCTTTCTTAGGGCTGCTATATCCTCATCTTTTTTCTTCATTAAGGCCTGCACACCTTTAGGGTCATTAGGATCGTGTCCCAGCTCTATGATGATTTCTTCCAAGGACTTAATTCTGTTGTCCTTGGCCTGAGATGATGCCTTTTCCAACTCTAACTGAGCAACAGTATTATGTAGAGAATTTTGTAACCTGTGCGCCAATAAAGTTTTGTCAGCCAAGGTAGAGTACACCATCTCCCCAGTTTGCTTATGCAACTCAATCTGATCCATGGGGTGGATGTCTTCAGCAAAAACCTCCAAATTGGTTCTAATATAGTCAGCAGCTGATTGAGGTTACTGCATAGTAGGCCTAAAATGACTAAGAGTCATTTTTCCTTCTTGAATATCATAGGCTAACATTAGCCTCTGTTGATTAGTTAGTGCCATCCTTAAGAGTTGATTGTAGAGCTGGTATCTAAGTGGCTCATTTCTTGCCTTGATGTCTGTGAATTGCTTCTTGATACTAGAGTCTGACTTGGTCTGCTGCCTTGAAGAACTTACTTCTGCCCCTTGTTGCATTTCTTGCTCCTGCTGCAAGGAGCTGGCCGATGTTTCGATGCTAGGAGGAAGCATAGTCTCAGTTGGTCTTTCAGGCATTTCCTCCTGAGAGAAGGGATTTAGCCTCTGTCGCTTTTCCCCTGGTTGATCTGTTGAGGCTGTAAGAGGAGTTTCCTCTTGTCTATCCCTTTTCTTCATTCTTTCTTCATTGGCTGGTGTTTGTAAAACTGTGACCTCAACTGTTGCTTCTTGCGTTGGAGGGAATGGCCCTTGAGTCTACTGATTTGTGGAGGCCGGTTGCTCAGCCATTTCTTCTTGTTGCTCCAAATTGGGGAGCTGCTCCTCTTGCTGTATTTCCTTTCCTTTAGCTGTGGTTGCTGCTTGACCAGCTGCTTGGGCAGACTGCTGGGGAACAGTGGAAGATGAGGCACTTTCTCCAAGATGCCGAGGGGCTGGGGAGCAAACCTGTCCAAAATATTCCAAGTCAACTGCTTTTTCTAATTTCTTAACTGCTTTTTGTGCTAATTCTTCTTCAGAATAATCCTCCACTAATGTGCCTTCTATCCACTCTAGTTGGTTAGCATATTTTTCAATTTGTGGAATGCTAAAGTGGTCATAGCTAGCAAGCCTGTACTTGATTCTCCTAAGGCTTATGAAATGATTAGGGTCATATGGTGCCCAATAGAAGCTTGTTTTGAGCTGGAAGCTTTTCAGGATCTTGTCTGCCTCTTCCCAAGCTTCTTCCCTCTTGTTAAAAATGAATGGACCCAGTTGGTGCTTAATTTTAAGCTTACCTTCTTACTTTTGCTATGGAAGTGAACCATGTCTGCATTGCCAAATTGCCGAAAGTACTCTAGGGTGAAAAGTCTCATGGGAACATACTTTGGCAGTTTGTATGGGGCTAGCTCACAGCCATATATTCTTATTACTGTGTGATCTTGGTAGAAGTACCAATCACCAATGCTATAGTTCTTTGAGAGCTGGAGAATCTTTTGCATTTCATCTGTGAGTCTAGGAGGAGGAGAACTCATCAGCATAGACAAGGCTGGATGGATGAACAGATCAATAAAATCACAGTAGTTGTATGGAGAGTGAAAGATATGGTGAAATACTGGTGACCAGAATATCACAGATCTTCTGTTTCCCTTTGCATCTAACTTCTTGAGGAAAACTGGAAAGCTATCAGGCTGATTGTACAATAGCAAATGATATATGTAAGAGGTGTATTTGAATACCATCTCTCTCTCCAAATTCATGAATTGTTCATGAATCTTGTCAGCAATAAATGTAGCATAGTCATATTGGACAGCAGGAGGCCTTCCTGGGGTAAACATAGACAGCATGACCAAGATTGTTTCATCCACATATTCACTAGTGTTGTACCCCAAGATGTAGGACATCATGTTCACTAGGACTTTGCCTATGTCATTGAACCATACATGCAGGAAAGGAGGAGGCCGCTGAGGTTGGGAATCTGGCTGCATGAATAATTGAGCAATTCTTGTGATTTGTGAACTAGACAGCTTGGCACCTTGCTCTAGAAGAAGTTGCATGGAAAGTGGAGGTAATGGCTTTGCTGACTGAAACTGTAGCATTTGGTTGATGGCTTCAGGAGTGATATGGAATAATACAGAGCCTGAAGGACCCAGAACAGCTCTTTGATTGGGATCATAATTTGCACAACATTGATGAATCAAGTCAGGGAAGAGATTCACCTGAGGGAGATAATAGATTGGTAAGTGGGACTCCCAGATTCCTAAGATGTCAGTCCCGTTTCTATGTCTTGCTCTTATCTCTGTAATGACTGGAATGTGGTATCTGCTGGACAATTCAATCACTTCCACCATTTGATAATCCCTGTCAGCAAGGGATAACCATTCTAGACTCTTATGTGGGGCATTCAGGGGTGAAATATTTAAAGCTACTGGGGTCTCCATTGTTTAATTATCACTTGGAGTTGAATTGTGCTTGGGTTTCAGCAAAGGTAGCACTGAACAACGGATTATGAGGGGTGGAGTAATTTGCAGAGAGGAAATAAGGGGGAATTGGTGAACAGGGGGAAACTGTTGCTGAAAAAGGTGTAAAGAGTCAATGGTAATACAGCGTGCTGCCTTCCAAAGTAAAATATGTTTAACGACGGGTTTGAGTCGGAAATGGAGAAGAAGTTGTGGGAATTGAGCGGATTTGAACCCGGGACCCCCTTCAGATGAACTTCGGGTGGATTTGGTAATTACAGGGGCTCAGTACACAGGAAATTTGACCAATTGTTTAGACTTTCTTACTGTAGAAAACTCGGAAGACCAGGTTACGCAGAGAAAACGGTAAATACCTGGTAATTGTGAGGCCGAGGTTGTTGAGAATTGGTGAATTTACAGCGGCAGCAACTCAGGAATCGAATTTTGGAGTTGGCGGAGAAACGACGTAAAAACAACATGCAGGGAAGTACAACACTCATCTAATAGAAATGCGAAAAAATCGTGATTTTGCGCGAAAATATGTGAAAAATGGGGATTTTGGTGCCTTTTTTGCGAATGATGTCAGCATGACGTCACTGGTCAGGCCCGGGTATGGTGGGATGATGTGGCGATGCGTGACTCGGCTGACTTGGACGGATGACGCGGCGGCCATGTCGGATAGACAGTGAAATGGCAGTTGACGTGACTACTGACGTGATCGGTGACGTAGGCGGGAAACAAACAGTGGTAAGCGGTTATATCAGACCGCCTTTAGTATGGGGCTGGTTATTGTCAGTGGCCACCTGATGGAATAAACAACGGACACGCGTCCCTGGCACTGCGTCATCAGACTGACAATTTCGGGAGGTAAATGTCGGACGGCGGAGGGGTTCCGAAATCCCCGAGAACCGTCGGATGGGAGGGCCCAGATCCGACAATGGACGGAAGGACAAGCCGCCAATGCGATAACGACGGGACCCGACCATTATTAAATTGTTTTCTTTTGATAAAGCGCGGAGACATGAAACTTTGGATAAACGGTAAATGAGGGTTTGCGGGAATTTATATAATTGATGGAAAAAAAGGGGAAAGTGACATTATAGCTTGTATAGTGGGTTAGGATTATTAAATTAACCAGGTGTCAATTTAATCCCCGAACATAGTATGGACAACTATATACATGAAAGTCTGATTTCATCACACTTCCGAACTTTAGGATATATGGCTGAAATGCCCAAGGGGAGGATATGTACATATTTTTGGGTTTTTTGAATAAAATGCTATAATAGTAGGGGAAGGGGAACACTTAGGGAACTATATAATAAGGTTAGAAGTCAATATGAATCTGAGATGTGAAAGAGGAAAAAATATCTAAGTGTAAAGAGTAAACTTAGATTTAGAAGCAGATGAGAGTGGGAAATGATTTTGCACAAGAAATGTGGCTTTCTTGTGTGATGGAAACCAACACATTGGCTTAATTTTTCACAAAAGATAGAGTGATGCTAGGACTTGTTGGGAAAATCCCATGGTGCATTGGAGGGATGTTAGAAAGAGATTTTCTGGGGAAAAAGGGGAAGTTAGACATGCTTCCATATTTTGTCATCAAAATGCTACATAGATACCTCTGCGAGAGCCAATATGTGCCTTCTTGATCAAGGCCAAAACTGAAGACAATCAGGCTTCTGCAACTCCTAGCTACCTACCCATCTTAACATTTCTAGCATTTTTTGTTACTTCAGGGAGGGTGCACTTAGACTTGCAAACCCTCATTTTCTCTTTTTCTTTTTCTTTTTCAAATGACTTGCTATCTAAACTACCCTTATTACTTCCAAGGGCCCAGATTAAACAGTTGGGCGCTTTTATTCTCTACCTAACTACTAATCTGCCAAGCTTAAACTGTTTGGACATATTTTCTTTCTCTATTCTACAACATCAATTTAAACATGGCATGATCCAGATTGAACTGTTGGATCACCCATTTAACAAAAGGAAGAGTACCAAAACCATTTAGGAATGTGTTTGTGCACAAAAATATGGAGTCTTTGCAGCATCAAAGCTGAACATATTTGGAACTTCCCATGCCAATCATGAAAAATGAAACCTATTGGTATAGGAGGCTAATAGTGGCTCCACTTGGGGATGGTTTTTCTCTGTGAAAGACCAAGAACAGTAGGTCAGAATGCCTTGGTTTTTGACTTTTGCTGGAATCTGAAACTTCCCTCTTTTGATGATCAAAACTGGAGCTTTGCAAGGCAACACAAAGATCTGAAGTAGTGCATTTTCCTTTGATCTTTTCCAAAATTTGTTATGCTGAGTCCTTATTTAACTGCTGAAAACAAACCGGTAATGTACAAGGCAATGCTAGGTTATATTCATGGGAAGTAATCAAAATAGTGCTTTAGCATTCGGCCATTAACAGGGCCCTCTTCAGCCTCAGTGCCATCCAGATTTTTTAAGAAATATGTGTTGTTTCCTTGCACTGCTTGAATAACAAAGGGTCCTCTCCAAAGGAAATCAAACTTTCCATGCTTTCCTTTATCTTCTCTTCTTGAATCCCATTTGAGAACTTTATTGCCTATGATCCTCTGCTTTGGTTCTTTTGTCAAAGATTTTCTTGAGCTTTTCCTGCAAGATCTGAACTCTGTTGTATACTTGCTCTCTGGTCTGCTGTAAATGGATAGTTTGGTTTATTCTTCTTTGGATATCATTGGGTTCAGCCTAGACTTCTTGTAATAACTTGATAACAGGTACTCCCAGGGATGAAGGAAACTTGGCCTCCATTCCATAAACCAACTCATACGGGCTTGTTCCAATAGATCTTTTGGTTGTCAACCTGTCTGCCCATAAAGCATTTACAAGTTTTTTGTGCCAATTTTTCTTGTTCTCCTCTAATATTTTCTTGATGATGTTAATGAGGCTCTTATTAGATGATTCCGCAAGACCGTTACCTTGAGGATAGTAGGCCGTGGAGTGACCTAAGGTAATATGCAACTTATGGCAAAAATTGATCATTTTCTTGGATCTGAAAGCAGCAGCATTGTCTGTGATGATCTTTTCAGGGCAGCCAAATCTGGATAAGATATTGGTTTCAAGGAACTGAATGATGGTAGAATCATTTGCTTGCCTACATGGGATAGCCTCAATCCACTTGGTAAAATAGTCTGTAGCTGTCAGAATCCACTTATGCTGGCCTGAAGATGATGGGTGAATTTCTCCAATGAAATCTAAGCCCCATTGTTGAAAAGGCTTCTCTGTAGAAATAGGCTTGAGGGGTAGTGGCAATAATTTCCTTTTGCCTTCAAAGACCTGACACTTGTGACATGAAATAACAAATTTCTTAACATCTGCAAAGAGAGTAGGCCAATAGTACCCAGCCCTTAATATCTTGTCCACAGTGGATTTCCAATACAAATGCCCTCCACAGTCCCCTGCATGAAATTCTTTCATAACATTTTCAGTGTCATTCACAGTTAAACAATTATGCAGTATGCCTTCATGATTTTTCCAAAACAAGGCACCATCTGCAACACAATTTTGAAGCTTTCATCTTTAAAAATCTGCTTTTAGTTCTGGACAACCCTGGGGGAGCACACAGGTTTTGCAGTATAAAACAAATATCAACATACCAAGGGGATTGTAAGAAGGCTACATTGATTTGTGGAGTCGCCAGCTCCGGTTCATTGTCCAGTTCATTTATGTCTAGGGCCTGAAAATTTGTTTCGGACATTAGTTTAGCCAAACCTTGCCCTTTTATCAGCTTAGTGGGTTTTATCTCAATATCATACTCAAGAATGCTAGCAATCCACTTACCTCTTTTGCCTTCTAACCCTTCTTGAGTCAATATGTCTTTCACAATGGCATTTGGCACATAGGCAATCACATGAGAGTATAGAATGTAAATCCTGAAGTCTTTGATGGCCTTAACCAGGGCATAGGCCTGCTTTTCCATGATCTGATATTTCAAGGGTGCATCTCTAAGCGCTCTGCTGAAAAAGGCAATGGGTTTCTCACTCCCTTGATCATCCTTCTGCAATAAAACAACAACAATAGTATGTTGGGAGGCAAAGGAGAAAATAATGAAATCTCTGTCAAATTGGGGGCTTGTCAAGACTGGTGTTTGAGTCAAGGTAGTTTTAATGCCTTCAAAGGCCTATTTGGCCTCCAGTGTCCATTTTACTTTAGAATCTTTTTTTAACATGTTGTTTAGTAACCTTATCAGTTCTGCTAGGTTTGGGATAAATCTTCTTAAAAAGTTGATCTTTCCCAAAAAGGCTTGCAATTCCTTAATGTTTCTCGGATGGGGAACTTGTAGAATAGCTTGAATTCTGTTCGGATCAATTCTAATACCCTCTTTTGAAATAATATGGCCTAGCAACTTACCCTCCTCTAGGCCAAATAGAGACTTCTTGGGATTTAAGGAAATGCCATATTTCCTACATGTCATAAATATTTGCCTTAGGTGTTTAAGGTGCTCTAGGTCTGACTTTGAAAAAGGGGTGAGGTCATCAAGGTAAACAACTAGGAAATCATGTATTTCCTTGGCAGAAGCAATATCCATTGCTCTCTGAAAGGTAGCCCCTGCGTTCTTCAGTCCGAAAGGAATTTTAACATATTTAAATGTTCCCCATGGTGTTGTGAATGTTGTTTTATCCTGATCATCAGGGTGAACCAGGATTTGATTGAAGCCTGAAAACCCATCAAGTAATGAAATTCTTGAAGCCCCCACCACTCTTTGGAGGATGTGATCCATTTTGGGTAAGAGGTAATGGTCTTTGAGGGATACTTGATTCAAATTTCTCAAATCAACACAAAGCCTGATCTCACCTGATTTCTTTCTTGTGGGAACAAGATTAGAAACCCACTCTGAAAATCTAATGGGTGCTATGATACCTGCTTCAAACATTTTTTGTATTTCTTTCTCAATTAAGGGAAGAAGAACTGGGTTAATTCTCCTTAGCTTATGCTTGAAATGCTTTTGATTTGGTTTGAGAGGAATAGTATGTTGAATGACAGAAGTATCATAGGACTTTAGGTCCTCATAACTCCATGCAAAAACATCTTGAAACTCTTTAAGGAGGTCAACATAATTTGGTTTCTGATCGGAAGGCAAAGACCTGGACAATTTTATTATCTTGGGTTTTTCAACTGTCCCAATATTGCAGTCTTCAATGGCAGCATTGAGGGGTTGCATATTTGGTTTTCTAGGAATATCATTCGAGTAAAAAATGTCTTCTAAAGGAGTCAGGCCTGTAGGTAGGAAATTGTCTTTCAATTCAATAACTTCAGCCTCTGCTTCAGATATTTCGTTAAGGTTGATTTGTTTAAGCTCTTGCACATTCTTGTTATCAAAAGGTCGTGGGGCTCAGCATTTGACTTGCTTTTTCAGCTGATATGATTTGTTGGTTCTGGTTCATTTGCTGTTGTGGGTCATCCATAGCATCAGCATCAATATTTAAACCTGAAAATTCTTGCTGTAAAGTCAGGAAGTTATTTATTTGTGCATCATTTTCAAAGACTTGCCAGTCTTTAACATTGTTTGGGACAACAGGTCTGTGCCTTATTTCAGCTATGAAACAGTGATTGGGCTCAAAGGGCAATTTACAAGTGCTAGCAAAAGTAGCTAGACTATGTGCATGGAGGTTATGGGTTCTGGATATCTTGGTAAGTTGGCATTCAGTGAAAGTGTTGAGTATTTCAGTGGTAGCAAATCTGTATTCTCTCAATCTATTATCATTAGTGACAAAACTACCTTTCATTTGCTGAATAATAAGGTCAGAATCTCCCAGAAATGACACTCTTGTGGCTTGTAATGATTTGATTAATTTAAGCCCTAGTAGGAGAGCTTCATATTCTGCCATGTTGTTAGAGCATCTAAAATTTAGCCTATAGGCACGACCCTGTGCATGATTGTTTTGCCTATTGTGGACCCACACTCCTGCTCCTGCTCCTAACTTGTTAACTGACCCGTCAAACTCAAGGTACCAGAGGATGCCTTGATCTTGGACAGTATTAGGAGATTCAGTTGAATTTGAGATGGACAGTTGAGATTCTTGTTTTTCATATGATTTATCTTCTAAGGCAGTTTCATCAGTTGATTGCATGGTTTCAAGGTTTTGGACAACTGACTACTCAATTGTGTGTGTTTCTTGTTCCAGGGCCAAAGGTTTATCATCTGCTATAGGGGATGCATCATCATTAAACATGATGAAATAATCCATGTCAGAATGGATTGCATAAATAGGAAAATTTTGGGGTTTTTGCTCGCTGCTCACCACATATTTCATCAATGTCTCTCTATACAGTCTCTTTGGTTGCCCAAAGACTGAAATAGTAGCATAGGACATGTCTAATTGGAGGGACCCCTGGAGTTTGGCTCCCCAGGATCTTGATAACAGCATCCCATATTTAGGTGGGATATCAACTACCACCACATCCATTAGGATAGTTTTATTTGGGTATTGAACTAGGGAAACACACAAATCTTTGATTAGGCCCAAACATTTGACCTGGCTAGAATCAAATGAAAATAGGTCCCTGTAAGGTCTTGTGATGTCTAAGTTTAGTTTCTCCATTACAGATTTGGGCATGAGGTTGTGTGAGGCTCCTGAGTCAAACATTGCATTGTGTAATATCTTATCATGGATATGTAGACTGACATAAAAGGGTAAAACACCTGTATTTACTGTTTTTCCATCAACTTCTGGACCAAAAAGTAACTCAGGTGTGTCATCCAGTACGTTAACATCATCCCTATTCTCAGGTATTTGAAGGGACTTTTTGATCTGCTGTTTATATACATCATGTTTAGCAAGTTCAGAGAGAGGGATGGCTATCTTCAATTTTGCAATCTCTGCCTCGAGGTCAAAAGGCTTTTCAAATTGAATTTTGGTATTATGACTGACAGGCTTTTCTTTCTCAACCACATTTTTAGTAACGTTGTCTTGATTCTCAGTTTCATGTTGGAGTGCTTCTGTTTTGGAGACCTTTTGAGGAGTGTTATTTGGATTATTCTCTGAAGAAGATGTTACCCATGGCTGGTTTTTTGAGGGGTATGTCTCAGTGACATCCTCTACTGTTACTTCTTTTGGGTCTGGATTTGTTTTGTCAACTGGTTGTATGAGGATAGCCTTCTCCTTTATCATCTTGGGTTGTTTGGTATCCTTTGTTTTGGCCGGTTTAGGGACATCTATGGTCCTACTCCTTAACTTATATTGCTTATGGACCTCATAGACAGCTGTGTCATAGCCTTCTTTGAAGTCGAATGACTCCCCAGATTTGGTTTGGAATTGATTGATATCACTCTCTTCCTAGTCTTCTTGGGTTAGAAAAACTTGTTGCTCATCATTTAAGCCCATCAAGTTGATGTGAGTGTCATCTATTGGCTCATTTGATGTTGATGCTTCAGTGAAGTTTTCTTGGAAAGGAGGTCTTATGTCTTGATCTGAGCCAGCCCTTCCAGCATTTGTGTTCTGGGTTTTCCTGAAATTTTGATTCCTTGTGGTATTAGACTGTTGTCCTTCCCATGAATCTCTTCTCTCAACACTTTCTACTCTGTCCCCCAGCCTTTGCATGCCGGTGATAATAGCATCCAGCTTTTGCTCTAAGGCTGAGGGTTCTTCCTTAAAGGTGGTCCTTCTTTCCATTCTAGCTCTGTTTCTTTTAGCAATTAGGTTTGCCTCTACGCTAACAACAACATTTTGCATGTCTGCAAGGGTTTGAGGCGCCCTTTCCTTTAACTGGTATGTCATATCCGGGTCGAATCCATCAGAGAATTTATATAAGGCAAGGTCAGGTGGAGGCCTCAAATTCTGTGGTATTGCATTATAGACATTATTGAATCTTGCACAATACTCCAAAACAGTCTCTTGTGGGCCTCTTTTAATTGTGTCATATTCAGCTAGTATGTGCAGAGGGTCTTTCTTTTTCTCCCATCTGTTGGTAAAGGATTGGTAAAGCTCATCAGGAGTGGTTATGGAATTTGCAGCAAGTGATCTGAACCAAGTTCTTACATCACCTGTTAAACTTTGAACAAAAATTCTCATTCTCACGCTATCATCATCTATCTCATAGTTTTCAAAGTAATCTTGCATCTTCTTTGTATGCTGCAGGGCTGTGCAAGATCCAGTACTATCAAAAAAAGTGATCTTAGATTGGTAATATTGAGGCAAGGCCCCAGGATTGGCAGGTAGTTGGAGGGGTGCATATCTATTGGCCATATTCACAAAGACAAGTGGAACAACAAGGATAAATGGGCCAACTGGGACAACAGGGATAATAGGAGTAACTGGAATAGCAGTAACAACGGCAGTGGTAGTTGTAGCATGTGCAGTGAATGGCGGTGTAAAAGGGGTGCTTTGAGATGTGGATGATGAACTAGGGGAAGCAGGGGATGAACGGAATAAAACCTTGACAGGAGTTGGAACACCGCTTGGGTGAACTGTCTCAGGGGTATTATCAACAAAATCTTCTCTCTTCTCTTGCTTCCTAAGGATCTTTGGGATTAAATTCGGATTTTCAAAAGCAGCAGGGGGATTTGGGTCTAGGTTGGACCTTTTATAGCGAGAACTCTTTTTGGGAGCCAGCTTCCATATGCTTTATGGTATATTCTGGGAATGCCTCTAGAACTAGCAAGGAACTGATCAAATTTTGAAACAGCTGTATAGAACTTAAGACTGAATAAAGATTGACTGAAGCAGCTTTTATATACTCCTGCAAATAGTAGGCAAAAGCAGTTTCCAAGGCTTTCTGGCTGTCATTCAGACTTTATCTACAACATTAAGGAGTAGGCAGCAGTTGGAAAATTTGTTCTTCCCCAGCTGAGTCGCCAATTAGTTAACACTCAGGTTATTCCCTTTGACTCCTAAGGGAATATGGCCGAGGTAACCACAAACCAATATTTGGATTACAGGTTCTAGCCCACCTGCAATCAGAGAGGGCTCTCTCTTTAGAATTAGCTTTGTTTTGTGATATTTTAGGCTAGTTATGATGCACTAAATTTTGTTTAAAGTTTGGTTGGATGATATCTTCTAACAGAGGGGAATGCAATGTTTAGAGGGTTTTAGTCAATTGGGCATTGGAGTCAGTGATTATGTGTTGCCTGAGGTATTTGGTGAGAATGATGATACTACAGAGCCAGATGGGCATTCATGAAACAAACCTTCAAATTTGGGAAGTATGGATTGCAATCAGTCAGTGAGAGGCAATTAAGGTTCTTTCACTATGCTGGTGAGATGGAGAAATGAAATATTGCTCAGGAGCAACTCAGAATTCCTGAACAGTATTTACCATGAAAGATTCAGTGTAAATGTGAGCAATTAAGAATTTCACATTCATAACTAGTTCTGAAGAAAACATAATTAACAGTAGAGATTGAGCTTAGGGTGTTTAATAAACAAATCCTGAACTATTCTTCTTCTCTAATGCTAAGACCAAGAAACATACAGCATATGCGGATTTTGTGAGCGAAGAAAACATAAGAACACGGTTCAGAAAACTTATTGTATCATGAAATAACGCAGGAATTCTGCAGCAGCAAGCAATCTCATCACAACACATCAAAACAACGCAGAACTCAGGAACTCCATCAGCTTCTTGTATTCAAAGTCTGAAATTTACAGCGTAGCTCCTCAGAAGGAAAATCAACAACCCCAAATGCGTTCTGCAAGGGGATATATATACAAAAGGTGGATCCAAAATATCTGAAAGATGAGTCATTAACTCATAACTTTCCTTACCAACTCTTTACGAATAGTAGATACAAAAGTTATTGCTATTGAAAAGAGTAATAAACAACTATTTATCTTTGTCAGAGATCCTTGACTTTGGAACCACTTGGGCTGGGCGACTGATGCGCATTCATTGCAGGAATTTTTCGCTGCTTTGCCAAGACACTGCTACTTTAGCCACATTACTTGTACTGATCCATTTGTGCCTAATCACCATCCTTGTCATTCAGTTGTTTTTTTTTTTTTATTGCCACTCCAGGTAGACTAAACATGAGTCATTTGAAAATGTTGATTTGTGAGTGATCCAAGGATTTTGATCAACAAACTTGTTTTATCAGAGTAATGTTTCTATAATGCCTTTCCACCACTCTTCTGTAGGCAGTTGGTGCCTCTGTAATTTAATTAAAGTCTCATCAACCTCAGTGTATTTATAATAATTTGGTGGCACTTCAATAAGATGTTTGATTTCATGCTCAATAAAAAATAGATTCTCTAGCTTATCATAAAGACTTTGTCCAGATGGGGGCCTGCTTCCTCTGAGGTGCCCGAGGATGCTGTGATTTGATTGGTGGCATAATTGTTGACCCTCTTGGCATAATGTTTGTGTGATAATAATATTCCTACACTGGTTACCAAGCTGGGAAGCCCTCTGCTATGTAATGCTGTGATTTTTGCAATAAATTCATTTACCTCTGCCTGCATCTCTTGGCACTTTCTGTCTAATGCTTGTACATAATTCCTTAGGGTTAGCACCCTCTTTATTAGCAAGATGGTATCTGTCCTGTTCCTGATACCCATTTCTGCTAGTTGAGGGCCAGTGCGATTGTTGAGGACTTGGATCATTCTGTTGGCTAGCTCAGGCATATTCCCCAAAGATGCTTTGGCTTTCTGATTTTCAAATTGAGCCTTGTTTATGAGATCTATTTGCTCATGGATGGTCTCAATGGATTGCCATTGGTCTGTGATGGACTGACCAATTTTGGCCCATAATATTTTCTTGACTTCAATTAAAGTTTTGTCAAGAGTAAGTTCCTTTTCTAATTCTTTTATCCTTCTTTCAAGAGCCCTTACCTCTCTTGTCTTCTTAGCTATATTTTGTTTTGATTTGTCATATTTTTCTTCAAGCATAGCCAATTTCTCTTCAGCCTCCTTTAGTTCTGCCATCTGTGCTTCAAGAGCTTCTAGTTCTTTCATCATATTTTGCATGTTAAGGCTAGGTGTTTGCTCTGATGTTGTTGTCTGTGCTGTCACTTCTGGAGCTGGTGCTGAGCCTGAAGGGCCTGCCTCTGATGTTTGTCCAGTGGGAGGACCTGTTGAGGTAGTTACAAGAGGCACATCTTCAATGGCTGTAGATGTCTGTGCTGGCTAAGTTGGTAATTCTCCTTATTTTGTTTTTAATGCTACCTCCAAGGCACCCTCTGTTTCCACCAATCTCTTATGTAAGGTCAAGAGTAGAACAACCACATCCTGATCCTTCTTTTGCTGTGCAACACCTTCAGTTTGAGGGTGAAGGGTAGCTGGTAGCTTGATTTGCTTTCTTAGGGCTGCTATATCCTCATCTTTTTTCTTCATTAAGGCCTGCACACCTTTAGGGTCATTGGGATCGTGTCCCAGCTCTATGATGATTTCTTCCAAGGACTTAATTCTATTGTCCTTGGCCTGAGATGATGCCTTTTCCAACTCTAACTGAGTAGCAGTATTATGTAGAGAATTTTGTAACCTATGTGCCAATAAAGTTTTTTCAGCCAAGGTAGAGTACACCATCTACCCTGTTTGCTTATGCAGCTCAATCCGATCCATGGAGTGGATGTCTTTAGAAAAAACCTCCAAATTGGTTCTAATATAGTCAGCAGCTGATTGAGGTTGCTGCATAGTAGGCCTAAAATGACTAGGAGTCATTTTTCCTTCTTGAATATCATAGGTTGGCATTAGCCTCTGTTGATTAGTTGGTGCCATCCTTAAGAGTTGATTGTAGAGCTGGTATCTAAGTGGCTCATTTCTTGCCTTGATGTCTGTGAACTACTTCTTGATACTAGAGTCTGACTTGGTCCGCTGCCTTGAAGAACTTACTTCTGCCCCTTGTTGCATTTCTTTCTCCTGCTGCAAGTAGCTGGCCGATGTTTCGATGCTAGGAGGAAGCATAGTCTCAGTTGGTCTTTCAAGCATTTCCTCCTCAGAGAAGGGATTTAGCCTCTGTCGCTTTTCCCCTGGTTGATCTATTGAGGCTGTAAGAGGAGTTTCCTCTTGTCTATCCCTTTTCTTCATTCTTTCTTCATTGGCTGGTGTTTGTAAAACTGTGACCTCAACTGTTGCTTCCTCCATTGGAGGGAATGGCCCTTGAGTCTGCTGATCTGTGGAGGCCGGTTGCTCAGCCATTTCTTCTTGTTGCTCCAAATTAGGGAGCTGCTCCTCTTGCTGTATTTCCTTTCCTTTAGCTGTGGTTGTTGCTTGACTAGCTGCTTGGGCAGACTGTTGGGGAAGAGTGGAAGATGAGGCACTTTCTGCAAGATGTCGAGGGGCTGGGGAGCAAACCTGTCCAAAATATTCCAAGTCAACTGCTTTTTCTAATTTCTTAACTGCTTTTTGTGCTAATTCTTCTTCAGAATAATCCTCCACTAATGTGCCTTCTATCCACTCTAGTTGGTTAGCATATTTTTCAATTTGTGGAATGCTAAAGTGGTCATAGCTAGCAAGCCTGTACTTGATTCTCCTAAGGCTTATGAAATGATTAGGGTCATATGGTGCCCAATAGAAGCTTGTTTTGAGCTGGAAGCTTTTTAGGATCTTGTCTGCCTCTTCCCAAGCTTCTTCCCTCTTGTTAAAAATGAATGGACCCAGTTGGTGCTTAATTTTCAGCTGTACCTTCTTATTTTTGCTATGGAAGTGAACCATGTCTGCATTGCCAAATTGCTGAAAGTACTCTAGGGCAAAAAGTCTCATGGGAACATACTTTGGCAGTCTGTATGGGGCTAGCTCACAGCCATATATTCTTATTACTGTGTGATCTTGGTAGAAGTACCAATCACCAATGCTATAGTTCTTTGAGAGCTGGAGAATCTTCTGCATTTCATCTGTGAGTCTAGGAGGAGGAGAACTCATCAGCATAGACAAGGCTGGATGGATGAACAGATCAATAAACTCACAGTAGTTGTATGGAGAGTGAAAGATATGGTGAAAGAATGGTGACCAGAATATCACAGATCTTCTGTTTCCATTTGCATCTAACTTCTTGAGGAAAACTGGAAAGCTATCAGGCTGATTGTACAATAGCAAATGATATATGTAAGAGGTGTATGTAAGAGGTGTCTCTCTCCAAATTCATGAATTGTTCATGAATCTTGTCAGCAATAAATGTAGCATAGTCATATTGGACAGCAGGAGGCCTTCCTGGGGTAAACATAGACAACATGACCAAGATTGTTTCATCCACATATTCACTAGTGTTGTACCCCAAGATGTAGGACATCATGTTCACTAGGACTTTGCCTATGTCATTGAACCATACATGCAGGAAAGGAGGAGGCCGCTGAGGTTGGGAATCTGGCTGCATGAATAATTGAGCAATTCTTGTGATTTGTGAACTAGACAGCTTGGCACCTTGCTCTAGAAGAAGTTGCATGGAAAGTTGAGTTAATGGCTTTACTCACTGAAACTGTAGCATTTGGTTGATGGCTTCAGGAGTGATATGGAATAATACAGAGCCTGAAGGACCCAGAACAACTCTTTGATTGGGATCATTAATTGCACAACATTGATGAATCAAGTCAAGGAAGACATTCACCTTAGGGAGATAATAGATTGGTAAGTGGGACTCCCAGATTCCCAAGATGTCAGTCCCATTTCTATGTCTTGCTCTTATCTCAGTAATGACTGGAATGTGGTATCTGCTGGACAATTCAATCACTTCCACCATTTGATAATCCCCGTCAGCAAGGGATAACCATTCTAGACTCTTATGTGGGGCATTCAGGGGTGCAATATTTAAAGCTACTGGGGTCTCCATTGTTTGATTATCACTTGGAGTTGAATTATGCTTGGGTTTCGGCAAAGGTAGCACTGAACAGCGGATTATGAGGGGTGGAGTAATTTGCAGAGAGGAAATAAGGGGGAATTGGGTGAACAGAGGGAAACTGCTGCTGAAAAAGGTGGAAAGAGTCAATGGTAATACAACGTGCTGCCTTCCAAAGTAAAATATGTTTAACAACGGGTTTGAGTCGGAAATGGAGAAGAAGTTGTGGGAATTGAGCGGATTTGGACCCGGGACCCCCTTCAGATGAACTTCGGGTTGATTTGGTAATTACAGGGGCTCAGTACACAGGAAATTTGACCAGTTGTTTAGACTTTCTTACTGTAGAAAACTCGGAAGACCAGGTTACGCAGAGAAAACGGTAAATACCTGGTAATTGTGAGGCCGAGGGTGTTGAGAATTGGTGAATTTGCAGCGGCAGCAGCTCAGGAATTGAATTTTGGAGTTGGCGGAGAAACGACGTAAAAACAACATGCAGGGAAGTACAACACTCGTCCAATAGAAATGCGAAAAAATCGTGATTTTGCGCGAAAATATGTGAAAAATGGGACTTTTGGCGCCTTTTTTGCGAATGACGTCACTAGTCGGGCCCGGGTACGGTGGGATGACGTGGCGACGCGTGACTGGGCTGACTTGGACGGATGACGCGGCGGCCATGTCGGATAGACAGTGAAATGGCAGTTGACGTGACTGCTGACGTGATCGGTGACGTAGGCGGGAAACAAATAGTGGTAAGCGGTTTTATCGGACCGCCTTTAGTACGGGGCTGGTAATTGTCAGTGGCCACCCGATGCAATAAAAAACGGACACGCGTCCCTGGCACTGCGTCATCAGACTGACAATTTCGGGAGGTAAATGTCGAACGACGGAGGGGTTCCGAAATCCCCGAGAACCGTCGGATGGGAGGGCCCAGATCCGACGATGGATGGAAGGACAAGCCGCCAGCGCGATAACGGCGGGAATCGACCATTATTAAATTGTTTTCTTTTGATAAAGCGCGGAGACACGAAACTTTGGATAAACGGTAAATGAGGGTTTGCGGGAATTTATATAATTGATGGAAAAAAAGGGGAAAGTGACATTATAGCCTGTATAGTGGGTTAGGGTTATTAAATTAACTAGGTGTCAATTTAATCCCCGAACATAGTATGGAAAACTATATACATGAAAGTCTGATTTCATCACATTTCTGAACTTTAGGATATATGGCTAAAATGCCCAAGGGGAGGATATGTACATATTTTTGGGTTTTTTGAATAAAATGCTATAGTAGTAGGGGAAGGGGAACACTTAGGGAACTATATAATAAGGTTAGAAGTCAATATGAATCTGAGATGTGAAAGAGGAACAAAGATCTAAGTGTAAAGAGTAAACTTAGATTTAGAAGCAGATGAGAGTGGGAAATGATTTTGCACAAGAAATGTGGCTTTCTTGTGTGATGGAAACCAACACATTGGCTTAATTTTTCACAAAAGATAAAGTGATGCTAGGACTTGTTGGGCAAATCCCAAGGTGCATTGGAGGGATGTTAGAAAGAGATTTTCTGGGGAAAAAGGGGAAGTTAGACATGCTTCCATATTTTGTCATCAAAATGCTGCATAGATACCTCTGCGAGTGCCAATATGTGCCTTCTTGATCAAGGCCAAAACTGAAGAGAATCAGGCTTCTGCAACTCCTGGCTACCTACCCATCTTAACATTCCTAGCATTTTTTGTTACTTCAGGGAGGGTGCACTTAGACTTGCAAACCCTCATTTTCTCTTTTTCTTTTTCTTTTTCAAATGACTTGCTATCTAAACTACCCTTATTACTTCCAAGGGCCCAGATTAAACAGTTGGGCGCTTTTATTCTCTACCTAACTACTAATCTGCCAAGCTTAAACTATTTGGACAGATTTTCTTTCTCTATTCTACAACATCAATTTAAACATGGCATGATCCAGATTGAACTGTTGGATCACCCATTTAACAAAAGGAAGAGTACCAAAACCATTTAGGAATGTGTTTGTGCACAAAAATATGGAGTCTTTGCAGCATCAAATCTGAACATATTTGGAACTTCCCATGCCAATCATGAAAAATGAAACCTATTGGTATAGGAGGCTAACACTGTGAAACTGTGTCATAGTAATACTCTGAAGATTCTACTTTTCTTCTATGGCATAAACTTTTGATTCAAACTTAGAAGACAAGGATCTTAAAACCTTTTCAACTACAGTAACTTCTTTTATCTCTTCACCCAAGTTTTTCATGCAATTAAAAATCTCATCTATACATAAGAAGTAATTAGCTATACTTTCATCATTTTGCATTTTGAGAGTTTCATATTGAATTCTGAGAGATTGTAGTTTTGCACGTTTTACCTGGTCATCTCCTTCATAGCTTAGAACGATCTTCTCTCATATTTGTTTGGCGGTTTTGAGCTGCATAACCTTGACAAATTCTGATTGTGACAGACTCCCCAATAATGTATTGACAGCCTTGGCATTTGTTTCATACTGCTTTTTACCTGCCGTATCTGTAGGAATTGTTGATGGAAATGTGTATCCTCCTTCCATGATTTCCCAAACATCTGTTCCAAGAGATTGAAGATAGGCTGTGGTTCTTACCTTCCAATAGACAAAGTTGCTCCCATCAAAGATCGGTGGTCTAATGGATCCCTCTCTTTCGTAGTGACTCATGATGATGGATCTTTCTTCAAGCGATCATGCTTCTTCTAAAGAACTTGCTCAGATTCCAACTGTTGGAAATAATACTGAGAGGGGGGGGGGGGGGGGGTGGCGAATCAGTATTAGCAAGTCAGTAATATTTCATTTCCATATTCTGATTCATATACACTACTTCAATTAATTAAACTTGCGTGTATACGCAAATGTATATAAAGAAACTAGCGTATACCCTGTAAACTTATAATTTAGTTAATTCTTCATAAGTTGATCATTAATCTGTGCATCTTAACCATATAAACAGTAACCAGGAGTAGTAAAGATAGATCAGACAGTCACACACATGAACACAAGATGTAAGGTGGAAACCCAATGTGGGTGAAAACCACCTGCTGCAATCGTCTCTATCTTTCTTTCAATAAGAAACTTCTTTTACGATATTTTGTACTGGTGCAGTCTTATAACAGTACGTAGTCTTCTACCTGTAGAAGGCTACAACCTTCTCTCATTCTCCAGCTTCTCCTGGAAGGAAGCTACAACCCCCTAGCTCTTGTATTAGCTAATGTACTAGTACATAGGTGCTGACCTACAAAAGGCTACAACCTTCTCTTTTCTTCCAGGGACCACATTTCATTAATTTTTCAGATTGGATCTATCAATAACATCAATCAAACATAAAATATATCTACATCAACCAATCTCCTTTGCACCAACCAAAACTGAATCAAACAATCACTTTTCTGAATGTTGTAACCAGAACCCAATCCAGAACCCAAAACACTGCAACAGTAAATAGAAGTAGCTAAAACATATTTTATGAGGTGTATGCTACTTCAATGTGTCGAACCAGCGTGCATACACACTTTTCTCAAGGCGGACCTGCGTATATGCAGTTTTGAAATACCGAACCAGCGTGTATACGCGCCTTTGCTATATGGAACCTCCGTACAAATCTGTAAAAGATGATTTAACCTTTACCACTATTCAGACATTAGTTATACTCAAATCATCAGATTTACAGATTATGACATGCACCAATTATTTGGATAAAAGATCAAAAACCACACAAAGATACTTCTCTTCAAGCCTTAAGATCTTGACCCTTCAATAGAACTTATCCTTCTTCAAGCGCTCGGGTTCCTCCTTGATTCAGATCCAGCTATGCACTGTTACCCAATGACCATTATTCTAGATCTTGCTCTTCATTAGATATTCAATACTTGAGTGCCTTTGCCTAATGATCTTCTCCTCCTTTTATAGTCTTAGGCCTTACTCAATACCATGGTCCAAAACCACATAGAACCAATACCTTGGACCAAATACTTGGGGTCAACACATGGGACAAGATACCTTGGACCAATACCATGGATCACAATACCATGGTCCAAATAGCATGGAACAAAACCAAATGTGCGCGCCTTTCCTTGCATGAAAGTGCGTGTATACACATACACGCCTTTTTTTCGTCGAACCTGCATGTATACACGGCTTGGTCAAGGGGAACCTGCATATATCTCTTTTTCCTTTATTCTATGAGCCTGAACTATGATTTGTCATCTGAGTGAGTTTCCATCAAGGACAACAACTATGCCATAGAGCCAAACCTGTGTCATAATGCCAACACTTCCTCACTCTCATCTAAAATTTCCCCCCTCCTCCCCATGTTTTGATTTAATATCCATCTAGGTGATCACATGCTTTTGCACGCCGAGGAAAAACCACATTTCTTGACCATTAATGTCCATGTCATTAGTAGAGAGGTAGGCTCATCCCTCGAGAACCCCGCTCCGACCCCCCTTACTGAACCCACCCCATTAGGGAAAATCAAAATTCAAGATTTATCTGAAAATTATAAATAATTTTTTACCATTTTTTGTAAGTTCTGCATTGGTGAGGCTACATCATGGTGATGTCTAAGAATAACACCTGAATAAGGAAATGGGAATTGAACTGGTGACTTAACATATAGGAGTGCCTTAACAATGCACTCAATCATCGTCTATCCAAGAGGCACTTGATCATCATCTACTCAATGGGCATTGGTCATCATTGAGTGCTTGATAAAATGGTTTTTTGTCATGTCTGATTCCCATGTATTCAAAATAGTAGTAAAAGTGCTACAAATGTCTTCCTCTTACTTGATTCAAATTGTAATGGATCCAAAACTTTCACCCTTAACTTTTATATAAAAATATGAATTATGTTTCTTAATTTTAATTTTAAAATTTGTTATCTCTTAGAGGAAACCTAGTTGTGGGAAAACCTCTAAGGTAACCTTGAACCTCTCTGAGGATGAAAGATTTCCCTTCAACCTAGAGAGGGATCTCTCCCTAAAAACTCAACTACCCAAGGTCACTGTAGTAGAAGGTTTGCAATTGAGTCTTATGGCCAAATTTATCAAAAAATGATTGAAGTTTGGTTAGACTATGTGAAAGTTCCACCATTGGGCATGGAGTCTAATCCAATGAGGTCCAATACAAACATAGTTTTGATGAGAAAAACACAAAAGTAGGGTAGCAGTAATTCCTTTAACACTTAAGTGATGTAGAGGAAGATGAAGGAAATTAGTCTAAGGGTTAAGTGAACGAAAATTCATGCCTGAGAAATAAAGAAAAAGGAGCATAAAATATGAATCCCAATCTCATATTCTTTTTATGATACATCAAGAAATATAAAAAAAAGCAAAAACAAACAGGGAAATATAGCACAAGAATTTATACAAATGTTCATAAAAACTATTTTCATTAATGATTTGTTCAAAATACACAAGGATATTAAATCTCAAATAAACACCAACCCTTTCTTCTTCTGCAGTCTTTCCTTATATAAAAAATACAATAAATGAAATAGGTTTAGCTCAAAAATAATTACATTAATCCAATAATTGAAGTATAAATCTCTTAGGTACATGCATATGAAACTTTCAAAACCTATCTACATCTAAAGATCATGTTGTTGTTGGAATAATGGCTGGATATAAGACTCAACAAGTTGAATTTGGTGAGGTGGCATCCAAGTCAACAACTGTCCATGAGCTTTTTCCTCGTGAAACCCTGATAAATAGGGTCTAGTGATCCCTTCGAAAATCCAAAAGCATGATATATTTTAGAAATCCGATAGAGATTTTTTTAAACGGGTCTGCTGTGAAAAAAAACCATATTCAGTTTTGAAAAATTCGTTATCATTTGTTTGGAAAGGGTGCGCGAAATTACTGTGTTGTACAGGAAAAAAAGATTTTTAACTGGCCATTTTTATGTAAATGTGTTGTTGCTCCCGTTGTCAATGCATTTTCCTTTTCTTTTTTTCAAAAACACTGTAACGCTGACACTCCTGTTGTCCGTGCATTTTAAAGTTTTCAAAACTTTAGTAATGCTGACACTCCTGTTGTCAGCATTTTAAACATTTTTATTATTGAAAATGCAACAAGATGATGGAGCTTAGTGAAAAGAAGTCGCCTTCACTAAGTGGTCTCGCAGGCTATTTTTGACGTAAAGTCTATTTTTAGACTATGTCTATTTTTAGACATATGGATCATGGTCTATGAGTTGCAGGATACTATTTGTGGACGATTGCTCATGTTGGGAAAAATAGATGGACTTCCATTTTTAGACAACAACGGAGGTACTGTCAGTCTAAATATAGAACAGTCGAATATTTTTAGCTCTTAATAATATTTGGACTATAAACATTATCTTATTCTCTTTGAGCACTTCAGTTCGAGCTATGGATGTGGCACATGCAGCTGCCAGAAGGAAATACGTGGTTCTTATGGGTTACTTGAACTATTTCATGAAGGACTTCAGTTAGAACTTCAGTGATTGAGTTCTTATGGAGTTGGATGAGCAGTTGATGGAGTTGTGTTTAGTTTGACTTAGTTGAACTAGTTGTATTTAGTCTAACTGATCAACAGACTAAGTGATGAGTGGTGTGAATTAGTTATTAATTAATTCACTAATTATTAACTCATAATGCAACTGAAGAATACATGAGTTAACTCAGTGCATGGACAGTTCAGTGGAGACAAGTGTTAGAGGTGAGTGAAAGGGCAAGACAGCTGTCAGTTGTGAATATAATTGTGCATGAGATTTGTACAATCAGTGGGATTGAGTATGCCAATGAGTTTGCACAGTGTTACACAAGGGAAACACGTGAATGGTTCAACCATTCCCATTATTCTCATGTAGGATTGCACAGTGGAGGCAGGCAAGCAGTGGAGGAGATTTGAGCCAGCGATTGATTCAGATCTTAGCTAGTTTGTGTGTAACAGGTGGAGATAGTACTGAGTACTTGCGAGGAGTATTGTACTATGTATTTTTACATGTTCTCAATCAATATAATATACAGATAGTTGAGGGGTTTTCAGCTTTATGCTTTCCCCAGTACATCCTGTGTTGATATGTGTGATTGATGCTTCAATGTGCGCATGTTATTGTTTTTGAATTCTGCTAAATTGATGATCAATATAGAGGAGGTTATGTAATATGCATGTGTTCCGCAAATAATGTATGATTAGGATAATATCTGTGAATAAGTGTCATATTATTCAAAATTTCTACATGGTATCAGAGCTAGCTATTTGTAGAAAAAGTTTGTTAGGCCCCTATACTACTAGTGTAACCCCTTATTGTTATTAGTATAACCCACTTATTATATTGATGTACCCATGTAGTGCCCATATTGTTACTATTATGCCACATAGAAGCCCACCATTGTTATTGTTGTGCCCTACAATATTATTGTTATGTAGGCTTTGATTGTATTGGGACCACTTAGACTCCTATATATAGAAAGGAGGTATTTTCATTTGTATCATCCAAGAATTGTTCATTTATGTAATGTAAAGGAGGTTTCCCCCTCGAAGAGGCTGAATTCTAAGGCGTTGATCTTTCTTTTCTATCTTTTCTTGAGCTGGTTTCATAACTTTTGGTATCAGAGCTTTGGATTCTAGGGTTTCGCTGCTCCAAACAGGTCATCGTGGCATTGTCGCTATAACGTTTTTTATGTGACGTTTCAAAAGTCGCAAAAAAAACCCATTTGAGAAGAATTGGCGCTGAACCTTGGGTCCGAATTTCAGATCTTTTCCCGCGATATTTGCGGAGATATGATCTGCGGAAGTTAGTCTTTTTGCAGACTCCTGAATTACACTCAAAACAGGTGACCTGGGGAAAATCGTCATAACTTTCTTTCTGAGCATCAAATTGAAATTTCATAAGAAGGTACAGAAAGAGGACGGACTGTAGTTTCTGTTTATATATTTTTCAGAGTCAAAGGTTGAAACAGTGACACGTTGCACTTTGTACAAGTTCACTCTACTGAACTAGTCTATAATCAGGTCACTGCGGGAGATTGTGCATAACATTTTCTTGGAGAATACAATTTGGATCATAGTTGTGGCATTGGAAAGAGGACACAGAGGGCTACTACAGGTCACAAGTTCAGAACTTAAAGATCCGAAAGTACAGAGTTACAGTCCTTTCAAGGTAGAGCTCCTAAAATCAAGAAAAAGCAAGATGAGGAAGTTTGATGGCAAGGATCTGGTAAATTAGATACTTCAGATGGAGCAATATTTTGATATACATGGTGTACAACTGTTACAAAAGGTATGTATTGCATCTTCATATTTAGAACCAGATCAATTTTTATGGTATAAAGGGCTTTGTTCTCGTAAAAAACTTGTTACGTGGTCAATTTTCACGGAGGAAATGATAGCACATTATGAGGATATAAAGAGCAACACCTTCTTTAGAGCAACACCACAACAATTGGAAAGAGTAAAAGGGCTTTGTGACATAATGGAAAGCAAAATTAGGGAAACTAGGAAGCATACCCCTCACAACTATAAGGATGGAAGTGTTGTTTCTCCCAGCCTTCCACAACCTACAAGGGTTACACCACAACAATTGGAAGAAAAAAGAGAAAAAGGGCTTTGTTACAATTGTGATAGAAAATGCACTAAAGGTCATAGGTGTGCTGAGAAGAAATTATTTTACATAGAATATGAAGAGGAGGAAGAAAAGGATCAAGAAACATCAAAAGAAGAGGATATACGTCAGGACACCACCCCAGAGAAAGAAGAAATGAATCAGACCATATCTTGTAAATCATTGGAAAGAATTACCACTCCTCAAACTCTCAAGATAGAAGGACATATCAAGAAGAAAAAGGTGAAAGAAGTGAAAGATCACATCGAGAAAGAAGAAATGAATCCAACCATATCTTGTAATTCAATGGATGAAATTACCACTCCTCAAACTATCAAGATAGAAGGACACATCAAGAAGAAAAATGTTCAAGAAGTGAAAGATCACATCGAGCATCAAGAAATGAATCCGACCATATCTTGTAAAGGACTGGAAGAAATTACCACTCCTCAAAAGATAGAAGGACATATCAAGAAGAAAAAGGTTCAAGTAGAGAAAGATCATATCGAGCATCAACAACAAGTTCTCCAAATTTTAAAGGATAACGCCACTTCGGTGCAAAATCAAATGAAACAACAGGTAGATCAACGTCACAGTGAAAAATGTTTTGATGTGAGTGATTGGGTATTTTTACTGCTACATCTCAAGCAAGCTATTTATGAGAAGGAAATGTTGGCAATACTACATGCACTTAAAAAATGGCGACCTTACCGAATGGGAAGATGCTTCAAGGATGAGGATGTGGAAGCATTGTTTTGTGCTATTTATATTATCCAACCAAATTGGATAAACGAAGCAACGGATGAATGGAAGAAGAACGAAGAAGTATGGCCACTTATTGAAAAGTTGCAAAAGATCCCAATTCAAGCAATATTGCCAGAAATTGAAGAGGAAGGAAAAATCATATTGGAACTTGGAGCAGTCACAGAAACAAGAACCCGACAGCTACGAAATCGATCAATTTCAGAGTATCTCATCAAGTGGAAGAACTTACCCGCTGAATATTCCACATGGGAGGACAAGAATTTTATATAGAAGCATCAAGAACTACTCAAGCGTTGAGGACAACGCTTTTTGAAGGAGAGGGGCATGTTAGGCCCCTATACTACTAGTGTAACCCCTTATTGTTATTAGTATAACCCACTTATTATATTGATGTACCCATGTAGTGCCCATATTGTTACTATTATGCCACATAGAAGCCCACCATTGTTATTGTTGTTCCCTACAATATTATTGTTATGTAGGCTTTGATTGTATTGGGACCACTTAGACTCCTATATATAGAAAGGAGGTATTTTCATTTGTATCATCCAAGAATTGTTCATTTATGTAATGTAAAGGAGGTTGCCCCTCTAAGAGGCTGAATTCTAAGGCGTTGATCTTTCTTTTCTATCTTTTCTTGAGCTGGTTTCATAACAAAGTTCTACAAGTATCGAAGCTCTTGATCATCAGATCTATTATTCAGGAAGTGATTACATTTTATTTCTTCAGGCAGAGTCTGTAATTGGGCCAGGTAGCTTCTAGATTCATCCTTCTTTTGGAAGGTGAGATATCCGATGAATGCCCATACAGTCGATCTCTGTATGAGAAATACTTTGTTCTCACGAATTTTAGATCAGAAGCGGTTGAGTTTTGAGCTGGTGGAATTCGAATTTGCAGCATGGAAAGCATTGATAGATTTATTCCAAAGCAAGAGCAACCAGAGGAAGTTGGTGCTCAAGGATAAACTCAAAAACATTAAGTGTGAGAATGGAGACACTATGCCCAGGTATCTCACGAAGTTCACCCAATGCCGGGATGAGCTGGGAAGTGTGGGGGTAACTGTCGATGATGAGGAAGGGGAAGGAGAAAGTTTCTCTTTCTGAATCCAGTTCTTCCAATGATGGGAAGAAGGTTGACAAGTTGAAGGTGAGATGCTTTCATTGTCATGAGTTGGGCCATTATGCTACTAATAGACATCTGAGTGGAGATCGAGTAGAGACATCTACTCATGCAGAGACCTACAGTAGGGGGAAACTTCGAGCCAGGTGGGTAGAGGGATCGCATGCAGCCATACCTCCAGGTAGGAGGTGGGGTGATGTGGATTGATCATCCCAAGGAGGAGGGGTAGGATCCTTGAGGTAACCAACCTCTTGGATGAGACCTTGCTATAGGAGCCCCGATGTGGAGTAGCAGGAACTGGCTGATTGGGTAGAGACAGATGCGGATGGAGCAGTAGAGAGAGCAACAGTGCAGGGAATCCCAGGACAGTGCATAGCTAGCAGGTTGCAAAAATGTGAGAGGCACAAGTGTTTTGCACAGTGCTAGGTGGCACAGAGAGGTGTGCAATGGTGCGATATGCATGGAGATGTTGCAGTAGCGCAGATGTCAGAGAGGGAGCACTTGTCAGCAGCAGGTAGAGCTTTAGCATCAGAGTATGTTCCTAGCCCAACGGAGTGGTCAGTTGGGAGTGTTTTTGTTCCAAGTGTTGTTGGAGCAAGTGGACCGGGCAAATGTGTTGCATGCAGAACATTCCAGAGTTACAAGATCGGGTTGCAGATAATCCATATCTTGTTGAGAGGGAGTGTTGAAAATGCAACAAGATGATGGAGCTTAGTGAAAAGAAGTCGCCTTCACTAAGTGGTCCCGCAGGCTATTTTTGGCGCAAAGTCTATTTTTAGACTATGTCTATTTTTAGACATATGGATCATGGTCTATGAGTTGCAGGATACTATTTTTGGATGATTGGTAATGTTGGGAAAAATTCATGGACTTCTATTTTTAGACAACATCAGAGGTACTGTCAGTCTAAATATAGAACAGTCGAATATTATTAGCTCTTAATAATATTTGGACTATAAACATTATCTTATTCTCTTTGAGCACTTTAGTTCAAGCTACAGATGTGGCACATGTAGCTGCCAGAAGGAAATACGTGGTTCTTATGGGTTACTTGAGCTATTGCATGAAGGACTTCAGTTAGAACTTTAGTGATTGAGTTCTTATGGAGTTGGATGAGCAGTTGATGGAGTTGTGTTCAGTTTGACTTAGTTGAACTAGTTGTATTTAGTCTAACTGATCAATAGACTAAGTGATAAGTGGTGTGAATTACTTATTAATTAATTCACTAATTATTAACTCATAAAGCAACTAAAGAATACATCAGTTAACTCAGTGCATGGATAGTTCAGTGGAGACAAGTGTTAGAGGTGAGTGAAAGGGCAAGACAACTGTCAGTTGTGACTATAGTTGTGCATGAGATTTGCACAATCAGTGGGATTGAGTATGCCAATGAGTTTGCGCAGTGTTACACAAGGGAAACACGTGAATGGTTCAGCCATTCATCATTATTCTCATGCAGGATTGTGCAGTGGAGGCAGGCAAGCAGTGGAGGAGATTTGAGCCAGCGATTGATTCAGATCTTAGCTAGTTTGTGTGTAATAGGTGGAGATAGTACTGAGTACTTGCGAGGAGTATTGTACTATGTATTGTTACATGTTCTCAATCAATATAATATATAGATAGTTGAGGGGTTTTCAGCTTTATGCTTTCCCCAGTACATCCTGTGTTGATATGTGTGATTGATGCTTCAATGTGCGCATGTTATTGTGTCTGAATTCTGCTAAATTGATGATCAACGTAGAGGAGGTTATGTATTATGCATGTGTTCCGCAAATAATGTATGATCATGATAATCTCTGTGAATAAGTGTCATATTATTCAAAATTTCTACATTTATTACAAATATTTCGCTGACATTGTAATTGTTAGCATTAAAAAATTCAAACTTAAAGAAATGTGATAAAAGATAGCTTCACGGGGATGTTTTCGATCATGGATGGTGTTAGTGTCAGCATTTGCATACTATCATCAGTGATCAAAACTCCTCTTTTCATATTCATATTAGTGTCTCGCTCGGAAAATTTTGTCATTCCACCTAGGTTCTCATTCAAAAATTAACTCACTAATGGTAGCCCTAGTAAAAAAACCTCACTCATCTACACTCCATCTACCCCGCTTGACCTTTTCCCATGCCCATTCCTCTCATTTCCCTCTCCCAGGTTTTGGAGGACATTTTTCTTGGTTTCATGACCTCCATGGTTAAATCATCAACATAGATTGTATCCTAATGCTCTTACACCTTCCCCTATCCTTAATATGCCTTCCTAAACACTTCCCATCACTCCTATCCCTCACAATCATCATTTTTCTACAAACCCTAGCCTATTGCTATGCTTTTGACACTTTTCTAGACTAGGCATGTGTTTCGCCCTTTTGGACCCCTTCCCCTCACTCAATCCTTAAAATTATAGTTTCCCTTACTTCCTAACATCCCTCCCTACCTCCCAAAATTTTCCTAAGAATTTAGAAGCCCCCTATCCCCTTTATTTCCCTTCATTCCTATAAATTTCCCAAATCCCCTGTTTTGCCTACACTAAACCCTAATTTCCTCTCCCACTGAGCTAGGGTTGGCTATGGAATCAGAGACATCTGAGTAGAGGAGGCCTAAGGGAGGTCATTTCAGCAAGTATGAGGCCATTCCAACTCATAAACATCATGTCTCCATCATTTTTCAAGAAGTCATTCCAAGGGACAAATCATTTGCCACACATAGGGCCAATTTTGCTTCAAAGTATGTTTCCAACCAAACAGAGATGAATTTTACAAAAGTGAGAGAGGTTTTTATCCATAATAGTCCAAGGATGAAAAAAATCCTTTATTTTTTACACAGGTGTTATGGTTTTAGAGAAATTTCAAAAATACAGCTGCTATAAGGGAGTTGCAACACTTATGGAGTGACCTTGGGAATATCCAATTTTCTCCTAGTTGGAGTGTCCAAATGACTTTTTTGATGAGTCAAATGATAGCTAGATAGAAATATATTTCTAATTACCTATCATGAACTCAATTTGGAGTTGAGGAAAACCTCCACGAGTTTCCTGCAAGGTCACACTTCATTTTTGCACCCTCATTCTGCACTTTTTGACCAGTCTTGGGCGAATCCAATTTTGGACACTCAAATCAAGTCCATTTTGAAAACTAAAGGTATACCTGGAAACTAGACAGGATAAGTTTTACTACGAGCTATCATGTGATCAATTTGAACATAGGGAAGATAGGAAAAAGTTGGTCTGAAGATGGCGTTGCGCGTTTGACATTTGGCCTAGTTTTTCACTGTTCTTCTCCAAATTTGATTTTTACCTGTGGGAAATCAATATTTTATTGATGTAATTGATATGATTGATGTAATTATCATGTTTTTACTATACCTAGGGTAAATACATTAGGTAAATTTCCTCCATGAGATGTAATGAATAAGTTCACTTAAGTTTGGGATGAGTCACATGTGTATGAATGTTTTGTATCTTCCATGATTCATTTCACTTCTAAATATGTTTGATTTTCAAGGTATGATAAGTAGAATACATCTTCTATGCTCTGTTTTGGGAAAATCATCATAATTTGTTTTATTTCTTCAGTTTAAAATGAATTCATGATTTTCATGCTCTTTTTAGCACCTCAATAGTCTAAGCCATTTCATCATTATACTACAAAGTGTCAAAGTACTTTCCTACCTTTCCCCATCGGATGACTTCAATTCTGATTCTCTTTTTCCCTGACCTAGTTCACTCTCTGACCTAATTCACTCATCTAGTGACAACCACAATCAAATCAAATCAAACAAACCCTGAGCTACTATGTCTAGCCTAAAACCCTAATTCGTCAAGTCCTTTTGGCTATGATCCTTTGGAGAGAGCCCTCTCTGGCTTGGTAGGGCTAGTTACCAAGTCAAATATTGGCCTATGGTTACCTCAGCTAGACTCTTTCCTTAGCCTTGGAGATCTAGAGGAGTGATAAAAAATGGCAGCAAGAACCCCATAGATAAGAGGCCTGATCCATTGGGCTATTTCCAACTTCTTACCTAAAACTTGTATCCTACTCTAATCCAGGTGGATATTGGTGGCCAAGTGCCTATCCCATTTGGACCCCCACCATTGTCTCTTTCAATTTTTTAGTTTCCTTATTTGTAGCATAATTTACTATTTTTGGCATTTTTTCGGGTCTTGAACTTCCCGAGCCGTTTCGAGGCTCTAAACGACATTTTTTGGTGAAATTGATTCGATGGTTATGAGGGAAATTTTGTTATAAGTTGTAGTCCTCAGAGAAATCTTCAGAACGAGGTATCATATGTGTAAAACAAAGATAATATGATCAAGTTATGACCCCAGGAAGTTGGTTGCCAAACTAACCCCAACAAGGCCCATAAACTCTTGGTGTTACATCTCCTCGGGTTATGGTTTTGGTTTTTTAGGGTTGTCTCTTATTGTTAAATAATAAAAAGGCTCTTGAGCCTCACTGTAACTCAGTTCAGAGGCATGTAGCCACCATTTCTCTTCTCAGAGATAAGCTACCATTGTCCAAGCTAGTCTTGTTTCCATTATGTTTGTAAGCATACTTCAGTATTTGATATTAATGAAATGAAGTGCTATTTTAGTTGCATCTTTGTATTTATGGTTATATCTGTAATTTGTTGCATTCCTATTTAAATCTGGATGAGTGGTATCAGAGTGGTCTACTCTTTCTCTGTTTTTCTTTGCATGTCGCCAACGAGGTTGGGATATAAGGAGTAAGGGCTTGAACTAATCGAACCTTTGTAAGACCAACCTCACAAATCATGAGGGACTCCCATGGAAAATGAAAAGAACGACAAGGGGGTAGGAGATCCTATCAAAATCTTGCTCGAAGAATCCCTCAAGCGACAAAGGAATGTGATGATGGACAACTTTGACCAGATCCTTCAGCGACTACCCAGGGACGGCACATCTACTTCCAGCAGCTACTCTGGAAGTACCACACCCTTTAAGGTACAAGTTAGCTTTGACATTCCCATATTTGAGGGTTAGATAGATGCGGATGCCATAGATAAATGGTTAAATTTGCTAGAAGGACATTTTTATGTTCATGATTTTTCCAATTAGGAAAAGATCACTTTTTCACTTCTCAAAGTCGCACCACACGTCAAGGACTGGTGGGAAACCTACTACGAGTAGAAGGATGAAAGTACAACCTCACTGTTGTTAGCTGCATCCAATTGGAATTCATTCCAAGATGCCATGAAGGAGCAGTACTACCCTGTCAGAAGCTAAGAGGATAAATACATAAAGTGGACCACGCTGCGACAGGGAAGGGACCAAGATGTGCTGGAGTTTACCAATATTTTTCAAACCCTTCGAATAAAGTTGGTTATCAAGGATTTTGAGTGGCATTTGGTACTTAAATAGCATGGTTTCCTACACAAGTACATCCAGGATGAGATGGAGCTCCTGGACATCTCCTAGCTTGGCACGACATACCGATACATTGTCAAGATCGAGCAAAAGTTTAAACAAAAGAAGCGAGACTTTGGATTTGCGAATCTGAAGAAAAAAGGACAAGGCAAAGGCGAGGTTACCCAAGACAACTTGTTGAAGTTGCCAGAAAATAACACCACCACAAATTCAAAAAAGGACATAGGAAAGTGGTGTGAGTTCCATAAGAGCCCCACTCACAATAGAAGTGAGTGTCGGGACAAGCAGTTCCCAGTGGCTAAGTTGAAGGCTTTAGAATCAGGAACATGCTCCGACCCTGAGTCAGAACCCAATAAGAGGAATGAAAAAGGGAAACATATTATTGATGCGGAGCCCAGTGCCACTGTTGCCACCACCAAGATCCAGAAGAATGAGCTCGAAGATCAAGAGGAGGGGGAGCGTCTTTTCCACTCACAAATGTGGGTGAAGGGTTCACCACTGCAATTCATTGTCAAAAGTGGCAACCAACAGAACCTCACTTCAACAGAGGTCGTGAAGCGGCTAAGCCTACCAACCATACCACACCCACAACCAAACAACATCAGGTGGCTTCACCAAGGATGAGATCTCTGAGTCACCTACTGGTGCCGCCTTCCCTACAACGTCAAGCCCTTCACAGATGAGGTATTGTGTGATGTTTCTCCTCTCAATGTTTGTGATATATTATTAGGAAAACCATACTTGTGGAAGTGACATGCCATATATGAGTCTAGATGTTGGCTTAGTGGGTCCTGACCCAGGTTCAAAGTTAGTTGTGCCAAACAAAACCCTACACTATTGGCCCTTTCAACATCAATCCGTGTAGCGCGGACTAAAGTCTCACCTGAAGTAGTATGGGGGGATGTTGGAACCAAGTTTCTGCATCCAGAGATCAGTGTGATGTCTTTTTATGCCCTAGATCTACCTTCGTGGAGATCTATAAGCCCCTAGGGCTTGGTACTGCAATTCCGTTCGAATGGCCTCTAGACCTCCGCAAAGGTCTACGACTAGCTTTTGCAGACCCTGAACATGCAAATTAGCTACTTGTGCACACCATAGATTGACCTTAGATCAGTATTTACTCAGATCTACCTAAGTGCCCAATAAAATTAACAAAAAGTGTTATGAATTTTGCGTAATCTCTTAACATTAATTACATTTAGTTAATAAGACGGATCAAGTAAATTCACGCAGCAATACATCATTATTTCATAAATACATCATTTCACAATAGCATATATCGCAATCACACATAACAGAAGTAAAGAGCTAAAACACAGGAATTTCTACAACAATCTTCTTTATTGATCTTCAGTATAGGTTTACAGACTTAAAACTTCCCTACGCATTCAGCTGCAGGGGTCTGCGCACTCAGTTGTGGATAGTACTCGAGGCCTCTGCACACTCAGCTGTAGAGCCTTTCCTCCATCTAAGACTTACTTCTCTGCGCTAACCCTCTAGACTCCTTCCATTGTACCCATACACAAAGACATCTATATGCCTTAGATTCTCTAAGACACCCCTATTTATACAATCCCATGGTTCACAGACCATGGGTATATCTTCAAAAACCGACTCAAGTTTACATAATGAGGGTAAAAACCCTTTTTGGCTCTTAACTAACTCCATGCTCCACATCCACAACTCGTTGAGACTTTACATATTTTTACATCAAAACTTGAGATTTTTCCCCAAAACTAACCTAGGGGACCCAATCCCAATAGGCCCCCAACACAAAGTTCGTGACTTGCCCTCGAGTCACTTGGCTGGCACGATGATCTTCCTATGAAGATCCCCCAACTCCACCTGCACAATCGCTACTTGAGCCACACTCTGTGTGGCTGCCTGCTTCATTTATTCGACTAGCTGCTCTACAGTTGGTCCTTCACCGGCTCGCTTGATCTTCTATTGTGTGAGTTGCAAGTTCATCAACTTTTCCTGAATGTTGGTTGAGACTTGGTAGGCTTCTTCCAACTAAGGTTCCAACCTGGCCTTACACACTGCCTCTTTTTTCTACACTCCTTCTACTTGTGCAAGGAGATGCTTCCCTTCCTACAACTTGGCGAGGTGTTGCGTTGTAGCAATGGAGAGCGTCGTTGCCCTAACCTCGTCGTACTGTTGTTGGAGCTCACAGATCTTTGTACTCAAATTTTTCAGGTTGGGATCTCCCTACAAGGTCGTCACCACTTCCATGGCCTATTCAAACAAAGCTGTGCATTCAACAATCACGACATCCACAGTAGCTATCCCTTCCTTGATGGCAGCTCTGCGTTGTTCCCTAACCTCAGGCGGAGTTGAAGGCTGTGACTTGAGTTCTAGCTCTGTGATTTTCATATTGAGTTCAAATTGAACTCTTGCCACCTCTACCTTTTCATTACAGATGCCTGCACAGAGTTTTCGGACCTTGACCTCTAGTTGCACGTCCTTAGGTATGTGCAATTCCGACACTATTCTGCACACTTCTGTAACTGTTTCCACCAACTGGGAGCTCTGCACCTGGATCTATCCCTTTCCTTCAGGGCCTGTGTCTTCTTGGCGAATATTTTTTCATTGTTCACCCTGTACTCACTTATAAAATTGAGAGAGTGCTTCTCCCTTGTTCTCAGTTCCGTTGTCACTCCTGTCTGTAGCGTGTGAAGAAATTCGTTAGCAAGCGCTGCAATATTGAGGTTGATGTACTTCAAGGTGCTAACGATGATCTTGTCATCAACTTATTCCATGCTCAGGGACCCTTCTAGTAGTGCAACTCTCTTGAGGTCAACTGTCCTGACCAGCTTGACAGCTTGACTTGTCCCCGGTGCAAGGCTTGTCTGTGCGCCGCTCACTTGGCTTGAACCTACCTGTATTCTGCTGGTTTGGATCTGCAGTTCACGTAAATCCTTTTGGATATTACCTAATGACTGCATGTTTTGTTGCTCGAATTGTTGCAACAGTTCAGCTATAGTGTCACGCACTTTGTCCCCGATCTCGTCGAGATCACCCTCTATCAACGTAATGGGATCCACCTATGGTTTAGTCACATTTTTCTTCTTTTGGAACCCCTTCTTCTACTGTTATTTGCACTTCCTTACCCGAAATGGGGTGCTCTTCCCCTCATCGCATCCACTGCCCTACGCCGACTGCACTTCATCCTCAGTTTCGGGCGAAGGGGATTTACCGCTTTGTTCGGAGTCGTGTTGTTCCTATTCAGCCTGTTCCTTTGCAGCATGCTCCTTTTCCATTTGGGTCTTCTCTTTGGCCTCTTTCTTTTGTTGCGCGACCAATTTCTATGCCATCTGTTTCATTGCATCCTTCCACTTTTTCTCTACTGAACTTCTTGTGCCTTTGCTGGTACCTGTGACCAAGTTGGATGGAGTATGCTAATCCACTGGCCAATGCTTGATCACTTCTTGAATGACATCATTGGTAACTATATATGGCAAATCAAACCACTTCTACTACGGGTCTTTCCACACTCGAATGTAAACGCAGTGGAAGTCTGCCTTTAACTCAGCATATTCGTCCAACTATTCATAGATGGTTGGGGACAACCATGGGCGCTGGTTGATGGCCATAAGAAAGCTTGACTCCATCAATACCCAAAAAATCTTTGTTTCAGTGACCTGCGCAGGGTCCTTTGTGGCCTAGAGGGAGGCAAAATGTGCAGCTTCCGACAATTCGGCCTCCACAAGAAGAAATTGGCTTTCCTCCAGTAGATCCCAAGCAACAAGCATGATGGAGAGTAGCAACCACACATAGTGGAAGGTCTTTCTCTCATCTTGGGTATCGCGATAATTCGCAAGGAACTCACTACATAAATAGCGTGACCAGTTAAACTACATGCCCTTTGTGCATTGTGCATCTAACGAGATCACAGGCGCTAGAAACTCTTTCGTGCGACATTTCCTCATAACCTTACCGGTTAGTATCTAGGTGGCAATTTTTACCATGGGATCACTGATGGATGTTATTGAGTACCTGTGCGGCTTCTTGGTAAGCTCAATTTTCTTCTTCATCCACTCTTCCAAGTCTCTCTCACTCGTCTTTCCGCCAAACTCCTTGGCCAGATTCAAACCTTCATGCAATAGGTGCATGATCCTGTGGATGAGCATATCCATGATGGGGATAAGCACACTAAGCCATCAGTGCCCATCGTGCACCAAAGTCAGTAGCTGCCATATACAGGTGGTATTAATGTTGGAGCGGTGGTAGTGGGGCACCCACAATAGGTCCAACAACTCGGATTTCTCTACTCTGCAGATCCATTCAATTGATTCCAACTCAGTGACACTCGAGTCTTTGTAATATACACTTCTCATATAGTTTTCTGTTGCAAGGTGGGGGAACCTCTCATGGTTAGCCAGGTCCCAATCTTCCATTATTAAAAGGGGAACCCACACCAAGCACAGACCTTCAAAGGTTATCTTTTCTAGTAATAGGGGCTTGTGAATGACAAACTTCTCTGAATCTGGGTCCTTGGTGACCTTCGACTTCCCTTTATGTAGAGGAATATACTCCGACAACTTGGTAATGGGATCCATGCCCTCAACATCTATATCTTCAGTGCCCTCTTCAGCCTCTAAATCTACAACCTTCTCAGGCTTCTTGTCCTTCTTCTATGTCTGGGCAGCAAAATGCTTCCTAGGTGACTCGCACATTGGCACCGACCATTTCTACTTGTCTTTGTTCAGGGTTTGGGTCTCCCGCACCGGTGTAAGATTTGGCCTAGGCAACCTCGGCATTGTAGGCATAGGAGCTGAAGCCTCCATGCTCACAACCTCTGGAACAGCTCCTTCCGAGGCGACAATTCCTCTAGTGCTTGCAATCTCAGTGACACCTGGTCATGACATGATGTCTCAAATTAATTTCCTGTCTAACTCGTGCAATTTATCAAACACGGGGTTTGCGATCAAATCTTCAAAGAACTCAACATTCATAAGCGATGGACAACACAGCTCAAAAAAGCTAAGGGTGAAAAGTGTTCTCTCCTGGACTAGCACACGTAATTATAGGGGAATTCGAATTCAAATCCAACTGTTCCCCCCAAAATTTGTCCATTAATGCTGATTTGGCGGCAAATCTCCAAATATTTCAGCCTTAAATGCCGCCCACCTGCTCCTCTTAACCATCTTTTGGTTGTCAAATCATGAAAAATGACTCTAACGGTCATTTTTTGGCTGTGCTGCGTGGTATCTCCCTCCATAGCACAGCTCCCTTCACGCAACTTCTGGTACTGTGACATCACCCTTTTTCGTGCAGCCTCCCTGTCGCATAGTCCCCAAAACCGGGCAATGTAGTTTATAGTCCCATGCTACCTTACGCCTAGAGCATTAAGACTATCCTGTCGTCATATAGTCATTCAGCCGTATCTCCTGCATACGGCTTCAATCGGCTTCTAGTCATCCTTCCTGGAAAAGGTTCTCCTTTCAGATTTGCGAGTTGAACTGCACCCCCATCTGTGATTTCTCTGATGACATATGGCCCAAACCAATGTGGCTGAAACTTTCCTAGAAACTTAGCGAACTTACTATCATATAATAATACCAAATCATTTACCTTGAATGTGCGTAGTTTGATGTGGCAATCATGCCAAGTCTTTTGATATTCCTTCTGGACTTGTTGATGGAATCCAGCCAAGAACCTATCTTCTTTGAGCTCCATGAGCTACACGAGCCGTTCTTCGAAGGCTCCGTGGTCCTCCATTCCTATGAAAGCTGCTATGCAGAGACTAGGCACAATATATTCCATAGGTATCACAACGTCTACGCCATAGACCAACTGAAAAGGTGTCTGACTTGTTAGCTTTTTGCAAGTAGTCCTGTATGCCCATAACACTGCCAGTATGTGCATGTCCAAATCATTCCTTTGCGTGTAGAAAATATTCGTCATAGCATTCTCCAATATCTTATTGAAGGCCTCAACTATTCCATTAGCTTGAGGATGATATGGTGTACTCTTCTAATGATACACCTGGAATTCTTATGTCAATGCGATGATTGTTTCATTGAGGAAGTGCGTACCACGATCACTCATAAACACTTTTGGACAACCAAACCTGGTTAACATGTACTCAAACAAGAATTTAGTTGTTGTGGCTCCTGTACAATCCTTCACTGGTTGTGCCTTCGCTCATCTGGTCAGATACTCCGTCGTGCGATGATATAGCGCGCACTTGTTTTCTTGCTTGGGGGCTGAATCAGTCCTACAAAGTCAATTTCCCATTTCTCAAATGGCTACAATGACACCTAAGGATTTAATGGCAGCTCGTCCCTCCACGATGGTCTGCCCATTCATTGACATGAATCTCATCCCCTACAATATTCTTTAGAATCTTTATGCAACATAGGCCACCACAACCCTGCACGCAAAATCTTCTGTGTTGTCACTTTTGTTGCATAATGTCCTCGCCCAACTCCTCCATGAGATTTAGCAAGGATGCTATTTCATTGAAAATCGAGCACATACCTTCGGAGTATCTCATCCGAACCCATCTTGTATAAATGTCTTACAATTACTGAGAAGTCTTTCGCACACACTACTAACTCTTTCTTTGCCTGGCTAGTGTATCCTTTTAGAGCTATCCTTGTGGTCAAAAAGTGGATAATATCTACAAAGTGGTTATCCGCTATGCACACCATGAAGAGCTGCACGTCGGGAAGCCCTTCCTCCAAATTAGTAGGCTCCTCCCCCATTTCAATTCACGACAAATGGTCAGGTCCTGCATTCAACCTTCCTGGCTTCACAATTACCTCAAAGTCATATTCTTGAAACAGTAGCAGCCATCTGCATATCTTCCCCCCCAACACAGGCTTATTGACTAGGTACTTCAAGGCAGAGTGGTCTGTGTACATCTTGAAATGTCCGCCCAACAGATAGTGTCTAAATTTTTGGAGTGCGTACACCATAGCCAATCCCTTGCACTTTGTCGTTGAGTAGTTCTTCTCAGCCTTTGATAATTTCCTACTCGCAAAGGCTATAGGGTGATCCATCTCTCCTTCACCAGCCTGTGTCAGCACTGCTCCCAACACAATACATGAGGCATCAACGTGTACATGGAATTCCTTCTTCCAATCTGAGAAGACCAAGATCGACGCGGTGACCATCTTTTCCTTCAAGACATCCAGACTGCACTGACATTCTTCATCCCAACATAATGTAGTGTCCTTCTTCAACAAATTCTCCATAGGCGCGTTAATCTGAGCATAAGCTTTAATGAAATTTCGATAATACCCAGTATGTCCTGAGGTTGCGCGTAGCTCTTTGAGACTCCTCAGGGCTTCCAAATTTACTATCACTCGATCTTGGCAGGTTCCACCATTAGTCCTTGCTTGCACACCACATGACCTAGCAAAATCCTAAAAGGGATAGAACAAGAATTTCTTCAGGTTCAGTGCCATATGATATCTTCGACACGTATCCAACATCATGTGTAGACTCATGACATGGCACTTGACTAACACAAACATTGTCCAGTCATCAAAATACACCTCAAAGAATTTGTGAATGAATTCTTTAAACGTCCCGATGACTACGTGAGAGAATATCGCCGACGCTTTCTTGAGTCCGAATGGCATCACCGTGTACTCAAAACACCCCCATTCCATCCCGAAGGTTGTTTTACTCCTGTCTTCTGGTGTGATCTTAATTTGTTGGTATCCAGAGAACCCATCAGTGAATGAATATGCCTCCTTCCCTTCAACATTGTCCAATACCTTGGCAGTAAATGGTGTCGGAAAGGGATCATGGACGCAGGTGTCATTAAATTTCCTAAGATCTACGCAAATCCATATTTCTCCCTTTTGTTTCTTTTCTTCGACCACCATTAGGCTCAACCAATCAGATTCTTCGACTAGTTCGATGATGCCTGCTTCTAGCATCTTATCCAACTCTAAGCGAACCTTTTCCTTATATTTGGGATTAAGGAAATATGGTCCCTGCTTAATAGGCTTTGCGTCCAGCTTTAAATTAATTTTTATCACACCCAAGTCACCTATGATGTCTTTCAAGTCTAAATGTTTTGTAAGAAAAAGATCCTGGTACTCACAGAGTAACTCAACAACTTTATCCACTGTGGCATCATCCCAATAATGTCCGATCTTCGCAAATTTTGGCTCCGCTCCAGTACCAATGTTTACTTGCCTAGTTTGAATTGTGAGATGATATCCAAGTTTTCTATCTATGGACCTTCGACCTCACAGTGGCCTTCCGCTTCTAGGATATTGATATTTCGTGTATCCTCATCCTCCCCTTTAGCAGTCATGTTATATCATTCTAACGCATGGCACAACTGGGTACTCCAATTTGGTTGAACTAATTCCAAAGGATCCAATGAAATTCTGAAGATCGTTGCATAAACCTCCTACAGGGCTTCATCGATGCTTTCAAACCCATCTTCAAAACTAAAGGTCATCAAGAATCCCTCAAGATATCCCACTCCACGGTGCCATGGAGGAACTCCGTTTCCAGGTACCAATTCATAGGGATTATATCCAAAGTATGACAAAAAAAGTGCACCCACTCTTACTGCGGCGAGTCTGTTCTGTAGACTTTAATTCACTTTTCCAAATGATCACGGAGATCATTTCTCCCATCATATTTCTCAGTTAACTGCACTTTAGGATGACCAAATCACAACCTCATCATCCTCCTATAATCGCACCATTCCTCAAAGTTGTCCTTGTGTGTACCCCACCATCGTGCAGGCGTAGCGTGCAGTGCCAAATCCAGTGCTTGAAAGCGATGATCCTCAGGGACTTCTCTTTCGAAAGCATCCAAAAACTTATCTACATTAGTTAAATCATCATAATAAGGTAAATTTCTTACCTTTTATGACACATAGTGAAGCGATTTAGTCATCATGTTGCAGTGCAGTGTAGATACTTCGTGCATCCTGTTCTGCCAATGTTCCAACTCTTCATTCGAATCTGAGGTACACGAACTTTTGCGATCACATGAAATCCATCCATCAAACGTTGGATTAACCCAGTCTTGGTCTCGCGCTATAATTTTATAGATTTGATCCAAATCGTCATCACTTTCTTCATAGTCGTGGACCAGTTCGGTATAGAGTGACCCTTTTGCAGGGTCCAAGGGTACTACAACAGGAAGCGATTTCCTCTCAAACGACATCATTCGCTTCTTCAAGTTGATGACTCCATTTATATCAATGGCCTAGTCAATTTCAAGGAGCATGGGGTATGCATTGCTATCATCAATGATTTCTATTACTTCAAAATTAGCCAACGCGCTCGCACCTTCTATATCTACAATGACTCCATGTAGTCATCCTATAGGGATAATCTTCTGCTGGTTCACCATCCTCAGTTGAATCGGAGATCACTGCAGCGTAGGTCTCCCTATCCTCTCCCATGTCTTTTAAGGAAAAACGTTCACATTAAACTCTAAATCCAGAATAACTTGGTCCATCTCATAGTCTCCTATATGTGCGATGAGCCTCATCTCATGCCCTATTCTTGCCTTATGTTTACTAATATTTCATACCACGTGGTGTCCCTCAGGAGCATTTTCCTAACCAGCACACTTGTTTATAAATTCTTGTAGCCCTTTCACAACCTTGCTATCATACAATAATTTCATACAAGTCTCCAAGAAGGTGGTAAGCATAGAGGGGTCAACCTCTCTAGGCGTGCTGGTATCTAGAAATTTGTTCTAACTTCTTGAGGTAGAGGCCTCAATGAAGTTTTTTTCACTTCCATGAATGTTTCCATCGCATGCTCTAGACCAAAACCAATCTCCTTTTCTGGGGATTTACGAACCCATCCACCTTCTTCAGGTTGTTTTCCCTTATTTTCACCAGTTGTGATCCTGCTTCATGCACAATATTAACATTTGGATCCTCCTCATGGGGTTCAACCTGCATCATTTGTAAGTTTTGGTTAGGGTGCTGAGGCTGCACCTTCTTCTCCCGCATCTTGGCTATTAGCACAGGACATTCTTCGATCGTGTGGTCAAACTGAGTGCAGTATTGAAATGATGGGCATGTCTGAGTCGTACACTCCCGCGTGTAGTGTCATGGAATTCCACAATTGTAGCAAATGACCTATCCACAACCCCTAGCAAGTCCTCCTCCTCCTTGGCCTCATCCACACCCCTGATATCCTCCACACACTCCACCAACTCTTTGATCTGGAGGCCGAGCTTTTTCTTGCATTCGATACATAGGTGTCCTTTCCATCATCAGCTCATAGCTACGACAGTGGAACTCATCATGGCCCCACCAATTTGTAGAAATCACAGAACAATTGTTGTGGTGTCTATACAAAATTTTGTAGAAAATGACAGTTATCCGTTACATGTTTTCCAGCCACCTGAAAAATAGCCCACCATAGCGCGTGCCCCGTACTTGGTCCTGCTGGGGCTTCTTGCCTCAGGGGCATTGGCCCCCCCCTTGTGATATAATTCGTGAAGACAGGGCAGTGATATTTATCATGCCCCTAGCTCTTACACTTGAGGCACCAGACTTCTTCGCGCGCCTTCGATCTAGCTTCCTTTCTTCAAGCTCTACAATTGTAAGCAGAGGTTTTGCAACTGCGACTGTATTTGTTGAACTCCTAAAGACGCGTCCTGAATAGGCATTTCATGCAATCTCATTGTGATTTCTTCGGCTTCTGCCTGGGTCTCTATCTACTGTTGTGACAAAGAAACCCTCAGGTATGGCAAGAGCAAGGTTATAAACCACTCGCGGTTCTGACCGTCTGTAAGCTACATATTAGCTTCTCGAATTACACACTTCAGTCTTTGATCCAACTCCCAAGGCATTTCACCAGCTCTCATTATGATTTCCTTGAATCCCACTATTGACTATGAGTCAGATTTGGTCTTACTAAACTCTTTGTTTAAAGCATCCTTAGTCTCTGCTAGCATTGCTACAGGATGCGCGACATAGTACTTGATGTACCATGTCAACGCGTAGTCTTGTAGGGAAGTAACTAAATTCACCTTCTTTATGTTGTCATCAATGATCTGCTACGTGGTCCACACTGCATTCATGACAAACCAAAACTGATATGTATCTTCACTCCCTATACCTTTGAAAATTGTAGTTTTATCGAGTTCGACATGTTGAACGATGGTGGTGGTGGTGGCGGTGTGGGCGAGGGTGTATTCTATGGAGGTGAATGTGGAGGTGGAGTGGATGGTATCGGTGGGAAACCTTGTCTTATCAACTGGACAACACTCTGTGGTGAAGCCTGTACTGCTCCCTCATCATCACTCAAAGGAGGTCCAATAAACAGGCTATATTCAGGGCCTGTTCTTCCCCTATCTCTAAAAAGCTTCCCACTTCACGTGGCTCAAAACATTAAGGCAATGGCATAACCCATTTCTCACACAACAACATCTTAATCCAGGTATTCAAAGATCTTAGATACTTACCTCACAGTCCCTTGAAGAACCATCGCTTTACTTCATTGTACCTGACTAAGGTGTCAACCACCAAATCTGTAACAAATCCTCCTATAACCCGATCAAGCCAATGGTCAACAATGCACATGATCTAATCTTCAGAAACTTACCTCCACACTAATTCTGGAGTCCACACTATTGGACCATAAAGCTTCCACCTTCCTTGGTCGTCTACCAATTTAGCTATCCATTCATATAGCTCAATCAGGAAGTTGCAGAAGAAAATCTCATGTATTTCTATGTATAAGTATCTGTCCAGCCACTGTTCTTTTGATAGGCACGGATTCCTATTTTCCTACACCGTGAATTCGTGTATCTTTCTATCCAACCACTTCTCAATTTCCTTCTTGGTCGGATTTCAGTGATGAGACATCAAACATCTCCTTAAGCAGATCCCAATCCTAACAACAGAACCATTTGTTGGCTTAGTGGGTTCTCACGCAGGTTCATAGTCAGTTGCACCAAACAAAACCCTACACTACTAGCCCTTTCGGCATCAATCTGTGTAGCACAGATTGAAGTCTCACCCAAAGCAGTATGGGGGGATGCTGGAACCAAGTTTCCACATCCAGAGATTAGTGTGATGTCTTTTTATGCCCTAGATCTGCCTCCGCGCAGATCTATAAGCCTCTAGGGCTTGGTATCTTAATTCCCTTCGAGTGGCCTCTAGACCTCCGCAAAGGTCTACGACTGCCTTTTGGAGACCCTAAACAAGAAAATTAGCTACTTACACACACCACAGATTGACCTTAGATCAGTATTTACTCAAATCTACCTAAGTGCCTAATACACTTAATAGAAAGTGTTGTGAATTTCATGTAATTGTTTAACATTAATTGCCTTCAGTTAATAAGATAGATCAAGTAAATTCACGCATCAATACATCATTATTTCATAAAGACATCATTTCACCACATCATATATCACAATCATACATAACATAAGTAAAGAGATAAAACATAGGAATTTCTGCAACAACCTTCTTTATTGATCTTCAGTATACGTTTATAGACTCAAAACTTCCCTGTGCACTCAACTGTAGGGGTCTGCACAATTAGATGTGAACACTATTCTAGGCCTCTGTGCACTCAGTTGCAGATCCTTTCCTCCCTCTAGACTCCTTCCATCGTACCCATAGACAAAGGCATCTCTATGCCTTAGACTCTCTAAAACACACCTATTTATACAATCCCATGGTTCTCGGACCATGGGTAGATCTTCAAAAACCGACTCAAGTTTACATAAGAGGGTAAAAACCCTTTTTGACTCTTAACTAACTCTGCACTCTGCGTCCACAATTCATGGAGACTTTACATATTTTTACATCAAAACTTGGGATTTTTCCCCAAAACTGACCTAGGGGACCCCATCCCAATACTAGACCTTGCTCTGTGATTATTTCTTTGGGTAATACGTTATACAGGATACCGGAGATAGCCCTGTGTTACACTAAAAAATGTCACCATGACCATTTACAGTTAGGATGACTCTATCAACAGTCATGCTACCCTCTTAGGCAAGTCTTATGCCTCTGCTCTCCATGTCAAACTCCAAAAAAGAGAGAAAGTCTTTCTAAATGTATTTATCTCTGGGGACGCAGGTTCTCTCAACCTTACCTGCGGGGACGCACCCAATGTTCACAAAAGCTGCGTCTTTGGACGCTCTGTATGTAAAGGTGCAGGTGCGTCCCCCTGAAAAGGTTAAAATGCGCAAGTTTCATCTTTAAAAAGTCACTTGTGGTCATTTCTAGAGCATTCTAGAAGGTTGTTCGACGTGTATTGAGCGTCTCCAGATGGTTCATGCACTCCTACCAAAGAGGAACTTATCCCATCAATAGGGGAGCTATCCCATCCAAAGAGGGGATTATCCCATTGATGGTGGACCTGATTAACTTCCTCTTGAGCACTATAAATATAGGCATTGGGCCAGAAGGAGAGGAGGTTGAAAGCTATACATTTCTAAGGGTAAATGCTGCAGGAATTAGGACTCCCATTTAGAAGCTTGTGAGGAGAGATTGCCATCTTTGCTTGTTCTATTTGGAAGTGGGTGAGCTTTGTCAAAGTAAAGGAGAACTCTTGATGGACCCTGGGAAGGACTTGCACAACACTAAGGCTCAGGTTGTATTTGTTCCTTTTGTTACCTATTAATGCAAATGAGTCCATTCTTCTCAATAACTTGTTATTTATGAGTTGTTTCATGTACTCTTTGGTCTATGTGTTAAATATGTTTTATTCTATGAGATTATCAAGTGCTATTTAATCGTTTGATTGTTAGTGTATGCAGGTTTCAAAGTGAAGTTGGAGCTCATCCGGATCAGTGGAGCTGGACTGCTACAACAGCGTTGGATTACAGGTAGGATCTAAACACTTGATTTCCCGTATAGTAAATGCATGTTTAGAGAAGGATTGCTCTTGTTTGTCTTGTTTGTCACTAGAGAGTCTTAGGCTCCTAGGGAGGTTGGTTGTGTCTGCACAATCAACTCTTTCCGCCTGACACCCTGCCTACCGCCACCTCTTTGATCTCTTCTAAGAAATTCAACAAGCTCATCTCCCAGACTAGGAAATTTATTTTCTTTCTGGTTCGCTCTCAAAGTAAGGGGAAGATCGTAGCCACATCCATGGCCCCCGGGAAGGGTTCCTCCACACAACAGAAGCAAGTAAATATGGTCATGAAATAATACATGGGCATATTCTCCTCACCCATAGGGGTATCATTTCACTTTCAAGTCAAGCATTCATTTGATCTGACTCCCGAAGCACCTCTACCAAACAGGCTGATATATCACCGCTCCATTGTGGAAAATTCCAAGTAAAAGCAACGACATGATCAACATCGAGTGTCACACAAGTTTCAGGGGGGCGAAAAATTTTGGTTGCATTTGCAGAAAGAATGCCTTACCAAAGCCCATCGAAATTTCAGACCACTTCGATATGGTTCTTACACCATTACCAAGGATGTGGGAGACAATGCTTTGGAGCATAGCATTCCCCCATTCCTTGGCTTGCACCTAGTCTTCAATGTGTACTGAGTTTGACCATGCTTCCCACTATTACTGGACATGTCAGACATTGCAGAATAGCTGACACCAGTAGAAGTTTCCTCATCTCATGGAGGAACTCAATGCAATGGGGACCATTGATTCATAAGGGGGGAGAAATGATCCAGGTGGATATTGGTGGTCACATACCTATCCCACTTGGACCCCCACCATTGTGTCTTTTAGCTTCTCAGTTTCCTTATTTGTAGCACAATTTACTATTTTTGGCAGTTTTTTGGGTCCTGAACTTCCAGAGCCGTTTTGAGGCCCTAAACGACAATTTTTTGGAAAAATTTATTTGGTGATTGGAGCAATCATGTTGATAGTTGTAGTATTTCGAGAGATCTTTCCAACGAGGTATCATACTTGTCAAAAAGAGATAATATTATCAAGTTATGACCCCAGGAAGTTGGTTTCCCAACTAACCCCAACGAGGCCCATAAACTCTTGGTGTTTGTTGACACCTAATCATAGGGATTGGGTGAAAAATTGTAAATAGTGTAAATAATTAATAAGAGAAAATGAAGAGTCACCAGGAGATGAAACTCAAGAGACACTCCCTCATGTATATAACTATGAACATCCCAAATGAATAAACACATTCTCATTTGAGGAGTTACCTCCTGGTCTGATATGGTATCGGAGGTAGCGCCATTTTTTGGCCTCCCTCTACTTTGTAACTCCCATTCTACCTATTCTGCCCATTTTGCCTATGTTCTGCATCCTTTGTAGAATTGACACCTCTACCATTGCTCCAATATTTGTGTAGAATAGAGGAAGGATTGAAAGTTGTGGAGGATTCAGGTATGCTGGTGCGGTGAGAATGGATTGAAAACCATGGAGGATTCATGTACGTTGGTGCGGTGAGAACAACCAGTCAACTGAAGGAACTATGGTATTACTTTGTTGTGGTATTGTATTATGTCGAATGTTGTGGTATTAATTCGTTGAATGTTTTCCATACCACTGTAATACATTGAATTAGATTATGTTGTCCGCATTCACCTATGTTGGCTCGATAGCCACAATTCATTTGAATGTTGAACGCATACCTATGCTCCCATATGTTATGTTGAATGCTAGCTTCTACTCACAAAAATTCTTTGATGCTCCTCTCTTGATATCTGCAACAGTCACCTATACTATGTGCAATACCCTTTGCTGGTGAGCTCCCCTTCCACAATGATCTATAATCCTGAATACCGTCTTTGATCTAGAGAGACAAAGAATTTACATACTATTGCATATTGTCCCTGTTACGAAATTTAAAAGGATATTCCGATACGAAAGCCCAGTATTCTAATGGTTTGGCTTCATGCAGAAAAGAATTAGTTGAGTCGAGCAGATATGCTCGTTGCTGACTCCTTAACTGCATTTGGGGTGTAATGTCATTTATGTTGAAGGGCCTTCCATTCTCTGGGTTTATGATAGCTCCATAATCCTTGTCCAATACTTTCTCAAGGTCTATTTAGTTGAACAATATTTTTCCTGTACTTAACCAGCGTAATGTATACTCCTCCTCACAATTAATACCCTCGCCTCTATTATAACATATATTCTGCTATCACATAATTAATACCTCCCCTGGTTCATAACCCCGACAGTTATAACCTCGCGCATTAACACGTCCCCCATATACTACCTCCCCCTATATAACCCCTCCCCCACAAAATACCTCTTTCCTATATATCAAAGTGATTTTTTTTTCCAAATTTACACCAAAACTGCATTTTTTAACACTAGAGGTGAAATTTTTTTACATTGGCAGTAGAAGTATGTTTACAGTACACATATTTTTAAAATTCACTCATTGATATCTATTGTGGGAGTGGTTCTCATCGGCAAGGAGAACTATCCAGAATGGTCATGGAAAATCAAGCACACTCTCATTTTTAATGAGCTGTGGAAAGGAGTGCTTGTTGGAGAGAGAGACAAAGAACCAAAACAACCTACCTCAGACAAGGAATTCTCCTTTTGGGAAAATAAGAATAGAAAGGCTTATGCCTTGATTGCAGCATCAGTAAATGAAGAGGTGAGTCACCATATTTCACCATTTTCAAGTGCTTTCAAAGCCTTAAAAAAACTGAAGGAACTCTATGACTAACACTCTGCACTTGAAGTTGTTCAATTCATGATTAAATTGTTCAGCCTTGAATTACAAAATGATGATCCTCTTGCTCTTGCATGAGAAGTAAAATCTATTATGCATGATATCAAAGTCACTAATGTTGAACTATACATTCCTCTTATATCTTTTGTTACGGCACTTTATCCCACTTACTCAAATTATATTGAGTCATTTCAAGCAAATGGAAACCTCAAAGAAATTACCTTTGATTCCCTTGTGAAAAAAATTGCTAAAAGAGACAAAGCTTTTGGGAAGAATATAGCCCATTAGTCTTCTAAAGAGGTTGTGTGTCTTGCACATAGAGAGAAGAATCTTGCTCAAGATTCTTCCAGAGGAGGTGGTCTAAGAGGAAGAGGAAGAAGAAATTTCAGAGGCAGGGAGGGCAGACACTCTCAAGGAGAAAAGTCAGATTTGCATTTCATGCGTTGCAATAGAGATGGATCACATGATGCATCCACATGCAAGTTCCCTTGGGACATAATTGAGCAGGAAAGAACCAACCCAAAGGTAAAATTAATGACAAAGAGAAAGGTAAAGCACCTGAATCCACTCACTATGTTGTGGCACATTGTAATATTTGAGTAAATGAAGACTTATTTAATGCTTCACTTACTTCTTGGAAAAATGATTGGTTGATTGATTCAGGAGTAACTTGCCACATGACCTTTAGAAGATATTCTTTTGAAGAATTTACTGACAATGTTGATGGAGCAGTATACTTTGCAGACAAATCAAAACGCAAGCTATCTGGGCTTGGCACAATCAGGCTTAAATTGCCCGGTCTTCCAGATGTTCTTCTGCATGATGTTTTATATATCCCACAACTGAGGAAAAACTTGTTGTCCTTGATCCACATCCTCCAGCAAGGACACTCCATTCATATGTTTGATGGCAAGGTTGAGGTGAGAAAAGCATCATACCACTCACTTGTCATGATAGGGATAGAAGAAGAAAGGCTTCTGAAGCTGCAAGGTACCTTTACTCGTGCACAAAATTTCTCATACAATTCTCATTATGATCAAGGTACATTTCCATGAAGTTTATTATCGCATGCTATATTTGGACACTTTAACTATCACAACCTCCGCTTGTTGAAGAAAAATGATGTTACTGGTTTTCCTACAATTCCTAGGAAACTTAAGCATTGTGATGCTTGCATTCTGGGAAAGCATAGAAAATAGTGTTTTCATGATTCACATTCGAGAGCACATAGAAAACTTGAACTCATTCTTTCAGATTTATGTGGTACAATGCATATTCCTTCTGCAAGTGGAAATAAATATATGATGACATTTATTGATGACTACACCAGAATGTGTTGGGTTTATTTATTGAAGAACAAATCTGATGCTTTTCAAACATTCAAGAACTTTCATACATGGATTGAAAATGATGCACAATCTCATATTAGCTCTATTCGCACTGATAATGGAAAAGAATACAATTCAAATGAATTTGAAAACTATCTTCGCCAACATGGGATCAAACATCAAACAATTGTGGCTTATAATCTCCAATAGAATGGAGTAGCTGAAAGAATGAATAGGATAATCTTAAATATGGTGTGCTCCATGATGTTTTTCAAGAATGTAAAATTGATGTTTTGGGTTGATGCAGTTATATGTGTTGTATATGTAAAGAATAGATTTCCATCTAATGCTATTAGAAACAAGACTCCATATGAAATGTGGTATGGGCACATTCCTTCGGTAAAGCATCTCAGGGTCTTTGGTTCCACTTGTTATGCCTTGATACCAAAAGTACATAGAAACAAACTTGGTGCAAGGAGTCATAAGTGTATCTTCTTGGGGTATTCAAACACCTCCAAAGCATACCGTCTCTATGATTAAGTTAATACAAAGTTTGTTGTATCTAGAGATGTAATCTTTTTTGAATCTTTCAAAGCTGACAATGTTGTTGAGCAGCAACTTGATCGCTTGGATAGATTCAAAAATGAAAAATCATTTCAAGAATTTGATAATAAAATTCCACATCTTGAAGGGGGGATTCCTATACTAGATCAACCTGTGGAATCTTCTTCTTAAGCACTCTATCCCCGCATGAAACTCCAATCACTGATGATACTTTGAGTGATGTGATTGACAGAATTTGGAGACTCAATCTTGATTCAGTCCCAACTCAATCAACCAAGAAGCCTAGACCATCTGAGAAAGGTCCCCCAAAGTGGCTGACAAAGACACTTGAAAGTGTTCATCCTGATGAGGTTGGAAAGACAAGAACAAGAAATTCAACCCGGAAAAATGGAGGTGATGTAGATGACTTTGATTCACCTGTTGATATGGATGTTTCTTATGATTGTGAATGGAATTTTCCTATAGATTTTGAACCAACTTCCTTCAAAGAATCTGCTTCTCATGATGAATGGAAAGAAGCGATGCAAAAGGAGAATGATGCCTTGATAAAGAATGGCACTTGGAAGCTAGTTGATCCTCCATTGGGAACCAAACCAATTGGCTGCAAGTGGGTCTACAAGAACAAGTATAAAGCTGATGACTCACTTGAAAAGCACAAATCTAGGCTTGTGGCAAAAGGTTTTTCACAGAAGGAAGGGGTCGATTATGAGGATACCTTTTCCCCCACAATAAAATGGGCTACCATCCGGACACTCTTTTCCCTAGCAGCTCAGAATGGTTTGAAAGTCCATCAAATGGATGTAAAAACTTATTTCTTGAATGGAGATCTAAAAGATAATTTTTTTATGTCCCAGCCTGAAGGATTTGTTGTGAAAGGACATGAACATAAAGTATGCAAACTTGTGAAATCCTTGTATGGCCTCAAACAAGAAACTTGAGCCTGGTATGAAAAATTCGCTGAGCATCTTTTGAAACTCAATTTCAAACATTATGATCTTGATGATGCAACTTTGTTTGTCAAGAAAGCTGGCAAAATAGTTGTATATCTTGTGGTATATGTAGATGATCTTTTGATGACAGGGAACAATGAGAGCTACATTGCATCCATAAAGAAGGAATTGAGGAAAGGTTTTGAAATGACTGATTTGGGCTATGTTCATTACCATATTGGTATTGAGGTAACTCAACATCCGAAATCCATATTCCTTTCTCAAAATAAGTACATTGGAGATCTATTGAACAGGTTTGGCATGGATGAATGCAACAAACTATAGACAGCTTGTAGGAAGTCTCAACTACCTGACTACTACCAGACCAGACATTTCATTTGTTGTTGGAATCTTCCCCAGGTTTATGCAAAAGCCTTTGTGAGGGACATTGGTCTGCTACAAAAAGAGTTCTAAAGTACTTGAAGGGAGCTCAAGACTTTGGACTCAAGTATACACAGGTGGGCGACTTCAACTTGATTGGATACTCTGATTCAGACTTCGATGGAGACAAAGAAACTGGGGTATCTACTTCTGGTTATGCTATGAGTCTTGGATCAGGAGCTGTCTCCTGGAGATCATGCAAACAATCAGTTCCAGCAGATTCCACAAAAAAGGCATAATATGTGGCAGCAACTGAGGCAATAAAAGAAATTGTGTGGCTCAGGAAAATTCTAGAAGATTTGCAGGTAAAACAAGTACATTCGACTCCACTCATGATTGACAATACCTCTGCAATAAAGTTGGCCAAGAACCCAAAGTTCGATGATCAAACGAACCACATCAATACAAAATATCATCTGATTCGACATCATTTTGAGGCCAAAACAATCCATGTTCTCCATTGTTCCACTAATGAGAAGATTGTAGACATCTTCACCAAAGCGTTGGGAAGAGAAAAGCTTGAAAGATTCAGAACGATGGTTGGACTCACCAACATCCCTTCAGATTAAGGGGGGGAATGTTAACACCTAATCATAGGGATTGGGTGAACAATTGTAAATAGTGTAAATAATTAATAAGAGAAAATGAAGAGTCATCGGGAGATGAAACTCAAGAGTCTCTTCCTCATGTATATAACTATGAACAACCCAAATGAATAAACACATTCTCATTTGAGGAGTTACCTCCTGGTCTCACAATGTTACATCTCCTTGGGTTAGGGTTTTGGTTGTTTAGGGTTTTCTCTTATTGTTCAATAATAAAAAGGCCCTTGAGCCTCATTGTAACTCAGTTCAGAGGCATGTAGCCACCACATCTCTTCTTAGAGGTAAGCTACCATCGCCCGAGCTAGTCTTATTTCCATTCTGTTTGTAAGTATACTTCAATATTTGATATTAATGAAATGAAGTGTTATTTCTGCTGCATCTCTGTATTTATGGTTACATTTGTAATTTTTTGCGTTCATGTTTAAATCTGAATCATACTTTGTGAAATTCTCTCTAACTTAGTCCAATCATTAACTGAAAATGAACCAAACCAACTGAAAACTATACTGCAATGTGAAAGATGAATTTTTTTTATTACAATTGAATCCACACTCGAACTCTAGTTTACACCTAAACACCAATTGCTAAAAACTAAAAAATGAAATGCCAAAATGAAAGAATGCTCCATCTTGTGAGCTTAGTTATGTACATTGTTCCTATTCTAACCAACTAAATGTATCTTTCTTCAAGTTATATGAAACTTCCAATGCAACCATTCTAACATTTGTTTTGGAAACCAGACTCCTTGATTATAGTTGGTTAAAATAAAAACTTGACAATATAATGATAACTCAGAATAAACTTGATCTTCACAGTGAAACCATGGTTGCAAATTTGAATTAAAAAACTCTTGAATATAAATGACTACAAGATCATCAAAGTCATAGATGTCATATCTTTCTTGACCTTGAATGTATTTTGTAATTTTATTATCATGGTTGAACTTTTCACACATGTTTTCTATTTCAAATTCATGATCTAAAATAGAAAATTCCCCACTCTCAATAACAGAGGGAAGCAATATGTCTTTTTGTTGTTGTTGAGAAGAAATTCTAAAAAAATGATCTTGATATGGAAAAAATTACCGATCATTTAAAATTATAAACTCCATTTGAATTTCCTTGGAATACTCTTCTAAGAAATGAGTCTTTTCTTCTAAGAAACATTTGCATGACCTTAAACAAGAGGACAAAAATGCAAAAAAAATAATTTTCCACTTCACCATCAGTATACCCATCATTCCATTCTCCAAAAACCTTGAATAGAAACATGATCTACTACATATTCTTTTTTGTCCATGTATACATTTTCACACTTGACTTTAAGAAGATCAGTGAAGTCATGAAAATTTTTGATATGCTTCAAAGTCAGGGTCAAATCATCACCACTAAATTTTGGTCCATTTCTGAGAAAATATTCAGCTTTGGGTAGATGATTAGGAAAATAAGGAATAACTGTAAAATCTAAACTTGCCTACCTTAAAAAAAAAGTAGTAGCGTCTGAGTTCTTCATTGGCCTAGTGAAATAACCATCGAATCATTTGAGCTATGAATCCTTCTGACAATGGAGTCACCATGGATGCTTCTAACTCTAGATTCTTGAAACTAGAGTTGCCAAAGAAAACACCTTGTAGCCAAAAATGATATACAAATCTCTCTTTTCCCTCATAGATCTGATCTTAAATAATAAAGTTGTTTAGGGAAAATATGACTTTTGCTCCCGAGCAGAGAAGTGAAAATGTTATCTCTTGAAATCTGACCCTTCAACCTCGATAGGGATCTCTCTCTAAAAAGTAAACTATGGCCACTATAGTAGAATGTTTGCAATTGAGTCCTATTGTCACATTTATGGAAAATGATTGAAATTTGGTTGGACTATGTGAAATTTCCACTATTGGGCATGGAGTCTAACCCAATTAGGTCTTATACAAACATCTTTTCGTTGAGTAAAACACAAAAGAAAGGTAGTAGTAATTCTTTTCACACTTCAGTGATTTAGAGGAAGATGAAGGAAATTAGTGCAAGGGTTAAGAGAACAACAATTATTAATGCCAGAAAAATAAAGAAAAATTAGCATAAAATATAAATCCCAATCTTATATTGTTTTTATCGGGCAGGAGGAAAATATAATGAAAACAAAAAATAGACGGAGAAATACAACACAGGAATTTCTGCTCACGAAGTCGTTCTTATAGTTCAAGAGCTAGCCTTTCAACAAAAAAAAAGTATGAAGGCGTGTTCAAATTGCGAGAAGCTCCCAAACATTCCTAGAGTGGGACCTATTGACTGAATTGGTATTCCTCGATGTGTTGCCGAGTTAATGCCATAGGGCCGTGAAAATAGAATTAATAACGTATTAATATGTTTATAACGATGTGGATTCCATGACTAATAAAGGTACTTCCAATAGTTCTTTCTGTCCATTTCTTCCCAGTCTTGCAATAAAAAACAAATGAAATTGTCCTGAGGTGAAACATCTATTTTATTTAACATAAAGGCGTATTGATTTATATTATTGACTTTTGCATGAAAAACCTTCTATCTTCAGCACACGGTTGTGTGAAATGAAGCGGGTTACCAGAACAATATTGATACCTCACAAAATTGTTTCAAGACTATGTTCAAATAATTAACACAAACCTAACAGATTTATTAAAACTTTGATTTTATAATAATACGAATTTATAATATTTTTTTGGTGAAATAGTGTTGAATAAATGTAAATTGTAAATGAAAGGAACACTTACATGATGATGCTAATCTTCATTATATAATCCATGAAATATGTATTGGGATTAGTGAGGGAAAAATCAAATTAAATATGATCCCTCTGATCTCCCAGGGCTTGTTGAATGGATTTGGAAATGCAGTCATATATTACCATTTATTTTTTATTTATTCTTTAATTTTAATTATATTAATGTTAATTTATTGTTTTAATAATTTTATATGTTATATATTTATTTTCAGCGAATCAAAATGATCTGGGAATCTCATAGCGTTTGTAGAATTGTAGAATGGATACGGAAATTCTTGCAGGTTTTACTATATTTATTAATGATCTGGGGAATCTCGTAGCGTTTGTAGAATGGATACGGAAATTCTTGCAGGTTTTACTATATTAATTTTATTTTATTTTTAATCATATTAATTTTATTTTTTTAATTAATTTCAAATTTTATATATTTATTTTGCCCCGTCAAGATTACCGGGTCTGGTCTAATTGATCCGCAAATATCAATAGAGTTTTCAATATTAATTTAATTTATTTTTTAATTTTCATTATATTAATATTTTATTTTTTTGTTGATTACTAATTTTATTTATTTTTTAATTTTCATTATATTAATATTTTTTTTGTTGATTAGTAATTTTATTGAAAAATAAAAATATTATATTATATTTTAAAATAAAAATGCAGTCCACTAGATTTTGGATAGACAAAATCTAGAATCCATATTAATTTTATTTTTTTAATTAATTTCAAATTTTATATATTTATTTTGACCCATCAAGATTACCAGGTCTAATTGATCGAGAAATATCCATGGATTTTACAATATTAATTTAATTTAATTTTTAATTTTTATTATATTAATATTTTTTTATTGATTAGTAATTTTATTGAAAAATAAAAAATATTATATTATATGTTAAAATAAAAATGCAGTCCACTAAGTCTTGGATAGCTGGAATCCAAAAACTATTAATATTAAATTAATTATTTTATTTTATTATTAATATTAAATTAATTATTTTATTTTAATTATTATTTTATTTTATTATTAATATTAAATTGATAATTTTATTTTAATTATTATTTTATTTTATTTTTATTTTAGTTTTAGTTTTAGTTTTATTTTTATGTTTATGTTTATGTAAACTGATATAGTTAAAACAGAACATAACAAAATAAAATAGGATATTACAAGATTAAAACATGATATTACAACATCTCTACCAAACTTAATTCAACAACAACAACACTAATATGAGTATCAAGAATGAGTTTGAGGAAACATTTTAAACAAATAACTTTTCAACTGTACAGTCTAATAGAAAATTTTTTATTTTTCAATATTCTTCAATATCCAATTGAAATTCAATCAACTCTACAATAACATTATTTATATATACAATAAAAAAGCATTAGATATCAAATTCAATGGTGCATTTACATTTTTCCTAAAATATTTACACAAAGAAAAAATAATAGATATTGATGTAAAATATCCAATTGAAATTCAATAAACTCTACAATAACACGATTTACATATATAATAAAAAAGCATTAGATATCAAATTCAATGGTGCATTTACTTTTTTTAGTAAAATATTTACTCAAATAAAAAATAATAGATATTGACGTAAAAGATATTGAAATTTTGAATAGCTAAGAAAGGACTTGAGAAAAAAAGAAACTCATCAAAAATAATTGATTGGGAAATTTACTCAATATTGAGGTTTTAGACCCAAAGCAATGGGTTTAGAACTTAAATAATTAATTAATTTACTTGAATGGTTAAATATGGATTAAGAAATATTAAGAAATTTAAATAAAGATTAATAAATATTAAGAAATTCAAATAATTAATGTAGTGCATTACAATGATTAAGTTCTGATATTAATGCAACCCATTACAAGGATTATCTTATGATATTAACAATCTATTGTTTTATTAATAAATAAGTAAAATGATTTTAGAGTAATTTTAAATATGAAAAAAATTAATATATATGAATGTGTTGTTTTATAAATTTAATAATATCATTTTAATTTGATATTTCTGTATTCATTATATTAAAAATTTTAGCTTAGGTTTAGATCCAGCAAATGTGACTTGTTATTATAATATTGATATTAAATATCATTAAGTTTTGAAAGATAAATAATTAAAAATACTAATGTGATTGTTTATTATTTAAATTTCCTAATATTTATTAATTTAACCTTCATATACCACATAATCCTAATCATGTAGATATTAATATAGTGCATTACAATGTTTAAGTTGTCATATTAATAGAGTCCAATACAAGGATTATTTTATGATATTAACAATCTATTGTTTTATTAATAAATAAGTAAAATGATTTTAGAGTAATCTTAAATATGAAGAAAATTAAGATATAGGAATGTGTTGTTTTAGAAATTTAATAATATCATTTTAATTTGATATTTCTGGATTCATTATATTAAAAAATTTAGTTTAGGTTTAGAGCCAACAATTGTGTCTTATTATTATAATATTGATATTAAATATCATTAAGTTTTGAAAGATAATTAATTAAAAATATGAATGTGATTGTTTATTATTTAAATTTCTTAATATTTATTAATTTAACCTCCATATACCACATATTCATAATCATGTAGATATTAATGTAGTCCATTACAATGATTAAGTTGTGATATTAATGTTGTCCATTACAAGGATTATCTTATGATATTAACAATCTATTGTTTTATTAATAAATAAGTTAAATGATTTTAGAGTAATTTTAAATATGGAAAAAATAAATATATATGAATGTGTTGTTTTAGAAATTTAATAATATCATTTTAATTCGATATTTCTGGATACATTATATTAAAAATTTTAGTTTAGGTTTAACATTTTTTATCCTTAACACAATGGAAAATTGTGTAGTCCAACAAAAAGATAAAATTGTGTTTTCTAGGCAATTTTTTGTTGGCATTGTGAATTAGGTGTTGTCCTTGATGGAAACCTACCTAATGAGTTGTTCTTATTTGATATTATAAATATATTTGTAGAAACATTATAGCATCAATATTAAACATAGACCTTAATATAAACATAATTATAGGTTTACTAACATTAATAATCTTGGATTATAGAGATTAGGTTTAAAAAATTGTGGAATTGTGTTCGGTGTTGTAATAATGTTATGATCACTCATTTGATTTTATACAATGTGTATATGTGAAGCTTTTCTGTATGTGTAAATGATAAATTATGTATGTATGCTACTTCTAATTTTATTCAACATTAAATTGTTTTGTTGATATCAAATGTGTTTTCTTTTTCTATTAGATGATTTCATGGTTTGATCATGGATCCATCTATTTGGAGTTGTCTTCCATTAGAAATTCTTGAACTTGTCTTCCTATGGCTACCTTTATCAGTTGTGATAAAGTTTAGCACTGTTTGTAAGAAATGGAAGAATTTTTTTCAAAACCCTTCTTTCTTGTTACGTTCCAAGCATGTCTCTACGAACCAATTTGGATTTATGGTTCCTTTTCTCAATAGTGAAGACAATTATTTTGTTGGTGAATACCTTAATCAGAATGGACACATATCTCAATTTCATTTGCGATTCATAGATTCAAGATACAGAGTAGAGTCTACTATTGGACCAATGGTGGTTTTATCCTTACCAACAGAATGCTCCCATACACTCAACTATTTCGTAACGAATCCATTTACAAAGGCCTTTAAGAACATAGGGCCAATACAAATTGGAGAGTGGGGATTCTTTTCATTATTGAAAAATGTAAGTAGCAGAAAATATGACTGGGTTGTTCTAAAACATATGTATGACATAATGCAGTCTAAATTTTATGTTTGCAGTAGTCTTGATAGGGTATTGAAAAGGGCTGTTGTTCCATTTGGTGGCACTTCACCCCCTAAGAATGGCGTGTTTTATAAAATTAAATTGTTTTGGTTGTATCTCGACAAGGAGTATGAAGATTATCCTCGGTACGGGTATACGGTGTATGTTGTTAGAAATATACATGGATCAATTGATATGCCTTGTCAATGATGGCTCCACTTCTGTATGGTCAATTGAAGAATTAGATCATTTCCAATTTGGTCAACTGTGCATTGAAAGAAGAATTGACTACTTTGAGGATGATTGGGGTTTCAGATGGAAGTTGTTGGAAGAAATTTCTGCAGATATAAAGAGAAAATGTCCTGGTTATCTTCCAGTTCGAATAGTCCATGGTCTCGTTCTTATTTGCAATTGTAGTGAAGTTCCTTTCCTATTATATGACATGATGACTGACATTTGTTTTCCAACAAATATTGACAATTCAACAAATGAACAAATGTCTGGGTTTTGGTACCCAACGCTGGAGGATTGCAGTGATTTGATTATGGAAATGTTTTTTCAATTTCTCCCCGTATGGATTCCGTTGATGAGAATCCACCATTGGATATGGATATGGATTCTTTGGATATTAATATTCTTAGGAGTTCCTATAAATATTTCCATTTTATATACTCTCTATGGTTGTGGAAAATATTTCCATTTTTGTCTCTATACATACTATGGGTCTTTATCGTAATACTTTAAAATTATGATGTAAAATATTTCACATTGGTAAATTTATGATGTAAAATCTTTCATATTGTTTCCCCTAAAGTTTTCCGAATTACATATAAATGTGTCTCGATGTTATGCATTTTTCTTTGTTTATATAATTATAATTGCTATGAGTTATGTTATACATGTTATTTGTATTGGTTTTTGTCATTGATTCTCAAACAATGTTATATCTTTATGTACATTTTAATATTTGCATTTATATTTTGATAGTATATAGTTCCAAATTTTTAGATATACTTCCAAGTCATATCATTCTTAGAGTATTGTGTCCCAATAGTATGGGTTTTGTTTTGATTCTAATATGATACATGGAAATTTAGACTTTTTTGTTTAAGCCATTTGGAAGAATTCATTTATGCTTTTAGCTATTTTGAAAAATTCATTTTTGTTTTTAGCCATTTGGAAAAAGCCTTATACATTTGGATAAGTTTATTTGGTTGGAAAAAATAACATATACACCTTTTATGTTTTTTTACGATTTCCAAAAAAAAAAACTTGTGCCTTTTTCATTCTTTTGTGTTTGTTTATAGCAATTATTTGATTGAGTATGGAAATGTTTTTGCAATTTCTCCCCGTATGGATTCTGTTGATGAGATTCCACCATTGGATATGGATATGGATTCTTAGGATATTAGTATTCTTAGGAGTTCCTATAAATATTTCCATTTTATATACTCTCTATGGTTGTGGACAATATTTCCATTTTTGTCTCTATACATACTATGGGTCTTTACCGTAATACTTTAAAATTATGATGTAAAATATTTGACATTGGTAAATTTATGATGTAAAATATTTCATATTGTTTCCCCTAAAGTTTTCTTAATTCCATGTACTTGTGTCTCAATGTTATGCATTTTTCTTTGCTTGTATAATTATAATTTCTATGAGTTATGTTATACATGTTATTTGTATTGGTTTTTGTCAATGATTCTCAAACGTTGTTATATCTTTATGTAGATTTTAATATTTGCATTTATATTTTGATAGTATATATTTCCAAATTTTAGATATACTTCCAACTCATATCATTCTTAGAGTATTGTGTCCCAATAGTATGGGTTTTGTTTTGATTCTAATATGATACATGGAAATTTAGACTTTTTTGTTTAAGCCAATCGGAAGAATTCATTTATGTTTTTATCCATTTTGAAAAATTCATTTTTGTTTTTAGCCATTTGGAAAAAGACTTATGCATTTTCATAGGTTATATGGTTGGAACAAATAACATATACACTTTTTGTGTTTTTTTACGATTTCCGAATAAAAAACTTGTGCCTTTTTCATTCGTTTGTGTTTCTTTATATTAGATATTTTCTATGTTCCATGTTTATGATTCCATAATGAATATTTTATTATTCATTGTAGACATGTCATTTGAAGGGATAAGCAAGCGTACAAGAAATTTTTTTTTTTCACCAGAATCACGTTAGAGGTCTAATGAAAGTCGTCGTTTACGATATCAACAAAATAAGGATGCCATAAATGAGCATAGGAGAGCTACATATCATAGAATAATGAGTGAGTGAAAATGATTTTATAATTCCTCGTAAGTATCGTACTATGGATGATATAATGGAAAGAACATTTCTCATTGATAGTTCATTATCAGAATTTGCTCCTCGTCAGCATAATCTTGTTGTTCGATGCTCTCCTCAAAATGTTCATAACATTGGGGAAACATCTTTCAATCGAGAAGGACATAATATCGATAACGTGGATGAAAATGTCCACCCTAACCCTTCTGTGTGTCCAATTGCATGTTTTGACGGCCAAAGGTTGCAAAACATCCATGGTGGAGGTGATGATGACATTGTGTGTGATGATTTGGATGATAGTTTAATTGGACATTTGTTTGATAATTTGGAGCCAGTTGCTAGAAAAATGGGATCTTCCAATCCTGCTTCTCAAAATAATGTGGTCCCACCAAGAGAATCAGTCATCCTTGATAGCATTTCGCGTGTAACAACAGAGGTAACACAATAATATTTTGATTTTTTCCGCAATAGTGGTTTTTTATTACATTCCTCTATTTACAAATTTTGTTTACTAAACTTATAAGTTATTTAATTCTCTTGGAATAGCATACAACTCATTTTGATAGAGTTCTAGAATTTAATTCCCAAAGTTTTCCATCTACTAATCTGAGAAGTGAAGATGAAGCATGTCATAACCTTCCTATGCATTCTCCTCGACGATCAAATTGCCAGACTAATGTAAATTTTCAATGTTTTTGATTTGATTTTCATTTTTTTAATTTCTAGTTGGTTGGACATTGAATTTTGTGGCATATATTATTTTCTCCAAACAGGGCACAACTCATTTCAATAGAGGCATACAAATTAACTTCGTAGATGTTCCATCTACTGATGTTAGAAGTGAAGAGGAACCATCTCATAACGCTCATCCACATTGCCAAATAAATGTAAATCTTGAGTGCATTTGATATTTTTCTCATTTTTTCATTTACAGTTGCTTGGACATTGTATTTTGTAACCTTTTATGGAGAAACCATGATTTCATCTCATTAGGTTGGAGAATTGGAATCCAAAACATCAAATTTTAGAACTAATGTAGATGTTCAATGTTTTTGATTTCTTTTCCATTTTTGAATCTTTCTTTGTTGGAAATTTAGTTTTATAACGTATTTTATTTTTTTAAAATAGGAAACAACTCATTTGAATAGAGGCATACAAACTACATCCCAAAATGTTCCATCCACTGATGTTAGAAGCCAAGAGAAACCATCTCATAACCCTCATCCACATCAAGACAGAAATGTAAATTTTGAATGCATTTGATTCTTTTTCATTTTTTTAATTTATAATTAATTGGAAATTAAATTGTAAAGTCTTTTATGACAAAGAGACCTTTACATCTTCTTATATTTGTGAAATACAGACCATAAATTTGGAAAGACCTTCTCATAGATCCATTCCACATGCTTCAAATTTGCGAAGGAAATCTCATGTTCTTGAAGATGAAGTACATGTTAGAAGAAATTTTACTCTTCCAAATGGTTTTCAACATGGTTCGGCCAATAGAGATCATATTCATTTTGATGAAAACATGATTGTAGTGCATAAAATATTTCGAGCAAAGATAGATAGCTTGTGAGTTTTCCAAATGTGCCACATTTGCTAAGAATCATATCCCGGAATCCAAGTTGTGAGACATTCTGAAGGACATGTTTGCAGACAATGTAAGAGTGAAAGAGGAGCCCATCATTTTTGTCAATATAATAACATGGATCCTGGTGAGCAACCTCATATTTTAAGAGTTCTTACTCAAGTTGAAGAAATGCTAATAGCACATGTCGATCCTATTTTTCAAGTGACACATGCTCGAGGTAGGAAATATAAGTATAGTGGTCATACAATTAGCTTTCCTCAAGATATTTCTACAATTGTACAAATTCTTCCCCGACATGTTGAAGATATTGACTTTCTAATTGTGAGGAGACATGCCGCTCAGTCTAAATATTATGAATGTTATGTCAAAATATCTCAAGTGATGGCTGCATTGCTTTTCAAAATCCAACATGATCAATATTATCAAGATGTTGTAATTGACTATGATTCAATGAATGCTCTGCCCAAAAGATCAACAGATGTCTCCTCCAGGCTTAAATTTGTTGATTGTGATATTGAAGAATCTGAGATCAATGAAACTAATAATGAAGGGTTTCCTGCTGAGTGTTTTCCCTCTCATCCTTCTTCTTTTGTTGCTTGCCTACCAAACAAATGAAGAGAAGTGGAAGAAATTAGAGCATTTCTTGATAATGTTGATTCTTCACATGTTCAAGACATGGATTGGCCTAGTATTGGAACCTCTCCAGTGAATGAATATAATACAGAGGGGTTATTAGATATGGCATTCCCAACATTGTTCCCCATTGGTGATGTTGATTGGTTGCAACCACGTATTTGTAGTGTTGAACTTCATGAGTATGCATTGCATCTTCTTAGGTACTATGATAAGAGATTTGGAATCCATCCTCGCTTTCGATATTACCTATTGAACATGATAATGTGGCATCGAAGCCAAGAAACTACTGTTGTTTTTGCAAAGAAACATTTACATGATAACTCACCTAAGACAATTGAAAAGTTGTGTTACCAACTATCTGATTTACCAGATAATAAGTTGGTTGAGCATCTTATGCGGTTTGGTTCTTCTCTGAGAGGTACAAGGGCATAGTAGACTAAGTGTCGAGCTGAATTGACTAACATGATTACTCAGTTAGGATGTCCATCTTTATTTTTTACTTTGAGTGTAGCTGACACAAAGTGGCCAGAGTTGCATAACCTCATTTTGATACATTCACATTCTCATTCTTTAAATGATCATCGTATGAAAATTGTGAATGTTATCCAGTACCCTCATATTGTTGTGACATTTATGCACCATAGATTTAATATTTTTTGAGAGGAAGTTATCCAAAAATATCTTAAAGATAAAGACTTCTGGTACAGGTTTGTGTTGTTGAATTTTTTTCTATACTTTTTCAACTTTTATTATGATTCTATTTATATTGTTTGTAGTAACTATATCTTCATTTTTTCAGATATGAGTGGCAACATAGAGGTTCAACACATATCCATGGTTTCCTATGGTTAGAAGCGGCTCCTGACATGGAAATACTTGGTTGGTCAAATGGTTCTGATGTACAACTTACAAAGATATTCTTTGACAAATATGTAACTGCATGGAATCCACGTGACATACATCATCGCAACATAATGGTTCCACGAAGCCTCAATGATGACCCTTGCCTATTGAATATTGGTAAGATTTTCTCTTGTAATCCTCATAATGATTACAAAGAGTTGTTAAACCATATCCAAAGGCACACAAAGTGTACTGTAGATTCTTGTTTGCGTAAAAAAGGAACTATTATGACATGTTGGTACAATGATCCATGGGATCTTTATGATGAATCAAGGAAGAAAAAATATGAGCCAACAAGAAATGATGACAAGTTTAATGTACATAACATTGACGTTCTAACAATGTGGCGTGCAAATTTTGATTTCCAGCTAGTGTGCTTTCTCGCTATGCTGTCTTGAAATATATTGCTAAGTATGCATTAAAAGCAGAAAAAAGGTATGAAATTTATCATCATATGTTAACTAGAATTTCAAATTCTGTTGGCTCTAAGGATCATTGCTATGGGGTAAAATGCACAGTTTATGGAGAATGAAAACTACCCTCAAAGGCCTTCCCGGGACCTTCGACAAACTGTCAGATTATCTGCAGAAGCTACTAAGTTATACACATGTTCATCTATCAAATATCAATTAACAAAGTATGTAAAGAGTATTACCTCAAGTCTCCTTCTAGATTTGTTTGGAGGATGCAATGCAGCCAAGAAGAACTCCTTCAAAGTCGGCTCCAAATCAATTCCTGCACAAAGGAAAGGCAAACATAATCATAGCATACAATATTGAAAACTAATATAAGAATGCACAATAAACATCTATTTACATACAACTAAACTACTCATCTCGACAAGTATCGAATGAACAACTTAATGAACAATGTTACCGACACTATGGAGTAGGGAACACAACTGCAGTTCTGTATTAATGATGGAAGAGTGATTACAACCACTGTTGTATCAGTCTTCCTTTGCCCCTTCTGCTTCTCTCTCTCTCTCTCTCTCTCTCTTTAGCTCACTTCTTAAGATATGTGACAGTTCACAACAGCTTAGTAGGCTATCCTTTCAAATGCTCTAACCCTTTTCACAATGGCCCTCACTTGGCTTATGTAGCAATCAAGTTAGGGTTGCCAAGCTCCTCATAGAGTTCATTAGGGTAAAAGCCATGAACCTGCCTTGTTTTCAAGCTCTTTCCCATTTTCCTTCTTTTTCAGATTGGAATTTCCCCAAACTTCCCTTAGTTTCACTACCACTGCCCTTGGTCTAACAAATTGAGTTAGTAGGGTCATTAACGCTCCTCTATGCTTGGTAACAAGCTTTATAAAGCAGGTTTTCAGTGTGTAACCAACGTTAGTGTGAAGTCAAGGCTTGCAATTATGGTCTTTGCTTTAGTCATGATGTCTTTCACCTCTGAGTTGATGAGGAGGTAATTTTGTTGTATAACAGATGCCCCCTAAAGTATGAGATCAGAGGCAGAGACGATGGCCGAATACTTTATGGAAACTGTAATTTGTCCTGTCAAAAATGTAAAGAGAGAGAAGCTTTGGGCGGTAAGGGAAACTTGATACAACACATATATATAAGACTGCTAAAATCATGTCCTGAGTCGGGCATTCCCATGCTCAGTAGCTATGTCAGAGTAATCTTCTCAACAAAGATATGACAATGCTGGCTGCTGATTGGCACAATGCGGATCCAGTGTCATAATAGAGTTATCCTGAAAGAGCTGTCTCCAAAAAACAATAATCGTGGCTTGGGAGAGGAAACAAGGTTGAATGATGCAAGCCTCTACCCAAGGTCTTGATTTCCGCTTCACTGAACAGCATAGATCAATAATACGAAGATATGCATTAACGTCGAACATGTATGAAATCATCTGATTACCAGCCAATAATGGATACCGTTAACAGATGCGAGGAAGGCCACCAATAATGGTGATGGTCTCCAAGATGCACAGTACAAACTGGCGAGTGTGAAAGATTTCTTTGTCATTGAACACCCATAGAATCACTTAACCAGGAGTCAATAATGATAATCCCTAATCAAACACAAGGCAACATGCCACTAATGTCTGCAAGTAGCAAGGCACTGAATGTGTTTCTGGGTTATCTTCCTAGATAGAGTGTTGAAGTTGAAAGGAAGAAACCTGTCGAAAGGTAGGCAATGATGTGTCCTACATAAATCGACACGAAACCGGACAAGAATGATTTTCTTTTTTGAGGAATCTTTTGAGCATTTGGGTCTAAACAATGGAGGGCATGATGAAAGGATATGCTTGATCGGTTGATGGAGGAAACAAATGGTTAACCCTTGAACAATAGAAGGCACGACAACGGTTTTAACTCGACAGCATTAGACTCATGAACACTATAGAGTGTTAGGGTATAGAGATGCAATTACATCAGGGTATATAGGCTAAAACTCATAGGATGGTAGGGTTCATATTTGAGAGGCCGTTCCAATGAAGGTTTATCTGAGAGAGTGCCATGTTCAAGGGAATGACTATTGCCAAACCACTCTTTCTAATACAGAATACAGTGGTATTGTCCACTTTCCCTGTCTGATTAATTTTATTAGTCCAGACGGGTAAACTCATCGATCCTTTCATTTTTAAAGAGTCTGAAAAGGATCGCAAAAAGAGCGACTCTTTGCCCTATCTGATTAGTTTAATGAGTCCAGACAGGCAAACTCGTCGATTTTTTCATTTTTTAAGAGTCTAAAAAGTATCATAAAAAGAATGACTCTATATCTTATCTGTGTAATTTAAAGAGTCCAGACAATACAACTCGGTGGTCTTTACATATTTAGAGAGTCTGAAAATATTGTAAAGCGAAAATCCATGGTGGTCACTTTGTCATAGTTGTTAACCAGGTGCAACAAAAGGTTAATAGTATACCCAGATCAATTACTTTTCTGTTTGTTAATCTATTGAATCTGGATAAAGAGAAACCTATGTTCAATAGATGTCGACCTCATTTTTTTACGAGTATGAAGAGATGGACTAAACTCTTTTTTCGTCGTGAATTTTTAATGAGTCACGCGATGACAAACTCAATACCTCCATCAATTTTTTAACGAGTCAAATGAAGGAAACTCAAAGTATCTTTTTTCAGTTTAGTGAGCGAGAAAAAAGAGGTAAAAGAACTGCTCATCTCTCCTTTGTAGATTTAGCGAGCTTGAAGGGGGATAAAAACTCGGGGATTTTTCGATTTAAGAGTGAGAAATGGTACCAAAAAATAAAGTGCTCTTGTTGCTTCCGTCTATTTTAACGAGCTTGGTAACAAAAACTCGAGATTTTTCAGTTTAACGAGTGAGAAAAGTACCTAAAAGAATGCTCGAGTCATCTTTACAAAGTTTAATGAGTTTGAAGACAAAAGCTCGGGATTTTTTCAGTTAAACAAGTGAGAAAAAAGCGCCTAAAAAGAATGCTCAATTGGTCTTTTTCAGTTTAATGCACTGGAAAAAGATAAAAAAAGAGTTGCTCATACCATCGTTGTATGTTTTTAACGAGCCCAATGATGGAAGGCTCGGAGATGTTTATTTTTTTTAAAGAGTAATAAAATATCACAAAAAGTGCTCTATCCGTCATTGCATAAGTTTTAACGAGTCTAACGATGAAAACTCAGAGATGTTTATATTTTTTAAAGAGCAATAAAATATCTCAAAAAGAGCTCTATTCATCTTTGTAGTAGTTTAACGAGCCCAAAGAAGAAGACTCGAGGTTTTTAGATTAACGATCAAGAAAAATACCATAAAAAGAACGCTCGATCTTCTTCATGGTAGTTTAATGAGCTTGAAAAAGGAGACTCAAGGATTTTTCGAATTAATGAGCAAGAAAAATACCATAAAAAGAATGCTTGATCCACTTTGATCTTATGCTTGACAATATAAGGGTCTATTCCATGCATTTCCTCATAAGACCAAGGGAAAACATTGCGAAAGTCCTTAAAAGGGCAGGTGAAGGTCACAATTTCCTCAGGATTGCGATTGGCTCCAATCTGTATGTTTTCCACGATGCTTGTCATGATATAAATATCAATGAGCAATGTTTTTGAAATATTTCCCCTGTTTCCTTCTGCCTCCAAAGTTTGGAGGATCGCATAGGGTGAGGAAATGATTTATGGTGCATCAGGTGACAGGATTTGAAGAGGCATCATGTTCGAATTAGATATCGAAACATGATGGTGCGAGTCCTCCCAAAGTCACTCTTCTAACCTCGTGATCTCTCTAATAGCTTTGTCCATATGTAGGACTTGATTGAGTGGATCAAAAGAAGGAGTGGTTATGGGAGGGGCAGTGGTACTGTTGGCCGAAACCAAAGTGACTGGAGATTCGGATGCAATTTGAATGGCTTCGCAGGCCAATTTAGCTGGTGACAGCGGCATTTGTACTCCATATGTGTCAATGTCTGAAGGAGCTGGTAGGATCCATGGATCGGTCTATTCATGAGGAATATATGAAATCATATTGACCATTTTTGAAACCTTCAGCGACTGAAGAGGGAAACAACCCATGAGGGAAGAAGCCTTCAATAGACTGTTACCTAAACTGACATAAGAGTCAGTTTCACCTCCTGCTAGGGGTACAAAGCCACTTGGTAATGGTGAATAATCAGGGGTGCAGAAAGAAAATTGATCTACTGCAACTACCTTTCCATCCAATGGAAATCGAATGATGCGAAAGACAGTAGATACAATGGCCATCATGGCATATGTCCAACTTTGACCCAACAAGAGATTATAGTCGAGTTCTCTGTCCAGGACTTCTATGTCCACCATTACGGTTTTCCCACTCAACGTGATGGGGAAATCGGCTAGGTATCCTTTTGGGATAAAGGTGTGGCCATTGAAAGCTTTCAGGGAGTTCGATGGTGGGGATAGGGTTGGAGAACCCAGGGCGAGCCAACATGAAGCTGACATGACGTAGGTCGAGGCACCTTCATAGATGACAATTCTGTGTATACCTTTACCTTTTGTAGTTATATGCACCTGGAATGCAATTTGGTGAGAAAGGGGAGGTTTACACTTGTCCATGTCGAAAATAGCAAGAATGGAATCCTCTGGGTCAATACCACCAATAGCCAAAAGCAAAGCTTTCTGTTGTGTTGGGCATGTTTGTAATAGTTCAAGTGCCGACATAGTTGATGGCGCTTGTGCTAAATCCTCTACAATGTTGTAGTGTTGGGTGGCACGTGCATATGTATTGTGCATTGTGCGTCGAAGTGCCCCCTTTGGGGGTCGAATTACGAGGTCTGCAATTGGCCCATCGATATGAAAATTGTTTGGTGGCGGTGGGCTTGGACTTGAGGAAGGTTCCGTTTCATGAGAGACAGGAGCTCCATAAGATTTGGCTCTTGTGGCATGATCTACCATTCCAAATGTGTAAACAGCAGAAGATCCTTCTCTAGCTGAAGGATGTTGCGAACTACCGTTGCCGCCTTGTGGGGATTGCGGTTGGTTTGCAATTAGATTTTGCTGTTGCTGAGTGGGAAAAGGATTTCTAAGGATAGCAGGAGCCTTACCCGTATCCTTTTTAGTAAGGTAGTCTGTGCATTCTTGAAGCCGCGGACATAGCAAGGTCGTGTAGTCTTTAGCACAAAGTTTGCATGGATATATCATGGGTTTATCCTTTTCCTCGTCAGTAGGCGTAGAGGCCTTTTGTTTTGGGTTTTGCTACTTTGTTGACTGCTCTTTAGAAGGAGCAGTCTTTTTCTTACCACTGGGATTTTGTGTAGACTGCACAGAGTTTATTGCAGTGGTAGGAAGAGTAGTCGATTTGGTGGGAGTGGAAGCATTGGGGTTACCAGGGGCATTGGGGATTATGTTGTAAAGAGTGCCAGACTGTGAATATATCAAATATAAGTGTTGGGCACGACGTATGGATTGGTCTTCTATGACCGCACCACCTAGAGCGACATCTCTAGCGATTTTCGGAAGTAATTACTTGCAGAATCAGTCCGTTAAGAGAAAGTCTAGGAGGGGAGCTTTGACTAACCTCCGCCTACGTCTCCATTCATGAATATGATCGGAGATGTGGGTGGCGGTATCCTAACTAAATGAAGTGAGGAGCTCTATCCCAGTCTCATAGCGGATAGGTAGCTAGAAGTGCTTTAGGAATTCCATCGCTAAAGTATCGAAGATATTCACTGACGTACGTGGTAATTCAATATACCATTTTGCTGCATTTCCAGTAAGGGTGCGGGGAAAAAGATGTAACCAGACACTATCATCCACCATAGAGTTTAAAGCACACCAAAGATGGTAGGTGGTGATATGGGTGCCTGGATCCTCTCCTTGCTTGCCATCGAACTTGGGAATGTCCATTGGTATTTTATGCAGGATCGGCAGCCATTGTAAGTTGTGATAGATGGGATCGTTTGTCAGTTTGTATAATTTGGGGATATCTAATGTTGCCAAAAAAGGCAGAGTGTTAGGTGCTCTCAACTTGGACCATTGTGACGATGGATGACCTGAGGTGCTTTGCACTCCTCCCATCGTTTGGTTCCCCATATTATACATGGGTTGCGTGGTGTAGCAGTTGATTTGAGGTATGGTGTTGTAGAGTGGATTTCCATGAGGATTTTGATACTGGGGTATAGAATTACCCCCAGGATAAGCGGTGCCCCCATGACTCATTTGAATTTGTGAGTAGGGTGGCCCCATGGATTGGTTGGGAATCCCTTGAGGATTCTTGCCTGACACAGAACCAACCATTTGTCCTTGATTGACAGAGGGAGAACTCATGTCAATGAGAAACTGACCATGCATGCCTAAGAATGGAGGGGGAACTGTTACGTTCCCTACCAGCATGTGCGTACTAGGAACCCCCCAAGTATATAGATCTGGGGGTTTGAACTATACAACGACGGCTGATCTTGTTGTTGGTAAATGGGAACCGCACCCATAGTGCCACATTGAGTGTTATAGGGAGCACTGTATGTGGCACTTGTCGAAGGTATGTAGTTTGACACAAGAGGAGTGGAACCCGACGTCTGCTGGGGCCAGCTCATTGAGGGTGTCATGTGAGTGGTTGTACCTGGGACAAACGGAATAGTAGGATTCCAAATTACCAGTATTGTGATGACATTCGATTAGGGAATTGGTGGAGGACCAAATGTGTCCACGAAGTCCCACAACCCGTTAGTCATCGACGAGATAGATAGAAATGTTCCAACTACCAAAGTAGGAAGTACAGGTACCACGGGAGAAAGGACTGTTTCCGACTGATTCATGAGTGGAGGGTTAAAGGGAGGAAGAAATCCTCCGGTAAAGAAATCCTTTGCTAAACTTGAATTGCCAGTCGTCCAAACAGATCTGTATGGGATCTAGGAGACTGATTCCCCGAAGATGGGGAATCCGGTTCAGTGGAACTCGGTAGATCTTCCACAATGAGTGGAGGAAGTCCTAACAATCATCTAGATTGATGAAGAGGGTCGGATGTAGCCATGGTGATCATTAATTTTAATCAAATAAATTTTATCATGATATTCATTAAAGTCTCAAAATAATAACACTCGGGTGCCTAAAAATATAAAAAGTACACTAAGTCTATCAATCAACAAACAGAGGGAAAGTAACTTGTCTAATAAGCACCGATCACCGGAGATGAAACCCGGTATCTCAATGAATAACAGAGAAGGATGGCCAAATGTACAGTTACGGTTACTTTAGAGCTTCACCCGAACCTCAGATTGAGGGGCCAAGTACTCTCATGAAGATGAGCACCCTCCCAAAAACTGAAGAAGTGGAGTGGTCCCGGTAATATGAGTGCAAAAGGAATTTTTCTCTTGTTAATGACACTAGTTTTAGTTTTTGACCATAGTCAGTTCACTCACATGCTTATCCCAAGATCCTAGCCTAGCTAATGTTGGTTTGCTCAAAAGAGTAATTGATTGATTTTAATGTAAATTTTATGTGTACTTTGATTATTTTTCTTTGGTAGGGGAGTTGACGTATGATATGTGGTGAGACTCTTGACTCAATAAATCATGCAAGAACAATGCTTTGAATTTTTTTTCCAATTTTATGCAACCAAGTTGTATTCTACATATTCACTTTTTTCACATATTCACAGTTTCTTCCATGCATCCATAGTCTTTCAACACATGCATAACCAAAAGATTCTTTTCCAATATTTCCAAACAACTACTGAAAACCAAAATGAAGCAGCTTACCACTAATTAAACAAAAGGATAAATACAAATTGTCAGTCTTTCTTTCAGAAAAAATGTTTTAAAGAGAGAAAAACCAAAACTTTTTTCCTAAAAATGAATTTCTAGGACACCAATTTTGCTGACATAATACAGTTACAGACCCTATTTCAGCCCATGTGAAGATTTCCCACCCCTATTGGCTTACAACCACTGCTGCAAATCAAATTCTAGGGAGACTAACGCTCTGTAACTGTGGCTACAGAGAGTTAGTAGGCAGACTAACGCTCCCTGTGAATAGGCACAGTGCTTTATAAAGCTCTGTTTTGCCTGCTAACCTGCGTTAGTGAGGGAAATCAATCAAAAAAAGGGTTTCTAGGATCAACTTCTGAGATGAATGTATACAAGTAGGATGCAGCAAGATATTTGGTGGATCAGAAAAGGATTGCAGAAGATTTGGGAGCTAAGAGAGGGAGGAGAAACTGAGAAACTTTCCGGGTAAACCGGGAACTAGATGTATAGTCCCCAGCGGAGTCGCCAATTCTGCTATGGGGTAAAATGCACAGTGTATGGAGAATGAAAACTACCCTCAAAGGCCTTCCCGGGACCTTCGACAGATTGTAAGATTATCTGTAGAAGCTACCAAGTTATACACATGTTCATCTATCAAATATCAATTAACAAAGTATGTAAAGAGTATTACCTCAAGTCTCCTTCTAGATTTGTTTGGAGAATGCAATGTAGCCAAGAAGAACTCCTTCAAAGCCGGCTCCAAATCAATTCCTACACAAAGGAAAGGCAAACACAATCACAACATACAATATTGAAAACTAATATAAGAATGCACAATAAACATCTATTTGCATACAACTAAACTACTCATCTCGACAAGTATCGAATGAACAACTTAGCGAACAATGTTATCGACACTATGGTGTAGGGAACACAACTGCAGTTCTATATTAATGATGGAAGAGTGATTACAAACACTATTTTATCAGTCTTCCTTTACCCTTTCTGCTTCTCTCTCTCTCTCTCTCTCTCTCTAGCTCACTTCTCAATAGATGTGACAGTTCACAACAGCTTAGTAGGCTATCCTTTCAAATGATCTGACCCTTTTCATAATGGCCCTCACTTGGCTTATGTAGCAATCAAGTTAGGGTTTCCAAGCTCCTCATAGAGTTCATTAGGGTAAAAGCCATGAACCTGCCTTGTTTTCAAGCTCTTTCCCATTTTCCTTCTTTTTCATTTTGGAATTTCCCCAAATAGTTCGATTTTTGGGAGTTTCCTTGCTTTTTTTGAGAAAATTTAGGGATAAATATCTAGATATTTGTGAGCAGATTCATTGGCTTAACCCAATGAACTTCCCTTAGTTTCACTAATGCTGCCCCTGGTGTAACAACTTGAGTGAGCAGGGTCACTAACGCTCCTCTATGCTTGGTAACAACCTTTATAAAGCAAGTTTTCAGTGTGTAACCAGTGTTAGTGTGGAGTCAAGGCTTGCAATTGTGGTCTTTACTTCAGTCATGTTGTCTTTCACCTCTAGTTTGATGAGGAGGTCATTTTTTTGTATAACAATCATGCTTTATGTGCATATAGAAGGTTTCTCGCAGAAACGATTATTGACCGTGACATTGGAGCAAAAGAAATGTGCCATATGTTGCTTAAGCTACTTCTTGTTGTTTGTAGTCAGAAATTTGTTTCCTTAAATGTTGGAAGAAAGGTTTTCAGGAAAATCTCAAGTGATGGCTTGCAATGTTCATCTGAGAATACTTTGGTTCAACATTATCAGAAGAGACGTTCTTTCCTTGAAGATCTATCTTTGATAAAACAACAAGATCTTTGACATTTGATAGCAAGCATAAACAAGATCCATGGAATCCTAGAGATGTTCATGCTATTGTTCAGGTTTGGCCATGGTTTTATTCTATTCTTGGTGAGAATTTAGAGGAATTTGAAACATTTTTCTAGACAGAATTTCTCTTGTGCAAGCCATTGCATGACATTCCTGCAGAAATTGGCCTTTCAGCTGAAATTATTATTGAAAATTGGAGGAATTTTCGATATCGAGCATGGCATGTTGATCGGAATCCATCAATTATAGAAAATATTGAATATGAAGAAGATGGTGATTTTTCTAACCAGCAAATGAATCTTGAAGACGATTTTCAAGAATGGAAGGTTTTATCTTGCTCGGTTCCACCAAATGATGTGAATGTTTATGATCTTCACACCCTTGTTTGAAGGGACTTTGATACATCCTTTGAGTGGGAAAGTACAACTATTTCTGATGATGATGTAGAAGAAGCTATTAATTTTATAAGGAATGCAAAATCAAGGGGTGATATTGTTGACCTTTCAAACAAAACATTTGCATCTCCAGATTCTTTTTTGGAAAAACAACGACTTGCTTTTGAAATTTTTTTAAGGCACTTTGCTGAATATGAGATTCGTGAAGCTCTTCTTATGATTATTTAGGGCACTATGGGCATTGGGAAGTCTTTCCTTATCCATTGTATTTTTGAAGATCTTTCTAATTCGTCAAGTAATGGAAGAAGCCCTTTGCTTCTTCTTTCCCCAATAGGAATAGCTGCTTTTAATATACATGCAAAAACAATAAACTCATCTCTAAAAGTTCCAATTAAATATATGTAGCCACTATAGGGGCAGTCACTTGCAGTATTCCAAGAATAAATGTGACATGTTAGATATATATTGATTGATGAAATGAGATTTATAAGATCAAGGTTGTTTATGTAAATAGATGCTCGATCATGAGAAGCATTTCCAGAGAAAAAGAATTGTCCTTTTGGTGGCAGATCCATCATCCTTGTGGGTGACCTTTGCCAACTGCCTCCTATGAGAGATGATCCTTTGTATGCAGGTAATATAGTAGAGGAAGTCTTGTAGAACAAATTCAACATTATTGTTACTCTTGACACAATCTTTCACCAACAAGGGAATAATGAGAAACAATCTTGTTTTCATAGATTCCTAAATAACATAAGAAATTTAGAACCTGTTTTTGAGGATTGGGAGTTTCTTATGTCACGGGTTGATATGAGGCCACATCCTAGAGAAAGGGATTTATTTAATGCAGCAATTCACATGTTTCCAAAAAATAATTTGGTCTCCTTCCATAATAGGCATATGTTAAAATCATTAAATTCTCCAATTGCATGATGTGTTGCTGAGCATTCAAGGCATTCAGAAATAACTGGTTTTGATGATGATCAATTGGACTGTGAAGTTTTATTGTGTCGTGGTCATCGTGTTATGTTGAAATGTAATTTATGGGTTGAAGCTGGCTTGGTGAATGGTGCACTTGGTTATGTTATGGATATATTTTATATGCCTACCTCTAAGCCACCTCAACTTCCAATGTTCACAACTGTTGTTTTTGATAAGTATGTTGGTGTTCCATTTTATGCAAGCAATTCGAACATTGTCCCTATCACACCAGTGATAAGAGGATATCGAAAAAAAATTCCTTTGAATATGGCATGGGCTCTTACAATCCACAAGTCACAGGGATTGACTTTAGAATGAGCATCAGTTGATATCATAAATAAAGAGAAGCAATGCCTTGCCTTCATAGCGATATCAGGAGTGAAATCAATATATGGTTTACGCATTTCACTGCCTTTCTCTTTTCAACGTTATGCCAAGATGAAAGATAACACATATGTTACAATTAGGAAGAAAGAAGAGGAGCGATTGAAGTCCATATCGCTATGACATACAACTAATAACATTGTGACCTTCTTTATAGTATGTTTTTTGAATTGCTTTTATTGTCCTCTTGATTTACTTTTAATATAATAATCATTTTCATATATTTATGAGATTAATAAATTCATCATATTCATAGTAATATTTGAGAAAGTTGTTTACATCATTTTTCATGTTGTTCAATTTTTTTATTTTTATTTTTTTAAGTGCCTATTGTTCTTTTCTTTGAAACAGACCATTCAAACATAAACAACGAGTTATATGAACCAATCATTCAAAATCATTTTTATAACTAGTTCATATTGATATTAATATTTTGGATTCATATTACATCATGAAATCAAAAAATGGAGGTTTTGAATATTGGCCATCACCATGGCTAATATTCATTTTTTGAATATTGGCAATAGTTTTATTCTATTTGCACGATTTTCTCTATTGTATTGTGAAATGAGGATTATATTTGTAGAAATTTTTATATCATTTGGTTCATGTAACACTAGATTTTTTTTTCTTCATGTAACACTATAACATTAAGTTTTTAAACATAAATACAAATGGGGTGTTATATTTTATGTTTATACATGTGTGTGTGTGTGTGCTTATTTATTTGTGCATGTCTTTATTGATTTTTCTTTTATTTTTTTGTCTTTCAAATGCAGATATGGACAATAATGATGTCATCTATTATTCCAGAACAGTACGCGATATTGATGGAGCTATAAGTTTTCTTTCCTATCTTCAGAACAAGTTTGATAGAAAACATGGGTTCCATCCTTCTTTTATTGATGATCATATTCATGAGCTAGACCAAACAAAAACACATGTAAAATACTTGTTACATGTGCACCAGAGGGAGTCTGGGAGGAGAACAAGAAGGAATTGGTTAGAAAGTGTTAAGTATCGTGATCATTATCCTATTCATTTGAATTGGTGCTGCTTTTGTCATCAGTTTGCTTGTGTTTTGTAAGAGGCCACTCCATTGATGACTTTTGATGGAGTGTTTCAAGTTCAGTTTTATAGTGGAATTATTTGATGTAAAGAAAACAAAAAATATATGTTAATACTCAATGTTATTTTTGTGGTTGCAATGTTGGTTAAATTGAATTTTTTTTTTCGTTGTTGTTTTTATATACAAAATAGTATATCTCTGGTCTTAAAATGTCCTATTATGTTGTTCTTCTTTAAATCAAATGTGTGCAATTTAGATGTGTTCCTTTTATCCAATGGCAGTGTTACTATTTTATTTCTTTCTCTTGCATTTGTGATTCTTTTGGTGTTTTGTGTTGATCCCTTCACTTTGTTCATGTCTTTCATAAATGAAAATATTGTTTACATTTATAATATTATTGTTGGGCTTTCATGTTCTAGGTGTTTATATCATGTATTGGTATCAATGTATTTATGGCTTAAAATTTATTTATTGTTTATAATGTAGTGATATAAATGTGTTATTATTAATGTGATGATGATTTATCATGTTTTAATGCTTTATGGTTTGCAATGTGGTTCTTATATTGGTTTTGGTTTATGTTTTTTATTATTTTTTTGTGTTATAGCATTATTTATGTTTATAATATTGATGCCATGGATTTAGAGCTTACGTTCGGTTTACTATTTCCTTGGTTTTATACTATTAAATGAATAGGTTTATTTGTTATTTAAGTTTGTAATATTAATAATTCCTTCGGTTTATCATTTATTCCCTTTGGTTTATTAATCCCCAATATTAAGGTTTAAATAATAGTCCTAAGGTTTAATATTAATCCCTTACGTTTACAATGTTTATCCCTTCAATTTATTAACGTGTTGCTTTCATAATATTAACAATCCCTAGGGTTTATTGATCCCTTAGGTTTATAATATTCATAGTCACATGGGTTGATCAATATGTTGGGTTTAAAATATTAATTCCTATTAATCCCTTCTGTTTTTAATATTGATCCCTTGCCATTTTTTATCCCTTGGGTTTCTAATATTTTTCCCTTGGGTTGATTAATCCTTAGGTTTATAATATCAAATGCTTGTGTTTCTTCATTTCTCAAATTTTTAATATTAATAATTCCTTTGGTTTATCATTTAATCTCTTGGTTTTATTAATCTTGTGACCTTAAAAACTTAATTCCTCGGGTTTATTAATCGTTTGGGTTTTTAATATTAGCTCATTGGGTTTATTGATTCCTTGGGTATATTGATCCCTTGCATTTATTAATAATTTGTTTTTATAATATTAATTCCTTGGGTTTGTAATATTAATAATCTCTTGGTTTTATAAAACCCCAATATTAAGGGTTAAATATTTGTCCAACTATTTATGATTATGTCAATATCACAATAGATTAATCTAATATGGAAATCAACCATGGTCAACCATGTTTATTTTAGGGTTTATAATAGTCATGTTAGGGTTTATATGCGTTGGTTTTATAATTTTTATGCCTTAGGTTTATTATTCCTTTAGGTTTATGATATCAATCCTTTCAGTTTATTGATCTAAGGGTTCATATTCCTAGGGTTTAATATTATTCAACAATGGTCAACAATAAACAACCATGTTCAACCATGATCAACCATTGTCCAACATCAATCGCTTGGGTTTATTATTCCCCGTTCAATGATGGTTTATTATGATGTCAACCATGGTCAACCATGGCCCAACATGGAATTGTGATAAGGATTGTCTCAATATGAAAAACAATGATGGTGAGTCATGTTTATTTTAGGGTTTATAATATTAGTCCCTTGGGTTTAATATTATTCCCTTGGGTTTATTAATTCCTTAGGTTTATAATATCAAATGCTTTGGTTTCTTTTGGTTTATCATTTAATCCCTTGGCTTTATTAATCCCGTGACCTTAAAAACTTAATTCCTAGGGTTTATTAATCGTTTGGGTTTTAATATTAGCTCATTGGGTTGATTGTTTCCTTGGGTATATTGATCCCTTGCATTTATTAATCATTTGTTTTTATAATATTAATGCTTTGGGTTTGTAATATTAGTAATCTCTTGGTTTTATAAAACCCCAGTATTAAGTGTTAAATATTTGTCCAACTCTTTATGATTATGTCAATATCACAATAGATTGATCTAATATGGAAATCAACCATGGTCAACCATGTTTATTTTAGGGTTTATAATAGTCATGTTAGAGTTTATATGCATTGGGTTTATAATTTTTATCCCTTAGGTTTATTATTCCCTTGGGTTTATAATATCAATCCTTTCAGTTTATTGATCTAAGGGTTCATATTCCTAGGGTTTAATATTATTCAACAATGGTCAATAATAAACAACCATGTTCGACCATGATCAACCATTGTCCAACATCAATCGCTTGGGTTTATTATTCCCCATTCAACGATGGTTTATTATGATGTCAACCATGGTCAACCATGGCCCAACATGGAATTGTGATAATGATTGTCTCAATATGAAAAACAATGATGGCGAGTCATGTTTATTTTAGTGTTTATAATATTTGTCTTAAGGTTTATATACATTGGGTTTATAATATTAGTCCCTTGGGTTCATAATCCCTTGGGGTTTTAGTGTTAATCCCTTGGGTTTATTATTCTTTTGGGTTTATAATATCAATCCCTTGGGTTTATAATATCAATCGCTTGGGTTTATTATTCCCGAGTCAAACATGGTTTATTATGATGTCGACCATGTCCAACATGGAATTGTGACAAGGATTGTCTCAATATGAAAATCAACGATGGTCGATCATGTTTATTTTAGTGTTTATAATATTTATCTTAGGGTTTGTATATGTTGGGTTTATAATATTAATTCCTTGGGTTTAATGTTATTCCCTTGGGTTCATAATCCCTTAGGGTTTTACTATTAATCCCTTTGTTTTATTATTCCTTTGAGTTTCTCATATTAATCCCTTGGGTTTATTATGCCCTTAGGTTTATAATATCGATCATGGTAAACCATTGTCAATCATAGCCAACCATGGTCAACCATGGTTGAATGTCACATTGTGACAAGGATTGTCTCACCATGAAAATAAATCATGTTTATTTTAGTCTTTGTAATATTTATATTTTGGTTTATGAATGTTGGGTTTATAATATTAGTCCCTTGGGTTTAATATTATTCCCTTGGGTTCATAATCCCTTGGGGTTTTAGTATTAATCCCTTGGGTTTATTATTCATTTGGGTTTATAATATCAATCCCTTTGGTTTATTATTCCCTTAGGTTTATAATATCAATCATGGTCAACCATGGTCAACTATGGTTGAATGTCACATTGTGACAAGGATTGTCTCACCATGAAAATAAATCATGTTTATTTTAGTCTTTGTAATATTTATATTTGGGTTTATGAATGTTGGGTATTAGTCCCTTGGGTTTAATATTATTCCCTTGGGTTCATAATCCCTTGGGTTTTAGTATTATTCCCTTGGGTTTATTATTCATTTGGGTTTATAATATCAATCCCTTGGGTTTATTATTCCCTCATGTTTATAATATCAATCATGGTAAACGATTGTCAATCATAGCCAACCATGGTCAACCATGGTTGAATGTCACATTGTGACAAGGATTGTCTCACCATCAAAATAAACCATGTTTATTTTAGTGTTTGTAGTATTTATATTTGGGTTTACCAATGTTGGGTTTATAATATTAGTCCCATGGTTGAATGTCTTATTTTGACAAAGATTGTCTCACCATGAAAATAAACCATGTTTATTTTAGTGTTTGTAATATTTATATTTGGGTTTACCATATTAGTCCCATGGTTGAATGTTGCATTTTGACAAATATTGTCTCACCATGAAAATAAATGATGTTTATTTTAGTCTTTGTAATATTTATATTTGGGTTTACGAATGTTGGGTTTTTAATATTAGTCCCTTGGGTTTAATATTATTCCCTTGGGGTTTTAATATTAATCCCTTGGGTTTATTATTCATTTGGGTTTATAATATCAATCCCTTGGGTTTTTTATTCCCTTAGGTTTATAATATAAATCATAGCCAACCATGGTCAACCATGTTTGAATGTCGCATTGTGACAAGGATTGTCTCACCATCAAAATAAACCATGTTTATTTTAGTGTTTGTAGTATTTATATTTGGGTTTACCAATGTTGGGTTTATAATATTAGACCCATGGGTTTAATATTATTCTCTTCGGTTCATAATCCCTTGGGGTTTTAGTATTAATCCCTTCTTTTAATTATTCCTTTGGGTTTAGAATATCAATCCCTTGGGTTTATTATTCCCTTAGGTTTATAATATCAATCATGGTAAACCATTGTCAATCATAGCAAACCATGGTCAACCATGTTTGAATGTCGCATTGTGACAACGATTGTCTCACCATCAAAATAAACCATGTTTATTTTACTATTTGTAGTATTTATATTTGGGTTTACCAATGTTGGGTTTATAATATTAGTCCTATGGTTTTAATATTATTCCCTTAGGTTCATAATCCCTTGGGGTTTTAGTATTAATCCCTTAGTTTTATTATTGCTTTAAGTTTATAATATCAATCCCTTGTGTTTATTATTCCCTTATGTTTATAATATCGATCATGGTCAACCATTGTCAATCATAGACAACCATGGTCAACCATGGCTGAATGTCACATTGTGACAAGGATTGTCTTACCATGAAAATAAACCATGTTTATTTTAGTCTTTCTAATATTTATATTAGGGTTTACCAATGTTGGGTTTATAATATTAGTCCCTTGGTTTAATATTATTTCCTTGGGTTCATAATCCCTTGGGGTTTTAGTATTAATCCTTTGGGTTTATTATTAAATTGGGTTTATAATATCAATCATGGTCATCTATATTAACCTCTTGTGTTTGTAATATCAATCCCTTGCACTTCTTGATCCCTTATGTTTTTAATATTTATCTGTTGGGTTCACAAATTCCTTGGGTTTATATTATTAAACGGTTGGGTTTATTAGTTCCTTGGGTTTATAATATTAGTTCATTTTGTTTAATATTATTCCCTCCGGTTCATAATTCCTTGAGATTTTAGTATTAATCCCTTGGGTAATAATAAACAAAAGAGACGAATATTATAAACCCAATGTATACAAAACCTAAGATAAATATTAAAAATACTAAAATGAACATGGTTGAATTAATAAAGCCTAAGAATAGTAATAATAATTATTATTACTATTATTATTATAAGTTTATATCATTATAATAGTATTAATATAATAATCATAAATATATAGATATATAAGAATATCGTTGTTATTATTTATATAGTTATTAATTATCATAAGTAGTTGGTCTTTAAAAAATTACACATAATAATTCACTTATCACAATTCTAATTATTATTGGATCATGGTTGTTATTATGAGTTAATATTATAATAATAATAATAAAATAATATAATAGCAATTATTATTATTATTAATATATTAGCTAATATATTATTAATATAATAATATATTATAATAATATTAATTATATTATTATTATTATAATAATAATTATATTTTCATATTATTATAGTAATATAATAATAATATAATATTATTATTAATAATTGATATTATTATGATTAATATTACCAGCCTAGATCTAGCCTAGATCCATCTTAACACCAGATCTATCAAGCACCGAGAGGGATCAAATCTCTCGAGGTGCAAACCTATTTTTTGAGTGCAAGACTTGAGAAAAGGTTTGCACCTCGAGAGATTTGATCCCTCTCGGTACTTGATAGATCCGGTGTTAAGATGGATCTAGGCTGGTTTCAGTCGTGTGCGGTCATACAAAATTTGCTGAACATCTAATTATTTTGATAATTTTAAATATGCTAAATATGTCTAAGGTTAATTTGGTCAATTTAATTTAAAATTTTCTTAGTTACCTCAGTTTGTTGAGATGAGAGAGACTGTTAGTAACTTGAATGATGAAAAATGATGAAATACAAATTTTGAGTGCAAAGTGTCAATGTAACAATTTTGATAGATAGAAAATGTGAATACTAAGAATATAGTCAATTACAAACAATCTTCATTGCAATCAATCTGAAACTATTTTTTTCCATTTTCTCATATCGATCATATGAAAAGAGTAGTTGGAATCATAGACCATTCAAATATTTAACTCGAGCTACTGTAGTAAACAACATACCTTGTCTCTATTGCTCTCTAATATTAATAGCAGTTTTCTCCAACGTTAATCATTGTGACTTATGGAGTGTTAAACCCCAAATAATTTTCAATGGTAGTTATTTTCTATTACCCCGTTTGAGTGCAAAGTAATTAACAATGTTTTTTTTTTTTTTTTTTTCTGAATAAAGACTAATTCTATTAGGAAGGAAAATATAGTACAAGCAGGCTTGCGAACAAGCAAAGCAAAAAGCGAGGGAGCCAATGGGGAAGGCTCTCTACCTCGCTCCTTAGCAAACAAACAAGAGAACACTGAGAAGCAGAAGAAAGAAATGAGCAGAGAAAACTACCCAGAGGGGTCAGCTCCTACCACCCGGCATTTTTTTCCTTTTTTCTTGCTTACTTTGACCCACCCAGAGGAATTTGGCTGAGCCATTACAAGTTGCAGACTATTCTGCACTGGCTGCGGAATATCCTTGTCAGAGTCTGAGGACGAGGAAGAATGAGTCCGTTTCTGAGAAATCTGAGGGTCAGATGGGGCTGCCGGGACGACCGAGGGAGCGTCCATCGGAGTCTCATCATCTTGCCCGTCTGCTTTGGTTTCCTCCTCATCCGAGCTGGAGAATTCTAAATCGTTCATACGACATGGTGGCTCACAAGGATTCCAGCGCTTGGATTTGGGCTTGCGATTCAGTTTCTTCTTTTTGTCGAGGAACTGGGAGCAAGTACTTTGGAGGTGTCCGGCTTGATTACAATGTCGGCAACGGAAGGCTGTATTCTCGTAATCCAATGATTGAGTCCAGTGGAAATCTCCCATCTTGAGATTGATCTGATCCGGTAGTCCTTTGCTGATATCTATTTCAGCACACAGTCTGCCATAAGTGTAGAGACCATTATCCTTTCTGGAAATATCTGTAGCTAGGTAACGTCCCAAAGTGTCTCCAATGGCTAGGAAGACAGAGTAATGCCATAGATGTGCCGGAAGATTCGGAAGCCTGACCCAAATGGGAATCTTGGTGATAATGGCTGTAGAAGGGTCAAATTCTGGAAACCAAGGGGTGAGAAAAAGCCCAGCTGAGCCCCAGAACCAAGGGCCTCCCGTTAAGACCTTTTGGTAGTCTTCATCTGAGTAAAAAACCACAATGAAGAATCCTTTTGAGCATAGGTAGATCTTGCTTTTTTTGGTCCAAGAGTCATGGATCCATTGATATAGCTCTGCTGTGCGAGGCCAAAGCCCATTAAATCTGCATATTAGTGCAGATTCAGCAAATGTTTGGAAGCGATTTTCAAGCTCTGGATGAGAGCAGTTGATACAAGGAATTTCCTCTGATTTGTCTACCAGAAACTGTTTTGGAGCCCCATTTGGATGGGCAGATTTCGAAGAGGTTTGAGGTTGGCCATCATTTTTGCAAGCTGCATCTTTATAAGAAAAAGAGGGGGCAGAGGAGGTTTGCCCAAAGGACCCTCCTCTTAACCGAAAGGAAACCCCAATAGAAGCGTCCTTGTGAATGTTGTAGAAGGAAAGAGGAAGAGTATTCATGAGTTGCTTACCCTGATATAGCAGCCTGAGATAAGATGAGGGGATCTTTAGCCGACGTTCGATTTCTTGCAGGAGATCTTGCACCAGATTGGTTGCGTGAACCCATTGCATCATCGTCTTGCTCATAAGTTTGATTTGGATCTGAAATGCCTGTGTCTCTTCAGATCGGTCTGGCTGGTTCAATGGATGGATCTGCTTCCAGCAAATCAGATTTACCGGTCTTGGAGCGATGGCTGTAGCAGGACTCGGCGTGCAGAGGATGTGTGCTGCTTGCCTTGAAACTTCTGCGCGCATGCCCATCAAAAACAAGAAGCAAAAGCGTTGCTTGCTTACATCAGATCTGAGATCTGGAGCATGCCTTCCGCAAAAAAGGAATGAGGTGAATATAGATGTCCGTGTTTGAATCTTTGGCTCTTTGCTTCGGAGAGTGAGATCGATTCTGGTTATTGCAAAAGAAAAGGGGCGGAGCGGTATAAGGGCCTCGCACTCTGTTCCTTTATCCGCCCTGTTCTTCCATTGAATATCGCTCAGTGGAACCGGCGGCGGCAGTCCCTGGCTTGATCTGCAATGAGCGGTCCCTGCCTTTTCACGCATTCCTGGAGGCGGCAGTCCCTGCGGCAGTTCCTGCCTTTCCGCGCATTTCTGGAGGCGGCAGTCCCTGGCTTGATATACAGTGAGCAGGAGCGCTTCAATATCCTTGAATAATCCAAGGTTAAAAGACTCCCGACCTCCAAAATCGAGGTGCTTTGCAGGTGTGGTCGCGAGAAGGGGCCAAGAGCAGGCCAGAGCCCCATGCGGCGCATCCTCCCGGCTTGGACTGCCCTTCCTGTCGACAGGAAGAAAGAAACCTAGGGTTGCAGAGGCGGTTGGGGGCGCGGTGTCCATTACAGCTATTTTTCTCCGAAGATCGAAATTCAAAATAAGAAATATTGCGGGGTGACCAAGTGTTGTTTGCTGGGTAGCCCTTCGTAATTTATAGCGCCTTTTGAATTTTCAGTAATTAACAATGTTGGATGATGGAAAATGGGAATAATAAGAATGTACCCAATTATAAATTCAAGTAAGAAAACATTTTTTTTAGGATGAAAATTCAAGTATTGTATTTATGGCTGAATAATTTTTATGTGCTTACACTGAGAGAGAGAGTATGTATGTTTTGGGGGTGAGAAGGAGAGAGAATGGGAGATAGAGATATAGATGGGGGGGAGAGGTAAGAAGAGAGAGGCAAAGATAGGGAGGGAGGAAGAGATATGGATTTGGAGAGAGAAATGTTAGAGAGAGAGAGAGAGAGAGAGAGAGAGAGAGAGAAGGGGAATAGAGAGAGAGGGAGGGGAGAGGGAGAGAGGGAGAGAGATAGATATGGAGAGAGTGTGTGTATGTTTAGGTGCTAAGATAGAGAGATAGAGAAGGAGAGACAAGGAGATAGAGATATATATGGAAGAGGTGGAGATGTGCTTACACTAAAATCAATGCACACTATTAATCTAATTACTTTGAAATTAATGTACCTCATACATCTTGTTGCATCAAATTAGAAATCAACATCTGCACTAAAATAAATGCATCCAATGTAAAGTATTAAATATGATTAGAAATTAATATCTACACTGAAATCAATGCATCTAGTGCAAGAAATCAAATAGGATTATAAATCAATATCTACATTAAAACCAATGCATCTAATGCAAGCAATCAAATATGAGTAGAAATCAACATCTACGCTGAAATCAATGAATCTAGTGTAATGTATTAAGTATGATTAGAAGTCGACATCTACATTTAAATCAATGCATCTAGTGCAAGCGATCAAATAGGATTAGAAATCAATATCTACATTGAAACTGATGCATCCTATGCAAGCAATCAAATAGGAGTAGAAATCAACATCGACACTAAAATCAATTCATCTAGTGTAAGGTATTAAATAGAATTATAAATTGACATCTACACTGAAATCAATGCATATAGTGCATGTGATCAAATAGGATTAGAAATCAACAACTACATTGAAATCAATACAGCTATTTTAGTGAAAATCTAAAATATTCATGATTTTTTAGATCTACCTTCTATGTATGTATTTGTCTCTATGAGACTCTTTATTCTTCCCTCTCTCTCCAACTTCCATTATGTGTGTATCTCCCTCCTCCTCTCCTTCTCTCTCTTCCCCTCCCTCTCTCCCCCGTCTCACTCTATCTGCCTCCCCCCAACTTTCTCTATCTTTCTGTTCTTTCCTCTCTCCCACTACCATCTATAATTATACCTCCCTCCATATCTCCTTATTTGTCTCTCTATCTCAACCCCCTAAACATATGCCATGCTCTCTCTCTCCCCCCATATCTATCTATATATCTATCTATCTCTCCCTCTTCCCTTCCCTCTCTATCTCTTCCCCTTCTCTCTCTATCTCTTCCTTGCCACTCCCTCTCCACCTTTCTCTCTCTATGTCTTTCTTCCCCTTCCAACTCCATCTCTCTCTCCCCCTCTCTCTCCTCTCTCTCTCTCCTCTCTCTCTCTCCTCTCTCTCAAGTCCTCTCTCTCCCCTTGTCTCCCACCTCCCTATGTCTCTGCCCCCATCATACACACACTCTCTCTCCACCCTCCAACTTTGTCACTATCTCCCTCCCTCTCTCTTTCTCTCTCTCCCCCTCGCTCCCCCCTCCATATATATATCTCCCTTTCTCTCTCTTCCCCTTCTTTCCCTATCTTTATCCTCTCATTTTCTCTCTCTTCCCTCGTCTTATCTGCCCCTCATTCCATCTTTATCTTTTCCTTGTCACTCACTTTCTTTCCCCCTCCAAATCCATCTCTTTCCCTCCCCCTCTTCCTTTCTCTCTCTCATTGTCTCTCTCACCTCTATGTCTTTATCCCACACTCTATTCCCCCTTCTATTTCACTCTCTTTCTTAAATATGATCCCATTGTATTGTATTTAAGAAAATATTTAAATTAATAAAAAAACATAATTGGTTGTAAAATATTAAACCTATATTTTGGATCAATCATGTTACAGAAAATAAAATAATAAAAAGATTAAAAGAATCACCCACTATCTTTCCTGTATCATTGTTAATCACTTTTCTTGGATCTTTGGTTAAGATGCATCTATCTTAGCTCTTTATAGTATTATTTATATTATATAAATTTCACATATGTATATATATATATATAAGTATTCTTATATTTTAATTTATTAAAACCTCCATTTAATCTCTATGAAAATATTGTTAGTAGTAGTGAGGATGGAGGGTTTAGATATGCCTCAGAAGTAATTATCACATTTTTTCTCTTAGATTTAATTAAAAACTATTATAAACTTAAATTAAAATAAAATATTTGTAAAATATTTTTATTTTGAAATAAGTTATTGTATTAGGGCACGTGGTATTGATAAGCCATAGTATTGGCCCATGGTATTGTAACAATTAAAAACCTAGATCCATAACATAATAATCAAAAGTCTAGATGGTCCATGGTATTGATAAACCATGGCAGTAGCCCATGATATTATAATTTTCTTCCCTCCTCCCCCTCTCTATCTTTCTCTTGTGGGTATTGTCCCACGGTATTGTAAAAAGCCTACTTAGAAGTTAATAATATCCATGGTAAATATTCATGATTAAAAAAATTGTCATATTTTAAATATTAAGTTTTTATCTGCTTCTTAATTAAATTTATAGATGGAACACATCTATACTAAGTGTTACAAATATATTGATTACATAAAATATAATATTACAATATTATATGTTACCCAATATTTATAACCACCCCCACTTAATAAATAGTGGCCAGGGGTGGGGAGAAATACTAATTAAAATGTAATATTATTAAATTTTACCTAATATTTCAGACTCCACCCTAAATATTACATTCTACTCAATATTTCCCCACTCCTAATTTTATTGAGCAACTACCATTATATTGAGTTTACCTTCCTACAACCAAAACATGAATGCAACAAAATATAAATTTACCTGATTATTATTCTTATAATCGAAAACTTGAACACTAAGAAATATAAATTTACCGGGTTATTATTATTACAGAAATCATACAAAGGAAAACCTAAATGCTAGGAAATTATTATTACAGAAATCACACAATGGAAAACCCAAATGCCAGGAAATTTACTTCGTTATTATTAGAAGATGCCCTCATTATTATTAGAGGATGCCCAATTGAATCCTCCGCTTCCTTTACCTAATTTTCTTCATTATTCAATAAATAAGCTAATCGATCTCTTTTTAAATTGTATATATATCGTTTTCAATTTTTTTTTTTTTAAGTAACGTTACACATATCTTCAGCATATACAATATATATTAGCTGACACATATATAGTAACCTTACACATATCTTCAGCATATACAATATATATTAGGTAGCTTACACATATTTTTTTTGATGTAAAGTTACGTTACATGACAACATCTTCTTCATATTTTTTAATATCTCCCTCATATTTTTGTTTTAATGTAACATTATGTTACGTGACAACATCTCCCTCATATTTTTGTTTTAATGTAACGTTATGTTACGTGACAATATCTCCCTCATATTTTTTTTGTAATGTAACGTTAAGTTACTTAACAACCTTTATATTTTTTTTGTAATGTAACGTTACTTAACAACCTTTATATTTTTTTTGTAATGTAACGTTACTTAACAACCTTTATATTTTTTTTGTAATGTAACGTTAGGTTACCTCACAACATCTCCCTCATATATTTTTAATATTTTTTAATGTAACGTTACATAACGTGACAACATCTCCCTCATATTTTTGTTTTAATATAACTTTATCTTACCTGACAACATCTCCCTCATATTTTTTTAATAAATTTTTTTGTAATGTAATATTATGTTACGTGACAACATCTGTCTCATATTTTTTTAATGTAGCCTTACATACGTGACAACATCTCCCGTTGAGGTTCCTCCAAAAGCTCAAAATCCTACATGTTTGGGGATTCCCTAAGATATAGGATTTGCCAAGTGTGGAACATTTGATTTCTTTAAAGAGTTTGGAAGTCGTGTATTGCAAGACGCTCGAGAGCATACCACGATTGAGGTTCCTCCAAAAGCTCGAAACCCTACAGGTTGAGGAATGCCCTAAGATACAGGATTTGCCAGGTGGAACATGTTAGGGCGTTGGAATGGCTTCAGGTTGACGGTTGTCTGAGCGTCCGGTGGCCGGTGGGGTAGAGGAGTACTCGAGCAGCTGCGCCAACGAAAGACTTACCTAGATGGTGATGCATTTAGTATAAATGAGAAGCTCCAACACAGGTTGTGCATGTTGTACGAGGATGTAATGAGGCCTTGCTGTCTTCCATGTTCGGTTAGGGAGTCCATCCATGTTTTGAAAGTTTGAAGACCCAATGTTAGTTTACTAGAGAATCCCCAAATAACTGACAAGTGCATGACGTGAAAAGTGGATGATTACAGTGATAAATAGTTGTAGTGTCCACAACAAAAAAATATATGAACAAAGCTCAAAGCATGGTAAAAATTAAAACTGAATTCTAAATAAATTAAAAAACAAATAAGAGAGAGAGTAAATTGTAGGCGGTATGACATTCATATATTACTATGTGAATATATATTTCTGTGTGTTTACTTTTGTCGGCATGCAATATTGTTAGAGAAAGGTTTGGAAAATTTTTAATTACTTTTTAAATATGAAAACTTGAATTTTAATTAAAATGTGAATGTTTATAAAATGAATATATTTACATCAATTAAAAAAAAATCTGTACGGTTGTTTTTTGGTTTTTAAACATTTATTATAATATTAAAAATAATATTATAATATTAAAAATTATATAAAATAATTAATATTATTCACATATCAATTAATAATTAATATAATCATATTTATTTATTATATTTGTGTATCATATTTATTTTTTATTTTTATGTTTATGTAGTTAGGATTTTCAGTAGCATTTCAAAAGCACCAATTAAATATAAAAAACATAAATAATATGGCCAACTTAAAACCGAAAAAATAATTTATATAAAAAATATTATATATATATATATATATTTTTTTTGTAAGCTGGGGTGGGACTCATACATCATACTCGCCTGCCTCGGCAGGATTTGAACCTGGGTGGGGGGTGCTACAGCGCACCGCCCTCACCATTACATCGTGCACTGAAGTGCATAAAAAATATTATATTGAATACAATAATATAACCATATTTATTTATTATGTTTGTGTATCATATTTACTTTTTATTTTTATGTAGTTAGGATTGTCAGTGGAGTTTCAAAGCACCAATTAAATATAAAAACATAAATAATATGGCCGACTTAAAACTAAAAAAATAGTATATATAAAAAATATTATATTAAATACAATAATATAATCATACTTATTTATTAGGTTTGTGTATCATATTTACTTATAATTTTTATGTTTATGTAGTTAGGATTTTTAGTGAGTTTCAAAAGCACCAATTAAATATAAAAAACATAAATAATATGGCCGACTTGCAACTAAAATATTAATTTATATAAAAAAATATTATATTAAATACAATAGCATATGAATGATATATATATATATATATATATATATATATATATATATATATATATATATATATATATATATATATTAAATCTATGTTAATTTTTATTAATAATATAATAGAGTGTATAATATATATGAATATCTATAATATATATTATAGATACAAATTTATTATATATAAAATGTTATTGGTGTGTAAGTAGAAAGTTAATACTATGGTCGTATATTAATTATGCTGATAGGCGTTTTTATTGTGAGGTTTATCATGGTGACACTATTGAGATTCGCTATCTCTGTCACAATCTTAAACAAGTGTCTCACAATTCTAGCAACACTTACTGCAATCTTAGGATGAATAAGCCACTGCAACAATTCTCTTGACAAACCATTCTCATTCCCACTTCAGAAATCAAATGAGTTGTCGTTGGCCACAAATTCATAAACGAGTAGCTGCCAATCATTGTTTGAAATGCAACACAAAAGCTTCATCACATTGTTACACCTCATCCTATTGCTAACCATCTCCATCTCTGCATTGTTTTCTGTTATGAAACCAGCTCACAAAAAGATAGAAAAGAGATACCAACGCCTTAGAATTCAGCCTCTTCGAGGGGGCAACCTCATTTACATTACACAACTGAACAATTCTTGGATTATTCAAATGACAAAAGCTCCTTTCTATATATAGGAGTCTATGAAGTCATAATATAACCCAGCTGACTTAACAATAATAATATAAAGCCACAAAAATAACAATAGAGGGATTCTATTGGGCACAACAATAAAAATATCGGGACAATAGGGGCTCAACAACAATAATAAGGGATACAACTACAATAGTAATGGGGTAATCACTAGTATTATAGGGACTTAACATGCCCCTCTCCTTCAAAAAAGTGTTGTCCTCAACGCTTGAGTAGTTCTGGATGCTTCTGTATAAAATTCTCATCCTCCCATGTGGAATCTTCAGAGGATAAGTTCTTCCACTTGATGAGATACTTCAAAATTGATTGATTTCGTAGCTGTCGAGTTCTTGTTTCTGTGACTGCTTCCGGTTCTAATATAATTTTTCCTTCATTGTCAAGTTCTGGCAATATTGTTTGAACTGGTAGCTTGTCACCTATAACCTTCTTTCAACATGAAACATGGAAAATTGGGTGCACTCGAGACGTTGCAGGAAGCTCCAATTCGTATGCCATAGTACCAATCTTTTGCAACACCTTGTATGGACCATAATACTTTGGTGATAATTTATTATCCTTCTTAGCTTGCTTGAGGGACATTTGTTTATATGGTTGTAGCCATAGGAATACCCAATCACCTACATCAAAACTTATTTCGCTGTGATGTTGATCTGCCTGTTGTTTCATTCTATTCTGTGCCAACATGAGGTTATCCTTTAAGAGTTGGATGACTTGTTGTTGATGTTCGATTTGATGTTCCACTGCTTGAACCTTAGAATTTTCTCTTAAATATGATGTGATGGATGGTGGATGATATCCATAAAGTGCCATAAATGGGGTCATTTTTGTTGTTGTATGGAAGGAAGTGTTATACCACCATTCAGGCAGAGGCAACCATTTGACCCATTGTGTCTATTTATTAGATACAAAGCAACGAAGATATCCTTCCAAACATTTGTTTACTATCTCAGTTTGCCCATCAGATTGAGGATGATAAGATGAGCTATGAGCTAACTGAGTACCAAGACAAGAAAATAATTCTGTCCAAAAATTTCCAGTGAAAATGGGATCTTTGTCACTTACAATAATCTTTGGGTTTCCATGTAGCTTTTGAATTGTTTCCATAAATGTAGTAGAAACAATTCTAGCTTTAAATGGATGTGATAATGCACAAAAGTGTGCATACTTGGTAAGTCTGTCAACTACCACCATGATGACACTCTTTCCCTCAGACTTGGGTAAACCTGTGATAAAATCCATTGAAACCTCCTCCCAACGTTGGCTTGGAATGGATAAGGGTTGTAATAGACCCGAGGCCTTAATTGTTTCAACTTTATTTTGTTGGCAAGCCAAACATTGCGCCACAAACTTTTGAATATCCGATTTAAGGCCATCCCAAAAAAATTCCTTCTTAACCCTATGGTAAGTTTTTAAAAATCCTGAGTGCCCTCCTAAGAGAGAAGTGTGCAATTCCATAAGAATTTTTTGTTTGAGTTGCGAATTCTTATAGAGGTATAAGCGATCTTTGTACCATAACGAATCATTTTGCCAACTAAATGTATCAGATGTACTGGAATCTTGTTGTAACTTTCGAATAAGTGCCCATACTTCTTCATCATTCTTCCATTCCTCCATTGCTTCATTTATCCAGTCTGGTTGGATAATAGAAATGGTGCACAACAATACTTCCACATCCTCATCCTTTCTTGAGAGTGCATCTGCCACCACATTTTTCTTCCCTTTTTTGTAGATGATTTCAAATTCATAACCCGACATCTTTGTGACCCACTTTTGTTGCTATTAAGAGGATAATCTTTGTTCTAAAATGTATTTAAGGCTATCATGATCCATTTTTACCTTGAAGTGTCTTCCCATTAGGTAGGGTTGCCATTTCTTAAGTGCATGTAGTATTGCCAACATTTCCTTCTCATAAATAGCTTTGTGTAAAAACTTTCCCTTGATTGGGCGACCTTCAAAAGAAATGGGTCTTTCATCTTGCATTAAAACAACACCAATTTCATTTCTTGAAGCATGACATTCCACAATAAAGGTTTTTGTGATGTCTGGTGTAGCTAAGACCGGCGCTTGGCACATTGCCTCTTTAAGATGTTTGAAGGCCTTGTTGCTTTTGGAGTCCATGAAAATTCATCTTTCTTCAATAATGTTGTTAGAGGTGCTGCTATTCTCCCATAATTCTTAACAAACTTGTGATAATACCCTATCAACTCAAAAAATCCTCGCAGATGCTTTATGGATGTGAGGATTTTCCATTCCTTAATGGCTTTAATTTTGCTAGGGTCTACCTTAACTCGTTCATGAGATACAATATGACCCAGATATTCCACCTCTTGTACTCCAAAGAAACATTTGGATCTTTTTGCATATAATTGTTTCTCCTCCAATAGTTGTAGCACCCTGTCAACATGTTCAACATGATCCTTCCAAGACTTGTTGTAGATTAGTATATCATCAAAAAATACTAACACAAATTTTCTAAGGAAGGGTTTGAAAATGGAATTCATCAAACCTTGAAATGTAGAAGGTGCATTGGTAAGGCCAAAAGGCATGACCAAAAATTCATAATGACCCTCATGAGTTCTAAATGTTGTTTTCGGAATGTCTTCAGTCTTCATTCTGATTTGATGATATCCTGAATGAAGATCCAACTTGGTGAAGTAAATTGATCCATGCAATTCATCCAGTAATTCATCAATGACAGGAATGGGAAACTTATCTTTAATAGTGAGCTTTTTGAGCTCCCTATAATCTGGACACATGCGCCATGATCCATCCTTCTTGTGCACCAATACTACTAGAGCAGAGAAAGAACTTTGACTAGGTTGAATTATCCCAGCCTCTAGCATTTCTGCAACCATACGTTCAATTTCACTCTTTTGGGCATAGGGATATCTGTACGGCCTAACGTTTGGAGGAACACTTCCTGGAATCAGATGAATAGCATGATCATGATCACGAATAGGTGGGAGACCTTTGGGAGTCTCAAATAACTTGGAATGATTGTCCAAGAATTTTTGGAGATCTAGAGAAATAGATGATTCCCATGTGGAAACATCTAGCGAACATAATTGAGAAATTACACCTCTTTGGTCCTTTTTTAGAAGCTTTGTCATACTGTTAGAGCTAATTATCTTTCCTGGTTTCCCTGCAATACCCCTTAATTCAACTTCCTTTCCTTCGACAGAAAATTTCATGAAAAGTTCTTGAAAATTAAAAGCTATTGTACCCAAGGATTGTAGCCATTGGACTCCTAGTACAACATCAACACCTCCCATTGGAATGGAAAGCATTAGGCTAGTCAATACATATTCTCCCATGGATAGATTGATATTATGACACATTCTAGAGCAATTTATCGTTCCTCTATTTGCAATCATCACTTGACACTCTGGTGCTGGATATAGGAAGCAATTCAATTCTTTTGCTACCTTACAATGAATAAAATTGTGGGTACTTCCTGAATCAATCAACACTATTACCTTTTTCTTCTTGATTTGTCCTTCTATCTTGATGGTTTGAGGAGTGGTAATTCTAGCCAATGCATTACAAGATATGGTCGGATTCATTTCTTCTTTATCTAGGCTTTGTTCCTGGAGTATATCCTCTTCCTTTGACATTTCTTGCTCCTTTTCTTCTTCCTCTTCATAATCTATGTAGAATAATTTCTTCTCAGCACACTTATGACCTTTAGTGTATTTTCTATCACAACTGTAACAAAGCCATTTTTCTCTTTTTTCTTCCAATTGTTTTGGTGTCAACCTTATAGGTTGTGAAAGACTAGGGGCAACAACATTTTCATCTTTATAGTTGTGAGTGGTATGCTTCCTGGTTGCCATAATTTTGCTTTCCATTTTTCTTTCTAACCTCAATGCCTTCTCTAATGAATCAGGTTCCCAAAGGCGAACATAATGTTGGATATTATCCTTTAAAGTCCCTATGAACACATCAATCCTATGCTCCTCTGGAATATTTTTTACCCTTATATTCAATTTTTGGAACTCCTCAATATGCTCCATTATTGAACCCTTTTGTTTGAGACTTATCAATTGGCTAAAAAAAGTGTTGCTTTTTGTATCCTCATAATGTGCTATCAATTCTTCCGTAAAAATTTCCCAAGTGATAATTTGTTTACGAGAGAAAAGCTATTGATACCATACAAACTAATTTGGTTCCAAATTTAAAGTTGCAATATGTACATTTTGTATGTTTATTGAGATCGAAAAATTGCTCCATCTATAATATCCATGTTGCGGGATCCTTGCCATCAAACTTCCTCATATCGATTTTTTGAATATGGTGGGTCTTCGATCCAACGTTAGAGTCTATGGAATCATGATTAACATTTTTTTTGTTCTCATCATGAGTTTCCTTTACTACCCTTTCACCATTAGTGACCATTTCTTGTAGCAACTTATTCATATTTATCTTCAATTCTTCCATCTTATCATCCATGCCATCCATTTTAGCGTCCATGCCATTCATCTTAGCTTCCATGCCATCCATCTTAGCTTCTACACCTTTCTTTAAACAATCCATCTTAGCTTCTACACCTTTCTTTAAACCATCCATCTTAGCTTCTACATCTTTCATCTTAGATTCTATTACTTTTTGTGCAAGTGACACTTGTTGCACTTGGTCTCGTAATTTTGATATATCATGTTGCATTTCTTCCTCTTCTTCATGAGTCATGCTAGAGCTTTCAGGTTGCTTACTAGGTGTTTTCATTTTCTTTCCTTGGGGCATCAATTACCAATAATAATGCTTTACTATGCCCTTTGAATTCCTTCAAACTAATTTTTCAAACCAAGCTTAAGCAAAAAAAAAAAAAAACTACACACCTTTTTTCACTTTGTAGGAGCTTGATATTGAATCTGATGTATCTCTGTAATTTCAGATCATCCAATTCTAAAATTGTGACCTGTAGTAGCCCTTTTTGTCCTCTGTCCAATGCCACCAGTCTGATCCAAATTGGATTCTCCAAGAAAGAGTTATGCACAATCTCCCAAGATGACCTGATTATAGACCTTTCTAGAAGAGCGAACTTGAATGAAGTGCCACGTGTCACTGTTTCAACTTGTGGCACTGATAAATATATACAAGAAACCACAGTCCATCCTCTTTCTGTACCTTCTTACAAAATTTCAATCCGATGCTCAGAGAGAAAGTTATGACGATTTTTCCTAGGTCACCTGTTTGGAATGTAATTCAGGAGTTTGCAAAAATACCAACTTCCTTAGATCATATCTCTGCAAATATAATGCGAAAAGCTTTGAAATTCAGACCCAAAGTTCAGTGTGATTTCGTCTCAAATGGCTTTTTTTTTTCGTTTTTGAAACATTGCAGAAAAAAGTTATATCGAAAATTCCACGATGACCTATTTGGAGCAGCGAAACCCTAGAATCCAAAGCTCTGATACCAAATGTTATGAAACCAACTCACAAAAAGATAGAAAAGATAGATCAACGCCTTATAATTTAGCCTCTTCGAAGGGGAAACCTCCTTTACATTACACAAATGAACAATTCTTGGATGATTCAAATGACAAAACCTCCTTTCTATATATAGGAGTCTATGGAGTCACAATATAACCTAGCTGACCTAAAAATAATAATATAAAACCACAAAAATAACAATAGAGGGATTCTATGGGGCACAGTAATAAAAATATGGGGACAATAGGGGCTCAAAAATATTAATAAGGGATACAACTACAATAGTAATGGGGTAATCACTAGTATTATAGGGACCTAACAATTTCCTTCTCTACCCCAGCCCCAAACTTTCCTCGTCGATTGCTACAGATTTTATTTACAACCTCCACTTCTCCACTATCCAACATCACCCTGTATATTGTTCTGCATACTTAGCAGGTTTGGCATGCTAAGTATGCTCCGACATATAGAGTTCAACCTCCTCTGAGAGAGGGTCCTTATGAGAGTAGATATTACTAAAAAGCCACATCATTGCTTGATTTGTTGGAAATCTCCTATCTTGGTACAATTTACCTCAATCTCCTAAATATTCTTTTTCCTCTACTTATTTTTCACTTGTTCATGAAAGAATTTGGTGTTTCAATCTCCTCCCTATAGTCACAAGCTTCGAGAATTAAGTGTCCAATATTCCTCTTCATATTTTAGTAGTGAATGATATTTTTCAAACAAAATTTTTTCTTAGCTCATCATTTCCTCTGAAATAGATCCTTTTTCCATGAAGGAGTGAAAGTGACCAATGGGCACTAACTGAAGAGATAACACATCCATTCCACAACTAAAAGTGTTGGGCTAATATTTCTTGATCCTCAAGCTTTGTCTCTTGGAGAAGGGCAATAGAGGGATTTTCCTTCTTGATTAGAGATTTCACGTATGATTTCCTTTTTCTAGACCCTAAGCCCCTACAATTATAGGAGAGAACTATCATTGCTTACATTTTGAGTGGGGAACCCCTTTAGGAAAGGAAAATCAAAAAATTCTCTTATTTCCTTTACTTCGTTGGTCACCCATTTGGATGTTTTTGAGGGTGGGTTAATGGCCTGGTTCTTTCTCTCTTTTTTTCATTTGTTCAATCCTTATTTATCTGTTGGATTTCCTCCTTGATCAATAGGTTCTATGATTAATATGCCTAGATTTGTGTGCTTTTTATTTTTCATCTGCTGAATTGAAAAATGGAGCTCCTACCATATCATCCCTTGGAAAAAAAAAGTATTCATCTGCTTTTGAGGATTTGACTTGCATATGAATTGGGTCTTCATTGGATCTAACTACCGTAAATCCTTTCATTGGGCCTTGGGAAGGTATGAGGATAGGGGTCAGATCCACGGTTAGGGGATTTTCCTGGGGGATCTCCTCATCTTCATCTTCATTTGCAAGTGTTTCATACCTATTACTTGAGATTCCTCTATTAACTGATTTGCTTGTGCCTTCTCCATTTCCTACCAATTTGTTCTTTGGAGGGGGGGCCCCAAAATTCTTTAGCAGGCGCTTGTCTCTATGGTTGGGTTGAAGGAGGATTTAGCTTTTGAGGGAATTTTCTCCTTTTAGCTTGTTTCCATTGGTCCCCTTGATCACTTTTCTTCTCCTGATCTTCTAGTTTCTTTAGGAAATTTCTAGCGAAATGTCCATAGTCGTGACAAATTTTGCATTTGAATGGTAGTTGATCATAGTCAACTTCTTGAATGTGTGCCCAAATTTCCAAGCTTAGATTGATTTCCACATATCCTAGCACAAGAGAATAGTCCATCTTTGGGTTCAGCAAAATCAAAAAATTTCCGCAATGTGTTGCCGATCGTTCTGAAGGTGGCATCATTCCAATAGTGAAGGGGAAGGACGGAAAAATTCACCCATAGAAACAAAGGAAGGGACAATGAAATCAAGGTTGAAGTTGGTGTTGGGTGTGGAGCCTGATTATCTTCTATAGTACCGGCATATTGGACCTCAGTTCAAAATGGGGCGGCAACGCTGCCCATAAAATAATGGCTGCCGTGGGGGGTCCAGGGGGGGGCGGCAGCGACTTTTGGGAGCCCCCCCCTGGCGGGGGGTTTCGGGGGCGCTGCCCCCGAAGCTAAAAACAACTGTAAAATTGCCTTGTAAAAGTATAGTAATTTCTAGTCAATCTGGGCCGTTCATTAGGCGGATGATCTGACGGTAGAACTTATGTTTAGTTTAGGGTTTTTTGCCCTAGAAGGCAACCCCTCTCTTTATATGAGGGCATTGTATTTGAGGCTGAGATATAGATGTGTATTCGGTGAGCAAGAAACAGAGAGGTGAGACTGTGAGAGAAAAACAGAGGATATTACAGTGGATTTACTGTAGGTTGTATCTCTTCATTTTGCTGGTTAATAGAAAGGAAGGACTGGCTGTTCGGGGTGGACGTAGCCCAAACTGGGTGAACCACGTATATTTGTGTCTCTCTTGTTTTGTGCGTTTTCTGTGTTTATATTTCTGCAATATTTTATGTGTTCCATTGCTCCGTAATATATAATTTTCTAACAACTGGTATCAGAGCCGAAGGTCTATTTGGCTGATAAACTCGCAGGAAAGAAGGGTTCCTGGTTCGAGTGGGAGCAATGGCGGAAGATGGTAAGTTTAGGGTCGAGAAATTTAACGGCCAAAACTTCTCACTGTGGAAGATGCAGATGGAAGATTATCTGTATCAGAAAGATCTATACCTACCATTGGGCGGAAAAACAAAGATGCCGACGGGTATGAAAGACGAAGAATGGAACCTTCTCGATAGAAAGGCACTCGGAACAATACGGCTGTGCCTTGCTGTGTCAGTCGCTTTCAATATTTCGAAGGAAACCACGACAACAGGTTTGATGGAGGCGTTGTCGAAACTATATGAAAAACCCTCAGCCTCGAACAAGGTATTTCTTATGAAACAGTTATTTAATATGAAGATGTCGGAAGGTGGATCTGTTGCAGACCATTTAAATGATTTTAATACAGTTACAAGTCAGTTAAGTTCTGTAGGGGTAAACTTTGATGATGAAATTAGAGCTCTGTTATTCTTATGCTCGTTACCAGAAAGCTGGAATGGTTTGGTAATGGCCATCAATAACTCTGTTTCTGGATCTAGTACTTTAAAGTTTGATGATGTTGTCGGTGCTATCCTTAGCGAGGACATGCGACGGAAAAGCTCCAGTGAGACATCGGGAAATGCTTTGAGTGCAGATTCTAGAGGAAGAAAAATGGAAAGAGGAAAGAGCTCAGGATATCGCAGTAAATCAAGGAAAGGCAGATCCAAGTCCAGATCGGGGATAGTGTGCTGGAAATGTGGAAAGAAAGGACACCTAAAGAAAGACTGTAGATCTCGGAAGGGAAAAGAAGGGGATGCACAGCAAGAAAACAATCATGAAGAAAATGTGACAGGTGAGGTGTTACAAGATGCTTTGATTCTTTCTTTCGAAAATATTACTGATTCCTGGGTGGTAGATTCAGGGGCTTCATTCCATGCCACACCTGATAAGAAATACTTTCATGACTATGTTCAAGGAGATTTTGGACAAGTTCGTCTAGGTGATGATAAACCCTGTAAAATCGTTGGAATGGGTAAGGTTCTTGTAAAAAGGCAAAATGGAAACCAATGGCTATTAAAGGAGGTAAGGCATGTTCCAAATCTAAAGAAAAATCTGATTTCAACAGGGTAGTTAGGCAGTGAAGGTTGTGTGACAACTTTCACAGAAAAGCTTGGAAGGTCACTAAAGGAGCCCTGGTAATAGCAAAAGGTGAAAAGGTTGGTGCATTGTATTTATGTAATGGTATTTCTAACTCTGTTAATGCTTTAACTTCCAGAGGAGCAGATGCAACATTATGGCATCATAGGCTCGGAGACATGAGTGAAAAAGGGATGAAGATTCTTCACTCAAGGAATTTGTTGCCAGGTTTGAAAAATGTTGATTTGGACTTCTGTGAGAACTGCATTTATGGAAAACAGAAGAGAGTCAGATTTCTCAGAGTTGGGAAAGAAAAGAAGAACGAAAAAGTAGAGCTTGTGCATACAGACGTATGGGGACCTGCTCAGGGATCATCTCTTGGTGGCTCTCGTTATTATGTTACTTTTATTGATGATGCAACTAGAAAAACTTGGATTTATTGTATTAAGAATAAATCTGATGTATTTGATACTTTCAAGAAATGGAAAGCTTTGGTTGAGATTGAGACAGGAAAGAAATTGAAGTGTCTTAGATCAGATAATGGAGGTGAATATTGCAGCAAAGAGTTTGATAGGTACTGTTCAGAGCATGGAATTCGCAGAGAGAAGACAGTTCCAAGAACACCACAAGAAAATGGTGTGTCAGAAAGGATGAACAGAACAATCATGGAGCGTGCAAGGTGCATGAGATTGCATGTAGGATTGCCTTTACAGTTTTGGGCAGATGTTGTAGATACTGTTGTTTATCTAATAAACAGAGGGCCTTCAAGTTCCTTGGATGGTGGTGTTCCAGAGGAAGCATGGACAGGTAAAAAGGTAAACTACTCTATTTTAAAGCCTTTTGGTTGTGAGGCCTTTGTCCATAGTGATAAAGAAAATAGAACAAAGCTTGAGGCAAAGTCAAAGAAATGTACCTTTATTGGATATGGTGTTAATGATTTTGGTTATCGCTTATATGATTACGAAAATCACAAAATCATTAGGAGTAGAGATGTAATATTCAATGAAAATGTCTTGTATAAGAATCAGTTGCAAGAAAAGAAACAGGAAAAGGAAAACAAGGAATACGCAGTTCTTGATGAAATCGCTGAAAAAGTAAAGGTGCCTGAAAATAGTAATAATCAACAACCACAACAACAGCAACCACCACAACAGCAACAGGCACCCCAAACACCTGAAAGTGGTGTTAGAAGATCTACCAGGATAGGTAGACCCCCTGAACGATACTCTCCTTCATTATATTATTTATTGTTGACTGATTCCGGTGAACCCGAATGTTATGAAGAAGCAATGCAGATTGAAAGCAGGAAGAAGTGGGAGGTAGCCATGGAAGAAGAGATGGACTCCTTAATGCATAACCAGACTTGGGATTTAGTCAGGTTGCCTGCAAGAAAAACTACATTGAAGAATAAATGGGTTTACAGGCTGAAGGAAGAAGATGGAGGAAAGCAAAGGTACAAAGCTAGACTTGTGATGAAGGGGTTTGCACAGAAGAAAGGTATTGATTTTGATGAAATATTTTCTCCTGTTGTTAAAATGACTTCAATCAGAACTATTTTAAGTCTTGTAGCAGCTGAAGATTTACATCTTGAGCAGTTAGATGTAAAGACAGCCTTTCTCCATGGGGATTTGGAGGAAGAGATATATATGCAGCAGCCACAAGGATATGAGGTGAAAGGGAAGGAGAAACTTGTGTGCAGGTTGAAGAAGAGCTTGTATGGTTTAAAACAGGCTCCAAGGCAGTGGTATCTAAAATTTGACAAGTTTATGTCTGAACAAGGTTATACTAGATGTCACTCTGATCATTGTGTTTATATGAAAAAGCAAAATGATGGCAGCTATATTATATTGTTATTGTATGTAGATGACATGCTTGTTGCAGGATCTAACATGTAGGAAATAAATGTGCTCAAAAGAAAATTGGCAAATTCATTTGCAATGAAGGATTTGGGTGCTGCAAAACAAATCCTTGGTATGAGAATAACTAGAGACAGGAAAAATAGAAAATTAACATTGTCTCAGAATGAGTACATACAAAAGGTGTTGAAAAGATTTAACATGCAAAATGCAAAACCAGTTAGTACACCTTTTGCTAGCCATTTCAAACTTAGCAAAGAAATGTGCCCAAAGACCCAAGAAGACATGGATTATATTTCTAAAGTTCCATATGCATCAGCAGTTGGAAGTTTAATGTATGCAATGGTCTGTACAAGGCTTGATATTGCACATGCAGTGGGAGTTGTAAGCAGGTACATGAACAATCCAGGAAAGGAACATTGGATGGCAGTGAAATGGATTCTCAGATATTTGAGAGGTACCACAAATCAGGCATTATTATTTGGTGGTTCAAACATATCCCTACAAGGATATGTTGATGCAGATATGGCAGGTGACAGAGATAATAGGAGGAGCACTACAGGATATGTATTTACTGTCGGAGGAACAGCTGTCAGTTGGGTTTCAAAAATCCAAAGTGTTGTTGCACTTTCAACAACAGAAGCAGAGTATGTTGCTGCTACAGAGGCTAGTAAAGAAATGATTTGGTTACAAAGGTTTATGGGTGAATTGGGTAAGGAGCATGATATGGGAACGTTATACAGTGATAGTCAAAGTGCCATTCATCTTGCAAAGAACTCAGCATTTCATTCCAGGACAAAACACATACAGCTCAAGTACCATTTTATACGATCAGTGTTGGAAGATGGAGAGTTGAAGCTGGAAAAGATACACACTAGCCAGAACCCTGTAGATATGCTAACAAAAGTTGTAACCAGGGAGAAACTGAGAATATGCTCAATTTCAGTTGGTCTTCAAGGATGACGATGAAGATGAGAAACAGCCAGGTCCAAAGAGGAGTCATTGTCCAGCAAATGGAGCAGCGGTGGAGTTGCTACAATCAGTCTCCAAGTGGGAGATTGTTGGGTGTGGAGCCTGATTATCTTCTATAGTACTGGCATATTGGACCCCAGTTCAAAATGGGGCGGCAACGCCGCCCGTAAAATAATCGCTGCCGTGGGGGGTCCGGGGGGGGCGGCAGCGACTTTTGGGAGCCCCCCCCTGGCAGGGGGTTTCAGGGGCAGCGCCCCCAAAGCTAAAAACAACTGTAAAATTACCTTGTAAAAGTATAGTAATTTCTAGTCAATCTGGGCCATTCATTAGGCGGATGATCTGACGGTAGAACTTATGTTTAGTTTATGGTTTTTTGCCCTAGAAGGCAACCCCTCTCTTTATATGAGGGCATTGTATTTGAGGCTAAGATATAGATGTGTATTCGGTGAGCGAGAAACAGAGAGGTGAGACTGTGAGAGAAAAGCAGAGGATGTTACAGCGGATTCGCTGTAGGTTGTATCTCTTCATTTTGCTGGTTAATAGAAAGGAAGGACTGGTTGTTCGGGGTGGACGTAGCCCAAACTGGGTGAACCACGTATATTTGTGTCTCTCTTGTTTTGTGCGTTTTCTGTGTTTATATTTCTGCAATATTTTATGTGTTCCATTGCTCCGTAATATCTAATTTTCTAACAGTTGGGGCTCCGTCCATCTAAATAAAATCCATGTACTCCCACTCTTCCATCTATCAAGGGTTTCCAATTATTTAGGGCCCATTGGAAAACTATTCGTGGGGAGGGCCATAGGCCCATGAATTGAACTAGTAGGCCCCAATCTTCCAATTGGAGAACTCGAAGCCTAGTTTGGGGAGCTAAGATTTAGACTTTGGGGATCTCATCCAATTTTTTCAAAAAATGAAAGGATGCAGTCTTTTGAAACTTAGTTCCATTCCAAACCAAGGAATGAAAAGCTTCGACCTCTTGGTCAAGATGAGTAGGGGAGGCCGATTAGTCATGATTAACCACCTGGCCAAGGCTGGGGTCGGCTGCTAGAGGATCTATATGGAGGGAGAATATGGGAATAAGCAAAGAAAAAACAAAAAAAAGGGGGATTCAAAGTAGCAAAGTAGAGTAAAAGGGAAGATTCAGCGGGAGGGACGTCGACCTAGCAAGCAGTGCCTCAAGGTCACAAAGGAAGCATGGCAGATCAAAGGATCACAAGGTTGGCATGCCTCAGAGCATTAGAACTACATACAAATTCTTCGGGTGAAGACAAACATTACTCTTTACCAAATTTTCCCAAATAGATTTATTTTGAATAACAATATTGCTAGTTATAGTGATGTTCATTCAATGAAGAAGATTTCATTGTTCCAATGCATTATTCTATTATTGACACTAAAAGTAGATGCAACAAATATTCAAAGTGTTTTTCCATCTTTTAGGGTGCATATATCTCATATGAAAATAGGTCCATTTATCATGATGCATATAACTTATATGCAGGAATGTGACTAATGATAAACCTTTCTTTGGTGAATTACATCAATTGTACTATGACTGCGTCGATAATGGCTAGGATCTTCCCACCTTGAATCTAATTGGAACTTGAAACTAGACTTGATACAACTGATAAATTAGTGATGAAAATTTTGTTGTTTGCTTATAAGGACTTTAGAGACTATAGAGACTATTGATAGTTTCAATAGTTCCTTACAACATTCTTTTATTAACACTAATTTTTATCTCTATTTTTATTTCAAATAATTAATTGATACTTTGTTTATTATTATCAATTTAAATTGATGCACAAATAAATATATAAAGTAGACAATGAGACAATATTTTCAAACCCCATGGTATTAGTATGAAAAGGGAGAGGACACAAAGAAATATTAATTGTAAGAAAAATATGTAACTCATGACTTGTACCATATATCATATTTTTTTTTTTGTCGGTAAGACTAATCTAAGTACCCATGGGCGATTTGAACCAGTGACCTATCGCAAGGAGTGCCTTAACAGAACACCCATTCACCATCAATCCAAAGCCCCGTGGGCGTATCATATATCATATTAATTTATACCAAATATTTTTTTTAAAATATGAATAAGATATTAATAATTTAACTATTATATTAAATTATATATTTATAATATAAATTTAATTATATAAACTAATACTTAAAAAAAATATTATTATTTTTAAATTTAAAAAAATAAAATAAAAGACATGAATATATTTTTAATATATATATATATATATATATATTCATGTCTTTTATTTAATATATATAATTTTAATGATTAAATGAATTTGAAATAATATAATAACTTATAATAATTTATTTTTAACATTATTTATTAATTTGAATAAAAATTATAATGAAATTAAAAATGAATCTAAATGATTTGGTAAAGAAAATTTTCTTTCATTATTTTCAAAATATGGTATACCATATTGTAATTAAAATTATATTATATTTTTATTTATTTCAATAAAATTAGAGTAATATTTAAAATAAATTTAACTTAAAATGATTTTCCATTAAAATTTCACTTACGCTGTTACATGAAAATGACTTACATGATCTATCAAAATTGAGTTAAAAAATGCTCTGTCATATTGCATTATGTACACATTTCCATGGAACCACAACCATAAATCCAATTATTTCGGAGGTGTTGATTGCTTGCTCCTGGGGAGAATTCAAGTTCATATATTTTAGAACGTGTTAAGTAGTTTCGAGACACACATAACTTCATAACTACTTGGGAAATATTTACTTATTTCAACATTTTAAACCAACATTTCTACAACTCTCTAATTACTTACAATTCTCTAATTATGTAATCAGAGGGAATTATAGTCTGAAAGAAATATATATCTATATATTAAAAGTCTAATATCATGTATTGATATTGTAAGGACTTAAATATTATTAAAAATATATCAAAATATTCACAAAATCATTACAAAATTGTATTAACATGTTATCTAGTTGTTGGAAATATTGTTGGCACAAAATTTTATTAACACATCTCGTTATTAATTTTATTTTTCACAATCTTTTGATTTAAAAAAAAAGAAGAAAAACATAAAAACATGAAAACAAAACTGACTGTTGTCAACTGATCGAATTGTTTTGGGGACAATGCATATTAAAATTAAATGAGATAAACACAAAACAGAGGGCTTAATAACACTACTCCAACTCCAATTTGTCTATCTAAAAGATCAATAGAGTTAAAAAACAATACATCAATGTGAAGTTTTATTTGTTGGGTTGGGGATTCAATCCAGCCAGAAGTAAATCCCTTTGGCTAACTTGTTATTAATTGAATCTACTATCTTTTTAGTGACGGAAAGAATTAATCCAACTACAAGTTCCCTAATGCTGCTTATTACACAAAATGGCTTTGGCTAACTTGTTATTAATTGAATCTGCTAGCTTTTCAGTGACAAAAATAATTAATCCAATTGCAAGTTCCCTAAGGCTATTTATTACACAAAATGGCATTTTGTGAATGCTGATTAAAAAGAGTATTTGAAGTAAAAAGCAAGTATAACGATGGAATGTTGGGTCCCTATAATACTAGTGATTACCCCATTACTATTGTAGTTATACCCCTTATTTATATTGTTGTGCCCCTATTACCCCCATATTGTTATTTCTGTGCCCCATAGAATCCCTCTATTGTTATTTTTGTGGCTTTATATTATTATTGTTAGGTCGGTTGGATTATATTGTGACTCCCTAAACTCCTATATATAGAAAGGAGGTTTTGTCATTTGTATCATCCAAGAATTGTTCATTTATGTAATGTAAAGGAGGTTGCCCCCTCGAAGAGGCTGAATTCTAAGGCGTTGATCTATCTTTTCTATCTTTTCTTGAGCTGGTTTCATAACATTTGGTATCAGAGCTTTGGATTCTAGGGTTTCGCTGCTCCATGTTAGGATATTCCGACACATAGGATATAGTTAAGTTCAACTTGGTCTAGTATAGAGTTAGGTTAGAGTTAGGTAAAGTGTGTTTCTTTACCGTTGTACATTTTGTAACTTACAATCCGACGGTCACGATATGTAGTGATCCGACGGTTCACTCTCACCTCGGTATTACCGACACTTGATCCGTGGCTTGACACCCGATTGGTCCATGAGTTCTATTTAAAGCGCATGGAGGGTCATTGTTCGGGTAATCCGTGCATGAGAGAAGCTTATGTAAATTTTCATTCTTTGATTAATAAATTGTCTGTACCCACGTTGGGACAGGCCGTGGACTGTTTCCCTCCTTGCACTCTGAGGGTTTTAACCACGTCAAAAATACTGGTGTATTGATTTGAGATCTGGTTGTGAGCGGTGTCCTCTTGGTATTCTTTCTGAGGAACTTACCCTGTAAATTCCTACATGGTATCAGAGCTATTTGAGGGCCGCGTCCGTTGGTGATCCAAATCTGAAGCCGGTAGAACTGCATGCGGCTGTCGTTTCCTAGATCTGCTGTTTCTGACTGCTTTCGGGCCGAGAGGACTGCTCTGTTGCATTCGGAGCATCTGTTTCAGTGAGGAACCCCTTTCGTTTCACGCGAAAAGGTTTCCGGTAGCCCTAGCTGCGTCATTTTTCAGATCGGGAGGTATACAGTGTTTTTTTTGCAGTTTACTGTCATTTTCTCTCTGCTTATTTCGGTTTCGGTTTATTTAGCCTTTTTTTTTCCCGGATCTATACCTTTCATTTCTGCGTATGCTCTTTGCCCTGCGACTCTGTGCGATCTGGGCAAATCAGAAACAGAAAGAAAGGATTTTTCTCATGCGTATGCTCTTTTCCCTGCACCTTAGTGTGATCTCGGAAAATCAGAAACATTGAGGAAAATATTTAGTTTTTCGGCTAAAAGCTAACTTTGAGATTTTTTTTTTAAATTTCTAGTTTTTTGGCTAAAGCTAACTTCGAGCCGTAAGGTTCGTTTTTCTTTGGATATTCGTGTTGGGTTTTGTGTTTTGTGTTTTGTAGGGGAAAGGAGTCTTCCCAAGGCAAGCACGCAAATCGAGGCCCCCCCCCCCCTCTCTCTCTCTCTCTCTCTCTCTCTCTCTCTCTCAAATATTTTGTATAGATCAATTGGTTCAAAGACCTTTTAAGAGAGTAGAGGTCTTGGGTTCAAGTCTCCATTTTGTGGGGGCGGATTTTTTCATTCCCGCACATTCGCGCACTTTGCCGGCAACGTCAACAATTTTTTTTCAAAAAGCCATAACTTCTTCATCCGGAAGCCTTTTTCAGAGCCGTTTTTTTTAAAACCGCCTATTTTTTCGAGATCTATCCATTGGACCACTTACTTTCAGCATCTTCAGCTTCAGTTGTTTTTCAAAAATGGAAAGTCCATGCCAAGTCATTCTTGACAGCACTAACTACTTCCAATGGGTAGCCTACATGGGAGATTTACTTAGAAGTAAAGGTCTCTTCAGAATAGCCACAGACCAAGAGAAGAAACCCAAAGATGAAGACAAGGCCGAAAAATGGGAAAATCGACAAGATCAAGCACGTGGCTTGATAGGAATGTCTGTTTCTCCTGATCTTAGATTCCACATTGCAGAAATTGAAACTCCTCATGAAGCATTAGAAAAACTTGCTAAAGTTTTTGGGATTAAAAATGAAATTAGATCCCATCAACTTGAAAATGAGCTGCTTACTTTGGATCCTAATAATTTTTCTTGCATTGAAGATTTCTTGTCAAATTCAAGACCTTAGATATCTCTTGGAAGGTGTTAAAGTTAAGAAAGATGATGGTAACCTTATTTATTCCATCCTTACTAAGTTAGGACCAGCCTACTCTGTATTTGTTTCCACTTTCCATTCTACCAGGGAAGCTTTCATTTGTCAAGGCAAAGACTACAAGCCCCCTTCCTTTGACTCCTTTTGTGATTCCTTAATAAGAGAACAAGAAAAACTCTTACACCTTGGTCTTCTTAATCTTGGAAACTCTTCCACAAAAGCGTTAGCCGCCCAGCAGCAACCAAATTCAAAGAATCCTAAGAAGTCTTATCCTCAAAGGAATGGTCCTAAACCAACTCAGCCTCAAGATGAAAGATCATTTCAGCAATATGATAAGCCCAATAAAAACAAATGGAAGAAGACTGATAGACATTGTAACTTTTGTAATCGAGATGGCCACTTAGAATCTAAATGCTTTAAGAAGATGGAAGCCTTGGAAGCCGCAATGAAGAAACATAACATCCATCTGGAGCCTACTTCAACTTCAACTTCCGGAACGGCATTTTCTGCATGTCATCGTCAATCATCTCAGTCTGGTTATGCATTAAATGTATCTTCTTCTTCTTCTCATTCTCATGAGTGGCTCATTGATTCTGGAGCCTCTTGTCACATGGCCAAAAACCAAGCCATGTTTTCTTCTTTAAATGATTGTAACACCAAAAATATATATGTTGGTGATGATAGATCTCTTAATGTTGTAGGGACTGGAACTGTTCATCTAGACAATGGTCAGTTCAATGATGTATTATGTGTTCCAAACTTATCCTGCAACCTTCTATCTGTCTATCAGATAACTCATTCAGGTGAAGGTAAAATTGTTGAATTTTCACCTCATGATGTTGTAATCAAGGATCTAAAAGATCCTAAACAGATTCTAGCTACTGGTCTTGCTGATGATTCCAAAAGGTTGTATAAGTTTCACAACTTTGGGTCATCCCATCTTCCCTCAGTATTTGTTGCTCATAATGATGAAGTGAGCAAACTTTGGCATGAGCGGTATGGTCACTTAAACTATCGCTCCCTTCAGCATCTATGTAAAGAAAATATGGTGACAGGTCTTCCTATGGTATCTTGCAAAGATGGTGTTTGTTCCGGATGTGTACTCGGAAAACATCATCGGGACAGTTTTGACAAACGTGCCTCTTGGCACGCCTCAGCCCCTTTACAGCTTGTGCACAGTGATTTATGTGGTCCTCTTCCTGTTGCTTCATTCTCTGGCTGCAAGTACTTCTTAACTTTCATTGATGATTTCTCTAGACGCACTTGGGTATACTTCTTAAAACTCAAGAGCGAAGTATTTACCACCTTTTTGGCCTTCAAAGCATTCGTTGAAAAACAATCTGGACATCAAATTCTTAAGCTAAGAACTGATAATGGTGGAGAATATGTTAAAAATGCATTCATCAACTTTTGCACCGAAAATGGAATTCAAATGCAACATACTGTTCCATACACTCCACAACAAAATGGTGTAGCTGAAAGGAAAAATCGCACTTTAAAGGAAATGGCTAATTGTATGCTGCAATCTAAAGGACTCAGTCTTAGTTTTTGGGCCGAAGCAATTAATTGTGCAAATTATATAATCAATCGCACTCCTACTAAGGTTCTAGAGAATATCACTCCAGAAGAAGCTTGGAGTTCCATTAAACCAGATGTAAGTCACTTTCGTGTGTTTGGAAGTGAAGCATGGGCCCATATTCCAGATGAAAAGCATAAAGCCTTAGAACCTAAGAGTGAGAAATGTACTTTTGTTGGATATTCTGAAGATGTAAAAGGCTATAGACTTATTCCATTTAAGTCCAAAAATGTTATCATTAGAAGAGATGTAAAATTTGATGAAAATAAATCGGCCTGCGAGCCTAGTCCGGCGGATGTGCCACCTCTTCCTATCTCTTCTATCTTTGAAAACATTTCTTCTTCTGATGATGAAAGCGAGGATGATAATCCTTCCCCACCTTCTCAGGATCCTCAACTTCCAAGATGGGTCCGTGCTACTCGGGATGCAGCAGGTGATCTTGCCGGTGATCCTACAGATCAGCGACGTACACGTTCTCAGTTTGAAAGAGCCTCTTCTTTACTGGCTCAAGCTCCAGTAAATCATGATCCTGACACTTTTGCAGAAGCTTCAGGCCATCCACATTGGGAAACAGCTATGAATGAAGAATATCATTCATTGATGACAAATGATACATGGGATCTTGTTCCTCTACCAAAGGGACGCAAACTTGTTAGATGCAAATGGGTTTACAGAACCAAGTATGGACCAGATGGGAAAGTTGATAAACATAAAGCTCGTCTAGTTGCTAAGGGCTTTTCACAGGTTGAAGGCATTGACTACACTGAAACCTTCTCTCCAGTTGCCAAAATGAACTCTATCCGCCTTGTTCTTTCCCTTGCTGCCTCTTTAAAATGGGAAGTCCATCAAATGGATGTTAAATCTGCCTTCTTGCATGGGGACTTGCAGGAAGAAATCTATATGGAACAACCCATTGGCTTCATACAAACAGACTCCAGCCTCGTTTGTCGACTTAAGAAATCCCTTTATGGCCTCAAGCAAGCTCCTCGAGCTTGGTATGCCAAAATGGATAGCTTTCTTTTAGAATCTGGCTTTTCTAGGTGTCATTCTGACAATACTGTCTACACCAAGAAAGTGGGCAACTCTCTCATCATCCTTGTTCTTTATGTTGATGATCTTATTCTTACTGGTAGTGATCCCAACCTTATAAACCATGTGAAGTCCAGCCTTAAAAAGAAATTTGAAATGACAGACTTAGGACACTTACACTATTTTCTCGGTCTTCAAGTCTTGCAATCCCAAGAGGGTATTTTCCTTTCCCAGTCCAAGTATGCTTGTGATATTCTTCGTCATTTTCACATGGAAGACTGTAAGCCAGCCCCTTCTCCCTTTCAGTCTGGAGTCAAACTTTCAGTCTCTTGTACTTCTCCTGAAGTTGATGCTACCTTATACCGTCAACTTGTCGGAAAACTCTTGTATTTAACCCATACTCGTCCTGATCTTTCCTTTGTTGTTGGCCTTGTTGCTCGTTTTATGCAAAACCCCCGTGAAAGTCATTGGAAAGCAGCTAAAAGAATACTTCGTTATGTTCGAGGTACAGTACAGTTTGGGATTCATTACAGTGCCAAAGCAGCTCCTCTGTTAGTTGGTTTCACTGATTCTGATTGGGCTGGTGACCTTGATGATCGGAAGTCTACTGCCGGTTATGTCTTCACTCTTGGTTCAGGACCTATTACATGGGCTTGTAAGAAACAGGCTGCCATTTCTCTTTCGTCAGCAGAAGCAGAGTATCGTGGTGCCGTGGAAGCTAGTAAGGAAGCCTTGTGGCTTCGTCAGATCCTATCAGAGTTTGGCTTTGAGCAGCAGCATCCAACCACACTTTGGTGTGATAATCAAAGTGCCATTCAGCTATGCAAAGATCCAGTCCAGCATCAGCGCAGCAAACACATTGAACTACACATGCACTTCATCAGAAAGCTCATTCATGACCATGTTCTTGAAGTGCAATATTGTCCAACAGATGATCAGGTTGCAGACATCTTCACAAAGGCTCTCACAGAGGCGAAGTTCACTAAACTTCGATATATGCTTGGAGTTCAGGAAGTTGTCACTAAGGGGGGATAGGCTCTAGTGCCTCCTTCCTTCTCCTATTGTGTCATATTTGTAAATCCTTCAATCCTATCCCAAGTTGTTCTTAAGGGGGGATGTTAGGATATTCCGACACATAGGATATAGTTAAGTTCAACTTGGTCTAGTATAGAGTTAGGTTAGAGTTAGGTAAAGTGTGTTTCTTTACCGTTGTACATTTTGTAACTTACAATCCGACGGTCACGATATGTAGTGATCCGACGGTTCACTCTCACCTCGGTATTACCGACACTTGATCCGTGGCTTGACACCCGATTGGTCCATGAGTTCTATTTAAAGCGCATGGAGGGTCATTGTTCGGGTAATCCGTGCATGAGAGAAGCTTATGTAAATTTTCATTCTTTGATTAATAAATTGTCTGTACCCACGTTGGGACAGGCCGTGGACTGTTTCCCTCCTTGCACTCTGAGGGTTTTAACCACGTCAAAAATACTGGTGTATTGATTTGAGATCTGGTTGTGAGCGGTGTCCTCTTGGTATTCTTTCTGAGGAACTTACCCTGTAAATTCCTACACTCCAAACAGGTCATCGTGGCATTTTCGCTATAACTTTTTTTCTGTGACGTTTCAGAAGTCGCAAGAAAAACCCATTTGAGAAGAATTGGCGCTGAACCTTGGGTCCGAATTTCAGAGCTTTTCTTGCGATATTTTCGGAGATATGATCTAAGGAAGTTGGTCTTTTTGCAGACTCCTGAATTACATTCAAAACAGGTGACCTGGGGAAAATCGTCATAACTCTCTCTCTGAGGATCGGATTGAAATTTCGTAAAAAGGTACAGAAAGAGGACGGACTGTAGTTTCTTGTGCGTGTGTTTCAGATTCAAAGGTTGAAACAGTGACTCGTGGCACGTCGTACAAGTTCGCTCTACTGAACCAGTCTAAAAGCAAGTCACTGTGGGAGATTTCACATAACTCTTCCTTGGAGAATCCAATTTGGCTCAGACTTGTGGCATTGGAAAGAGGACGCAGAAGGCTACTACAGGTAGCAATTTCAAAATTGGAGGATCCGAAATTACAGAGATACATCAGATTCAATATCAGGCTTCTATAAAGTGAAAAAAGAAAATGCAAACACCTAGTAAGGAACCTGAAAGCTCTAGCATGACTCATGAAGAAGAGGAAGAAATGCTACATGATATATCAAAATTACAAGAACAAGTGCAACAAATGTCACGCTCACAAAAGCTAACAGAAGCTAAGATAAGTGGCGTGGAATCTAAGATAAATGGCGTGGAATCTAAGATAAAGGGAATGGAAGCTAAGATGGATGGCATGGAAGCTAAGATTGACGCTAAATTTGATGGCATGGATGATAAGATGGATGAATTGAAGAAGTTGCTACAAGAAAGGGTCACTAATGGTGAAAAGGTAGTAAAGGAAACTCATGATGAGAACAAAAGAAATGTTAATCATGATTCCATAGACTCTAATGTTGGATCGAAGACTCACCATATTCCAAAAATCGATATGAGGAAGTTTGATGGCAAGGATCCCGCCACATGGATATTACAGATGGAGCAATTCTTCGATCTCAATAATGTGCAAAACACACAAAAGGTACGTATGGCAACTTTATATTTGGAACCAAATCAGTTTGTATGGTATCAATGGCTTTGTTCTCGTAAACAATTTATCACTTGGGCAATTTTTACGGAAGAATTGATAGCACATTATGAGGATACAAAAAGCAACACTTTTTTTAGCCAATTGATAAGTCTCAAACAAAAGGGTTCAATAATGGAGCACATTGAGGAGTTCCAAAAATTGAACATAAGGGTAAAAGATATTCCAGAGGAGCATAGGATTGATGTGTTCATAGGGTCTTTAAAGGATAATATCCAACATGATGTGCGCCTTTGGGAACCTGATTCATTAGAGAAGGCATTCAGGTTAGCAAGAAAAATGGAAAGCAAAATTATGGCAACTAGGAAGCATACCACTCACAACTATAAAGACGGAAGTGTTGTTGCCCATAGTCTTCCACAACCTACAAGGTTGACACCACAACAATTGGAAGAAAAAAGAGCAAAAGGGCTTTGTTACAATTGTGATAGCAAATACACAAAAGGTCATAAGTGTGCTGAGAAGAAATTATTCTACATAGATTGTGAAGAGGAAGAAGAAAAGGAGCAAGAAAGGTCAAAAGAAGAGGATATATTCCAGGAACAAAGCCTAGATGAAGAACAAATAAATCCGACCATATCTTGTAATGCATTGGCGGGAATTACCACTCCTCAAACCATCAAGATAGAAGGACAAATCAAGAAGAAAAAGGTAATAGTGTTGATTGATTCAGGAAGCACCCACAATTTTATTCATTGTAGGGTAGCAAAAGAATTGAATTGCTTCCTATATCCAGCACCAGAGTGTCAAGTGATGATTGCAAATGGAGGAACAATAAATTGTTCTGGAAAGTGCCATAATATCAAGCTATCCATGGGAGAATATGTATTGACTAGCCCAATGCTTTCCATTCCAATGGGAGGTGCTGATGTTGTACTAGGAGTCCAATGGCTACAATCCTTGGGTACAATAGCTTTTAATTTTCAAGAACTTTTCATGAAATTTTCTGTGGAAGGAAAGGAAGTTGAATTAAGGGGTATTGCAGGGAAACCAGGAAAGATAATCAGCTCTAATGGCATGACAAAGCTTCTAAAAAAGGAGCAAAGAGGTGTAATTGCACAATTATGTTCGCTAGATGTTTCCACATTGGAATCATCTATTTCTCCAGATCTCCAAAAAGTCCTGGACAATCATTCCAAGGTATTTGAGACTCCCAAAGGTCTCCCACCTATGCGTGATCATGATCATGCTATTCATCTGATTCCAGGAAGTGTTCCTCCAAACATCAGGCCGTACAGATATCCCTATGTCCAAAAAAGTGAAATTGAACGTATGGTTGCAGAAATGCTAGAGGCTGGTATAATTCAACCGAGTCAAAGTTCTTTCTCAGCTCCAGTAGTATTGGTGCACAAGAAGGATGGATCATGGCGCATGTGTCCGGATTATAGGGAGCTCAACAAGCTCACTATTAAAGATAAGTTCCCCATTCCTGTCATTGATGAATTACTGGATGAATTGCATGGATCAATTTACTTCACCAAGTTGGATCTTCGTTCAGGATATCATCAAATCAGAATGAAGATTGAAGACATTCCGAAAACGGCATTTAGAACTCATGAGGGTCATTATGAATTTTTGGTCATGCCTTTTGGCCTTACCAATGCACCTTCAACATTTCAAGGTTTGATGAATTCAATTTTCAAACCATTCCTTAGAAAATTTGTGTTAGTATTTTTTGATGATATACTAATCTACAGCAAGTCTTGGAAGGATCATGTTGAACATGTTGACAGGGTGCTACAACTATTGGAGGAGAAACAATTATATGCAAAAAGATCCAAATGTTTCTTTGGAGTCCAGGAGGTGGAATATTTGGGTCATATTGTATCTCATGAAGGAGTTAAGGTAGACCCTAGCAAAATTAAAGCCATTAAGGAATGGAAAATCCCCACATCCATAAAGCATCTGCGAGGATTTCTTGGGTTGACAGGGTATTATCGCAAGTTTGTTAAGAATTATGGGAGAATAGCAGCACCTCTAACAACATTATTGAAGAAAGATTCATTTTCATGGACTCCGGAAGCAACAAAGGCCTTTGAACATCTTAAAGAGGCAATGTGCCAAGCACCGGTCTTAGCTACACCGGACTTCACAAAAACCTTTATTGTGGAATGTGATGCTTCAGGAAATGGAATTGGTGCTGTTCTAATGCAAGATGAAAGACCCATTGCTTTTGAAAGTCGTCCAATCAAGGGAAAGTTTTTAAGCAAAGCTATTTATGAGAAGGAAATGTTGGCAATACTCCATGCACTTAAGAAATGGCGACCCTACCTAATGGGAAGACACTTCAAGGTAAAAACGGATCATGATAGCCTTAAATACTTTTTAGAACAAAGATTATCCTCTGAAGAGCAACAAAAGTGGGTCACAAAGATGTTGGGTTATGACTTTGAAATCATCTACAAAAAAGGGAAGCAAAATGTGGTGGCAGATGCACTCTCAAGAAAGGATGAGGATGTGGAAGCATTGTTGTGTGCCATTTCTATTATCCAACCAGATTGGATAAACGAAGCAAGGGAGGAATGGAAGAATGACGAAGAAGTGTGGGCACTTATTCGAAAGCTACAACAAGATTCCAGTACTTCTGATACATTTAGCTGGAAAAATGATTCGTTATGGTACAAAGATCGCTTATACCTCTGTAAGAATTCCCAGCTAAAACAAAAGATTCTTATGGAATTGCACACTTCTCCCTTAGGAGGGCACTCAGGATTTTTAAAAACTTACCACAGGGTTAAGAAGGAATTTTTTTGGGATGGCCTTAAATCAGATATTCAAAAGTTTGTGGCGGAATGTTTGGTTTGCCAGCAAAATAAAGTTGAAACAATTAAGACACCGGGTCTATTACAACCTTTATCCATTCCAAGCCAACGTTGGGAGGAGGTTTCAATGGATTTTATCACAGGTTTACCCAAGTCTGAGGGAAAGAGTGTCATCATGGTGGTAGTTGACAGACTTACCAAGTATGCACACTTTTGTGCATTATCACATCCATTTAAAGCCAGTACAGTTTCTACTGCATTTATGGAAACAGTTCAAAAGCTACATGGAAACCCAAAGATTATTGTAAGTGACAGAGATCCCATTTTCACTGGAAATTTTTGGACAGAATTATTTTCTTGTCTTGGTACTCAGTTAGCTCATAGCTCATCTTATCATCCTCAATCTGATGGGCAAACTGAGATAGTAAACAAATGTTTGGAAGGATATCTTCGTTGCTTTGTATCTGATAAACAGACACAATGGGTCAAATGGTTGCCTCTGGCTGAATGGTGGTATAACACTTCCTTCCATACAGCAACAAAAATGACCCCATTTATGGCACTTTATGGGTATCAACCACCATCCATCACATCATATTTAAGAGAAAATTCTAAGGTTCAGGCAGTGGAACATCACATCGAACATCAACAACAAGTCCTCCAACTCTTAAAGGATAACCTCGTGTTGGCACAAAATAGAATGAAACAACAGGCAGATCAACATCGCAGTGAAAGAAGTTTTGATGTAGGTGATTGGGTATTCCTACGGCTACAACCATATAAGCAAATGTCCCTAAAGCAAGCTAAGAAGGATAATAAATTATCACCAAAGTATTATGGTCCGTACAAGGTGTTGCAAAAGATTGGTACTATGGCATACAAATTGGAGCTTCCTGCAGCTTCTCGATTGCACCCAGTTTTCCATGTTTCATGTTTAAAGAAGGTTATAGGTGACAAGCTCCCAATTCAAACAATATTGCCAGAACTTGACGAGGAAGGAAAAATTATATTGGAACCGGAAGCAGTCACAGAAACAAGAACTCGACAGCTACGAAATCGATCAATTTCAGAGTATCTTATCAAGTGGAAGAACTTATCCGCTGAAGATTCCACATGGGAGGATGAGAATTTTATGCAGAAGTATCCAGAACTACTCAAGCGTTGAGGACAACACTTTTTTGAAGGAGAGGGGCATGTTGGGTCCCTATAATACTAGTGATTACCCCATTACTATTGTAGTTATACCCCTTATTTATATTGTTGTGCCCATATTACCCCCATATTGTTATTTCTGTGCCCCATAGAATCCCTCTATTGTTATTTTTGTGGCTTTATATTATTATTGTTAGGTCGGCTGGATTATATTGTGACTCCCTAGACTCCTATATATAGAAAGGAGGTTTTGTCATTTGTATCATCCAAGAATTGTTCATTTATGTAATGTAAAGGAGGTTGCCCCCTCGAAGAGGCTGAATTCTAAGGCGTTGATCTATCTTTTCTATCTTTTCTTGAGCTGGTTTCATAACATGGAACGTGTAAATATAATGTAATGGTCAAATCACATATCCAATAGTATATCTTGTGAAACTTTAATTTGGTTTACCATTATGCATACTTCTATTAGAAAATCTCTTAACTATTAGCAACATTTCAATTAACTTTAACCATGCTAACCCAAAATATAGATACAAATTTTAGTCATTCTTTTTATATCAAATTAACACCTATCAATACAAACTTTTGGTCAGAATAGGCTAGATTTTTAGTGAGTTGGCTTTGTTACCTTGCAACCAGAAGCTGCACAAACCCCATAAGATTCAAGCACATTTCATCTTTTTAAGGAGATCTTAAAAGGAGTGCACGACAATGATAAATTGGATCAGTGAGTAAAAATTATATGTGAAATTCATTCCCTTTTTAGAATGGCTATCAATGATTTTATCCAGATTATCCAGAGTCAATTTTGCAGGTGTTGGTTGGTCCTTTTTCCCAAACATGGTCATCGGATACTAGAAAGCAACTTCATCATAAGGAAGAGTGAGCCCATATGCGATCAAACCCAAAATCTTCTTTAGCCTCCATTAACAATGTCCAAAATCGAGAATGATTGGAATAAGCGGGTAGAGACGATACATCTTCTTTGTTCTCTTCTAACATACACTACACAATGTTCCTTTGTAACATCATAGCATAGTATGATTTTACTATGGCTTCATCTTCCATGGTGAAATATGTTGTCTTCCTTGTAGAAAGGCCATATTAAGTTGCCCTATAACAATCTGTTGTAGCGGCTACAACCACCCTCCAAAATTTTGGTTCGCATGCAAATTTCAGAGCCTACCTTGGATCCTGTGATCGATTGTCCTTGGTCGCTTATTGGAAATCTTATGATTTCAAGCTCCCCTCCTTGATCTTAAGAGTTGTCTTTGTTCTTATCTTCATGCAGCATGTGTCATATTTGGGCATAGGGGTTGTTGTTTATCATGCAAAGGGAATGTTGTCTTACTTAAAGGGAATTGTGTGCGTATGAGTGGTTGTCATCACATAGACATGTTTCACACTCACCTCGTGCATTCACGTCACAAAGGTTGTTGCATTAAAAAAAGTATGTCCTATGTATTCTAGATAGTCTAATTTGTGTCACTAAGTGTCCGTGTGTGATCACAGTCGAGTCCTATCAATGTTTGCATATGTTTCAATAATATCACACTTAGCCATTTTCCCAAGAAAACTAGCCTCATCCAGCTTCCTGTAATTATACGCTTTGTTTCTGCAACCATCAAGCTTCATCCCTTGCTTGTTGAAACCCCGCAGTGTGCAGAGACACCAACCTCCCTTGCCTGTTGAGAACCCGCATGTTGTGGGGAAAAGTATCCGACTCGAAATGACTCTATCCCTACTCTAAGGGTGATAGTTCCTTAGCAACAACTGAAAGTAAAGCTTTTATATTTTCCTTTATGAAAGTACAGAGAAAGAAGTAAAGATTGACCAACCGATGTCTTTCGCTTTTGTCGATCCTGTCTTCTCTCGTTGCCTCTTGTTCCCAGCTCCTTGCTCCCTTTGCTGGCCCAGCTACACAAAGATCCTGCAAAAACAAGAGAGGGAAACTACAAGAAACATGTACTCATAACTGATGCATGGATTAGAGTGAATCAGATATACAAGTAAATACAATACATCAATGCAATACAAGTATATAGGAGAACATTCAAAGCTTTATTGATAGAAGTAAAAAGGTTCTGAGAAGGTTACAACCATAAATGGCTCCAATCCAGCAGCACCTCCCCAGCAGCAAGAAATCTCCTCTTCCCCTCTATAAAAGCAATCACCCAATAGCTCTATCTGTAAACCAACAACACTTCCTTGCTTTGCCCAAAATTCCAGCCTCCTGAGCTCATAGGAGAGAGCTCAATATATAGATGAATTGAGAAAGGATGAGTCAGCTTGCAACTGATGTGTAGCTGCCTTGTGTCCTCTCTCTCTTCAGTTAATCTTTAGTTTATCTTCAGTTCTTGAGTCCACTTGGTGAACCTTGCTTCCACTTGGAGAAACAAAGCCTCTGACTCATCACAAGGCGAAATACCTGATCCAAGTGTCATTTTGGAAGTTTCCAAGGTAATGACTCACTGTGCCACATGTCCAATCTCGCCCAGCGCAGGTAGCCTTCATTGATTTTGACTTTCAGCACAGGTACAAGGAGGAGCAGTTGACTTCCAGCGCAGATGCTCAGTGGAGCAGCTGACATGATCCAAAAAAAGCCTGTTTTTGAGTGTTTTCAGGTGGAGAACTGATGGGAAGTGCTGTGGTTTGCTGACCTTGTTCCTCCAGGGGTAAGAACAACATGTTTAGGGACTGAGGATCCCTGTAATTATTGACATTTCATGCTCCATGCTGCGAGGCACAAAAATGTCTATAACAGTTGCCCCCTAAAGTATGAGGTCGTTTATCGGGTGAAATGCTTTATCCAGAGGGTCCGAAGTTCATTCAAGTGCTGAGAGGTGCCCTGTAATACAATACAATACAATACATTATTTTTCATTCTGCTTTCATGATCTAGCTGAGGCGGGCATTCCCATGCTCAGCTTTATAAATACATTTTGGTACATAGAATAGACGATCGTCTGATGGTAGACTGATAATTTTCTGCTGAAATTATCATCCTTTGAATAGGATGATCATCTGCTGCAATGATGTACATGACAAATGCTTTTATATTTCCTGAATATATATCGTAGCCCGGATGGATGAAACTAGATCCGGGGTCTTCAAACTCGTGCGATCTTCACTCTAAGTACAAGTCGATCCATGTGAGAATTTCGCTGAAGTCGAACATGGAAAGACATCGCTTGATTACCGGTCAATGATAAAAACCGTTAACAAGCGTGAGAGGAATCACCGATAATGATAATGATCCTCAAGGTACTCCAGTACAATTCACGTGGCGTGAATAAAGGACTTGGCGTCGAACGCCATGCAAAATCTTCTGGTCGTAGGTCATTGATGTATACCTGTCGCCGGAAGTGAGAAACTTGCCATTGAGGCATGCAAGCTTCAAAGTACTGATGGGGTTGTTCCTAGATCAACTTCTTGGATAATGAGCTGAAGTCGACAAGGAGCGATCCGTCAAAGGAGGGCCTTAATGAATCCCACATCAATGACACGGAACGGAGCTAATGATTTTAATGGAGGTGAAAACAAACTGTGACATATGATTCAGGGTGGCGATCATGAATGGATGAAGGATAATGTATGGCAGTGGATGGGACACGGTTGACACTTTCAGAATGACCTCTCTTGAACATATAACGACACTGATGCGATGGATCGGTAGCATTACCCCAAAATGTGGATGGTTTGGCGAAGACCATGGTGATGAGACCGGTGAACGAAACAACCCAACCCGATGTGGTACGGAAGAAAAGTGTCATGTTCAAGAGCGACTTGCTACCATTAAGCTTTGATGTTCTCCCAATTTTTCCCCAGTCATTTCTGACCAGTACCTCTTTATTTTTGTCAAGCTTGAGGAGGATAACATATGCTTGTTCTATAACCTGCCCTTCGGGCAAGCCCATCGCTATGATTTAACGAGCTTAGCGATAGGGAAACTCGTTCTCGCCTAAAGACAAGTTTGTCGCTATTTAATCATTTTAATGAGTCTAACGACAAGGAAAACTCGGTCCTTTTCATTTTTAGAGAGTCTGAAAAGGTACAGAAAGTTAACTCCATAATTCCTTTTTCGTCATCTAATCCCTTAAGTCCGAAAAAGTATAAAACAATACAGAAGGGATGGGTGTTCGGTACTTTTAACGAGCCGAACAAGACAAGCACTCGATCTTTTTGTGCAATAATCCCTCAGGTCCAAAAAGATTAAAATCTAGAGGAGGGATAGCTCTTCCCGTCGCTTTATCGAGCTGGAAGGCCAAAACTCGGCAATCTTTTCATATTTTATGAGTCAGTTGAAAAGAGCTTAAAGAAGACTCGTCTTTTGAGGAACGAGTGATAAATAGGGATAGCAGCAGATTCCAGGTACAGGTTGGAATTTTCCAATCACGGTAGTGTCACAAGGATGGCTAAGTGAAATCACTCTTCGCAGCTGTTCCTCAAAATGGGTAAACACACAAATGGAAGTGAATGATCGGCCAAATGAAAAGTGGAGGTGACGGTGCACAAACACGACCAAGGCTTTTATGGCTAATGAATTTTACGATCACAGTGGTTATTTACCAAGATGGGTTCATTTTTTAATGAGCTTGAATGCGCCAAAACACTGCTCAATGCTTATGTTTATTTTTTTTAACAAGCATGAATTCCGCGTTAAAACTGCTCGGATCTTGCGTTTATTTTTTAACGAGCATGAACTATGTGCTAAAACTGCTCGATGATAAGTTTGCATGCCCCCAGCATAATACTGCAAATCGAGGTGCATGCCCCCCAAGCTTCATTGCATCCGACTCAGTGGTTGGAATGAAGGTTTACCTCGGGGATTTGTTTCATTTTTTAATGAGGTTGACACAAGATAAGAACTATCCTCGACTCTTCATTTTTTAACGAGGTTGACCTGAGATAGGAACTATCCTCGGAGCCGACAAAATATCTAGGAATCTTCCGAATCCAACCAGAAGATTGGATTAGATTTCATTTTGTAGGTTTCCACTGTGGCCACTCCCGCCAGATTACTAGGAGGCGGTAGGGCGAAAGTACCCATTAAGGCAGGGTCTTTTAGGAGACCTACTCCGATATTTTGGAGCAAATGATTCCTTCCATGGATCATTGGAATGCTCCCTATAACTTGTGAACTGTCGTGGAGAAAAGTTTGTTGGTCAACGATTGTAATTCCCCCTTGGAAGGGGAATGCAATCTTTCTGAAGTAGGTTGACACAACTGCGGCCATGGCATAGATCCATGGTCTTCCAAGTAGGATGTTGTAATCGAGGTTTCCATCAATTACTTCAACATCAATTCCTACTGTTTTGCCTCCCAGTTCAACTTGCAAGTTACTTAAAATCCCGTATGGAGTGTATGATCGTCCATCAAACGCTTTTAAAGTCGTTGACGATTTCGACAAGGGTGGTGAGCCTAAATCTTTCCAGCAACTCATCGACATAAGACATGTAGATGCCCCCTCATCAATAATTGTTCGTTGAACAGTTTTGTTGAGGGCTTTCACTTGAATAAGGAAAGCCAGTTGAGCTGGTAATTGCGGGTCGTATCCTTTATGATCAAAGGCCACAAGATTGGAATCCATTGGGCCAATCCCACCTATTGCTGATAATAAAGCTTGCTCTTGGGAGGGGTAATTTTGTGGTACCTCAAGTGTCGACATAGTGGACGGTGATTGGGCCAGGTCCTTTACTATATTATAATTCTGTGCTTCTTTGGCACGAGGATTAAATGTCGATTTGTGTACTACTCCCTTTGGCAGCTTTATCATTGGCTCAGGAACGATGGGTGGCACAACTTCAGTCAAAGTTGTTGTTGAACTACTAGGTCGTTCGTTAACCTTGTTGTTCGATAGCTTTGGATTCCCGTGATCTTTATTCCTTGTCAAAGCATTATTCTGTTGCTTTGAGGTAGATAACATAAGCACTTGGGATCCGGAAGCATTTTGATTAGCAACCATATTTTGACCTGGATTAGGAAACGGATCAGTCAATACTGCTGGGGTTTTTGAACTCTTGAAGAGTTTCTTAACTTCAGCTATATGTGGACAATATTTCGTCCAATGATCCTCATCGCATATATGACACCCTGCCGGGGGTTTCCTTTTTCTTCCTGTCTTTTTCTTCTTGCCCCCTGGTTGCTTCAGTTGTTTGCCTTTGTCGGTCGACATGGCATTTACTTCTGAGGCAAGAAGTTTTTCATTTGCATTTTGACTGTAACTTTTGTGCTTGCCAATCACGTCATCGCCGGCGTGAGAGTCATTGTTTGATTTAGGAGGAGGAGGAATTGAGAATTCCGGTCTAGGGGCGTCAGGTATTTTGTCGTAGAGCGTGCCGGACTGAGTATAAACCAAGTCTAGATATTGCGCACGAGCTATAACTTGCTCTTCTGTTACGACTCCCCCCTTGGCCACATCTTCCGTTATGGCCGGAAGTAATGACTTTATAAACCATTCAGCCAATAGCTGATCGGGAACATATGTTTTTACCATCCTACGACGACGTCGCCATTCATGTATATGATCAGATATATGAGTGGCCGTTGTCTGTTTGAAGTTGGTAAGGAGTTCTGTTCCCGTTTCATACCTTATCGGTAATTGAAAATGGGTTAAAAAGGTAGTAGCTAAGGCACTGAAGTTGTCGAACAAAGCTCTAGGCAATTCAATATACCATTTTGCCGCTGGACCCGTTTACGTCCTCTGAAAAAGGCGAAGTCTTATCGAATCATCATTCAGGGTGTTTGATGAACACCATAGATGGAATGTCATCACGTGATTCGACGGGTCTTCACCTGGATTTCCATTAAATTTAGGAATGTCTGATGGAAGTTTGTGTGGAATCGTTGGCCACCAAGGGGCATAAGCAATTGGATCATTCGTCAGCCGGTTTAGATCTGGTAATTCTAGAGTTGCTACAAAGGGCAACTGTTGATTTAGGTTAGGCTAAGCATATCAAGGATAAGATGGAATCGCCTGAGCAGTGGGTCTTTGCATACCAGCATAATGTTGGCAACTTTGACAAGGTTGATGGGCATAACCATTATAGTATGGTTGCCCATTACTTACAAAGACTTGTTGCTCAGGTCCTTGACATGATTGCTGGAATGGCGGTTGTTGATTTTGAAACAGCTCTGGTTGTTGGACCATTTGCTGATGCCCAATACTAGATGATTGACCAAGATGAGGAGTCACAGTACTTGTTTGATCCTGAGTCGCTCCGGATAAGGAGGCACTGACCCGAGTTTGTGATTGAGATGTCGAGACAAGAGGCTGTTGTATGGCAACCTGAGGAACTTGGGGTTGACATACAGTAGGCAGCGCTTGTACTTGCGACGCAATCACCATACCAGGTATAGTGGCAACATTCGACACAGGGTGGACTGGTTGCATTGAATATGCAACTCTTGGTTGCTGAGGCCGTATTGGTACCCAACCGCTGGATGTAATTCCAGTTTGACCTGAATTTTGTTGTAAACTCCCATATGGTTGTTCTCCAGGGGGGAACAATGAAAAGGCATACTGTCCTCCATATGGTGGCAATCCAGTACTTAAAGGGTAGATTGGCCTTTGAAGACACGTTGGATTGATTTGTTGAGTTTCAACATAAGAAATACCAGATGATAATCCGGACGAAGAAATAGGAACTAACCATGTCATCGTCCCTGATGGGACTCCGGCTTGTTGTTGACAATTTGCCGGGACAGATGGTATACCAGCAAACATCGTTGGAGTAGCAGCAGGAGGTTCTGCTACTGCTGTGTCAGACGACACAGTCCTAGATGTCGACGGTTGTTCAGACATATCTAGTCTATCCAAAAGATTTCTTAGCGATTCTACAGGGACTTCCACTTGTGGTGGACTAACTTCGAAGATCAACGAGGGAAGGGTGATGATTATTCCGCTTAAAATAAATTTTATAACGACGCTTTAGACACAACTTGCTTTTTCAGTTTTAAAGAGTCGAGAAAAAGCTAAAGATGACTCTAGTCTCCTTCGATGTTTTAACGAGCCCAAAGTGACAAATGCTCGGTTGGACTTTTTCAGTTATAGAGTTTGAAAAAGGCCAAAAGAAACTGCTCTGGAGATCTAGGCAGAGGGTGTGCCAAACCTTTCGCGAAACCACAGAATACGTTTTACGGTACGGGTGGTCGATCTTCGTGAATGTTGTGTTCACTGCATCGCGATCAGTAGGGCGGCCGACACGGCTTCCTAAGGATAAAGGATAAATGCCTATAGGGGTCTCCCAATATACGCGACGGTACGCGGGAGCACAAGTCCGTATTAGTGCTATCGTCCCTCAGGAGGAATCACCCACCTTCGTAGAGATCGACAGTCACTACGTTTAACGACGCCGGAACACGTCTCTACCTAGACCTCTATTGTGAGCGTTATGTTACAAAGCGTTTTTAGATTCATTCAATATATTTTAAGTTTATCTTGTTTAGCAGTTTGTCTTTCAGGATCACCACTAGATGTATTGGTACAAATTCCTAAATGCAGCTAAAATGATAAGCAAGCTTTACAATCTTTTTAGCTTTGAAAATCCTAACTACTGAGGGGAGAGAAGAACATCATCTTTCCACACAGAGCACAAAGCACAAACTAATGCACTTTCCTCTAGATCGATCACGCAAACTTATCAAAAAATGCAAATGCAAGATGCATGTATTTCTTTTCTTTTCCCTTAATGTTGATGTAAACAAAAGGAAACTGTCGTATAATTTTCGAATTCAATTTGAAGTGTAAACAAACAAGTTTTGTCTAAAATCAAAAGACGCCTTACAGGTACTTGTTTCGACACTAAAAATGTATGAATTCAAACCATAAGATGAAAAACAAACAAACTCAAACAGCCATGAACAGTAATAAAACTAACTCTTAAGATCACAAAGACACTTTTACAGTTCAAGATCTAAGAGGCCACAGCTATACTGGTTTGCTTTTCACAATGGGAAACTGTAACTGAAGCAAGAAATACTGAAAGAACAATCACAGTTTCATCACACAACTGAGGCGGAATAATGTTAAGGAAAGTTGGTTTACAGCAAGTACAAATGACAAGCAATCAGCAGCAAAATAACAGTGAAAACAGGGCCAAGACTCAGTGGGAAACCTCAGGAAGACATAGCCTAACTGGTTCAGCGCAGGCTCTGGTCTGTCAAACTGACTCTCAGCACAGTTCCCGAAGGGAGTACCTGCGCTGAAATGCAGACTGCCTGTGGACAGCCTGCACTGAGACACGAGAGTTGCGTTTACAAGGATTTCCGGGTCATAAAAAGCTCAAAAATTCACTGTTTTTGCTGAAATAAAAAGCTATAGGTCAAGTACAAGCTAAGGGATGATCAAGAGGGTGAAAAGCTATCACAAAGAGCACAAAAGGATCTTTGTAGATCAGCTCTTCAAATCATGAACTTGCTCAGAAATGAGCCAGAGTAGTTGCCCCTCTACTTCGCTTTTGATATAGTCAAAAGCTTTTCGATTCGGTACTCTTTGGTTCAGGAAATGAATAGCAAAGATACTACAAACATAATCAAACGGATACGCTCCTCAGCGAAGTCGCCAGTTTTGTTGTGGGGAAAAGTATCCGACTCGAAATGACTCTATCCCTACTCTAAGGGTGATAGTTCCTTAGCAACAACTGAAAGTAAAGCTTTGATATTTTCCTTTATGAAAGTACAGAGAAAGAAGAAAAGATTGACCAACCGATGTCTTTCGCTTTTGTCGATCCTGTCTTCTCTCGTTGCCTCTTGTTCCCAGCTCCTTGCTCCCTTTGCCGGCCCAGCTACACAAAGATCCTGCAAAAACAAGAGAGGGAAACTACAAGAAACATGTACTCATAACTGATGCATGGATTAGAGTGAATCAGATATACAAGTAAATACAATACATCAATGCAATACAAGTATATAGGAGAACATTCAAAGCTTTATTGATAGAAGTAAAAGGTTCTGAGAAGGTTACAACCATAAATGGCTCCAATCCAGCAGCACCTCCCCAGCAGCAAGAAATCTCCTCTTCCCCTCTATAAAAGCAATCACCCAATAGCTCTAACTGTAAACCAACAACACTTCCTTGCTTTGCCCAAAATTCCAGCCTCCTGAGCTCATAGGAGAGAGCTCAATATATAGATGAATTGAGAAAGGATGAGTCAGCTTGCAACTGATGTGTAGCTGCCTTGTGTCCTCTCTCTCTTCAGTTAATCTTTAGTTAATCTTCAGTTCTTGAGTCCACTTGGTGAACCTTGCTTCCACTTGGAGAAACAAAGCCTCTGACTCATCACAAGGCGAAATACCTGATCCAAGTGTCATTTTTGGAAGTTTCCAAGGTAATGACTCACTGTGCCACATGTCCAATCTCGCCCAGCGCAGGTAGCCTTCATTGATTTTGACTTTCAGCGCAGGTACAAGGAGGAGCAGTTGACTTCCAGCGCAGATGCTCAGTGGAGCAACTGACATGATCCAAAAAAAGCCTGTTTTTGAGTGTTTTCAGGTGGAGAACTGATGGGAAGTGCTGTGGTTTGCTGACCTTGTTCCTCCAAGGGTAAGAACAACATGTTTAGGGACTGAGGATCCCTGTAATTATTGACATTTCATGCTCCATGCTGCGAGGCACAAAAATGTCTATAACACCGCAGCCCATAAAGGCCCCAGCTAGCACTGCTCTCCAGAAATGGGTAGAGTAGTCCAACTACACTGCACTCAGAAATTGCATAAAGGTATCCTCCTGGGACCCCTGTCCCACAGCAGTGATTTGAGCCTCAAAACTGCGTAGTGTTGTCCAAGTTGTCCTATCAGTCTTGCATGACAAAATTGTGTAGTCAGACCTCCCAGGGCCTCATTTTGGCAGCAGCCATTGTCTGCTAAAATTGCATAGATTCACCTCTCAGTCACTATAGGAAAAGGTGAAATGTTGGAATCACTTCCAAGGAGTTGAGGAGAAGGACCAAAGAACCGAGTAATGGAAAAGATTAGGACTGCATGTAAACTCTGTGGAATGTATGATCATCTTGAGGGTAAGTATGGTAAGTACATAACATCTTTCGAAGTACACCTCTTAGTTGAGTTTGTAGGACTGCTTGTCATTGTCATATCATCCTGTCCTCAATAACATGCATGTGCGCAAACTTGAAAATTCACTTTATGTGTTGCTTCTACATGCCGCACTTCTTTTTCACTTATTCAAACAACTGTCATCTTCAACATGTTGATTGCTATGGCATGCTTGTGGCCTCGTTCTGGTGATGCTAAAGGTCTTCTCTTTGTGTGTACATGTTGTGTTCGCTATGTAAACATCTGTCACACTCACACACGAAGTTGTATGCATTGTTATGTAAACGTCTTCGTGGTCATCCAACGATCTATCACAAGCATTGCACTTGTCGCTCACACCATCGGTAAATCGTGTTGAGCATGTGTGTCTTGATTGTTTGAAGCATCTTGTCATCAAGTCATGTGAGTGTGTGTTTGCAAGGTCGCGTATGCACAAATTCGCTCGCTCACACACTTAGCCACTTTGTTGAAGTTTTGACGACCAGATCCCCCTCTAACAGTCGAACCTTCAACTCGCCATCGACTTGACCGACTGTCACCTAGAACAACACAGAAGCATCCAACAAGCCATTCCAAGTTGTGCTTCCCGTATGCCGATCAATCAACCCTCCTACTGGTCAATCAGAGAGTTTGATTGGGCAGTCACCTTGAGACTCACTCCCCTCAAAAATTGTGCCAAGGCTGCAGACCTTGCCCGCTTCGCTGACTGAGAAAATTGTGCAGACATGTCGGAAAAACACTCGGTCCCCATCCCTGTCTCCCTCAGAAAACTACCCAGTTTTCCCAGTCAGTCACCTAGTCATCAGGCTGACTACTCACCCAGAAAACTGTGAATATTTCATGAGCAACCCTCCTGCAGCCCGATAGTTTGCTTAGCTTAGAAATTGTGCAGAGGTGGTCAGTAGGTCAGCCTCCCAATGACTGTGTAGTTTTCCCTGCCAACAGCTCCTAGTAGCCTGCTATTAGTTCCCCCTAGAAACTATGCAGTTCTTGCTGCCAAGCTCCCGCTACCAGCTCACTCTGAAAATTGCGCATATTTTTACTACCAAGCCTTCCTATAGCCCGCACTGCTTCTCCTAGAAATTGCGCAGATCTATCCTCTAGCTGAGCCAAATCCTGTAGACAGTGACTTTCGATCCAGATTGCACATCTTTGTCCCCAGTGACTTCTGCACAGTTTTCACAAGTAGTGTCTGGATCCCACATCCTAGCTCAAAACTTGCATCGCGCAGTTTCGTAACCTTGTCCTCTCTCCTGGTCACCCACATCTGAAAATGATCATGCATCACAGTAGACTAGGAGATTTATGGATTTGATGTCATCTTGTCATGAGTGACTGCAGATTAATGTACATGAATAGACATGATGTGACGACAGATGGGATGAGAAGAGGAGAGTACATGCAACAACACATGTCCGCAAATGGACAAACAAATGAGCCAGGAAAGGAGATGTGGTTATGAACAGATGACCATGAAAAGATGCATTCATGGACAGATAGACAAACGAACATGCGAAGATGTTTTCGCTGACAGGCGGATGGACAAACGGACAAACATGCGAATATGTGTTTACGGATGGATGGACATATGAATATGTGAAGATGTGTTCATGGAGGGACGAACGAACAGACATGCAATTTTTTTGGAGAGACGAACATGTCAAGCATGCCAAAGTACAAGCAAGGAGCAATGTGCAAATGCAACATCAATCAAACCCAATGACCATCGAAAACTCCGCACACCTTGGCATGTGGAGTTGAAGCTGTGATACACCAAGAGGAAATCCATCACTCAGCAGCACTGCAACTCAACATGCACACCAGCAACATGTCTAAGACATTGGTCTCTGATGATCTATACCCCATAGGCTATCGAGGCACTTCAACTTGAGTTGATGGTTATGTCAGGCCCTCATTGTCTTGAGTTTAGTCCCACTTCTGATCGTAAAATTTGTGAAACACCCAAGGCTCCTTCCCGCTCATCTGTATACACTGAAGATCAATCCAACACTCAGATTTTTCTTCCTCCATAGCAAGCACACGTGCACAATGCAATTTGTCTCTATTTCTCTCATTTTCTTGCATATCACAATTAAGAGTATGTGTATGCTTAACATCTGCATGCAGTGTTGCACAACCCCAAGGTGATCCACATATTGCATGCCATGCGCTTACACTCATTTTTTCTCTGTGGATGCATTTAAACTCGAAATGTGTTGGTATTCATTGTTATATCTTTTATGTTTGCTGGTTCTCTTGATTGTGTTTCTCATGAACCAGTGGCTGCATTGGAAGTATCACTTCACGTAAGTAGGCCCGTGCACTATTTAGCATAGGAGTAGGAGTAGTGTTTGCTTCCTTTCTTTGCTTGGCTTTGCATTCTGGTTTGCATTTTTGCTTGCTTGTTTGCTTTTCTTACTATTTTTTCCTTCGCTTTACTTCTGCTTTTTTCTTTTTGCTTTCTTTTCTTGCTTGTTCCTGTAGGTTAGCCTCTTGTGAAATTGTGTTTGGCTCTCAAGACAAGCCAGACGAATCTAAGAGGAATTGTACAACTGTCAACATCTAGTTATCTTTTGTCCTCTCTCTTTATGACAAATTGGTTGTCTTCAATTGATGATGCCCTGATGGAAAATACATTCTGTTCAGAGTAAGTCTTGGTGAAAACACAATGCTTGCTCTCTAACTAGTACCACCTAATCTAGACAGTTGTTTTGGGTTAACCCTTGTTAGCTCAATCAAGTAGAGTAAGGTGAGGGGAAAGACCTCAACAGGTATGTCAGAGGTATACATAACATACTTCTCTGAAGGAACAACCTCTTCTTATCTCAATAAGTAGGGATTCCTCTTCGACCTCTAAAATAAATAAGTTCTTATGCATAGTTCTTTGAAAAATGAAAATATGAGAGTTCCAAAAAACTGAATAAGGCGAAAGAAGATAAAGGCTTCTTGCACATAGAGGTGATGCAATTAACTTCGTCGGGGTACTAACCAGGCTCACTGGTAGTGGAGTGATTTTTTTGTTTTTGCGTGACTCCGTTAGGGTACTGTTTAGGCTTGCTAGCAGCGGAGCAACACCAAAGATGAAACTTAAACTCTGCTTGTCATATCACTTGTGCACCAATATACCCCTCATCCCCAATCGAGACAACTAAGTTGACTTGGCTTGGAATGTGTGTTGAATGATCAAGAGAATGGTAGGGACTACATATTTCAATCAAGCTAATGTGGAAACCATGATGATCAAAGAATCAAAAAATACTTCTAGAAGGGTTAGACTCACTTTTCACGAAACAAGGTCCATTTAGAGAATTGGAGTTCTACCAGTGTGTCACCAATTGTTGTAGCGGCTAAAACCACCCTCCAAAATTTTGGATCGCATGCAAATTTTAGAGCCTACCTTGGATCCTACGATCGATTGTCCTTGGTCACTTGTTGGAACGCTGATGATTTCAAGCTCCCCTCCTTCATCTTAAGAGTTGTCTGTGTTCTTATCTTCATGCAGCATGTGTCATATTTGGGCATAGGGTTTGTTGTTTATCATGCAAAGGGAATGTTGTCTTGATTCAAGGGAATTGTGTGCATATGAGTGGTTGTCATCACATAGACATGTTTCACACTCACCTCATGCACTCATGTCATGAAGGTTGTTGAATCAAGAAAAGTATGTCCTATGTATTCTGGATGGTTTATGTTGTGTCACTAAGTGTCCGTGTGCAATCAGAGTCGAGTCCTATCAATGTTTTCACATGTTTCACTAATCTCACACTTAGCCATTTTCCTAAGAAACCTAGCCTCATCTAGCTTCCCAGAACTATATACTTTGTTTCTGCAATCATCAAGCTTCGTCCCTTGCCTGCCAAAACCCCACAGCCTGTAGAGGCCCCAACCAACACTGCTCTCCAGAAATGCATAGAGCAATCGAGCTACAATGCACTAAGAAATTACGCGGAGGTGTCCTCCTGGGACCCTTGTCCCACAGCAGTGCTTTGAGCCTCAAAACTGCGTAGTGTTTTCCAAGTTGTCCTGTTGGTCTTGAATGTAGAAATTATGCAAATGAGCCTCCCAGGGCCTCATTCCAATAGCAGTCGTTATCCGTTGAAATTGCGCAGATCCACCTCTCAATGACTACAAGAAAATGTGACATGCTGAAATTGCTTCCAAGGAGTTGAGGAGAAGGACCAAGGAACCGAGTAATGGAAAAGATCAGGACTGCATGCGGACTTTGTCAGATGCACGATCATATTGAGGGTAAGTATGGTAAGTACGAAACATCTCTTGAAGTACACCTCTTAGTTTAGTTTCCAGGACTGCTTGTCATTATCATGTCATCATGTCCTCAGTAACATGCATGTGCACAAACTCGAAAAGTCACTTTAATTGTTGCTTCTACATGTCGTGCTTCTTTTTCACTTGTTTGACCAACTTTCATCTTCTGCATGTTGATTGTTATGACGTGCTTGTGGCCTCATTCTGGTGATGTTCAAGGTTTTCTCTTCATGTGTACATGTTGTGTGCGCTTTGTAAACATCTGTCGCACTCACACATGAAGTTTTATGCACTGTCGTGCAAGCATCGTCATGGTCGTCCAACAATCTATCACAAGAATCCTATTTGTCGCTCTCACTGTCGGCCAGTCATGTTGAGCATGTGTGTCTTGATGGTTTGAAGCATCTTGTTGTCAAGTCATGTGAGTGTGTGTTTGCAAGGTCACTTATGCACAAATTCCCTTTGTTGGCTTTATGGGCCCTGACCAAGGTTCAGCGTTAGACATCCAAGCAAATCCCTACACTACTGGCCCTTTCGGCATTAGCCTACGAGGCGTGGACTGAAGTATCACCCAAAGTAGTATGGGGGGATGTTGGAACCAAGTTTTCACACCCTGAGATGGTCGTGATGTCGGATTATTCTCCCTGGGCCTGCCTTCGCACAGGTCAATAAGCCTTAGGGTTTATCGATATACCTATGTCCCTTCCTTCGATACCTTCACGAAGGTGTGTGACTAACCTTCACGCAACCCTGCCTAGTGGTCTAGTCACTTCGCGCCCCTATGACTACGTAATGTATAAATTCCCAAGTTATCTTAAGTATCTACCTACTTTACCATTCCGTTATAGTTAGCGTAGCGTAAACTGATATTCTTACTTGCATTTAGTTAACAGATGTAATCACATACATTTGCGCATCAATTAAGCATTATAATATAACCTGTTGAAATATGGCAACAATAATATTCCAATTTAATTTGTACTTGAATTAAATTTTGAATTAAAATTCAATTTAGTCTTAAAAGCTACATGGAAATAATTAATTAATTTATTTTAAATTAAATAGTTGGAGAAATTCAAGTTAGAAGCCTTTCTGAAGTCATGCAAGAGTTATCCCTTAAATTAAGGAGATAAGATTGAGTTATATTTGAGTTGTAATTTGTTAACTTAGTTTACTGAGTTAAGTCCAGTTAAATTAGTTCCAAACTACTGGAGGAACTAATAATGAGTTAACAGTCAATTGATGCATTGATGCACTCAACTAGTGCTACTCCAGTTAACTGAAGACTCCCTCATCAGAAACTCATGCATGTCTATTCTAAGAAAGACCCAGTTGAGATTAAAGATCAAGGATAGTGTACTATCAGTTGCATGTGTTTTCTCATGGAGAAAACTCATGCATGAAATCAAGGTTTTATCATTGAGGATTGCGTAGTTTTGAAGGATGGGTTTTCCACTTGGTAAGAGAAGATAATCCATAAGGAACAGTGCAAGGAAATAGGAGTTTGAAGGGTAGAGAGGAAGGTTGGAGTGAAGCCAAGATTGCTTGTGAGCATATATGAGGATTGTACTGAGATCTGGGTAGCTGTGAGATCTAAGGCTTTGTATAATTCCTATGTATTTCCACCATGTATGATAATACAATAGTGTGGGGTTTTTAGCTGAGGCTTTCCCCAAAGTATTTTCATGTGTATTGTACCATTGTTTCTTCTTCTTTTGGTTATATTGTTCAGCTCAATCTTTAGGCTTCTACAAATTGATAGTAGAAGTAGGTTATAGTATTCTACTTTGATTTATATTTCATTATCGGATTAACCTACCGGCAAATTTTCTACATGGTATCAGAGGTGGATTTGTAGAAAATTTCTACATGGTATCAAAGCTGGATTTGTAGAAATTATCTACATGGTATTGGAGTTATGAAAAATATATTGAGAAGAGAATTCGAAGTTTGAAGTTCGATGTAGCAGGTGCAAATCGAATTCATATCATACTTCAAGGTTGGCCAATGGCATTCTATGGCTTGAGACTCGAGTATGTCTTGGAAGGTAGCTCGAATTACATAGCATGGAAAGATAGAATGGATGTTGTATTAGAAGATAATGGCTTGAAGGAATTCATTGATAAGGAAATCCCAAAGCGAGCTTCAACTAATGCACAAGAGTTGGCTGAGTGGAAGAAGTGTATGGTGAAGGTGAGACAGATCATCCTTGAGTGAGTTCGAGACCATATTGTCTCGAGTCTCCATGGGAAGGATACTCCATTTTCAATGTGGAAGACATTGAAGGACCTCTACCAGAATAGTAGCGACCAGAGGAAATTGGCACTCAAGGATAAGCTTTGAAGAATCAAGATGGAGAAGGGCGATACTATTTCTACATATATGAACAAGCTCACCACCTACAAAGATGAGCTTGGCAGTGTGGGAATAACTACTGCCAATGATGATATGATGAGCCTCACTCTCCTTGGCCTTCCAAAGAGTTGGAATAGCTACGAGGACTGTGTGAATGGAAGGGAGAAACTTCCAGATTGGGAACAACTGTGGTTGAATCTTATGCAAGAGGAGATCAGGAGGAGCACACGAGATGGTTCTTCATCCAAGAATGATGATGAAGAAAATCTGGCCTTAGCAAGTAAGGCAAGGAAAGGGAAGGGGAATGCTTCCCATTTCAAATCGAATTCTTCTCATGGAGGGAAGAAGGGTGACATGTCTAAAGTAATATGATTTAATTGTCACAAGATGGGACATTATGTGACTAATTTCCCATCGAAGAAGTCCAGGAAGGGATCCTCGAAAGGATCGGAAGGTGAGGCATTAGCCTCTCAGTTCGAGATGGACTTTACCCTCATTGCATGCATGGTGTCAATGATGATGGGTTGTGTCTCGTATCTTGATAGTGGAGCCTCATTCCACATGACCGGTGATAAAAAATTATTCGGTGCCTTGGAGGAGAAAGACCTCAAGATGCACATATAGATGTGTGACGATAGAAGGTATAGTGTTTCAGGAGTGGGCACAGTTGCTTTTCAAAGGGAGCATGGAGGTCCTCTCACCTTGACAATTGTGATGTATGTACCTAGACTGAAGAAGAACTTGGTGTCAGCCGTGATGTTGGAGGACAAAGGCTACAATGTTGTCTTCAGTAAAGGAAAGGCATTCCTAAGACACATAGCCATGGGTCAGACCAAGAGGATAGGGATTCGGGTGAATAATCTCTATAAACTAGAGGTAGATGATTGTGCATCGTTGAGTACGAAAGTAGAATTGGTGCAAAGCCAAGAAATTGGCAAGTTGTGGCACAGGCGGTTGGGCCATTTGCATCATGGGGCTTTGAAGATAATGCAACAGATATCTACAGGACTTCCCAAAGGTAAACTTGAGCAAGTTGACACATGCAAAGGTTGTACCTTGGGAAAGTACACCAATTCTTCCTTTCATGATTGAGACAGTCAAGCAGAGGCTATCTTAGCGTGAGTTCATACTAATTTGTGTGGACCATTCTCGATGACATCCACAACGAACCAAAGGTATTATGTGATTTTCATTGATGACCATTCTCATAAATGCTGGATTTATTTCATGCAGAAGAAGGACCAAACTTTCACAAAGTTTTGTGAGTTCAAAGCTTTGTTCGAGAAAGAGTCAGGGAAGAAGATCAAGGCCTTGAGAAGAGACAATGGTGGAGAATATGTCTCTCAAGATTTTAAGGACTTACATGTAGCGGAAGGAATTAAATGAGAGTTTAAGACGCCTCATAACCCATAGCAGAATGGGGTGGTTGAGAGGAAGAATAGAACTATTGTAGGGGCATCACGGACAATGATGCATGGCCAAGGCCTACCACTTCACTTGTGGGCTGAGGCATGCAACACAATGGTCTATTTTCAGAATAGAAGCCTACATCACATACTTGGGATGAAGATGCTAGAGGAAGCTTTCTCTGGTAAGAGACGTGACATGGGTCACTTCAGGATCTTTAGCTCATCGGTATATTTCCATGTGACAAAGGATGCACGAAAGAAGCTTAAGCCGACAACAGAGTTGGGGATATTTGTAGGGTACACTAATACACCTCAGAACTATTGGGTGTACTTGCATACCAGTCAGAGGACAGTGGTTCGTAGAGATCTCAAGTTTGATGAGCAAAAGGCCATGCGAGTTTCCCTTGAGAGGGAGCTCTAACTACAGGTTGTGGAGGAACTGTTGGTTCCTAAGGAGGAGGAGCCTCAGACTGATGCAGAGCAACCACATGTATAAGTTCCAGGAGTGGAGACATCTGCTCAAGTAGAGTCTTCCAAATATGGATGGAAGTGCACAAGAGAAGCTAATAGATTGTTGGAGGATGCGAGAGAGAATGTGGGAGAACCATCTTCTCAGCACATACAGAGGAGGTCACCTGAGAGGTACACTAGATACATGGCCCTTGCTAGGGAATGTGTTAAGATAGAGCCACCTTCCTTTGAGGAAGCAGTATAGAAACCGATTTGGGTTGATGCTACGGTGGAGGAGTATGACTCCATAGTTCGTAATAGTGTTTGGGACGTGGTTCCGAAATCGGAGAACAAGTCAGTTGTGAGTTCCTATTGGCTTTACAAGGTAAAGCAAGCTGCTGATGGTAGTGTGGAGAATCATAAGGCAAGATTTGTTGCCTGTGGCTTTTCACAACTCGAGAGGATCACGTTGCTGCAATATATTTCGACAGAGGAGCAAGATGCTGATATTTTGACAAAGGCATTGTCAAAGTGTAAATTCGAGTTCCATAGAGACAGGATCGGGGTGGCAGATAATCTGTTTCTTGTTGAGAGGGAGTGTTGAAATATAGCAACAAGAATATTCCAATTTAATTTGTCCTTGAATTAAATTGTGAATTAAAATCGAATTTAGTCTTAACAGCGACTTGGAAATAATTAATTAATTCATTTTAAATTAATTAGTTGGAGAAATTCAAGTTAGAAGTCTTTCTGAAGTCATGCAAGAGTTATCCCCTAAATTAAGGAGATAATATTGAGTTATATTTGAGTTGTAATTAGTTAACTCAGTTTATTGAGTTAAGTCCAGTTAAATTAGTTCCAAACTATTTGAGGAACAAATAATGAGTTAACAGTTAGTTGATTCAATAATGCACCCAACTAGTGCTACTCTAGTTAACTGAAGATTCCCTCATCACAAACTCATGCATGTCTATTCTAAAAAAGATCCAGTTGAGATTAAAGATCAAGGACAGTGTACTATCAGTTGCATGTGTTTTCTCGTGGAGGAAACTCATGCATGCAGTCAAGGATTTATCCTTGGGTATTCCACAGTTTTGAAGGATGGGTTTTCCACTTGGTAAGAGATGATCATCCACAAGGAACAGTGCAAGGAAATAGGAGGTTGGAGGGCAGAGAGGAAGGCTGGAGAGAAGCAAAGATTGCCTATGGGCATTTGTGAGGATTGTACTGAGAGCTGGGAAGTTGTGAGAGCTAAGGCTTTGTATAATTCCTATGTATTTCTACCATGTATGATAATACAATAGTGTGGGGTTTTTAGTTGAGGCTTTCCCCAAAGTATTTTCATGTGTATTGTGCCATTGTTTCTTCTTCTTCTAGTTATATTGTTCAGCTTGATCTTTAAGCTTCTGCAAATTGATAGTAGATGTAGGTTATAGTATTATGCTTTGCTTTATATTGCATTATCAGGTTAACCTACTAGCAGATTTTCTACAGGGTATCAGAGGTGGATTTGTAGAAATTTTCTACATGATATTAGAGCTAGATTTGTAGAAATTTTCTACATGGCATTAGAGATGGATTTGTAGAAATTATCTACGTGGTATCGGAGCTGTCAACAGTATACTGAATAGATAATTCGAAGTTTGAAGTTTGGGGTAGCAGGTGTAAATCGAACTCATATCATATTTCAAGGTTGGCCAATGGCATTCTATGCCTTCAGACTAGAGTATGCCTTGGAAGGTAGCTCGAATTACATAGCATGGAAAGATAGAATGGAGGCTGTATTAGAAGACAATGGCTTGAAGGAATTCCTTTATTAAGAAATCCCAAAGCAAGCTTCAACTAATGCACAAGAGTTGGTTGAGTGGAAGAAGCGTGTGGTGAAGGCGAGATGGATCATCCTTGAGGGAGTTCGAGACCATATTGTCTCAAGTCTCCATGGGAAGGATACTCCATTTTCAATGTGGAAGATATTGAAGGACCTCTACCAGAATAGTAGCAACCAGAGGAAATTGGCACTCAAGGATAAGCTTCAAAGAATCAAGATGGAGAAGGGAGATACTATTTCCACATATCTGAACAAGCTCACCACCTGTAGAGATGATCTTGGCAGTGTGGGAATAACTATTGCCGATGATGATATGGTGAGCCTCGCTCTCCTTGGCCTTCCAAAGAGTTGGAATAGCTACCAAGACTCTGTGAATGGAAGGGATAAATTGTCGGATTGGGAATGACTGTGGTGTAATCTTATGTAGGAGGAGATCAGGAGGAGCACATGAGATGGTTCTTCATCCAAGAATGATGATGAAGAAAATATAGCCTTAGCAAGTAAGGAAAGGAAAGGGAAGGGGAAGGCTTCCCATTTCAAATAGAATTCTTCTCATGGAGGGAATAAGGGTGACATGTCTAAAGTAAGATGCTTTAATTGTCACAAGATGGGACATTATGCGACTAATTTCCCATTCAAGAAGTACAAGAAGGGATCCTCAGAAGGATTGGAGGGTGAGGCATTAGCCTCTCATTCGAAATGGATTTTACGCTCATCGCATGCATGGTGTCATCAATGATGGGTTGTGTCTAGTATCTTGACAGTCGAGCCTCATTCCACATGACTGGTGATAAAAAATTATTCAGTGCCTTGGAGGAAAAAGACCTCAAGATGTGCATAGAGATGGGTGACGACATAAAGTATAGTGTTTCAGGAGTGGGCACGGTTTCCTTTCAGAGGGAGCATGGAGATCCTCTCACCTTGACAGATGTGATGTATGTACCTAGACTAAAGAAGAACTTGGTATCGGTCACGATGTTGGAGGACAAAGGCTACGATGTTGTCATCAGTAAAGGAAAGGTGTTCCTAAGACACATAGCCACAGGTCAGACTAAGAGGATAGGGATTCGGGTGAAGAATCTCTATAAACTAGAGGCAGATGATTGTGCAGAATTGAGTACGAAAGTAGAATTGGTGCAAAGCCAAGACATTGGCGAGTTGTGGCACAGGTGGTTGAGCCATTTGCATCATGGGGCTTTGAAGATAATGCAACAGATATCTATAGGACTTCCCAAAGGTAAACTTGAGCAAGTTGGCACATGCAAAGATTGTACCTTGGGAAAGTACACCAAGTATTCCTTTCATGATCGAGACAATAGAGCAAAGGCTATATTAGAGTGAGTTCATACTGATTTGTGTGGACCATTCTCGATGACATCCACAACGAAGAAAAGGTATTATGTGATTTTGATTGATGACTATTCTCGTAAATTTTGGATTTATTTCATGCAGAAGAAGGACCAAACTTTCACAAATTTTTGTGAGTTCAAAGCTTTGGTTGAGAAAGAGTCAGGGAAGAAGATCAAGGCCTTGAGAAGAAAAAATGGTGGAGAATATGTCTCTCAAGAGTTTAAGGACTTCGTTGTAGCGGAAGGAATTAAACGAGAGTTGACGGCACCTTATAACCCACAGTAGAATGGGGTGGCCTAGAGGAAAAGCATAACTATTGTAGGGGCAGCACATGCAATGTTACATGACCAAGGCCTACCACTTCACTTGTGGGCTGAGGCATGAAACACAACGGTCTATTTGTAGAATAGAAGCCCACATCACATACTTGGGATGAAGACACCATAGAAAACTTTCTCCGGTAAGAGACCAGATGTGGGTCACTTCAGGATCTTTGGCTCATCGGTATATTGCCATGTGACAAAGGATGCATAGAAGAAGCTTGAGACAACAATAGAGTTGGGGATATTTTTGGGGTACACTGATACACCTCACAACTATTGAGTGTACTTGCCTACTAGTCAGAGGACAATGGTTCACAGAGATCTAAAGTTTGATGAGCAAAAGGCCATGCGAGTTTCCCTTGAGAGGGAGCTCCAACTACAGGCTATGGAGGAACTATTGGTTCCTAAGGAGGAGGAGCCTTAGATTGATGCAGAGCAGCTGCATGCAAAGGTTCTAGGATTGGAGACATCCACTCAAGCAGAGTCTTCCAAAGATGGATGGAAGTGCACAAGAGAAGTTGACAGATTGTTGGAGGATGCCAGAGAGAATGTGGGAGCACCATCTTCTCAACGCAGACAGAGGAGGTCACCTGAAGGTACACTAGATACATGGCCTTTGCTGGGGAATGTGTTGGGACCAAGCCATATTCATTTGAGGAAGCAGTGCAGTAGCCAATTTGGGTTGATGCTATGGTGGAGGAGTATGACTCCATAGTTCGTAACATTTTTTGGGATGTGGTTCCAAGACCGGAGAACAAGTTCATTGTGAGTTCCCATTGGCTTTACAAGGTAAAGAAAGCTGCTAATGGTAGTGTGGAGAAGCATAAGGCAAGATTTGTTGCCCTTGGCTTTTCACAGGTCGAGAGGATCATGTTGCTGCAGTATATTTCGACAGAGGAGCAAGATGCTGACATTTTGACAAAGGCATTGTCAAAGTGTAAATTCAAGTTCCATAGAGACAGGATCGGGGTAGCAGATGATCCCTTTCTTATTGAGAGGGAGTGTTGAAATATTGATCCAGATCTTGGGAGGTGACCCCCAAGATATAAAATATTGAAATGGACCTTGGGGGGAGAGACCCCCAAGATCTAAAAACTTGAATGGATCCTGGGAGGAGAGACCCCCAAGATCTGAAAACATGAATTGAAATGGACCTTGGGGTAGAGACCCCCAAGATCTGAAAAGATTGCATTTCCATAAGAAAAATAAGGAGAATGCCCGATAAACAAAACCACAAAGAAACTTTTATTTAAAATAGTAATGGAAATAAATCAGCTAGGGCGATGGTAGCTTATCTCTGAGAAGAGATGTGGCGGCTACATCCCTCTGAGCCATAAAGGCTACATTGTGGCGGACAATCTATCCTTTTACAAAATGTGACTTGTTACTTATAGTATTTTTCAGTTACAATACCACGGGTCAATTCCATGGGTGAATGAATACCATGGGTGGATTTTACAATACCATGGGCAGATGCCATTTACAATACCATGGGTAAATTCCATGGGTCAATGAATAATATGGGTAGATGAGTACCATGGGTTGATGCCATTTTCCATTCGGATCATTCCTCCCTCCTTAAGAAGCAATGGTCCCCATTGCGTAAAGTTCCCTCCTACGAAGCCTTTGTTGAATATGAAGAGCCACTGTAGATAAGGGTTTTATGTGGTTAACCCAAAACCCTGATAAACGAAGATATGAGGATAGAGATACCCTGTAATGCTTGTGACCAACTGTGATGCTAACAGTGTGCAGCCTAGCAAATGGACTTCGATGAAGTGTGGGTTTGTGGATGAACCATAACCATGACAAACAAAGATCTGAGGATAGAGATACCCTGTAATGTTGGTGACCAACTATGATGCTAACAGTGTGCGGCCTAGCAAATGGACTCCGATGTCAAGGATTTTGTGTGATTGACCCATAACCGCGATGTTGGTTGCTGATGAAGTAGCAGGTGCCTACATAGCCTGGGGTGGGAGGGCATGTCTCCAAATAACCCAAACCGAATGCTGCTCCAGAATTAAAATGGACATAACTCGGCCAATATAACTCAGAATATTTATTATAACCTCTTTTTGGAAGCAGAAGGATCATTTTGCATCTTCCCATGAGTTGGAAATCCTTACCTGGGCACTCTGAGAACTCAGATTCGCGCTGCAACAGTTCCGACGTCACAAAAATTCTTATAAAATAGCTGATTTTAAATCAGCGATATCTCCCACATCCGGACTCCGATTTGACCCATTTTTTTTTTGAAAATGGGTGATTTTTCGAGGGGAATCCAGATCTGGTATTTTTTTTTTTTTTTGTAAATTTTGTACCAAATATTTCATATCTAATCTGAAAATTCGCTGCCCAAAAAAAAATTCCTGCAAAAAAAATTGAGACTGAAATATGCATGAAACCCTTGTTCCCATGGAATTGTAACCTGCTTCGATACCACTGATCTGGATCTTGGGAGGAGGCCCCCAAGATCTAAAAGATTGAAATGGATCTTGGGAGGAGAGACCCCCAAGATCTGAAAACTTGCAATGGATCTTGGGGGAAAGGACCCCAAGATTTGAAAAGATTGCATTGCCATAAGAAAAATAAGGAGAATGCCCGATAAACAAAACCAAAAAGAAACTTTATTTAAAATAGTAATGGAAATAAATCAGCTAGGGCGATGGTAGCTTATCTCTGAGAAGAGATGTGGCGGCTACATGCCTCTGAGCCGTAAAGGCTACATTGTGGCGGACAATATGTCCTTTTACAAAATGTGACTTGTTACTTATAGTATTTTTTAGTTACAATACCACGGGTCAATTCCATGGGTGAATGAATACCATGGGTGGATTTTACAATACCACAGGCGGATGCCATTTACAATACCATGGGTAAATTCCATGGGTCGATGAATAATATGGGTAGATGAGTACCATGGGTTGATGCCATTTTCCATTCGGATCAAATATGGCAACAAGAATATTCCAATTTAATTTGTCCTTGAATTAAATTTTGAATTAAAATCGAATTTAGTCTTAACAACTACTTGGAAATAATTAATTAATTAATTTTATATTAATTAGTTGGAGAAATTCAAGTTAGAACTCTTTCTGAAGTCATGCAAGAGTTATCCCTTAAATTAAGGAGATAAAATTGAGTTATATTTGAGTTGTAATTAGTTAACTCAGTTTATTGAATTAATTCCAGTTAAATTAGTTCCAAACTATTTGAGGAACTAATAGTGAGTTAACAGTTAGTTGATGCATTAATGCACTCAACTAGTGCTACTCTAGTTAACTGAAGGTTCCCTCATCAGAAACTCATGCATGTCTATTCTAAGAAAGACCCAATTGTGATTGAAGATCAAGGATAGTGTACTATCAGTTGCATGTGTTTTCTCATGGAGAAAAATCATGCATGCAATCAAGGATTTATCCTTGATGACTGTGTAGTTTTGAAAGATGGGTTTTCCACTTTGTAAGAGAAGATCATCCACAAGGAACAACGCAAGGAAATAGGAGTTTGGAGGGTAGAGAGGAACGCTGGAGAGAAGCCAAGATTGCTTGTGAGCATCTGTGATGATCATACTGAGAGCTGGGTAGCTGTGAATGCTAAGGCTTTGTATAATTCCTATGTATTTCCACCATGTATTATAATACAATAGTGTGGGGTTTTTAGCCGAGGCTTTCCCCAAAGTATCTTCATGTTTATTGTGCCATTGTTTCTTCTTCTTTTGGTTATATTGTTCATTTCGCTCTTTAAGCTTAGACAAATTGATATTAGAAGTAGGTTATAGTATTCTTCTTTGATTTATATTGCGTTATCGGGTTAACCTACCAGCATATTTTCTACATGGTATCAGAGCTAGATTTGTAGAAATTTTCTACATAACATAGAACATAAGATAGACAGATGCATTAACAGATATAAAATACACCGTAATTGCAGAATACTTTTCTTTATTGATATCTTTAGTTTAGTACAGACTCCAACCATCGTACGCACTCAGCTGTAGGGGTCCGCGCACTCAGCTGTGGTTGACTACCCTAGGCCTATGCACACTCAGCTGCAGAACCTCTTCCTACACTAAGACCCAAGAGAAATTAGACTTAAACACTAAGCTACTCACTTTGTTCTATCCATCTCTATATATCTTTGTTTTTTATGTCTCTCTTACTTATCTCCTTTTTATACAATCCCATGGTCTGCAGACCATGGGTAGGTATTTACAGCCGAAATGACACTTTACAAAATAAGGGCAGGCAACCCTTTATGACTCTTGATACCTTCGCGCTCCGTGACCATAAAATGTAGAGACTTATACAACTTTATTACAAAATTGTCCCAAAACATGGGTTTTTAGACCCAAAACTACTCTTGGGGGATCATGTTCCCAATAGGCCCCCAACACAAACATGGTGACTCACCCTCAAGTCACTCATTAGGCGTAGAGATCCTAGTACGAAGACCTCCCAACTCGACTTGTACGACAACCACCTCAGTAGTGCATTGTGTGGCCGCCTGCTTTACTTCCTCGACCAACTGTTTGATTACTAGCCCTGCGATGTCAACATGAAGCTTTTTCTGAGTCTCGTGGAGACTAGAAAGCTTGCCTTCAATGGAGGATGTGATGAGATAGGCCTCATCCATCTAAGGCTTTAAACGCACCTTCAGCACCGCCTCTTTATGTTGAGATGCATCTACCCATTCCTTCAGTGCTTTGGCCTCCTGAAGCTTTACAAGTCTCTATGTGAGAGTGACAGTGCATGCCGTCCCCTTCATCTCATCGTAGCACTACTGCAGTTCTCATGCCTTTGTCTCCATCCTTTGTACATTGGGATCTTCTTGTAGACTGGTCAGTACCTCAAATGGTTGTTCAAATAGTCTTGTGGAGTCTACAACTACACTATCTACTGCTGCTATGGCCTCTATGATAGCAGTTGCATGCCGCTCCTTCACTTCCGATGGAGTTGAGGGCTAGGCCTTCAACTGTAACTCTGCAATCTCAAGGTTCAACTCCAGCTAAACCTTGGCCAATTCTGTGTGGGTGTCGTGCACCCTTGTAGCAAGTTTGAGAGCCTGTTCGTTTGCCTTCGCATCCTGGGGAATGGCTAACTATGGGACCATTCGGCATGCATCCCTCACAACCTTAATCATGTGCTGATTTGTAGTGGTAAGTTCCTTCATGGAATTGAGGGTAGTATCGTGTTGCACACCTAGCTGGTCAATGTTGATCTTCTGCTCTCTCATCACTTGCAAAGTGTGCTGTTCGCGGGCCCTCAACTCCGTGATCAGTCCATATTGCAGCAGGTGAAGCGCCTCTCTATGAAGCGCTGTTAAGTTCAACCCTCGCTAACAGCGAGCCTGTCAGATTCACTCTTTGTGGTAAGTTCTCCATTAGGCAGGACTATCACTTGGGGGTCCATTGCGCGTAGAATCCCAGTGGCTTCTGACACACCGATGGCCAAACTGGTGGACATTGCACCAGTCTATGATGTACAGATCTATAGCTCGTAGAGACTCGCTTGGATGGCCCCCAATGTTTGTTGTTGCTACTGCTCGAACTACTATAGAACCTCAGCAGTGGAATCCCACACTATGTCGCCAATGGTGTACAGATCCCCCTATGTCAGGATGATTGGATCCATTGACGTCTTACTAGCCTTGGATTTCTTTCGCAGCCCTATTGCTTCATGCCCTCTTAGATGCTTGATGTAGAATGAAGTTGTCTATGGATCCGCTCCTCCCTGGTCAGTTAGCTCGTTTGCTTCTCCCTCTGTCTCAGGCAAGGGTGACTTCTGACCTCTATCAAAGCTGCACTCTTCTTCTCTAGTCTATTCTTTCGCCTGATTTGTGGCGTCACACTCTTCCTGGGCCTTATCATCGGCCTCCTTCCTCCTATTCTTGGCTAGTTGTGCCATCTTAAGCTTGGTCTCCTCCTTCTTACACTGTGTGATGGTCTTGCTCGATCCCACCACTGAGTTTGAGGTAGTGCACCACTCCTCCGACCAATGATGAAGAACTACATTGATTGCATCATCGGTGGCAAAATAGGTCATTCCGTGCCACTTTTGCTCAGGGTCATTCCATGCCCTGATCGACAAATGGTGAAAATCTACCTTAAATTCTACATACCACTACAGTTTTTCAAAAACAGTAGGTGACAACAACGGCTTATGGTTGATGGTCATGTGCACATTCATCTCCATCAAGATCCAAAATATCTTGCTATCCTTGATGCACTAGGGATCCTTGGTTGCCCACAATGAAGCATACTTCACTGCCTCTAGTAGGTCCGATGCGATTGAGGGGAATTGATTGCCCTCAGGCAACTCACAAGCTACCAACATAATGGACAGCAAGAGCCACATATAGTGGAAGGTCTTGTTGAGATCCTGCGCTTTGCGGCAGTTAGCTAGGAACTCACCACAGAGATAGCACGCCTAATTAAACTGGACCCCTTCCACGCATTGGGCCACTAGAGTTACGACAGGCGCTGACACTTCATCTGCACGACACTTCCACATAACCTTTCCTGCCAGAATCTGCATGGCCACCTTGACCGCAGGGTCATTGATACTCGAGATGGCACATCCGAGAGACTTCTTTGTGAGCTTGAATTTTTCCTTCATGGCCTCCATGAGGGCATGCTCACCACCTTTTCTGCCAAACATCATGGCTAGATTTTCCCCATATATGGGAGTCGCGTGATCCTTTGGATCAACATGTCCGTGATGGGTATCAGTGCCTCCAACCACAAGCACCCATCATGCATCAAGAATAGAAGCTGCTTGATGACCACCAATGTAATGGGTGGGTGATTGTAGTGTGGCACCCATAGCAGGTTGAACGGACCTGCCTTGTCTACACCCTTGAGCCACTTTCGTGGTTCCAGCATGGTCATCTCGGTGGTTGTATGAACAACGTGGTGCATGAGTTGATCAGTCGCCAAGTGAGGGAAATTCTTAGTATCATCTAAGTCCTAGTCTTCCAACTTTAGTAGAGGAACCCACCCCAAGCGCGTTCTTTCAAAGACAATTTGGTTTGGTAGCAGAGGGGTGTGCAAGGTGACCTTTCTTTTGTTAATGTCCTTTGGCACCTTGGCCTTGCCCTTGCAGTGTTATAGACATTTTTGGGCACTACAACCCCAATCATATATGTCCATAAACCAAGGGCTCCTAAGTCCCTAAAAGTGTTGTTTCACACCCTAAAGGAACAAGGTCAGCTGATTACATCATCTCCTAGAAGTTCTCCATGAAAAACTGCTCAGAACTGGTCAAAACTGGACCATCTCACCTGCTCCATGGTCAAAGTGCGATGCATCCCACCTAAATGCACACAGGAAGTGCGATGCATACTAAAAATCCGTTCTATGGGGTGTAATGGGTGAGAGTGGACAAATGGCAGAGTCAATTTGTGAGGTGGATGATGATGGAATCTTCCAGAAACTTCTCCTGTGACACTTGCCTCTCTGAATTCACCCATGGATGAGTAAGAGATCATCAATCTCCAAGTGGAATCAAGAACTATCAGAGAGGGGACACTAATCAAATCTCAGAAGCTGACTCACCTCCCTGCAATCATCTATATATGGATCCCTCATCCCAGAGATCCAGAGGCTGGAATTTTGTATCTTGTAAGGAAGTGCTGCTGGTTTCTTAGTGTAACATCATAATGTTGGGTGATCTAAACTTTTCACGAGGTGAAGAAGGGATTTCTTGCTGAGAGGATGACGTTGGGTTAGAACAATTGGTTGTAATCATCTTTGCTATTCTTGATATTAATAAAACTATTCAATTTTTCCTCCACATTCTTGTATGATTGATGATATATGCATTTGTGTGGTCAATATATATCTAGTCCTATATTGTTTGTGATAGTAGATCTTTGTTCTTGGATAGTGTTATGCTGCTTTGATTCCACATGTGCTCTTTGAAGCTGGGTAGACGAGGAAGCGAGTGGCAAAGATCTATTAGAAGGGAGAGGAATCAAGAAAGGAACCAAGCGCAAGACAGAGGTTGGTCTCCTTTGTTCCCCTCTTATCTACTTCTCATAAAGGAAAACGAAAGTAGTTTTAGTTTGTTTATGTCTAAGATAGCTACCAGTCTTAGTGGGACTAGCAGCTCTGCATAGACACTAGATTTCCCGATAAGAAAATGGCGACTCTGCTGGGGAGTGAATAGCTTGTTTTCCTTTCTATACTTGTTTGTTTTATAAACTTACAGATGGAGCCTGAAGTCAAGCCAACTAGCCTTTGAACTGCAGTTGCTATGCAAGTGCAAAGTAGATCAACGCTGCTTCAGTCTATCTCTGGGTTTTATTTATAAACTGAACAATTGATTTGTAAACATCCTAATTGCCCTTATGGTGGCTCTAGTAACCTCCTTAGATCTACCCCTGTGATTTATTTACTGATTATCACTTGCTCGGCCTAAATCCATGAACTGTGCAGCAAACTATGATCAAGAACTGAATAAAAAGTTTTGCACTGTACCATCGCACCCTCTCTTCAAGGATATCAGTATGCATCGCACTTCCTGAGTGCTGTAGGTGGGATGCATACTGGAATCCTTGTGTAACATGTGCGATGGTTAGAGAAGGCTAATTTTTCCTCCAGACTTTGGTTTTTCTTCATGCTTTTCAGCTCTATTAAGAAGTTTTTCTATCTGTAATCAGTATACCTGTGTGGAAACCCCCTTCCTTGCCATTATTCTGCCTCCATCGTGCAAATAACTGTAAATGTTTTTATGTATTGTGAGCCATTTTCAATTCTCTTTTACAAAGAAGTAGCGTAATTGAACTGTCATTTCTTGGTTTGGAAGTGTCGCAAGTGTCGTTTTCAGTCATAGAAGAGAATCCGATTATTCTTGAGAGTCGATTACACTATTACTCTTGTATTTGATTTGAATTAGTAGTTTTTCAAGTGTCGAAAGCAAGTTTTCAATTCCAAATCGAAAAGTGTCGTCATTGTCTTCATTTTGTCTTGAAAAGAAGCTTGTTAGTAATATCGCTTTGAAAAATAATTCATATTTGCGCTTAGCTTTCTGTTTATCATTCACACATTAAGAAGGCTGAAAACAAATACATGCATGTGCATTTGCATTTAGACTGTTTGTTGGTTTGGTTTAGGACAATGCATATAGTATGTGCTCTCTACTCTATGTTGAAAGAATATCATCTCTCTTTCTTTAGTAGCTAGGATTTTCGTTGCAAAAAGAAGATTAAACAATTGTTTATCATCTTAGATTGCATTTTAGTAATTGTATATCTACATCAAGCGGTGAACCTGAAAGGAAAATTTCTTAAACAAGATCAACTGTAAAATAAATTTAATGAATCTAAAAATGCTTTGGAACCTAACGCACAACATTTAGAAGTCTAGGCTAGAGACGTATTCCGGCGTCATAAAGCCTGGTAACTGTTGTTTTCATTACTGGTTGGGTGATTCCTCCACTTTGAGACGACAAGTGCCAGTATGGACTTGTGCTCCCACGTCCCATCAAGTATATACTGGGAGACTATAATAGGCTATATCCTTTATCCATAGGAATCTGTGTCTGCCACCCTATCGATCGTAATGCATTGAACACAACATTCGGGAAGATTGACTCCCGTACCGTAAAAAGTATTCTACAGTTTTGCAATTAGTTTCGTAATCCCTCTGTCTAGATTTTCAGAGTAGTCTCTTTCATTCCTTTTCAGACTCCTTAAAGGAAAAGGTCCATATGAGCGCTTGTCTCTTCAAGCTCGTTAAAAATTGAAGGCGACTAGAGTCATCTTTTGTTTTTTCTCGACTCTTAAAAATTGAAAAAACAAGTTGTGTCAAAGCATCTAAAATTTATTTTAATCGGAATAAACATCACCTTTCCTACGTTGGTCTTAGGTTGAGAAAAATGGAGTCCACCAACCAAGGATTTCCCCTTGGAGGAAATCCTAGTCCTTTCTCCTCTTGGGGAGATGTTGGTCCACCCCATATGGCCACATTGTCACTTCCAAGATTGACAATCGGCTTGCCCGTATGCCTCTTTTCAACCTCTGTTGTTCAGAACACCGTGATTCCTGAGCAATCAAGTAAGCAAGTAGACGATACAAAAGCTACCACCAACCTTCTACTTCGTACGATTCTCCCTCTCCTTCCTCTTTGCTTGATGAATCTGGTAAAGCCAAAAATCAAGTACCTAAGAAGGAGAAGAAGGGGAAGGAGAAGAAAGAGAAGAAGAAGAAGGAGCCAAAGGTGAAAAGGGGCAACCAGGCATCATCTAGTGAAAATCCACACACTGCACTGTCGAAGCCTAAATCTCCATGTGTCATTTGCAAAGGAGATCACTATCATCGAGATTGTCCTTGCATCCCTCAGATCTTAAGGGACTGGTCTCCTCGTTTGCACAATCTGGTGTCAACAACCTCTGATGATCATGTTGAAAGTACACCGTCAACTAGTGAAAGTGAAGTGTTGGGACAGAAAAGGAAAAGTAAATCCCCTTGTAAACTGTGTGAAGGCGATCACGACGTCCATCATTGTCCCTTCCTAGATGAGGCTAAAAGAGTTTTGGACGATCGTTTGGTTTCAACGTTACGGCTTCCTCCTGGATATAATAAACTTTTGCCGAGTCCATCACTAGTTGAAAATCCGACTGACACGCCATTGTGGTCGGTCGAAGCGTCTATCATGGAAGATAAACCATCTGAATCCACACCAGACGAAAGTTAAAAGGTTGAGGCAGCAGTTGACCCGGTCTTGCCTTCAGAGGATCCATCTTCAGATGATACAGTCACTGGAGAGAACAAAAGCGACACCGTTCAAATTCTCTTCGTAAACACAGACTCCAGTGAACATGGGGGTAGTCTACCCGTTCCTTTACCACAGGAAGGAAGTTCGTCAGAGTCATATCCAGCCGTCTATTCGGTCCCACCTCCAAGCAACCTAGTTGTTTCCTTCGATTGGAATGTATTAGGCAGACCCCGTTGACTTGCTAGTGTACCTCGAATCATTGCAGAAATATACAGAATGGTCATGGCCAGTACCATCATAGATGAAGGGGCTTCTGTGAGTATCCTTTCCTCAACTGCTTGGAAAGCGCTTGGTTCGCCATCGCTTTTTCCTGAGATGAGAAATCTAACAGGCTTTGACAAAGGAACTAGTCGACCATTAGGGATCCTTCCCAATGTGCCGATAACATTGAGAAGGAAAACCGTTCACATGAACGTAATGGTAGTCCAAGGACCCCTAGATTATAATCTACTCCTTGGATGCGACTATATTTATTGCATGGGAGCCATTGTCTCCTCGCTCTTTAGAGTAATGTGTTTTCCGCATGAAGGAAGAGTTGTCAAGCTCGTAGACCAGATTTCATTCCCCGGCTCACACATAGCAAATAGTCAAATACCATCCCTAAATGGTCTTTTCATGAAAGGAATGTCTCATCAATCCCCAGTCCGTCCACCTGATGAGGGCGAGTGATTCGGGAGGACATGACTGAAACCCAGGGGGCATGCACCCTGGTCTGTTTCGGTAGGAAAACCTTGGGCATAGAGTAGGTTTCCGCAAAGGATATGTGACTAGTTGACACACCCATCCATTTAGGAAAATGGGGTTAGACCGGAACAAGATACCTCTGTTAGAAGGTAGGTCTTTCCCGATAGAGCAAATGTTTTTTCTGCAAATTTGGGGGTAACCTAGAAAAGGTAGGCCTTTCCCAATAAAACAAATGTTTTGTCTGCAAATTGAGGGTTAACCTTGAAACTCTACTTCACTATACCTGGGGGCATGCAAACCTTTTGGCATGCAAGCAAAGAGCGACCATTTATTTTTTAAATTTGTAGGTCCTCTAAGCCTTTAAACTCGTAGGATTGGTCGTTTCCTAACTTGCATAAAGAAAGGATGTGGGGCAAAGCCTTGTAAGGCACAAGCTCCACGAAAATGGCATCTTAGATGAGACATCCTTATTATATGACTGGATCGAGTAGTTTTTATGTGGAATTCAAGCTCGTTCAAAATTAAACATAAGCAATGAGCAAATGTTTCCCCCAGAGTTTAAGCTCATTCATTTAAAAATGAACCAATTTTCGTAAATAACCATCGTGAATGCATTATCATCAAACTTTGAGCCTTGGTCGTGTTCTCATCATCACCTCCACTTTGTTTTGGCCGATCATTCACCTCCATTTGATTGTTGACCCTTTTTGAGGAACAACTGCGAAGAGTGATCCTGTTAGCCATCCTTGTGACACTGCCATGATTGGAAAATTCCAAACCTTACCTGGAATTAGCTGCTACCCAAATTTATCACTCTTTCCTCGAAAAATGAGTTTCCTTTAAGCTCTCTTCATCTGACTCGTAAAATATGAAAAGATTACCGAGTAATTGGCCTCTCCAGCTCGTTAAAGTGACCGGAAGTGCTATCCCTCCTTTAGATTTTAATATTTTTGGGCCTAAGGGATTATCACACAAAAAGATCGAGCGCTTGTTTTGTTCGGCTCGTTAATTATCGAAAATTCATCCCTTTTGTATTATTTTATACTTTTTTCAGACTTAAGGGATTATATGACGAAAAAGGATTGTTGTAGTTTTCTTTACGTCCCTTTCATACTCTCTAAAATTGAAAAGGACCGAGTTATCTTTGTCGTTAAACTCGTTAAAACCGAATAGCGACAAACTTGTCCATACAGACAAGAACGAGTTTCACTATTGCTAGGCTCGTTAAAACATAGTGATGGGTTTGCTTGAAGGGCAAATTATAGAACAAGCATATGTTATCCTCCTCAAGCTTGACAAAAATAAAGAGGTACTGGTCAGCAATGACTGGGGAAAAATTGGGAAGAAAACTTGAAGAAATTTTATTGGTAACAAGTCACTCTTGAACATGACACTTTCACTCTGCATCCGAGTCGGGTTGGGTTGTTCCGTTTACTGATCATATCACCATTGGTCCATCACACCATCCACATTTGGGGTTAACGCTACCAATCCATCATGTCAGTGTCGCCGATATGTTCAAGAGAAGTCGCTCAGAGAATTCACCTATGTCTCATCCACTGCAATACATTTACGCTCCATTCTTTCATGACTACCACCCTGAACCTTATATCATCAGATCGTTTTCACCTCCATTAAAATAATTTGCTCCGTTCCATGCCATAGATGTGGGATTCATTAATGCCCTCCTATAGCGGGTCGCTTCGTGTCGACATTAGCTCATTATCCAAGAAGTCGACTTAGGGACAACCCTTTCAGTACTTTGAAGCTTGCATGCCTCAATGGCAAGTTTCTCACTTCCGGTGACAGGTTTACATCAATGGCCTTCCACCGAAAGATTTTGCGTGGTGTTTGACGCCAAGTCCCTTATTCACACCACGTGAATTGTACTATAGTACCTTAAGGGTCATCATCATTATCGATGATTCCTCTCGCGCCTGTTAACAACTTACATCATTGGCAGTAATCAGGCGATGTCTTTCCATGTTTGACTCCAGAACATCTCTCACATGGATTGACTTGTACTTTGAGTGAAGATCGAATGAGATTGAAGACCTCGGATCTAGTTTCATCCATCCGGGCTGCAATATATATTCAGGAAAATAAAGAAATCAAATGTACATCATTGCTGCACAGATAATCATCCAATCTAAGGGATGATGGCTCTACCAAAATCATCAGTCTGCACATAGACGATTGTCTGTCTTATGTACATGAAAATTAATTTATAAAGCTGAACATGGGAATGCCCGCCTCAGCTAGATCATGAAAATATAATGAAGATAATGTATTGTACTGTATCTTATTACAGGTCACCTTCCAGCTTGAAAAAACTTCAGATCCTCATGATAAAGCATTTCACCCGACATCAAAAGATTAACGACCTCATGCTTTAGGGGGAAACTGTTATAGACATTTTTGGGCACTGCAACCCCAATCATATATGTCCATAAACCAAGGGCTCCTAAGTCCCTAAAAGTGTTGTTTCACACCCTAAAGGAACAAGGTCAGCTGATTACATCATCTCCTAGAAGTTTTGCATGAAAAACTGCTCAGCACTGGTCAAAACTGGACCATCTCACCTACTCCATGGTCAAAGTGCGATGCATCCCACCTAAATGCACACGGGAGGTGCGATGCATACTGAAAAGCCCTTCTATGGGGTGCGATGGGCGAGAGTGGGCAAATGGCAGAGTCAATTTGCGAGGTGGATGATGATGGAATCTTCCAGAAACTTCTCCTGTGACACTTGCTTCTCTGAATTCACCCAGGGATGAGTAAGACATCATCAATCTCCAAGTGGAATCAAGAACTATCAGAGAGAGGACACTAATCAAATCTTAGAAGCTAACTCACCTCCCTGAAATCATCTATATATGGGTCCCTCATCCCAGAGATCCAGAGGCTGGAATTTTGTATCTTGTAAGGAAGTGCTACTGATTTCTTGGTGTAACATCATAGTGTTATGTGATCTAAGCTTTTCATGAGGTGAAGAAGGGCTTTCTTGCTGAGAGGATGATTTTGGGTCAGAACAATTGGTTGTAATCCTCTTTGCTATTCTTGATATTAATAAAGCTATTCAAGTTTTCCTCCACATTCTTGTATGATTGATGATATATGCATTTGTGTGGTCAATATATATCTGGTCCTATATTGTTTGTGATAGTAGATCTCTGTTCTTGGATAGTGTTATGCTGCTTTGATTCCACAGGTGCTCTTTGAAGCTGGGTAGATGAGGAAGCGAGTGGCAAAGATCTATCAGAAGGGAGAGGAATCAAGCAAGGAACCAAGCGCAAGATAGAGGTTGGTCTCCTTTGTTCCCCTCTTATCTACTTCTCATAAAGGAAAACGAAAGTAGTTTTAGTTTGTTTGTTTCTAAGATAGCTACCAGTCTTAGTGGGACTAGCAGCTCTGCATAGACACTATATTTCCCGATAACATGCACGGAGGGACGTATTCAGGAAATTTGGTGAGAGGGTCAGACCCTTCAACTTCAACATCCTCCTCTTCCACTCCAACATCCTCATCGTCCATTAGGATGTCTGTAATGTCTTCCTCCTTCGGTTTGAGGTTAATAGTTTTTCCATTTTCTTGTGTGGTGGGTTTGTTCTTCTACGGGTTTCTAGGTGAAGAGTGCACCAGTGTAATAGCCTATTTTCCCTTCTTTCCCTTCGCACTCTCCTTGGTCACGGTAGGTTTTGGTCTAGGCATTTGTGGCAACTTGGGGACCTCAGTTGGTACCTCTGCAACCTTCGGGGAAGCTCCTTTTGCCTCCATAATGATTTCCAACACAGCCCCCTCAGCTGTCATTACTTTGGCATCCATGGCTTCTGATCCTAAGAGAATGTTTTAGAGGATGTTGTGGTCAGATTCTAGAAATCGATCAAACACTGGCAAGTCAAGCAATTCTTCAAAGAATGCATGGTTCATGCAAGTCTGAGAGCTCAACACCTCAATGATATAAATGCCAAGTGTTTTTCGTTGGGAAGACACATGTAATTTATAGGCCATTTTGAATTCAAATCCTACTATTCCCCCCAAAATCGATTCATTAATACCAAATTGGTGGTAGATTTTCAAGGATCTTACCCATAAATTCAGTATTAAATGCTGCCCCCCCTCTCCATTTGGCCATTTTTTCACCGTTAAATTGTGAACAGTGATTTTAACGGTCACTTTTCGGTGGACCTTCATAGTTTTTCCCCGAGTAGCGCAACTCGCTCTACGTTGTTGCGAACCCTGTGACATCTCTTCATCCCACACAGTTCTCCAACCCAAGCAATGTAGTTTAGAGTCCCGCGCCTCCTTTCAGCTGTCTAGAGTGCTAAGACTTTGATGCCTTCATATAGTCACTAGGCCGGATCACCGGTGTACTTCAATCGGCTACCATTCACTTTTCCTGTGAAGGGATCTCCATTCAATTTAACCAACTGAACTGGTCCACCATTAGTAATCGCTTTGATGACATAATGCCCTAGCCAGTGCATCCTAAATTTTCCCAGAATTTTTTTGAACTTGTTGTCATATAGCAAAACTAGGTCACTTACCTTAAAGGTGCGCAGTCTAATGTGCCGATCGTGCCATGCCTTTTCACGCTTCTTTTGTACTTGTTGGTGAAATCCAACCAGAAACCGATCTTCCTCAAGCTTAGCGAGTTGTTCAAGCCTCTCTTCTAGGGCTCCGTGATCCGTCATACTTGTGAATGTCGCTATGCGTAGATTAGGTACAATGTATTCCATCAGATTCACTGCTTCAACACCATATACAAGGCTAAAGGGTGTTTATCTAGTCAAATTTTGCACGTCGTTCGATAAGCCCATAGTACTGCAGGTACGCACAGATCCCAATCGTTTCACTAAGCATTTCAAACGTTTGTCAGCATGCTCTCTATTATTTTATTGAATGCCTCCACTGTCCATTGGCCCGTGGGTGATAAGGTGTACTCTTCTGGTGATAGACCTAGAATTCCTTCGTCAGCGCATTGATCATTTCATTTAGAAATTGTGTACCGCAATCACTCATCAAAATCTTTGGACACCCAAATCGCGTCAGTAAATACTCAAATAGAAACTTTGTAGCTATCGCACCTGTGCAATCCTTCACAAGTTGTGCCTCTACCCATCGAGTCAAATACTCAGTCGCAGTGATAATGTACCGTGTGCTTGTCTTCTTGCCTTAAGGTTGAATTGGTCCCACAAAATCTATTTCCCATTTCTCAAAGGGTTGTAACGTCATCTATGGGTTCATAGGTAGCTCATCTCTTCTTCGATGGTCTATTAGTCCTCTGACAGATGTCGCATGCTCTACAGTATACTTTTGAATCCTTGTGGAGGGTTGGCCACCACAACCCTGCACGGAGGATCTTTTGCATAGTTGCTCTCCTTGCATAATTCCCTCCCGCAACACCGCCATGCGCGTCCACGAGGATACTTCTTCTTTCAAACTCTAGTACATATTGTCGCAATACTTCATTAGACCTGCGCACCACTAACTCCTTTTTCTCCTGGTGGGTATAACCTTTTGGGGTAGTTCCTATCATCAAGAAGTGTATGATGTGTTCGAAGTGACCATCTGCGATGCATAATCCGAAGAGCTATGCGTCAGGGAACCTTTCCTCCAGATTAGTGGGCTCGGGCTCCTCCCCTATTTAATCATCCAGGCTTCACAAAAACTTCAAAGTCATATTCTTGAAAGAATAAAAACCATCTACAGATTTCCCCCCCTAGCACAGGCTTATTCACTAGGTATTTCAGCGTAGAATGATCCGTATACATCTTAAAATGTCCACCCAGCAAATAATGTCGAAACTTCTAGAGCGCGTAGATCATGGCCAGCCCTTCGCGCTTGATGGTGGAATAGTTTTTCTCAACATTTTGATAACTTCTTTCTCGCGAATGCTATAGGGTGGTTCAATTCTCCTTCAGTGGCCTGTGTCAGTACAGCTCCTAGCACAATACATGATGCGTCTACGTGTACATGGAACTCCTTCTTCCAATTCAGGAAGACTAAAATCGATGCAGTGATCATTTTCTCTTTCAGCACATCCAATCTTTTCTGACATTCCTCATTCCAACAGAACGTGACATCCTTTTTCAGCAATTTCTCCATAGGTGCGGTGATATGGGCGTAGCTCTTGATAACTTTCCGGTAGTACCCAGTATGTCCCAACGTTGCGTGCAACTATTTCACACTCCTTGGTGCCTCCAAGTTAATTATTACTACAATCTTTGTGAGTTCGACCATCAATCCCTGTCTACATACCACATTGTTAGCCATGGAATCCCCCCAAGGCATGTTTTGGGGCTTAAAGCCCAAGTTTTGACCAAGTCCATTGTAAAGACTCCACGATTTGTGGGCACAGAGCGCGAAGTCATAATAGAGTCATAGGGTTGTCTGCCCTTGTTTTTGTAATATAATGTCGGCTTGATAGACCTACCCATGGTCCGAGAACCATGGGATTGTATAAATAGAGCGAGGCTCTAAGTGTAGAAGATAGCATATAGCTGGTAGAAAGAAAAGAAGCATGATGAGGCTAAGAGATTGAGTCAAAGTGTAAAGTGTGTCTTTGGGTCATAGAGTAGGAAAAGGATCTACAGCTGAGGGTGTAGAGGCCTAGTAGTCCACAACTGAGTGTGCGGACCCCTACAACTGAGTGCGCAGGGCAGGTCGAGTCTGTAACCACTAGAAGAATTAATAAAGAGAAGTTTACTATATTTTTGTGTATCTTTTCCTGTTTTATGTATTATTGGGTATAAATTGCAAGTGTACTGTTTATTTGCTTCAATTTATGCAAAGATAACTAAATGGTGTAGGAAGATAGGTAAGATCTTAGGTGTGACTTAGGGAAATAGTGTAGAGCACTACCCTAGCAATGCGAATGCCCCACAACCCATGGGGCTGCGCGAAGGAAAATATATAAGTGTGCGAATGCCGAGAAGGTACGTGAAGCAATCTCCATGTAGGGATGAGCAGTTGGAATGAATCAGACTCTCAGACATCTCAAGGGTGCGGAAAACTAGTTCCAGCACCCCCGATACTACTTCAGGTGAGACCTCAGTCTACGCTCCGTGCACTGTTTCCAAAAGTGCCAATAGTACGGTGATTTGTTTGGCTAATTAACTCCGAACCTGGGTCAGGCCCCAATAAACCAACAAATGGTTCCATTGCCGGGACCAGGATCTATATAGAGATGTCCAATGTTGTATCATTGGAATTTGACAAAGAAAGGAATTGAAGATTGGTTGGATAGGAAGATTCATGAGTTCACGGTGCGGGAGAATAGGAACCCACGACTATCAAAGGAAGAGTGGTTAAACTGCTACTTATACACAGAGATCCACGAAATTTTCTTCGCATCTTCCCCTACTGAGCTATACGAGTGGATCGCGAAGCTAGCAGATAGATAATGAAGGTGTAATCTCGATAGACCTATTATGTGGACTCAAGAATTGGTGCGCAGATTAGAAGCATTGGAGGATAAGATTGTGCACGTTGTTGATCACTGGCTCGATCAAATTATAGGAGGATTCATCATTGAGTTCTTGGTAGATACTTCAGTTAGCTATAGCGAGGCAGAACATCGCTTCCTCAAAGTGCTGCGACGTAAGTACATTAAATATTTGAACACTTGGATTAAAATGCTACTGTGTGAAAGATGGATTATGCAAATAAATTGATGTTTGGGGCTACCAAAGTGGGAAAATCTACAGAAACGTAGGTAGTATAGAACTAGAAACTAGCCCCTTGATTTCACCTCGGCGAGGGGGTTAAGAAGAGCTCGCGAAGGTCTCACTGAGAAGTGTGATCAATTTGATAAGGCAAAGGATTTCGTGCATACTATCCCCACCCACAGCACCGCCAATTTCACCATCTTCACTCCCATCTTTGCCCATACCACCTCCACCACCATCGTGAATCAATATGCCAAGCCCGATAAAGTTGCTAGTGTTCAAGGGAGTAGGGAATGAAGATTCAGACTAGTTCTGGTTCATGATAAAAGTTGTATGGGAAGTGCAGGGATTCATGAACGAAAATATAAAGAAAGCGACGTTGGTCAGTGCTCTGCAGGATCGCGCGCTGACCTAGTACATTAAGCATTCCAATGACAATCTGAATGTGGGGATCGTAGATATTCAAACTGTGCTAAACAAAGAATTTAGCAGGCCGAAGTCAGAGGTGCAGTCGATCATTGGATTCAAGGAAATCACAATGCTACTAGGCGAGACCCCTTGGGAGTTGGATCAGAGACTGAAGTGCACAATTCGTGAAGCTAACATGACATTGACAGATGGACAACACCACAAATGGTTTGTAGCATCGTTAACACCGCATCTAAGGAACATGTTGTCACAAAAGAGGCTAACAACTCAAGCCGAGGCCTTGGAGGTCGCGATGAGATTGCACGAGACTTCGATATAGGATCCCAACCTAGGAGTTCAACAAATTCACGCATAGTTGAAAAACTTGTGCCTTGAGATGTAGAGTTTGAAACAAGACAAGACAACTCGCCCATAAGAGCGTGATGAGGTATGGTGCATAAAGTGCAAGGGTTAGGGACATGATAAGGACCACTGCCCAGTGTTCGCGAATTATCTCACAGGAGGAGGACCAATGCCATTAAGACCAATGGCATAACCAGGGCCGAGTGCGGTGCCTGCACTATGGTGTGCTATTTGTTAGATAGGAGGAAAGCGCGCTATAGATAATTTCCATTTATTACAAATGTACACGTAGAATTCACAGCAGTTGTTCAACAATTTATGTAGATCAGTGGGACATGATGAGCACACCTGTAGAAGTTATGAGTTGATGATGGATCAGAATCCTACCTACAAAGTTCAAGTTGAATCGCGGGACCTTGACTAGAACGCAGGGATGGTGCAAATCGAATTCCAAGGGTGAAAACGAGGCTGAGGTGGAGGAGGACTAGAAAGAGGTTGTAGACATTTGATATGTTATAATTGCGGAGGGCCAAGACATTATGCCCGCGATTGTAAAAATCCAACATGGCCATCATGCTTGTATTATACATTGTTTGATCATGAGACAAAGGATTGTCCCACCCTGATAGCAAGGTTGCACGATAAAGGAGCACTCCAACCTCCCCCGACTCAGAACCTGCAAATGATGAGGTCTGAGCCACGCGAGGAAGACCTTAATGTGAATATTGTGCTCTGAAATGGAACTATGACAGGGGATGACAAAGACAAGCAGCCTGAAGAAAGTACTTGGGTTCACAAGGATCCGACGAAGGAACCAGAGTTTGGTTTGGAGCGCGCTAAGGAAACCTTCCTGGAAGCCAAGAGGAGCTTCGCCGATGCCTCCACTTCAGGAAATAAAGACAAACCGAAGCTAGAAATAGACCCATCAATGCTCACAATGTTCCTGGAAACATGCATGAAGTTTCTACGTGACAACAAGGCTATAAAGGGACTGTAGGAACTCATAAATAGATGTGCTAGGACTGCGCCAGGAGAACCGCGCATAGTCCAAAAAATCGGAAAGCACATGACACGAACAGGAAGGGAGATGAGATTGACTGCACATATTGGAGAATATGAGATGGACCAAGTGATTCTGGATCTAGGATCGGACGCGAACGTCCTATTGAAGCAAACATGGGAGCGCATGGGAAGGCCTACACTGCAATTGTCTCCTATCGAACTACGAATGGAAAACCAACAAAAGATCCTACCTATGGGTAGATTGCACGGAATCACAATAAATATCGAAGGAGCAAGCGCACTAGCAGATTTCAAAGTGATAGAGATTGTTGATGAAAGTAATCCCTACCCCGTGCTATTAGGGATAGATTGGGCTACTGACATGAATGGGGTGATCAATCTAAAGAAGCGCAAGAAGATTTTTGAGAAAAAGTCTCTACGCATATTTGTACCTTTAAACCCTGCAGAAGGATCACACTACACAGAGCGAGTGCGCGACTACGACATTAATGACGATTTGGATTGCAGCTACAAGATAACCACACGAGAAAAAGACTGGGTGAATCCAACCGCGAATGGACGAATCTCATGGGAGTGCAAAATCTCCTACGCATTGGATTCTGACGAAGAGATAGAACGATGGTAGAACTAGTTACACGAGGTAACCACGTTGAACTATAGCATGATGACGAGATCGCTACACTGTGTATCGATGGAGGTAATGGATTTGTCTACATATGATGGGTTAAGTGATGTGGATGACTTCCTAAACAGATTTTAAAGAGAAGTGCTGGAACAACAACATTTCAAAGCTTTGAAATGGGTACTGCGTTCTACACCCGTGAGGTGGTGGGGTATGCACCAAAGAAGTTTTGAGGACTGGCGCGACTACAGGAGGATGATGCACATCTGGTTTGGGAAGCCTCAGATGCGATTAAAAGACAAGTATGAGAATGGGATGATCTGTGCGCGCACCTCGCAAAATGGAAAAAGGTCTATGGGGAAGAGCCACAACCTGAGTGGGTGCACCTGTTCTGTCATACCTTGGATATTATACCCATGCACTGGTATATAGAGACAGAGCTCTGACATGGAACGAATGAATGGGATATCTTGCATGAAGGATTCCTATTAACCTTCACATTTGAGGATTTTTGGTGGGATACTGTTGATGATGCACTACACGCAGTCAAAGCAACCATCTTTAAAATACCCCAGGAGCCAATGGAAGTGCTTCGGCCTGAATGGGCGACCCAGCTAAGCTACACGTTGGAGTGTTACAATGTGAATACTAAATAAGATGATGAAGATCCACAAAAAGTTAACATTCCAAAAATGCAAGGCTATCGCGAGGTTCAAGGGCTATTGATTGAAGACCCTAATATAATTGCACCAGTAAAGACAAAGGCGGTGAACATTGGTATGGAGGCCGAACCTAAGTATGCAATGCTTGGCAACTATTGGGATGACATGACGGTGGATAGGGTCACTAAGTTACTCCGCGAGTACCAGGACTTATTCCTGACCAAGATCATGGACTTAAAGGGGATTGTTGGTGATTTAGGGATGATGAATATCACCTTAAAACATGATGTGAAGCTGGTTAAGTAGAGGCCTTATCACTTGAATCCAAAGTACAAGGAAAAGGTCCACGTAGAACTAGACAAAATGCTCGCAGCCAGAGTCATTGAGCTAGTGGAAGAATTCGACAAGGTAAGCCCTTTAGTTGTGCAGGAAAAGAAGCAAAAGGGAAAGATAAAGATATGCGTGGACCTCGGGAAATTGAATGACGCATGTGTGCATGACCCATTCCCAACTCCTTTCATAGATGAAGTATTGGAAAATGTCAGCGGGCAAGAAGCATATTCTTTTACTGATGGGTTCTTAGGGTACCACTAGATCAAAATTGCATTAGAAGACAGGAGCAAGACCACCTTTGCAACTGAGTGGGGCTACTTTCAATACATCGTTATGCCATTTGGTTTAAAGAACGCGCTGAACATATTTTCGTGCATAGTTGTCATAGCCTTCAAAGAATACATCCACAAATTCCTGGAAGTCTATCTAGATGATTGGACTGTGTTTGGATTGGTTAAGCACCATGTAGTGAGCTTACGCTTGATGCTGGATACTTGTTGACGACACCAAATTGCACTAAACCTCAAGAAGTGTACCTTTCTCATTCCCTTTGGAAACCTATTGGGGCATGTGGTCTGCAAATAGGGATTGATGGTAGACCCCATGAGGATTGCAGTAATTCTAAATTTGGAAGCACCACGAAGTGTCAAACAGTTGCGTGCTACCCTTGGAGATATAGTGTACTACAGGAAGTTCATCAAAAGCTATGCCTAGATCACCACGCCAATGGAGAAACTATTGAAAAAGGATGTCACGTTCTACTGGAATGATGATTGCATGAAGAGCCTAGATGTACTAAAGGAGAAATTGGCCTCTGCACCAATCCTGGTCTTCCCAAAATGGGATGTGGAGTTTCATGTCCATGTAGATGCATCATGTATAGTGCTAGGAGTAGTACTCACACAAGAGGGTGGAGAGGTCTTGGATCACCCCATCACATTCACGAGTCACAGGTTGCATAAATCAAAAAAGAACTATTCCATAATTGAATGTGAGGGGTTGGCTATGGTGTACACGCTCTAAAAATACTGGCACTATTTGCTAGGGAGCCATTTCAAGATGTATACAGACCATTCTGAGCTAAAATAATTTGTCGATAAGCATGTGTTGGGGGGGCGCATATGCAGGTGGCTCTTATTATTCCAAGAATATGACTTTGAGGTCGTAGTGAAGCCTAGACTCCTAAATGCGGGACCAGATCACTTGTCGCGCATCGAGACGAGAGAGGAACCTACTAGTTTGGAGGAAGGATTACCTAAGCAGAGCTCTTTGCTGTGCGTGTAGCAGATAGACACTTTGAAGATATAATCCACTTTCTGACAATGGGTACTGCGCCGAAGGAATACTCTGTCTAGCAGAAGAAGGAATTGGTGGTGCGCATGACTAATTTTTTTGTCATTGCGGGGCACCTATACAAGATGGGCAATGATGAGATACTGTGAAGGTATGTACCTAAATTTGAACGAAGTTAGATCCTCGCGGAAGCGCATGGGGGTGCTACAGGAGGACATTATGCGAGGCGAACAACCGCACAGAATATTCTCTGCATAGGGTTGCGATGGCCAACCCTTCATCAGGATTTAAAAGCACACTGTAAAGCCCGTGATATATGTCAAAGGACATGTAAACCATCGCGGAGGGGCGAGATTCCTTTGAATCCACAAATGACACTGCAACCCTTCGAAAAATGGGCAATCGACTTTATAGGACCTATCAAACCTCATGGAAAGGCAGGTGCGAGATACATTATCACCGCGACAGAGTACCTGACTCATTGGGTAGAAGCACAACTGGTCAAAGACTGCATGGCTGCCACGACTGTGAAGATTTTGTTTGAACACATGTTGACTCGATTTGGATGTCCGAAAATCTTGATGAGTGATCGCAGTACACATTTCCTGAATGAAACCATCAATGCACTGACAAAAGAGTTTTAAGTGTATCATCAGAAAAGCACACTGTATCACCCACAAGCCAATGGGACAATAGAAGCATTCAACAAAATACGAGAGACTGCGCTGACCAAAGTATGCAACACGCAACGGAGTGATTGGGACTTGCCCATACCTACAGTACTATAGGCTTATAGGACAACGTGCAAGAAATGGATGGGATAGATGCCTTTCTAGTTGGTTTATGGCGTGGAAGCTGTCATGCCAATGGAGTATATTATACCTAGTCTATGCATAATAGTGCTCATAGGTATGAGGGACTGTGAAGCCCTAGAAGAGACGCTCGTACAGTTGGAAGAACTTTAAGAGGAACGGTTCCTAGTTGGCTTCCATCAGTAGGTACAAAAGCAGCGCGAGAAAGCCTGGCATGATCTCCATATTAAGTTGCACAACTTCAGGGTAAATGACTTAGTGTTATTGTATGAAAGTTAGTTTGATAAATTCACGGGAAAGTTCAAAATGCATTATCTAGGACCATACGTTGTTAAGGAGGTCACAAACAGAGGTGCGGTATAGTTGGTAAAGCTAAACGAAGAACCTTTCCCAGGAAAAGTGAATGGTAGTTGACTGAAGCCCTAAATGGGTGGCTCGACTATCTGACTAGTTGGCAGAAGCAGATTCTTTGCACTCCAAGTATCTGGACGAAGGCACAGGACTATAAAAAAATGTCAGTGATGTAGGAACAGCTGCAGGGAAGAAGTTCTAACACTGTGGTCTCAGAACAATGTGTATAAGAAATCTAGCAGGTAGCCGCTTAGTGCGCTGCTGACCTTGCAACAGTTCAGACAGAGTTGGAGAGACTCCGTGGGAAGATCTCTGCACCGACAAAGTGACTCGAGGGTGAGTCACGATGTTTGTGTTGGGGGCCTGTTGGGCATGGAATCCCCCCAAGGCATGTTTTGGGGCTTAAAGCCCAAGTTTTGACCAAGTCCATTATAAGCAGAGCACAAAGTCATAATAGAGTCACAGGGCTATCTACCCTTGTTTTTGTAATATAATGTCAGCTTGATAGACCTACTCATGGTCCGCGGACCATGGGATTGTATAAATAGAGCGAGGCTCTACGTGTAGAAGATAACATATAGTTGGTAGAAAGAAAAGAAGTAGGTTGAGGCTAAGAGATTGAGTCGAAGTGTAAAGTGTGTCTTTGGGTCATAGAGTAGGAGAAGGCTCTGCAGCTGAGTGCGCAGAGGCCTAGTAGTTCGCAACTGAGTGCACGGACCCTTGCAGCTGAGTGTGCAGGGTAGGTCGAGTCTGTAACTGTTGGAAAAATCAATAAAGAGAATTTTATTGTATTTCTCCATATCTTTTCCTGTTTGATGTATTATTAGGTATAAATTGCAAGTGTACTATTTATTTTCCATGCAAACTTATATGTGTCTGCGGTATAAATAAACATAAAAAAAGCCTTCAATTTACACGAAGATAACTAATTGGTGTAGTAAGATAGGTAAGATCTCAGGTGTGACTTAGGGAAATAGTGCAGAGTGATGCTCCAACAGCACAAAAGCCCCATAGCCCCTGGGGCTATGCGAAGGCAAGTATATAAGGGTGCGAAGGCTGAGAAGGTACATGAAGCAACCTACGCGCAAGATGAGTAGTTGGACTGAATCAGACTCTCAGACATCTCAAGGGTGCGAAAACCTAGTTCCAGCACCCCCTCATACTACTTCGGGTGAGACCTTAGTTTGCACTCCGCAGATTGTTGCCGAAAGGGCTAGTAGTACAACGATTTGTTTGGCTAATTAACTCTGAACCTGGGTCAGGCCCCAACAAGACAACACACATGACCTAGCAAAATCCCAAAAGGGACACAAAAAAAACACTTCTTCAAGTTGAGCACAATTTGGTACCTCCGACAGATATCTAAATTAAGCGCAAACTTGCCACATGGAGTTTTACCAACCCAATCATGGTCTAGTCATCAAAGTACACCTCCAGAAATTTATGAATAAAGTCTTTGAATGCAGCAATGACAATGCGCGAAAAAATCGCAGGCACATTCTTCAATCCGAAAGGCATTACAGTGTACTAAAAACATCACCATTCAGTTTTGAAGGTCATCTTGATTCTATCTTCAGGTGCGATTTTGATGTGATGGTACCCAGAGAACGCATCAGTGAAGGAGTACACTTCCTGGCCACCTACATCATCCAATACTTCATCAGTGAATGGATTCATGAAAGGATCATGTACACAAGCATCATTCAGCTTCCTGAGGTCTACGCATATTCTTATTTCATCCTTTTGCTTCTTTTCCTATACCACCATTGGGCTCACCCAATCAGATTCTTTTACGAGCTCAATGATGCCTACCGAGAGCATCTTATCTAACTCTAAGTGGACCTTCTCTTTATACTTTGGGTTGAGATGGTAGGGTATTTTCTTAATCGACTTCGTGTCGGGTTTCAGCGTGATCTTCATAACACCCAGGTCCCCTATTATCCCTTTTAACTCCGTAAACTTGGTAGGGAACAAGTCCTGGTATTCGCGCAATAATTCAGCGACCTTATCTACCGTCACGCTATCCCAGTAGTCTCCGGTCTTCACAAATTTAAGCTCCACCTTTGTGCCAATGTTGATTTGTTTAGTTTTCAATAGTGTGGTTATATCAAGATTCAGGATCTGTGGTCCCTCGACCTCGTAGTGACCCTCGGTTTTAGGAATATTAATTTTGTGGGGATCTTCATCCTCTTCTTCAAAAGTCATGTTATAGCATTCCAGTGTGTGGCTCGGCTGGGTATTTCAATTGGTTGAATCAGATCCAAAGGATCTTGCGATATGCTAAAGATCGTTGATTTAACTTCTTGTAGCGCTTTGTCAATATAATCAAACCCATCTTCGAAATTGAACGTCATTATGAACCCTTTGCACAAAATATCGCATTCTTCTAAGCCATGGCGGAGCTCAGTCTCCAAATACCAGTTCATCAGGATAACCCTCAGGGTATGACAAAACAGGTGTACCCATTCAAGTTGAGGCTCTACTCCATAAGCCCTAGTCCATTTAGCTAGGTGATCACATGGATCATCCTTCCCATCATATTTGTCTGTTAGTCATACCTTCGGTTTCCTGAAGCATATTCTCATCATCCTCCTATATTTGCGCCAATCCTCAAATCCATCCTTGTGCGTACCCCACCATCTCGTGGGTGCAGCGTGCAGTGCCCAATCCAAAGATTGAAATTGTTGCTTCTCTGGTACTTCCCTCTCAAAGGAATCTAAAAACACATCCACATCACCCAAGCTGTCATAAGTGGGCAGATTCCTTACCTTTGACGACACACACTGCAGCGACCGGGTCATCATGTTACAACTCATTGTAGTTACTTCATATAGCTGATTGTGCCAGTGCTCTAATTCTTCATCCGAGTCTGAGGTGCAGGAAATCTCGCACTCCCATGTAATTCATCCATCAGCGATCGGATTCACCTAGTCTTGGGCTCGCACTATTATCTTATATATGCAGTCCAAATGGTCATCGCTTTCATAATCATGCACTGGTTCAGTATAGCACGATCCCTTTGTAGGGTCCAGGGGTACTACTACTTGAATCAAATTCTTTTCAAATATCATCTTTCACTTCTTTAGGTTGATTACCCCATTCATGTCAATGGCCCGATCAATCCCAAGGAGCACAAGGTAGGGGTTGCTGTCATCCACAATTTCCATTACCTCAAAATCTCCCAATGCGCTCGCACCTTCAATATCTATAGTCACTCCCTACAACCGTCCCATGGGGATAATCGTTTGCTAATTTTTCATTCTTAAATAAATCAGAGACCATTGTTGCGCAGGTCTCCCAATCCATTCCAAGTTTGTTTTGGCAAAACGTTTGTGTCTAACCTGAGAATGAGGATAACTTGATCCATTTCGTATTCTCCTATCTACACGGTGGGTCTCATCTCACATCCTGTCCTGGTCTTATGCTTACCAATTTTTTCGGACTACGAGTAGTTCACCAGGAGCATTTCCAACGTATCTATTTATGAGTTCCTATAACCTCTTTATAGCCTTACTATCATGTAGAAGATTCATGTAGGTTTCTAAGAAAGTCGTAAGAATCAAAGGATCCATCCCTTTAGTAGGTTTGTCTTGGTTTTTTGAGGTAGAGGTTTCAGTGAAGCTCTTCTTTGTTTCCATGAACATTTCGTGTGCATGGTCCAAATCAAAGTCAGCCTCATTTTCTGGAGCTTTGCGAACCCACGTGTTGTCTTCAGGTTTCTTCCCCTTATTGTCGCCCATTGCAATTCCACTTCATAGCATTATATTCACATTCAGATCTTCTTCTTGAGGCTCAACCCTCATCATCTACAAATCTGAGTCGGTTGCAGTGGTAACTCCCCCTTTTCACGTATCCTTGCTATCAGTGTAGGACAACCTTCAGTCTTATAATCAAACAGAGTACAATATTTGCATGACTGATGCGTCAGGTTAGTGCATTCATGGGCATAGTGTCCTGGCCCTCTGCAATTGTAACAAATCAGCTATCTTTGGCCTCTGCGAGGTCCTCCTCAGCCTTGGCCTTGTCTGCGGCCTTGAAATCTTGTTCACGCTATCCCATTTCCCTGGTCAGGAGGTCACGTTTCTATCTGAACCCTATATGCGGGTGTTTTATCCATCATCAATTCGTAGCTTCGGAAATTACGCTCATCATGCCCTACCAACTTACAAAAGTTTCAGAACAACTGTTGCGATGTTTGTACAAACTTTTGCAACAGGTGACAATTATTAGTCGTATGTTTCCCTGCTACTTGACATATAGCACCATAGCATAGGCCCTGTGCTTGGACCTGCTTGGGCTTTTGACCTTAAAGGCATCAGTCCTCCTCCTGTAATATAGTTCACAAAGACCGGTAGTGGTCTTTGTCATGCCTTTGATCTTTACATTTCATGCACCATATCTCTTCGCGCACCTCTGGTCGAACTATCTTGTTGTTCTCTAAGCTCTGCAGCTCTAGGCAAAGATCCCGTAATTGCATGTGGATCTATTGAACTCCTAAATTTGGATCTTGCATCGGTGTCTCATGCAGTCTCATTGCAATCTCCAAGGCTTCTTCTTGGGTTGTGATTTTATGTATTGATAGTGCAACCCTTAGATGAGGTGAGAGCGAAGCCACAAACCATTCGTTGGGTTGTCCATCTGTTAAATCCATACTAGCTTTGTGAACGGTACATTTAAGTCTTTGGTCCAACTCCCAAGGTGTCTTTCTTGGATTCATTGTGATTTCCTTGAATCCTATAATCGATTGTGCCTCGGATTTAGGCCTACTGAATTATTTATTCAGCATGGTCTGAATTTCTGCCATTGCGGCATTCAGGTTATCAATAGAGTACTTGATGTACCAAGTTAGTGTACGATCTTGCAAAGCACTAACAAACATCACCTTCTTCATATGGTCGTCTGTGACGCCCTGGGCTTCCCATACAGCCTTTGCGACAAACCAAAATTGGTCTAGGTCCTCAGTTCCCAAGCCTTTGAATAGTGATAACTTTATGGAATTCGCCATGTTGAACTGCAATGGAGGTGATAGTGGTGTGGGTGAGGTTGCGGGTGACAGTGGTGAGGATGGAGGTGGTGTAGGTGGAGGGGTTATCTGTGGGAAACCCTGCTTTATCAATTGAACTGCACTTTTTGGAGAAGCCCGCGCTACTCCCTTGTCGCCACTCAAAGGAGGTGAGATCAACGGTCTATATTCAGGCCCCCTTCTTCCTTCGTTTTTGTAGCTTTTTCCGCTTTTCATAGCCTCGAACATCAAGGTAGATGCATCACCCATTTTCACACAATAACATCTTAATCAAAGTGTTTAAAGACTGCAAGTACTTACCTCATGGACCTTTTGAAAAAGCGTCGCTCTGCTTCACTGTAACTAACTGAGGTGTCAATCATGAACTTAGTCACATATCCACCTATAATACAATCGATCTAATGATCGACAGTGTGGGCGATCTTATCCTCGGAAACCTCCAATCTTCCTACTAATTTTGGTGTCCAGACAATAGGTCCATCAAGCCTCCACCTCCCTTGGTTGTCCACTAGCTTTGTGATCCACTCATATAGCTCAGCTGGGAAGGAGGAGAAAAAAATCTCATGGATTTCTGTATACAAGTACCTATCCAACCATTGTTACTTTGTGAGTCATGGATTTTTGTTCTCCTTTTCCATGAATTCATGGATCTTCCTATCCAACTAGCCTTCAACCTCCTTCTTAATCAGATTCCAATGACATGACACACATCTCTTATGTAGATCCTGGTCTAGGCAACCGAACCATTTTTTGGCTTTATGGGCCCTGACCCAGGTTCAACGTTAGTCAGCCAAACAAATCCCTACACTACTAGCCATTTCGGCATCAGCCCACAAGCACGGACCGAAGTCTCACCCAAAGCAGTATGGGGGGATGCTAGAAACAAGTTTCTACACCATGAGATGGTCATGATGTCAGATTATTCTCCCTGGGCCTGCCTTCGTGCAAGTCGATAAGCCTTAGGGCTTATCAATCTACCTCTGTCCCTTCCTTCGATACCTTCACGAAGGTGTATGACTGACCTTCATGCAGCCCTGCCCAACGGTCTAGGTACTTCGTGCCCCTATGACTACGTAATGTATAAATTCCCAAGTTATCCTAAATATCTACGTACTTTACCATTCAGTTATAGTTAGCGTAGCATAAACTGATATTCTTACTTGCGTTCAGTTAACATATGTAATCACATACATTCATGCATCAATTAAGCATTATAATATAACTTAGAACATAAGATAGACAGATGCATTAATAGAGATAAAATACACAGTAATTGCAGAATACTTCTCTTTATTAATATCTTCAGTTCAGTACAAACTCCAACTACCCTGCACACTCAGCTGTAGGGGTTCGTGCACTCAGCTATGGAGTGTAGAATTTCCCACTGTAGATCAACAAATTATGCAATATACTAAAGAAAAATACAAGATCTAATTCTACAACAAACTTGCAAAAGCTTAATCGAATATGAGCAAGATCAAATAGAACACATATAACTGAGAATGAGAAAGAAATCACACATGAACACAGAAGAATACTCTGGGGAAGGCCTCAGCCTAAAACCCCAATCTCTGCAATATCATACAAGTGAAAATATGTTCATATTACACAAAGCTTCACCTCACAAGCCATCCAGCTCTCAGCACAATAGAACAATACAACTCATAGATTGAATAGACACAACATATGCCTTCCCTCAGCCCTCCAAGCCTCCTATTTCCTTGCGCAGTTTCTCTTGGGGTCCAATGCTACCACCTATGTGAATTGGCCTCATCAAACAACCATCAAAATACAAAGTAACTGGCCAATCTCCAAGGAATGAATTCCTTCTGCATGCAAGAGATATCCTCCATGGAATATTCCCACAACTGATAGTACACTATCCCATCACCTGATCTCAACTGGGTCTCTGATTGAACTAACATGCATGAGTTATTTATGAGAGAATATTCAGTTATCTGAAGTGCAACAGTTACATGCAAACATGCATTAACTAACTGAACTCACAATCAGTTCCACAAACCATCAAAACTAATCTAAATGGACTTAACTCAGATAACTGAGCTAACTAATTACAACTCAAAGTAAAACTCATCATGATCTCCTTTAATCAAGGGATAACTTCCTCAATCAATGGAGAAACTGTTGCATGTCTTCAGATAGACTTCATGTTTGATTTCCTACAACTAATTAACTCAAGATGAATTATTTAATTAATTTAAAACAACTGCTAAGATCAAATTCGAATTTTAATTCTCAATTTTAGTTCAGGGACTAACTAAAATTGGAATGTATCCCAAAATGCTATTTATAGTGGTGCTATTTGAGCACTTCTATTTTTAGCATTTCTTGTTGCTATTTTCAACACTCCCTCTTAACAAGAAATGGATTATCAGTAACCCAAAGCCTGTCTCTGTGGAACTCGTACTTGCATTTTATAATGCCTTAGTCTTTGCATCCTGTTCCTCAGTCGAAAGATACAACAACAACATGATCCTCTTTACCACACAGTATTGAAGATGGTGATATCGGATATCTATGTGCTTGGACCTGCCATGAAAAACTGGATTCTCAGAGAGTTTGATACAATTCTGCTTGTCACAATAGATCACAGTTGGATCCATCCCTTGACCAAACAATCCCACTAGAATCTTCCACATCCAAATGGCCTCGCATGTTGCCTAACTGGCAGCCATGTATTTAGCCTCTACTGAGTTAACTGCATTAACCTTTGTTTCCTGTTGTACCAGGAAACTGTAGCTGAACCAAGGTTGAAGATTACTCCAGAAGTGCTGTTCCGGTCTGATGGAATCCCTACCCAATCCACGTCTTTGAAGCCCTGAAGCTTCACTCCCTTTATCTGTCTGTACTACAATCCATATTGAGATGCACCTCTAAGGTATCTCAACAAATGCTTCGCTTCCTTCCAAAAATGTTTGGTAGGCTGAACCATAGCTTGACTCAGCTGGTTCACCGCAAAGCATAAGTCTAGTTGTGTGTTCACTAGATACATTAGTGAAGCCACAAGCTGCTGATAAATAGTAGAAGCTACTACCTCACCTGAAGTAGCACCCTCCTTCCTCCAGTTACCAGCTAGAGGAGTCTACATGGGCTTGCACTTCTCCATGTGGAACTGCCTGAGTATCTCATTGGCATACTTTCCTTGAGACATAAAAACTTCTCCATCCTTCTGCCACACTTCCATGCCTAGAAAGTAGTGCATAAGACCCATGTCTTTCATTTCAAACTCTCTTGCAAGGTCCTCCTTGCAAGACTTGATCAGCTGATCATCACCTATCAAAATCAGATCATCGACATAAAGAACAATGATCAATGGCTTACCTTCTACCATGATGTGGTAAAGGTTCACATCTGCTTCACTCTTGGTGAAGCCCAACCCAGTGAAATAGCTGTCAATCCTGGTGTACCAAGCACGGGGTGCTTGCTTCAACCCATACAAAGCCCTCTTGAGTTGGCACACATGCAACTCACGATCGAAGGTCTCAAAGCCTTCTGGCTGCTTAATGTACACCTCCTCCTAAATCTTCCCATTGAGGAATGTTGTCTTCACATCCATCTGATGGATCTTCCAACCATTTATGCTGATAGTGCCAACATCGATTAGATAGATGAGTACCTTGCTACAGCAGAAAAGGTCTCATCGTAGTCGATCCCTTCAACCTGTGAGAAACCATGGGCAACATGTTAGTGTCAGTGTCTTCACACTGCCATCAGTGATCAATATATGCTATTTTGCATTTCATAGTAGGAGTCCCATACTAATGAGTTTGCATTCCATTAGGTCATGGATTCACTGATGGTAGGGTTTACTTCCAATTTTTCCCTCATGATCTATACTTGTTGGTCCTCTTTCATATTTCAGTTGTGGCTCATGATTTACTCTGCAGTGTATTTGATTAGGTCTTAGGGTTTGGTCTCATTAGGTTTTAGGGTTCCATCATAGTCAAATTCAATGATTACATGCCAATAATGATCAGCAAGGAGATGAGGATGCCAATAATGATGGGTAAAGTCATAATTTGTTATTTTGAAAGCTTAATGTAGTTCTCACCTCAAAACTTGTTTTGAGGTGAAAACATAGTATTTTGTTTTTATCTTCATTTCTTATGTAATTTTATGTTTCCATATGTAATAATGGTTCCCAGCTACTTCTAATCATCTAATGATGTTTCCAAGCACCTACCACTGCAAAAATCAAGTCATCATGAGCACCAATTCACCTGCAAAAGCAAAAGAGAAACAAGGACTAAAACCCTAAATTCCTCTCCCACTGAGCTAGGGTTGGCTATGGGATTAGAGATATCTGATTAGAGGAGGAATGAGAGATATCAGAAGGTATGAGGCCATTTCATATCATCAAACACCAGGTCTCCATCATTTTTCAAGAAGTCATTCCAAGGAATAAGCCATTCACCACACATAAGGGACAATTTTTATTCAAATTGTGTTTCTGAGCAAGAAAAGACGAATTTGACAAAAGTGAGATATTTTTTGTCCATCATGGTCCCAAGAAGAAAAACATCTTTCAATTTGTACATAGGTGTCATGGTTTTAGAGAAATGTCAAAAATACAGTTGCTACAAGAGAGTTAATGCACTTCTGGAGTGACCCTAGGAAAATCAAGATTTATCCTAGCTAGGTTGACCAAATGACTTACTTGATGAGTCAAATAATACGTAGACACAAATATCTTTCCAATGAGCTATCATGATCTCAATTTGGAGTTGAGGAAGACCTTCAAAAGTTGACTACAACAACACTACGCATTTTGGCAGCCTCATTCTGCACATTTTGACCAGTCTTGGGAGATTGAGCATTTTACAGGGCAAATGAACTCCAAATTGAAAAATTCAAGATGTTTTGGAAATTAGACTCAACAGGATTTCTGATGAGCTATGACATGCCCAATTTGGACATGGATAAGGTCTTCAAAGGTGGCCTGAAAAAGGAACTTCACTTCTGAGGGGTGGCGTTGTGCTTCTGGAGATTTTTCCCAGTGTAAAAATACACGGGCGCTGCGCTCCTGTAGGTGGTCATGTGCTTTGCCCAGAAAAGTCCCAAAACACTTCACATCACCAAATTCAATCAAATTTCTTCAAGTTTCCCTCTTTACAAGTAAGTATCCTAATGTCTCTTATTGTTTATGGTTTTTATATCAAGTTTTTGTGGTTTTCCACCTCTCTAAATCAAAACCCTAATCCTCCTCCATAAAACCCTAATCTCTTTGTTAATTTCACTAAAACACTAATCTCTTTATTCATTTCACTAAAACCCTAATCTCTTCGTCCATTTCACAGTTTAGCCTCAAAACTCAAGCCTTTCACTTATCATTTCTTCCATCCTCACCTACTTTTCATCACTTATATTTCAGTCCCATAAACCCTCCTTTAACCCTTACAGTTTGTGTCCTAACCACATACATTCACTCATAAACCCTAGGGCATACCCTTCACACCATTTAAATTGTCCCATCTACATTTTCAACATTTGTGCAATTAAACAGTTAGTTCAATGGACAGAGGAAGTGATTCTGACTATGATGAAGAGACAGCTGGACCTTCAACTCATGCAGAAACAGGAGATGAACATCAAGAGACAAAAACTGCTGAGATACCAGTGTTCTTGACATATCAGAGAGGGTCAAGGAAGTTGTTTGCAGCTGCAAAGCAGGTGCTTACTCCACAAGGTGTGGAAGGGACTTTTCCTTCTTTGTCAGCAAAACAGGTACAGGTTGAGCAGCTGAGCAAAGGCAAGGAGAAGATACTGGACGATGACTTGGATGATGACCAAGAGAGGGAATCCATAGCACCATACCCATCATGGAGTAGAGATCATTGATTTAGAAAGCCAAGATGAAACTACGGCCCAAAACATGCTTATGATGGAAAAGGATGCACACATTTGAATGTTGATGGACACTATATCAAGGGGTAGATAATTCATCACATATTTAGAGCAGGATAACAAATAGTTGAATGATAAGTAGGTCCTCATGGAACTTGAAATTTTGAAGATGAAAAGGCAAAATGGCCAAAGAGGCTCATGTCAAGTTTACTCCTATTGAGCAAGAGATTGAGAATGATATGGAAACATGGCTTGAGAGGGTCAACATACATATTGAAGGGCTGATTGAGAAGGCCAACAGGGATAAGAAGATGCTCTGACACATGGCCTACCATTACATGACCTGCAACAAAATTTGCAATATGAGGATGAGGAAGCTAAAGGCTAGGTTGAGGAGAGCCTTAAAGGGCAAGAAAGAGCAAGATAGGTTGGAAATATTAGATGAAACCTCACTAGCCCATTAAAGCAGCTGATGGTGGTATCCCATGCAAAATTTGGGCAAGTTTTGGATATTTTTTGCATTTTTCAAATTTTGAAAATTTCAACACAGAACATTGGCTGGTGGCGCTGTGCTTTTCCACGGAGCATCAGATGAACAAAAGGATTGTATATTTGGACTTAGGAGGATGAGAACATGCACCCTAGAAATTTTCAAAAATTTTGAAGCAAATCGTGGTCACCAAAATGTCCAAAAACTACTAAACATGACCTCTTTGCCTCATTTTGGACACACAGAAGCAGTCCTAGGAGATTCAAGTTTTGAGGGGGGAAATGACCTATAGATTCAAAAATTCAAGTTTTTCCAGAAACTAGACTTGAATACCTTTCCAATGAGCTATCTTGGGCTCAATTTGGTTAAGGGGAAGGCCTCCAAAACCAGGTGGAAAGCGGCATTGCGCTTTTGACCAGTAGTGCTACACTTTTGACAATTTTGCCCAGAAATTCAAGTTTTCGCATGTTTTGACTGTAAACTGATTTCTCTCTCGTCATGGTTGTTTTTGATTATGTAATTGATGTCATGGAATGTAATTGTAATGGTTAAATAGTGATAGAGGGCATATTCATTAGTTAGAGGTGGTTTTGAGGTGAATGAATCAGTTTCCTTACTTATAGAGGCAAGTTGTTTGACTGCCGATATTCCTGGTCTTTGTTTAGAAGTGGTTGAAACCACCCTTCTTCTCATGGATTCGACCCCTAATGGGAAGGATGAGTAGTTTGGTTGTCTATATTATGTATTTTCTTTCTCATTTGCAAGGGTTGGATACACTTGGATGCTTTGAACAATATTGTACATCATTTGTAAGCAGTTGGCAAGGAAATTAATAAGAGTTGCAGCTAGTTTTATGGGATACTTGTGGTATGGTGCTTTTGCATAGTTTTTTCTTCTGCTATCAGTTTTTCTCATGTTTTATGTATGCCACAATCTAATTCATTTCTTCTAGCTGAATGATATCAAGATAGGTAGAATTCATTGTTTACAGTGCTCTGCCTTGGGAAGCCATTCAATTTTCTATGTTTTCTATTGTTTGAGAAGGATACATGATCTTTACATGCCCTCCTTAGCTCCTCACCAGTCTTAGACCTCTCACCTCACTCAATTTCAAGTGTAAAATCCTATACCTACCTTGCCCCATAAAACACCCTGTACTCTGACCTAATTTCCCAAACCCAAATTGCCTAGCTCCATCTGATCCAGCACAAAACCAACAAATTCAATCAAAATCCCCTTGAACTACTATACCTAGCATAAAATCCCATCTAATCTAGTCATTTTGAATAAGATCCATAAACGAGAGAGCCCCCTCCCGACTTGGTAGGGCTAGCTACCAGGTTAAGCTTGGTTTATGGTTATCCTAGAATTGCCTTTCTTCAGCCTGAGGTTAATCTAGGCTCTAACATAGTGGCGACCATACTGGGGAAACATAGTTTTATGTTCCTCAGCAAAATGTATCAAGTTTAGATCTGATCGTTGATGGTGGACAATGATCAGACACAGGAAGGCTGAAATCATTCACCTGGTGACTCTAAATCAGTTTCGAGATCAAATCCAAGGACTCCACTGGAGGATGAACTTGACCAGTAGAAACATGAAAGGACAATATGGAAGGATCATGTATTCAAGTTGGAGTTTCATCCAAGACATTATGTTCTTTGTTATAAATTATTTCTTCTCCTTTCCCAAGAATGTCAAGAAGGCTTTACAAAGTATACGGTATTTGAGAAAAGATCCTAGACCTGCATTTGATTCTTTCCTTTTGAAGATTGTGAATACAAAATGTTCGCATGCCTTTGATCTTGATCAAGACCTTTCTTCGAATCTTATGATGACTGTCTTCAAACTGATGAGCCTCAAGAGACCAAGATTGATTCTACAACTTTTGTATATACCCCTATACCGTGTAAAATTCCAAATAGATACAAACCTCTGATTTTACCTCCTATATCCCATGCTTTCCCTAAAAATCATTACCTATATCTACCAAGATTTGATGGTGACTGTGACAACATCACTACTGAGAGACATGTACTGAATTATGAGTCTTTTTTTGCCCTTTTTGGAGTTGATGAAGAAGATGTTAGTATTAGGATTTTTGCTCTCTCTTTGCAAGGCAAAGTCAAGAGTTGGTTCAAAACTCTTCCTCATGCGAGCATCTCAAATTTCCAGCAGTTCATCAAAGTTTTCCTCGGCAAGTGGGTGGTCAGACAGAACCCTTTCTCGATTCTAGAAGAATATAACCAGCTGAAAAGACTACCAGGGGAGACAGTACAACAGTTTTCTACCAGGTTTAACCAAGTCTATTTTTCGATGCCGGTTAATATAAGACCTCCTCCTAGATCCACTATCTTACACTACTTGGAAGCCTTTGATCCAGAAATGGAGTTTCAGCTAAGGGAAAGGAACCTTGCAACACTTGAAGAGATCCAAAACAATGCAGTAGATGTAAAGGCTAATCTACTGATCAGAAGGGAAAAGTTAAAGGAAGAAGAGATGAAGAACATAGATCCAGAGGAATCAACATCTTTAGAGGTAAAGCTCAACATTTTGGTAAGTGTAGTGGAAGAGATGGTGCAAAAGATCACCACAAGGAATGAGTATGATGTTCAATACCATGGCTCGCTGATTGAGGAAAGACAGGTGGCTGCTCCAAAACATTTTCTTTCTTTTCTTGGTTGTCATAGATTTGATAATGATTGTTTTATAGGTCATTTTGCATAAGAGAGATCTGTTGATATGACATGTATGCTTTATTTGCCTTAGTTTGATCAGTGTGATGATGATTATGTTCTCCAAACAAAAGCTTATCTTGTAGACACATCAGCAGCTGGTTTGTGGAAGGAGGAAGTTCACTTTTAGCAGCTCAAATACAGTGATTAGCCGCTGCATATCAGCTATTGAAGTGAGGAGGAAAGTGCAAAAAAATTTGAAGTAAGTGAAGGATCTTTGCCTTTTTGTTTTACTTCGTTTCAGTTCATCAGAGACAACTTTTGTGCAATCAAGAATCAACCCTCGACAAGTTTTGATCTGGAGCATCTTGAGGGCAATGAAATCCTTGTTCAAGACTTCTCATATATAGATTTGCAGTCCCTAAATGCCATTGATTGTCAACTTGTAGATGAAGACTTGGAAGCTGGAACATATGATCGAATGATGCAAGATTATTTCGTACCATTCTGTTTTGAATCATTTAATTTTTTGAAGGGAATTTCGCATAGTATATATTCAAATGAGCAGCCTATAGAAAATTATGCAATCTCATTAGAACCAATAGAAAATGAGTTGCAATAGTCTTTTCAAGTTTTTCATGATCCAATAGCTGATGTGTTGGATGATGTCTACAGTCAAACTCCTTCTCCATTAGCTAACTATGAGCTTAAAACAAATATTGATACAAACTTGATCTGACAGCCGGTTTCTTTGTCATTTTCAATAGGAGTCTCGTCACAAATCTTAGATTAAAGTTTGCATTCATGGTACAAGGAGAATCAAAGTAATCCATTGGATAAGCTAAATCCCAATGCATATGAATTTCAAGATCCTTATGCAGTATTTTTGGAGTCAGATAGATAATTTGTATTATTCAATCTGGGAAAATTTGGATCTGTTTACAAGTTTTCATGAAGTTTTCTTTCAGTAGTTCTCTCTTGTTTTTCATAAGCAAGCACATGCGGAGAATTAAAACAGCAGCTAGCATGCTTACTTGGTTGCATTGGTTGTTTCATTTCACTTGATCAGGTGAGGAAATGAATCACTTAAAGTAGGGTGTGATTAATAAGCTCACAGAAGTGACCATGGTTCAGTCAGTTTCAAACTCAGTTTGAGTCATGAGTCAGTCTTAGCTTGCATTGTGTCAGTTTTTAGTCTTTGAAGTGTTTTGACTCCATTTCCCAATGGATAAGTCTACTAGGTCTACGGTGTTCTTGTCACCTCCAGGGAGCTACCATCCCCATTGGAGACAATGTTAGTGTCAGTGTCTTCACACTTCCATCAGTGATCAATATCTGCCCTTTTGCATTTCATAGTAGGAGTTCCATACTGATGAGTTTGCATTTCATTAGGTTATGGATTCATTGATGGTAGGGTTTACTTCCAATTTTTCCCTCATGATCTGTACTTGCTAGTCCTCTTTCATATTTCAGTTATGGCTCATGATTTACTCTATAGTGTATTTCACTAGGTCTTAGGGTTTGGTCTCATTAGGTTTTAGGGTTCCATCATAGTCAAACTCAATGATTACATGCCAATAATGATCAACAAGGAGATGAGGATGCCAATAATGATGGGTAAAGTCATAATTTTTTATTTTGAAAGCTTAATATAGTTCTCACCTCAAAACTTGTTTTGAGGTGAAAATACAGTATTTTGTTTTTATATTCATTTCTTATGTAATTTTATGTTTCCATATGTAATATTGGTTCCCAGCTTCTCCTAAGCATCTAATGATGTTACCAAGCACCTTCCATTGCAAAAATCAAGTCATCATGAGCACCAATTCACCTACAAAAGCAAAAGAGAAACAAACACTAAAGCCCTAAATTCCTCTCCCACTGAGCTAGGATTGGCTATGGGATCAGAGATATATGAGTAGAGGAGGCATGAGAGATATCAAAATGTATGAGGCAATTTCATATCATCAAACATTAGGACTCCATCATTTGTCAAGAAGTCATTCCAAGGAACAAGCCATTCACCACACATAAGGGATGGTTTTTATTCAAACTGTGTTTCTGAACAAGAAAAGATGAATTTGACAAAAGCGAGAGAATTTTTTCTCCATCATAGACCCAAGAAGGAAAAACTCTTTTAGTTTGTACATAGGTGTCATGGTTTTAGAGAAATTTAAAAAATACAGTTGCTACAAGAGAGTTAACGCGCTTCTGGAGTGACCTTGGGAAAAAATCAAGATTTCTCATAGCTGGGTTAACCAAATGACTTGCTTGATGATTCAACTAATAAGTAGACACAAATAGATTTCCAATGAGCTATCATGAGCTCAATTTGGAATTGAGGAATACCTTCAAATGTTGACTGCAACAACACTATACATTTTGGCAGCCTCATTCTGCACATTTTTACCAGTCTTGGGAGATTGAGCTTTTGACAGGGCAAATGAACTACAAATTGAAAAATTCAAGATTTTATGGAAAGTAGACTCAACAAGATTTCCAACGAGCTATCAACTGCCCAATTTTAACACCAAGAAGGCCTCCAAAAGTGGCCCGTAAAAGGCGTCGTGCTTCTGGAGATTTTTCCTAGTGTAAAAATACACGAGCGCTACACTTTGAGGCCAGCGCTGCACTCCTGTAGGTGGCACTTTTATTTGCCTAGAAAAGCCCCAAAACACTTCACATCACCAAATTCCATCAAATTTCTTCAAGTTTCCCTTTGCATAAGTAAGTATCCTAATGTCTCTTGTTTTTCAGGGTTTTTATATCAAGTTTTTGTGGTTTTCCACCTCTAAAATCAAAACCCTAATCCTCCTCCATAAAATCCTAATCTCTTTGTTCATTTCATGAAAACCATAATCTCTTTGTCCATTTCACTGTTTAGCCTCAAAATTCAAGCCTTTCACTTATCATTTCCTCCATCCTCACCTACTTTTCATCACTTATATTTCAGTCCCATAAACCCTCCTTTCATCATTACAGCTTGTGTCCTAACCACATACATTCTCTCATAAACCCTAGGGCATACCCTTCACACCATTTACATTTTCCGATCTACATTGTCAACATTTGTGCAATTAAACAGTTAGTTCAATGGATAGAGGAAGTGATTATGACTAAGTTGAAGAGACAGCTGGGCCTTCAACTCATGTGGAAATAAGAGATGAACACCGAGAGACAAAAGCTACTGAGATATTGGTGTTCTTGACATATCAGAGAGGGTCAAGGTAGTTGTTTGCAGCTGCTAGGTAGATGTTTACTCCACAAGGCGTGGAAGGGGTTTTTCCTTCTTCTTCAGCAAAACAGGTATAGGTTGAGCAGCTGAGCAAAGGCAAGGAGAAGATACTAGAGGATGACTTGGATGATGACCAAGAGAGGGAATCCACAACACCATACCCATCATGGAGTAGATATCATTGATTTAGAAAGCCAAGATGAAAATACAACCCAAAACATGCTTATGATGGAAAAGCATGCACACATTCGAATGTTGATGGACACTATAGCAATGGGTAGATATATCATCACATTTAGAAAGCCAAGATGAAACTACAGCCCAAAACATGCTTATGATGGAAAAGGATGCACACATTTGAATTTTGATGGACACTATAGCAAGGGTTAGATATATCATCACATATTTAGAGCAGGAGAACAAACAGTTGAATGATAAGCAGGTCCTCATGGAACTTGAAATTCTGAAGATGAAAAGGAAAAATGGCCAAAGAGGCTCATGTCAAGTTTTCTCCTATTGAGCAAGAGATTGAGAATGATAGGGAAACGTGGCTTGAGAGGGTCAACATACATCTTGAAGGGCTAATTGAGAAGGCCAAAAATGATAAGAAGATGCTCCGACACATGGCCTACCATTACATGACATGCAACAAAATTTGCAATATGAGGATTAGGAAGCTAAAGGCTAGGTTGAGGAGAGCCTTTGAGGGCAAGAAAGAGCAATATAGGTTGGAAATATTATCTGAAGCCTCACTATCCCATCAAAGCAACTGATGGTAGTGTCCCATGCCAAATTTGGGCAAGTTTTGGAGATTTTTGCATTTTTCAAATTTTGAAATTTTCAACACAGAAAGCTGGCCCATAAGCATAGCGCCACCGGTGCTGCCCTTTTCCCTGGAGCATCAGATGAAAAAAAGGCTTGCATATTTGGATTCACGAGGATGAGAACATGAGCCTTGGAAATTTTCAGAAGTTTCGAAGCAAATCCGGGTCACCAAAAGGTCCAAAAACTACTAAAAAATGACCTCTCTGCCTCATTTTGGACACACAGAAGCAGTATTGGGAGATACAAGTTTTGAGGGGGGAAATGGCCTCCAAATTCAAAAATTCAAGGTTTTCCAGAAACTAGACTTGAATACCTTTCCAATGATCTATCTTGGGCTCAATTTGGTTAAGGGGAAGGCCTCCAAAAGCAGGTTGAAAGCGGAACTGCGCTTTTGACCAGTGGTGCTGCGCTTTTGACAATTTTGCCCAGAAATTCAAATTTCACATGTTTTGACTGTAAACTCATTTATCTCTCCTCATGGTTGTTTTTAATGACGTAATTCATGTCATGGTATGTAATTGTAATGGTTAAATAGTGATAGAGGGTAGATTCATTAGTTAGAGGTGGTTTTGAGGTGAATGAATCAATTTCCTTACTTATAGAGCCAAGTTGTTTGACTGCCTATATTCCTGATCTTTGTTTAGAAGTGGTTGAAACTACCCCTCTTCTCATGGATTCGACCCCTGATGGTCAGGATGAGTAGTTTCGTTGTCTATATTATGTATTTTCTTTCTCATTTGCAAGGGTTGGATACACTTGGATGCTCTAAACAATATTGTACATCATTTGTAAGCAATTGGCAAGGAAATTAATAGGAGTTGCAGCTATTTTTATGGGATACTTGTGGTATGGTGATTTTGTATAGTTTCTTCTCCTGTTATCAGTTTTTCTCATGTTTTATGTATGCCACAATCTAATTCATTTCTTCTAGATTAATGATATCAAGATAAATAGGTAGAATTCATTGTTTACAGTGCTCTGCCTTGGGAAGCCATTCAGTTTTCTATGTTTTCTACTGTTTGAGAAGGATACATGATCTTTACATGCCCTCCTTAGCTCCTTAGCTCCTCACCAATCTTAGACCTCTCACCTCGCTCAATTTCAAGTGTAAAAGCCTATACCTACCTTGCCCCATAAAACACCATGTACTCTGACCTAATTTCCCAAACCCAAATTGCCTAGCTCCATCTGATACAGCACAAAACCAACAAATTCAATAAAAATCCCCTTGAGATACTATACCTAGCACAAAATCCCATCTTATCTAGTATTTTTGACTGAGATCCATAAAGAAGAGATCCCTCTCCCAACTTGGTAGGGCTAGCTACCAGGTTAAGCTTGGTTTTTGGTTATGCTAGAATTGCCTTTCTTCAGCCTGAGGTCAATCTAGGCTCTAACACAACAAGCCTTGCCTTATGTTTCTCAACACTGCCATTAGCTACCTGCTTTACCTTGTAAAGCCATTTGGAACTCACCACTGACTTGTCCTGAGGTCTTGTGACAACATCCCAAACACAGTTCCGAACGATGGTGTCGTACTCCTCCACCATTGCATCAACCCAGACTGGTTGCTGCACTACCTCCTTGAATGAAGAAGGCTCGGACTCTACACACTCCCCAACTAGGGCCATGTAACCAGTGTACCACTTTGGTGACCTCTTCTGTCTGTGCTGAGAATATGGTTGTCCCACATTCTCCTGTGCATCCAACATCAACCTGTCAGCTTCCCTTGAGTGTTTCTTCCCATCTCTGGAAGACTCAGCATGAGTGGATGTTTCCACTCCTGGATCCTCTGCATGCAGCTACTCTGCATCAATCTGAGACTCCTCCTCCTTAGGAACTGAAAGTTCCTCATTTGCATGCAACTTGAGCTCCCTCTCAAGTGATACTTGCATGGCTTTCTACTCGTCGAACCTCAAATCTCTGCGTACCACAATCCTCTGACTAGTAGGTAGGAACACCCGATAGTTGTGGGGTGTATCAGTGTACCCCACAAGTATTCCCATATTAGCTATTAGATCTAGTTTCCTCTGGGCATCTTTGGTCACATGGCAATAAACTGATGATCCAAAGATTCGGAAGTGACTCACATCTGGTCGCTTCTCGGAAAAGGCCTCCATAGGTGTCTTCATTCCTAGTATACGGTGTGGGCTTCTGTTCCGCAAGTATACTACTGTATTGCATGCCTTAGCCCACAAATGTAGTGGTAGGCTTTGGTCATGCAACTTCGCTCGAGTTGCTCCCACAATCGATATGTTCTTCCTTTCGGCACCCCATTCTGCTATGGGTTACGGGGTGCCGTCAACTCCCGTTTAATTCCTTTTACAGTGCAGAAGTCCATAAACTGTTGGGAGAAATACTCTCCACCATTGTCGCTACACAAGGCACTTATTTTCTTTCTAGATTCTTTCTTTGCCAAGACTTTAAACTCACAAAATCTCAAGAAGGTCTGATCCTTCTTTTGCATAAAGTAGATCCAATATCTATGAGAAAAATCATCAATAAAAATAGCATAGTACCTTTGTTTACCGGTGGAGGTTGTAGAGGATGGTCTATAGACATCTGTGTGAACTCACTCTAGGATTTCTCTAGCTCTACTACCTCGATCCTGAAAGGAAGATTTCGCATACTTACCCAAGGTATAACCTTTGCATGTATCTGTCTACTCCAATTTTCCCTTGGGAAGTTCGGTAGAAATATGTTGCATGATCTTTACGGCTCCATGGTGCAAGTGGCCCAATCTTCTATGCCATAGCTTGCCAACATCTTGGCTTTTCACCAACTCAGCTTTGGAACTCAATGCAACACAATCATCTACCTCCATCTTGTAGAGATTCTTTACTCGAATCCCGATCCTTTTGGTCTGTCCAGTGCGATATGCCTCAGGAATACCTTTCCTTTACTAAAGACTACATCATAGCCTTTATCTTCTAGCATAGCATTGGACACAAGATTCTTCTTCAGACCTGGTACATAATTTACACCAGTCAGGGTGAGAGGAGCTCCATGCTCCCTCTGAAACACAACCATACCTTCACCTAAAACACGGTACCTTACATCATCGTCCATCTCGATCCGCATCTAGAGATCCTTCTACTCCAAGGTACTGAAAAGATTCCTGTCACCTAACATGTGGAATGAAGCTCCACTGTCCAGGTACCAAACACATCCCACCATGGATGAAACCATGCATGCGATGAGAGAGAAATCCAACTCAGACTATGAGTCCAGTGCCACACCATCAGATCCCTTCGAGGATCTCTTCTTGGATTTCTTCTGTCGATAATTCGTAGCATAATGGCCCACCTCATGACAATGAAATCATCGCACTTTCGATTTGTGAAACTTCTTCCGACCATGGGAAGAACTGGATTTGGAATGGGACACCTTCCCTTTCCCATTCCTTGCCTTACTCGCTAAGGCTAGATTTTCCTCATCACCTTGCTTTGATGAGGATCCATATTTGGTGCTTCTTCTTATCTCCTCCTGCATCAGATCTAACCAAATTCGTTCCCATTATAACAATTTTTCTCTTCCATTTACTGAGTATTGGTAGCTATGCCAGCTCATAGGAAGACCGAGGAGCGCAAGACTCACCATGTCATCATCAGCTGTTATGATCCCTACACTTCCAAGCACATCCCTGTAGGTGGTGAGCTTGTTCAGATATGTAGAGATTGTGTCACCCTTTTCACACTTGATTTTCCAAAGCTTGTCTTTCAATGCCAGCTTCCTCTGATCACTGCTGTTTTGATATAGATCTTTCAATGTTTTCCACATAGAAAATGGTGTCTCCTTCCCATGGCGACTCGAGACTATGTGGTCTCGAACTCCCACCAGAAGGATTCTCCTTGCTCTAGCCACACATTTCTTCCATTCTGCCAATTCTATAGCATTAGCTGCTGTGGGCTTGGGGACTTCTTGATCAATGAAGTCCTTTAGACCGTTGTCCTCTAATACTGCTTCCATGCGATCCTTCCAGGCTATATAATTTGAGCTGCCATCAAGGGCATACTTGAGTCTTAAACTGTTGAACGCCATTGGTGAAATTGAGATGTGATAAGAACTCAATTTCTATATTCAGGAACCTCAAACTTCAAACTTCTCCCTTCTTATATATTGTTCTCTCCTTTAATCACCTTTGCTCCAATACCATGTAGAATTTCCCATTGTAGATCAACAGATTATGCAATATACTAAAGCAAAATACAAGATCTACTTCTACAACAAACTTGCGGAAGCTTAATTGAATATGGACAAGATCAAATAGAACACATATAACTGAGAATGAGATAGCAATCACACATGAACATAGAAGAATACTTTGGGGAAAGCCTCAGCCTAAAACCCAGATCTTTGTAATATCGTACAAGTGGAAATATGTTCAGATTACACAAAGCTTCAACTCACAAGACATCCAGCCCTTAGCACAATCGAACAATACAACTCACAAACTGAATAGACACAACACATGTCGTCCCTCAGCCCTCCAAGCCTCCTATTTCCTTGCGCGGTTTCTCTTGGGGTCCAACGTTGCCACCTGTGTGAATTGGTCTTATCACATAACCATCAAACTCCAAAGTAACTGCCTAATCTCCAAGGAATGAATTCCTTTTGCATGAAAGAGATATCCTCCATGGAATATTCCTGCAACTAATAGTACACTGTCCCATCACCTGATCTCAACTGGGTCTCTATATGAAATGACATGCATGAGTTATTTATGAGAGAATATTTAGTTATCTGAAGTGCAGCAGTTACATGGATGCATGCATTAACTAACTGAACTCACAATCAGTTCCACAAACTGTTGAAACTAATCTAACTGGACTTAACTCATATAACTGAGCTAACTAATTACAACTCAAAGTACAACTCATCCTAATCCCCTTTAATCAAGGGATAACTTCCTCAATCAATGGAGAAACTGTTGCATGTCTTCACATAGACTTCATGTTTGATTTCCTACAACTAATTAAATCAAGATGAATTAATTAATTATTTTACAGATAGCTGCTAAGATCAAATTCAAATTTTAATTCTCAATTTTAGTTCAGGGACTAACTAAAATTGGAATGTATCTCGAAATGATATTTATAGAAGTGCTATTTTTAGCACTTCTACTTTTAGCATTTCTTGTTGCTATTTTCAACACCTAGGCCTCTGCTCACTCAGCTGCAGAGCCTCTTCCTACGCTAAGACCCAAGAGCACTTGGACTTCAACACTAGGCCACTCGCTCTGTTCTATCCATCTCTATATGTTTGTGTTTTCTATGAATCTCTTACTTATCTCCTTTTTATCAATCCCACGGTCTGCGGACCATGGGTAGGTCTTTACAACCGGCATGACACTTTACAAAATAAGGGTGGACAACCCTTTATGACTCTTGATACCTTCGCGCTCCGCGGCCACAAAATGCAGAGACTTCTATAACTTTATTACAAAATTGTCCCAAAACATGGGCTTTTAGCCCCAAAACTACTATTGGGGTATCCTGTTCCCAACACCCTCGCTCACACACTTAGCCACTTTATTGAAGTTCTGACGACCGAATGCCCCTCTAATAGCCAAACCTTCATCCCATCATCGAATCAACCGAATGTCACCCATAACAATGCAGAAGCATCTAGAAATCCATTCTGAGATGCGCTTCCCGCAAGCTAATCAATCAACCCTCCTGCTGGTCAACCAGAGAGTTTGACAGGGAAATCACCCCGGGATCCACTCCCCTCAAAATTTTCATAGAGGTTGTAGACATTGCCCGCTCCACTGGCTGAGAAAATTGTGCAGATAGGCTAGATAGATGCCTGGTTCCCATCCTTGTATCCCTAAAAAAACTGCACAGTTTTCCTAGGTAGTCGACCAACTGCTCACCCAAAAAACTGTGCAGATTTTGTGAGCAAGACTCCTGCAGCCCGACAGTCTGCTCAGCTCAAAAACTGCACAGAGGTGGTTAGTAGGTCAGCCTCCCAGCAAATATGCAGTTTTCCCACAAGAAACCCATTGCTAGTTCCCTCCAGAAATTGTGCAGTTCTTGCTGCCAAGCTCCCACTACCCACTCACTCTGAAAATTGTGTGGATTTTGCCTGCCAAGCCTTCCTGCAGCCTGCACCGCTTCTCCCAAAAATTGCATAGATCTGTACTCTAGCCAAGCTAGATCCCATGAACAATAATTGCCGATCTAGATCATTCGTCTCTGTCCCCAATGATTTCTATGCAGTTTTCACTAGCAGTGCCCAGAGCTTGCATCCTAGTACGAAACTTGCTTCATGTAGTTTCATAACCTTGTCCTCCCTCTCGCTCATTTGCATCTGAAAATGATCATGCATCGTGGTAGACTAGGAAATTTATGGATTTGATGTCATCTCGTCATGAGTGACTGCAGATTAAGGCACATGAATAGACATGACATGACGATAGATGGGATGAGAAGAGGAGAGTACATGCAACTGCACATGTCTGTAGATGGAAAAACAAACGATCCAGGAAAGGAGATGTGGTCACGAACGGACAATGATGCAAATATGTGTTCATGGAAAAATGGAAGGACAAACATGCGAATATGTGATCGAGAATGGATGGACAGATGGACAGACGAACATGCAAAGATGTGTTCACAGATGGACGGATGAACATGCAAAGATGTGTTTGCAGATAGACAGATGAACGAACATGTGAAGATGTGTTCGCAGATGGACGGATGAACATGTAAAGATGTGTTCGCAGATAGACAGATGAATGAACATGCGAAGATGTGTTTGCATATGGACAAATGGATGAACAAGCAATTTTTGAAGATGAACAAATATGTCAAGCATGCCAAAGTACAAGCAAGGAGTAACGTGTGAATGCAACATCAGGCGAACCCAATGACCATTGAAGACTCTGCACCCCTTGCCATGCAGAGGTGATGTTGTGATACACCAAGAGGAAATCCATCACTTAGCAGCTCGACATGCACACCAGAAATAGCATGAACATACCAATGTTGTCATGTCAAGTTGTGTCATGAGTCATGTCAGGCCACATCACTATTGTGGGCCATAGTTTGTGAATCAATGTAATGTAACATGGAATTCCAAGAGACCCACTTGTAATCTAAAGAGTCATGAAAGTCAAATAGTCATGAGGGAAGTTGAACAGTCACAAGGGCAAGGTTTACCCTTTGCTATAAATAGCCCTCATTTCTACATGAAAAAGACTTGTCACCTTGGCTCCTCCCACATAGCCTTAAGAGTCTGTAATCTTTTCTTTGAGGACCGAGCAGTGGCTCCAATGCGGTGCCTATAGGGTTAGTGATGTAGTGGTGTACCGATGTGTCTTGTAACTTTCACTTAATTCAGAAGCCTGCTAACGGGCCAGCACATTTTCACATGTGTTGTAACTGTTTGTAAGATTTATCTTGAACACTTGTAATACATGTTGCTTTAACCTATGTTAAATAATTGAACTCATTTAGCTATTCTAATACATATATTTATGAAAATGTGTTGTATAAGTTGTTAACGTTGTCCTGCATGTGTTGGTTACCTCCTTGGACATCAGATAGAACCTTTCATGTAAACATGCTATAGTAGTCGTCGCACTCATGCAGATTTCCTACTGAGTGTTGTACATGTTATATTCCCTTTTGTGTCATGACTGTTGCATCTGTGTGGATTTCTCCTCTGGAAGTTGCACACGTCTTGTTGTGTTGTGTGTTCTTAACAGAGTTTGCCTTCCTCCCATTTGACTTGGGACTCACTCCCACCCTCTCACTCTACGGTGAAAGAGCATTGACAGAAGTAACACTAGCACTCACCAGGCACACAAACCTCACTGTTCTCAAACAAAGAAGACCACTCTCTACTGAAAAGCAAGAGCTAAGGCATATATTTAAGATAATGGGACTCCTACAACAAATGGTTTGAGGTCTAGTTGGGACTTCATACTGGAGAGATCCCCTGATGTTGGAGGGTCCAGCACCATCAACACAACCCTTGTGAAAATTCCATGTAACAAAAGTTAATAAAGGAAAAATAATAACCATAGTTGATAAGACACTTATTCCAAGCTAAATGTTGGGCAAAAGCATAGTTATGGGGATCACTTGTGGTTAGTTAATGGCTAAGTAAATTGGCAAAGGCAATGGCTAAGGCTTTAGAAAGGAAAAATGGCATTTTGGCACAATTATTTATGAAAATAATGGAAATTAGGAGAAAAGGGTGGTGAAAGGTCATAGGTTGCATGTGAGGAGGAAATTGAAGGAAAATAATGGAAAATGAAGAAAATAGAGGCCTCATTCATAAAAAGGCGTATGAGGATTAGTTGGTAACAGTTTTTCAATTCATTTTTGGATCTCTCTCATTATTATCTCTCTCTCATACACTTGGACACTTAGAATTTTCTTGAAGCACTCTTGGAGGGTGTTAGAGCCTAGATTTGTCTCAGGCTGAAAAAACAAGGTTCTAGGTCCACACCAAACCACGCTCAGCCTCGTAGCTAGCCCTACGAGGACAGGAGAGGGCTCTCTCCAGGTCAATCTCGGCAAAGATAATTGATAGGACTCGAGATGACTGTAATAAAAGACAATTTTAGGCTAGGTATGAAGTGCAAAGTTATGATTTGAGTTTTTGAAGGTTTTGTGCTGGAAACAGGGAAGGGCAAATTTGGCTCGGGGATGAGGCACAGTTTCTGCAGAATTATAATTGGGGCAAAGAAGGCAATTGTTTTGATGCTTTAGAGTGAGTGAATGGATAGATCAGACTAGTGAGGAGCTAAGGAGAGCAAGAGAGTCTCAAGAATTCTCCTTAAACAGATGAAAACATGGAAATTTAAACAAATTCAAAGGCAGAGCATAGCAGTTAATGGATTCTACCTTAATTACTCATTTGTTCAAATTCAGAAGAAGAGACAGGAAAATGATACACATAACACTAATGAACTTACAATTACTTGGAGAAGAACACCATCAAAACATAAAGCCACATGGATCCCAAACAGTGCTGCAAAACCCTGGTCTTTCCTTAGCCAAAAATGCAGAGATAGAATGTACAATGATATGCCAAAGCAATCCCTAGTGTCCAACCATGAAAATGACTTAGAAATTACATAATATAGACAAGCCAAACCTATTCCCTTGCCTCTAGGGGTCGAGCTCATCATTCTAGGAACTGTTTGAACTAATTTTAAACAAGGAACTGAAATCTAGGTAGTCAAACAACTTACCCCTATATGCTAGGAAACTGATTCATTCATTAAATTTTCACTTTTTAGTGGATGAATCCTCTAGAACAAGTAAAAATGTGCCAATATTACATCATGGTTTTCAAATTACATCATGAAAAGTCAAGAATAACTTCAAGAAGAAAAACTGGTCAAAATTGGGCGAATTGCTGAGCTGAACAATGAAAAACAAGCCAAAATTCTCTATGCGCCGCGCCAAAATCTGTATGTGTTGCGCCACTTTGGAGCTGATTTTGAGGCACTTCCTGAAGTCCAAATTAAGATCAAGTGTGCTTGTTGGAAAGCCTTGCCTGTCTACTTTCCAACCCAAGTGGAATTTCTAAATTTGGATGTCATTTGCCCCTCAAAAACTTCAATCTCCTAGGACTGCTTCCTGTGTGTCAAAATAGGGGTAGAGAGGTTATTTTTTTGAGTGTTTTTGACCTCCTGAGGACTCAAAACTTGCCCAAAATTCTTGGCCGTGCACCAGTAGTCATGATTTTTCATGAAAAATCCAAAAATATAAACTTTTTTCCATTTGGAGCTCCCTAGAAAAAGTGTGCGCCACAGGGAGAAAAACCCTGTTTTTTAGTGCAAAAAATTTCAAAATGCAAAAAATGCCCCAAATTTCTTGAAATTTGGGCTGGAGCTTCTTCATCAAGAGATATGGTGGGCCAAGGATTTCCTCGGTCAATATCCAAAGTCGATCATGCTCTTTTTGCCTCTTTTGCTTCCTTATTGCCTTCTTTAGTTTTGCCTTTAAATTCCTTATTTGTGCCTTGCAAACATGATTGCGTGCCCAATAATGGTTTTTCATGTGCCTGAGCATGTACTTGTCCTTGTTTTCCTTTCCCAACAACTTCTCTATGTGGATGTTGATCCTCTCGAGCCAAATCTCTCGATCAGCCTCTATCTCCTGCTGAATGGGTGTCCTCTCATTTAGGCTTCGTTGGGCAGCCTGCTGGTCTTCACGAATGTTTTGCCACCTCTATGAGGCCTCCTGGGTGCATGTACCTCTATTGACGAATCATTGTGTGTCTCTTCTTCATGATCATATGATGGATTAGATGTCATGTCTGCTGGTGGACAAACTATCTTTGACAAATAGGTGTTGATATGTCACACTATCTTGTAATGCCTTTGATGATGTGCTTGACCTTTGTCACCAAGAGAAAATAATGACATGAGGGGCAGTAAAGGGAGGGAAAAATAGTGAGGGATTAGGGACTATTGGGAGAGATTTTTTTGGGAAATATATGAGGGTTTGAGGGGTTTTATGTGCGGGATAGGGTTTAGGGTTTCACCTTTGAAAGTTTTGGGAAAGAGAATTTAGGATAGGGGTTTAGTAACTTTAGGGGATGGGGAACAATGGAGTCAAGGAACAAAGGGAATTAAGGACAAGAGAAATAATGGAAAAGATTAACCTTGGTGGCAAACAGGTTTTGAAACCCTAGGCAACAATTTACATGTGAGGAATTCAAAATGAAAGGATTTGAATTTTTGTTTCAATCATTAGCATCCATAAACCACCATACCCTAGCACAAACTTGGGATGAAACACAAAAATGGAGGCTCTACCTACTTTTGGAATGAAGAATTTGCAATTTGGAGGAAGATTTCAATGAATTTCAGGCCTTTTAGCCGAGCGCACCGTGCCTCCCCAGTGCGCTGCGCCAGTGTAAATTTACAGTGGAAAATTTCTCCCAGTGCGTCGCACCTTCCCAGTGCGCCGCGCCTTTTTCCAGGCGACTTTTGGAGGCCTTTCCGCTGTCCAAATTGGGTTCAGGATAGTTCATTGGAAAGTTCTTTGAGTCTAATTATCAGTTGATGCATCAAGCAAGTCATTTGGCCAACCAAGATAGGAGAAAGCTTGATTTTCCTAAGGTCAGTTTAGAGGTGCATCAATTCTCCCAAGGCAATTGTATTTTCGACATTTCTCTAAAAAAATATGGCACCTATGTAAAAAGTGAAGGAGGTTTTTCTTTCTTGGAATGTTTTGGACAAAAACCTCTCTCAGTTTTCCAAAATTCATCTTTTATTGCTCAGAAACATCATTTCAGTAAAACCTACCCCGATGTGTGGAACAAGGGATTTGTCGAAATGAAGCGAAACGAAGGGGATAAGGGGCTTCTAAATTCTTGAAAAAATTTTGGAAGCAGGGAGAGATGTTAGGAAGTAGGGGAAAGTGGAATCTCAGAAATTGAGTGAGGGGAAGTGGTCCAAAAGGGCTAAACACAGGCCCAACCTAGAAAATTGCCAAGTTGTAGCAAGAAACTAGGGTTTGTGCGAAAATGAGGACTTTGGGGGATTTTAGTGATGGGAAGTGTTTAATAAGGTACATTAAGGATAGGGGAAGGTGTATGAACACCAGGATACAAGTTTTGCTGATGATTTGATCATCCAAGAGAAATTGCCTTCAAAACCCTAGGAGAGGGAAATGACCTTAGCTAGGCGCAACTGAAGCATGAACAAGGTGTAAAATGACCCAGTGGAACTTGAAATGATGATGACAACCATCTGAATGATGGTACACTCAGCCGAATGGTGACATGGACTGACATTTGGGCAACTTTGAAAGGAGTAAAATCAAACCCTAGACCTAATGCCTAGTGACCAAATTTTTCTTGAAGACTCACTGAAATGACAAAATTTGACCTTGACACCTTAAAATCAATTTGTAAGAGCATGTTTGATCACTAAAGGAAGGCTGCAAAGACTGACACTAACAGAGGGTATGGAATACTTGGATTTTTGGAGCAAGAAGGCAAAAGAAGAGAAGGGAAGCGCAAGAGGGCATTGGGATAAAAAAACAACAACAATTTTTCTTGCAGGTACCAAGTTGTATGTATGTGTTTCTCACTTGTTTTGGCATGCATGGCATATGCGTGTGGATTATTGGTCATGATTTGTCACTAGCATGGAGGATTTCTTGGATTGGAAGTGGATTTCTTGGCGTTTCCATTTCTTGGATAGCCATGGATATTGTGGGTTTATTTCCTTGTTTTGTTTTAGTTGGTTCTCATGTTTCCTGAGCTTGGATTGAGTTACTAGTTCCTGGAGCCCTATAATAACTTGGGTTGAACTCCTAGTCCCATAGCCTTGGTTGGAAAAATGCTCTAGAACCCTTGGTGGTTTGAGTTACTAGTCATGTAGCCTGGTTGGATAAACACAATAGAGTTTGGCAACAACGGTGGGTTGAGTCACTAGTCATAGAGCCTTGGTTGGAACAAATGCTTTGGAACCCTGGAAGGATTGGATAGAGACCAATCTGATGTTGGCTTTATGATGTCCAGCCATTAGGTGGAATCACTATTTGATGGGTTGAGGTGGATGGCCTCTGGAAGCCCTGGATGGTTTTGGATTGTTGTGTTCTATGAGATCCCATGTTAATGCTTGGAATATGGCACAAGGGTGAATGGTTGAAGAGAGATTTGTCTTAGCCATTCTATGGCCAGGTGGAACTTGGAAGTCCCATCGCAAGTTTAAATTTTGCATCATCAATATGAGGTTATTTCTCCTTGTACTTCTATGAGTATTATATGGGTTATATGTGGTTTATATGACTGTGATTTCATTAGTATTTATGCTACTATTATGTTGGTTATACATATGCCTTATGACAGTAGCTATGTATTTCTCTCATCACGTTTTTACTAATAAATGAATGAGCAATGTATCTATGACCTAATGGATGAAATGGCAGTTGATGTGTTGAGGCATTAAGGCTTCTTAGTGATTCCTAGATAAGTATGAGACCCCTATGCTCAGATCTATTATTTACACATGTATATTACATATTCGTGATATGTTTGATGAAATTCCTGTCATGGCTAGTAGGTTTCCAATCAAAGTCTTATTCAAGTGATGCATTTGTATGATCATTCCTCTGTTATTTTACTGTTTTGAAGATGTAATTCAATTCTGGGTAGTGACCTGGGCTTTTGGCCTGAAAAAGTGTCTCAAATCCCAGGGACGCTGGCACAACACTATGAAAAATAGTCCCTATACGCTAACTTGCAGGCCTGTGAGAGAGTCCAAAGGTCCCTTGCCATTGGCATGCCCATAGCATGAGACCATCTAGACGTCAAGTAGTCCAAAATATCATTGTGACCCAGGGCTGGTTGGAAAAAAGGTTGGATTGGTTCCTAAGGGTCCTACTGCTAATGTTGAATGTCTATATGGTGTTTTTCTATCAGTTCCATTTCCTTAATGTGACTTAGGAGGTCGAATCATATTATAGTGGCCTCTGATCACATGTTTACCCCAACTAGCCGGTTTATTGGTTAGATGTGGGAGGAGTGTGTTATAGAGTGGTATCAGAGCATGGTTTACCCATCGGATTGGATGGGTTGTGTGTTAGTCATGCATGCATTTCAATTGCATGTGTTTCTATTATGCTTTCATGCCATGTGCTTGTTTCATTTGCATAATGTTGACCATTGTCGTAGTGATGTCACTATGTGGAAGTTGATGTTGTTATTGTGGGATGCATCATCATGAGTGTATGACTGGTTACATGTTGTTATATGTTGCTTACAGGTATCATTTTTGTATGCTTGGTTACATTCTTGTATGTTTGGTTACATTCTTGTATGCTTGGTTGCATGTATCATTCTTGTAGGCTTGGTTACAAGTGTTGTTCGGTTATGCTTGATTATATGTGGTTATGTGTGTATGTGGATGATTTCACATTGCTTATGCATATTCATGTTTTCCTATGGTCAAGCGTATAGTGATGTAATGGTTTTTGTCATGCATGAGGTCCTGGTATACATTGTTAATAATGTCATGCATTGAATATTAGACCCTAGCTAGAATGATGGTTGCGTGGTTATATGCTTATGTGTTATGATTCTATATGTTGTCATGTTTATGTTATACATGTATCATGCTGATTTTTTGATCTTGAAGACAAGGTATCCTCCCCGAGCTATACTAAGGTATGTTGGTTTAATGTGATTTAGTTTAGCGGACATGATATACCTTGTAGGAAGAAATATCAAATGGCTAGCAAGATGGTAGGCTATAAAGACCATCCCTATGAATCAAAAGAGTAGTATGGTACTGGGAACTCTTCCTATTTGGAAGATACACTGATAAGCTTAAAGGAAGAAATAAGGAGTTGTAAGGTAGATAATGATATAATCATGCAAGCATATGAGAAACAAGCAATGGTAAATGCAGCGATACTTAGAGTTTGTTAGACTTGCAGTGACAGGGACCACGCCAGATTAGCTATGAGTAGGAGGACCAAACTAATGGGGCATATGGTAGTAGGTCACATGGTGGTCACAGGTCAAATAGAGATGACACTGTCAGCGAGAGAAGATTGTTGGATGCTCCAGATAGGAGGAGGGATAGACAAAGGTATTATTCTAGTTCTGATTTAGATAGGCACGATGATCATCATCGTTATCATCCTTATAGGAGAAGTGATAAGGGATACTTGTTGGATGAGTTTAAGAAAGCAAAGCCAGCTAATTTTGATGGAGATATGAAGAAACCACAGGATGCAAAGCTATTGTTTCTTGGTATGAGGAATTTCTTTAGGTTTCATGATTATTTAGAGAACATGAAATCCATAGTAGATACATTTAGTATGAAAGGTAAAGAAAACATTTGGTGAGAAGATGTGAAGAATGTTAGATGTATTCATGAGGAGGACTTGACTTGGAGTGAGTTTGAGTGTCTATTCTAGAAGAATCATTTTTTGGATAGATACTTTGATGACAGCGCAAAAGAATTTTATGACCTAAGGATGGGATCGATGATAGATGAGGATTACACTAGCAGGTTCTTAGAGTTACTGAGGTATGTGCCTTATCTCACAGAGGAGAAGGCCAAGATTCAGAGGTTCATTAGTGGATTATTAGTTCTATTTAAAGACATGATTGACTTCGATGAGCCTAAATCATTGGAGGAAACCATCCAAAAGTTAAGGCATTTCTATGATCAACTAAAGCGTAGATATTAGACTAAGATAGATTGGAAAGGTAATGCAAAGAACAAAGGAAAATGAGAGAAGAAACGAGCAAGACCCCCGGATTCAAGTAATAAGGAGGATGTTGCACCACCTAAGAGGTTCAATGCATTAGACGAAGGACATGGACATTGATCTAAGGAGAAGAATAAGGAGCCCGTGTGGTGTTAGAGTTGTGTAGGGGATCATCACATGAGAGATTGTCCATAGTATCAGGGTGGTAGACCTCATATATATAGTGCGCAAGACGCACAGACTATTGGGGATGTTGGTCAGAGTATTCCTCGTATTTGTGCAACATTGGATAACAAACAGGCATACCATTAGGAATATATCATTGAGATGGATGGTAAGCTTTTTGATTAATTTATTTCTATTTTGATTGACCCTGGATCTAATTATAGCTATGTTAGTCATCACTTGGTGGATAAGTGTGGTTTGAGTAAGGAATTGCATGCAGAATCTTGGTTAGTGCAGTTGGCTACAGGTACAAGGAAGTGAGTTCAACATTGGGTAAGAGCTTGTGCATTTTATTTGAATGGTATGCCTACAGTAGCACATTTGAATGTATTTTCGTTGGGATCATATAATATGTTGTTGGGAATGGATTGGTTGTATCTTCATAGAACCAAGGTGGATTGTTATGACAAATCTATGTGCTTGGATAAAAATGGGGAACCAATATTCTTATAGGGTAAGAAGAAAGCCACATCGGTTAGGATGGTGAAAACTATGCAAACAAAGTGTAGTCATAGAAAATGATATGTGTTATGTGCAGTACACCTTTCTAGTGACAAGGGTAAGGAAGTTGAGGATGAAGATGTTTTGAGTAGGTACCCAGTTCTACAACAGTTCAAAGATGTATTTCGTGAGGATATTTTAGAGTTTCCACCTCACAGGGAGGTATAATTTTCCAATGAGTTGGTGCCAGGGGAAGCTCCAACATCAAAAGAACCTTACATGATGAGCACACCTGAGTTGGTAGAGTTGAAGTTGTAGTTGAAGGAAATATTGGACAAGGGATACATCAAGCCAAGTGTATCACCATGGGGCACATTGGTATTGTTTGTGAATAAGAAAGATGGTACTCTTAGATTATGCATTGACTATAGGCAGTTGAACAAAGTGATCATCAAGAACATGTATCCATTACCGAGGATTCATGACTTGTTCGATCAGTTGAAGGGAGCAGAAGTGTTCTCTAAGATTGATATGAGATTTATATATCATTAGGTATGCATCAAAGAGGATGACATTTAGAAGAGAGCTTTCCCAACCAGGTATGTGCATTATGAGTTTGTTGTAGTTCCATTCGATTTTACTAATGCTCCGACTACATTTATGTGCTTGGTGAATAGTGTGTTGCGTCTGTATTTGGATAAGTTTGTTATTGTGTTCATTGATGACATATTGGTATATTCTAAAAATGAGGAAGAGCATTCCAAGCATTTAGCAAGAGTGTTGTGATTGTTGAGAGAGCATCTGTTATATGGTAACCCTAGCAAGTGTAGTTTCTTTTAGACTGAGGTACATTACTTGGGGGCATGTTGTCTCCAAGGAGGGAATTACAGTAGATCCAAAAAAGTTAAGAGCCATCATGGAGTGGGTAGCTCCTAGGTATGTAGATAAGGTGAAATCTCTCATGGGGTTGGTAAGCTATTATAGGAGGTTCATTAGGAACTTATCAAAAATTTCCTATCCTATCACATCATTGCAGAGGAAAGGTAAGAAGTTTGAATGGACAGAGGATTGTGAGGCTATTTTCGAGTAGCTTAAGTAGTTGTTGACACATGCACCATTATTAAAGAATGCAGACCCGAACAGAGAGTTTGTAGTATGCACAAAATCTTGCAAGAAAGGACTTGGTGGAGTCCTTATGGAGGATGGAAAGGTGGTATTCTATGAGTCTCAAAAACTAAATGACCACGAGTAGAACTACCCCACACATGATCTCGAGTTGGCAGTGATTATACATGCATTGAAGATGTGGAGGCACTATCTTCTAGGTAGAAGGTTTGTATTGATGAGTGATCACAATGGGTTACGGTATCTATTTGACCAATTGAATCTGAATGGAGGGTAGGCTCGGCGGTTGGCCATGATCAATGAGTTCGACTTTGATATTAGGTACATCAGAGGTAAAGAGAATAAAGTGGCAGATGCTCTTAGCAAGCGGATACAGGTAAATCACTTAGAAACTATGAGCTCCTATGGGACAGACTTACAGGATAGGATCTTGCAAGCAGGTCAAGGAAATGTCAGATATATGGAGATTATGCATAGGTTGCAACAGATTATTGGTATAGGTACACGTGATAGTACATGTATAGGTACAGGTGATAGTATAGGTACAAGTACAGGTAGTAGTAAAGTACAGGTACATATACATGTATAGGTATAGGTACAGGTACAGGTAGTAGTATAGGTACAAGTGCAGGTGCATATGATGTGAATTATTGTCTTACAACGAATGGATTGGTTAGATTCATAGATAAGATATATGTGATAGACAATAGTGATATGAAGAAGTTGATCTTGAGGGAGTTTCATGTGAAACCATATTAAGGTCACTCAGGTTATTAGAATACACTAACGGTAGTGAAGAGATTTTGTTATTGGTCGAAACTGAAGAGGGATGTAGTAGAGTTTGTGGCTAGGTTCTTCAACTGTAAGTGTGTGAAGGAAGATTGTAAGCATCTAGGTGGACTACTAAAGTGGATTGCAATTCCAGATTGAAAATGGGAAGTCATTTCCATGGACTTCATCATAGTTTTTCCAAGGACAGTGAGACAACATGATTCCATCATGGTTATTGTGGACATGTTGAACAAGGTTGCACACTTCATCCCAGTGAAGTCTAAATTCTTAGATAGCAATGTAGCACATGTATTCAGTAGAGATGTGGTCAGATTGCATGGTGTTCTAAAGAAGAACATGTTAGACAAGGATGCAAAGTTCACTTCCAAGTTTTAGAAGAAGTTATTTACAGGTTTGGGCATGGAGTTGGCCTTTAGTACAACTTATCATCTGCACATAGATGGATAGAAAAAACTGGTCAATAGGATATTGGAGGAAATGTTGAGGATTTATGTGATGCATCAAAAATGAAAGTGGGAAAAGTACCTTCCACTAGTAGATTTCACTTAAAATAATGGGTATAAGGAATCTCTGAGGATGAGTCCATTTAAGGCATTGTATGGGCGGAGTTGTAATACTCCCATCAGTTGGAGTGATCCAGTTAATAGGTTGTTGATTGGACCAGACATGTTGGCAGACATGGAATAGGAAATGCAAGTGATCAAGAAGAATTTGAGAGTAGCATAGGATAGGCATAAGATTTATGCAGATCATAACAGGTTGTTCAAGGAGTTCGAGGTTGGGGAACATGTGTACTTGTGCATCAAACCAAAGAAGAGCTCCTTACGGATTGGATCATGTGCCGAGTTGGCACAATGGTTTTGTGTACCCTTTAGTATCATTGAGAGGATTGGGCCAATGGCCTATCGACTTGCACTACCTTCAATATTGAAATTCGATGAAGTTTTCCATTTTTCATTGCTTAAGAAGTATGTTAAATATGTTGATCATGTGCTTGACTGGTTTGCATTGCAGGTGGAACCAGTTGAAGCCTCAGTGTATATTGCTGAAAAAGGTGCTCATGCTTCAGGACCGAGCAATCGATCAAGTTAAATTGCAATGGAAGCACTTTGGGCCCAATGAAGCTACATGGGAGATGACAGATCATATGTGGGCTATGCATCCTTCCTTGTTTGTTCGTTGAGGCAAAGCAACTTTGGTATGGTGTTTTGGTGTCTTGTATATGTCTTAGTATATGTTTTGGTGATGTTTGGTATATGTGCATATGCATATCAATGTAAATACCACCATTAGATAGGTTATAAAGCTCCAATATGAGGTATGGGTGTCATGTCATTATGATGTTATGTCGTTACGTTTTCATGTTGGTTTTCTTCTCTGTAGGATTATCATTGTAAATATTGCAATGAGCTAAGTCATAAAGCTCCATCGGTAGTATGTTTTGATTGCAGCAGTTTGTGGTTATAGGTGTTGTTGAACATCGAGGACGGTGTTCACCCAAGAGGGAGGGTTTTGTAGTAGCCCGGGTAAAAATTCCATGTAATAAAATTTAATAAACACAAAATAATAACGACAGTTGATGGGACACTTATTCTAAGCTGAATGTGTTGGCATTATGATACAGGTGTTGTCCTTGATGGAAACTTACTAAGATGACAGATCACATCTCAAGCTCACAGAATGAAGGAAAATAGATATAGGCAGGTTACCCTTGATAAAGCTGCGTATACACGCACTCTCATGCAAGTAAAGGCGCGTACATTTGGTTTTGGTCCGTGGTATTTGGACCATGGTATTGTGATCCATGGTATTGGTCCAAGGTATCTTGTCTGACATGTTGATCCCAGGTATTTGGTCCAAGGTACTAGTTCTAAGTGGTTTTGGACCATGGTATTGAGTAAAGGCCTAAAACTATAAAGGGAGGAGAAGATGATCAGGCAAAGGCACAAAGTAAGTCTCGAATATCTGATGAAGTAGGAGATCCAATATGTAGGTTATGGCTTCATGATGCCTTGCTTGATCTCAGCTAAGAAGGAATCTCAACGGTTGATGGAGAACAAGATCTAAGGATAGAGCAGGATGTAATGGCTTGGAATGAATCATCTCTATACGATTTGATCATGTTTATTCTAGATCTATATACTAAGGCATGTAATGTTCTGTAAATATTATGATCTGGGTATAACTCAAGTTTGGAATAGCTGCAAATCATGAATGAATATTTACAGATGTATACGCTGGTTGACTATAATAAAAGTGCATACATACGTAGGTTAGATACATCTAAGTAGTGTATACCATATGAGCTATGATGTTTGAAGTTACAGGTGGTTCTGGTTGTTGATGAGTTCTAATGACTGTTTACTGGTTTCAGTATTCTGCATATTCAGTTTGGTTGATTGTGTTTAGCTTCAGTGTTGTTGGATGAGATCTAATAATGGATCAAGATCATAATGACTTATCTTTATGTGATCTAATGGACTAGATCTGGTTGCTAACACACATATTATCCTTGTCTATATAATGATTTGGGTATGTTTGAAGTCAGGAAGTGCAACAAAGTTATAAGTAAGTAATTAATGACGTATACACTAGTTCGCTTTGGAGAAGTTGCGTATACATGCTAGTTCGGCTCTTACAAGTAGCATATGCACTCTGATGCATGATTTTTGATGATACAGTTAGATCTGAACATTGTTGCAGAGTTTTTTGTTCTGCTCTGCGTTCTGGTGACTACAGTTCGTTGACAGGGTTTCAGTGATTCAGTATTGGGTGATTCAGAGATTGATGATGCTAGTGTCGATTGATTATGTGCTTCAATGATATTGATGGGTCCAGTATGAAAATTGGATGAAACGTTGCCTTTAGATTATGGTGTTGTGCTTCAGGAGTATCCAGTCTGAAAATTTATGAAACATGGTACTTGGAGGAAGAAAGAGAAGGTTGTAGCCTTCTGTAGGTCAGCACCTACGTACTAGTACATCAGCTAGTATAAGAGCTAAGGGGGTTGTAGCTCCTTTCCAGTAGTAGCTGGAAAATGAGTGAAGGTTGGAGCATTCAGTAGGCCGGTGCCTACGTACTAGTAAAAGGATCGACTAGTACAAGAGCTAAGGGGGTTGTAGCTCCTCTCCAGGAGAAGTTGGAGAGTGAGAGGAGGTTGTAACCTTCTGCAAGTAGAAGCCTGCGCACTAGTATAAGGCTGCCCTAGTACAAAAATATTGTAAAAAGAAGTTTCTTATTAAAAGAAGATAGAGACGAATTGCAGCAGGTGGTTTTCACCCACATTGGGTTTCCACCTTACATCATGGTGTTCATGTGTGCTTCTTGTGTGTGATTATATGTTCTGTTTTACTGCACTTGTTTACTGTTCATATGGTCAATAAAGTTCTGATGCACTAACTAAAGATCAACATTTAATGGATTAACTGAATCATAAGTTTACTGGATATATGCTAGTTACATTAGACATTGTTGCGTGTACACGCTAGTTCCCTTAACTGAAGTAGCATATATGAATCTGAGTATGGAAATGAAAAAGTGTTTGATTTGATAATACTGATTCACATCCCCCCCCTCCCTCTCAGTATTATTTCCAACAATTGGTATCAGAGCAGGTCCTTTGGTAGAAGCTTGATCGCTTGAAGGAGATCTGTAGAACAATGGGAAAGAAGCTTAAGAAGAAAGTGCCTCAAAAGAAGAAGACATCTCAAAGGAACTATGACAGTGGGAGAATCGATTGGGGAATATGTGGAAGAAACACTTCAGATTCAGAATCACTTCAAAATGAGGATGAACAAGCAAAAGAACTATCAGGTATGAATTTGTTATCCTCTGGTGATACATTTCTCCATCCATTTGAAGATGATGAAAGTGATAGTGAAACAACTGAATTTGCTCTTATGGGTGAGAAAGAAAGATATCAAATAGAGGCAGAATTTAAAAGGCTTACAAACAAAATTAGAGATCAACAAGATCTATTGCACAAAAGGGAATGTGTCTCCAAAGAAGAAGTTACCAATCTAAAAAGCTCAAGTAGAGGAAGGAAATAGGGTAAGGAAGTTGTTCAAGGAAAATGAAGATCAATGTCAAAAGTTGCAGGATGAAGTAACATCATTAAGAAATGAAGTAAATGAAAGGAGCACAACAATCAAGAAACTCAGAGAAAGATCCAGTTACTATGAAAGGCTTGAAGCTACGATCCTCTCACTAAAAGAAGATCTTGGAGTATCAAATAAGCAGAATAAAGAACTACTCCAAGCTCTTGAAAAATAAGAAAACAAAGTTCTTGAATTAAGACATTAGTTGGAAGAAGGAAGAAAAGCTAAAGAAAACATGAAGTAGTATCGTGAAAAGAAGGAACAACATCAGGTTGAGGTAAATATTCTAAAAGATAACTTAGAAGAAAAGGATAAGCTGTTACGAGTTCAAGATAGTACTAAGATCTTGGATGATATTCTTAGTAGTCAAAGGTCTCCTGCTATCAAAATTGGTCTTGGTTTTCATGAATCTGTTGAAGGTGAATCTAGTTCACAAAATAAGACAAGGAACTCTAATGCACAGTCTGAAATACCCAACAAGGAGATGAGAGGTCAATCCCATCAACAACCAAGTAAAGAAATTATTCAAAGGAAATCTTTTACTCCTCCGATGAATAATTTTGAATGTTATGTATGTCGTAATCTTGGACATGTTGCAGCCAGATGCAGAAGTAGAATGGTTCAAGACCATCACACAGAAAGATCATCACGTTCCAGGTACTTTAAGGGATATTGTTTTTCTTGCAATATGTTTGGTCACAAAGCTATTGATTGCTACAGAAGGAATATGAAAAATGTAAGATGTTATGCATGTAACAAGCTCGGGCATATAGCAAAGGAATGCAGGAATAAAGTACAGGCACCATACCAAAAGGAGAAAACATCATCACACTTGAAGATATGGAAGAAGAAGGAAGCACAGTTTGAAATATGTGGCACAACACAATGTATAGACATAATAGACTCAGAGGTAGCTGAAAGTGTAAACCTTCAGTGTTCTCAATCTCATACGCAAGTTTCTTAAAGAGAAGTCGCGTATATACATGAGTTGGACTCTGCACAGTCGCGTATATGTCAGTTTGAGAAAAGTTGTGGGATAGGCTTAGGAAAAGGGTTTGATATGATTCAATTCATTATTTGCTCTATTTGATAATGGTTACAATCTGCTGATAATGTGTGGAAATGTCTTGATACTTGTAATATGTTTAGAAGTGTTTTGATCCTAATGATGCCTTGATACTTCTTGCTGATATATGCATGATAAGATTTGACAGTAAACAAGATGGCACAGGTTCAGGGGGAGCATATGCTTTTAATAATGCATTGTTGGCATTATGGTTAGTAGTCCTTGGTGATGATGCTTATATGGCTAAATGATACATCTTGCTATGATATGGTTATGGTTTGTCCATGACAAAATCTCATATGATTCTTGGGGTTACATAGTTGTTGTTCAGATCATATTTGTGGCTGATTCTCTGATGATGCATATGTGATGCTTACATGGTGATCTTCATAAGGATAAGGAGAAGTACAAAGCTTGAATACACAATTTCATTACTTGATGATGAGTCACTCATACGTTGCTGTTGATGATATCAAGAAGTCTTGACAAAAGATCTTGAGCTCAAGATACATAGTGCTACATACAGTATGGTGGAGACATGGATGATTACTCAAAGTTACATTGTTGGAGACATGACGATGATGAGTTCTTACCTATATGATGATAGGTTGATACTTACATATGTTGATTGATGCAGATGTTCCCAAGTGATGATACTTGGATGATATATAAGATCATGCATATCTTGATGTTAATGAGATGGCTATGGTGTTTTTCACATATGATATAATGTGAATGATTCTATATGTCATATGCAGAATTCTGTTCAAAAGGATGAGTTGATATCTATATGCAGACATACCTTGTTATAGGTTGATGACTTATACACTAATGGACATATACAGGTTGTTGGTCTAGACGCTGTTGACAGATGCTTATGGAGCAGATCATACATTATGTATGATAGTTTTTGATGACTATCATGGTCTTATTTAGATGTTTGGTCTCTGTTATAAATGTCATGTAAAGGTCATATCAAGACTCAAATGTAATAGTTTGTCTCTATCTATTATAGTCATTTGATGAATCTCTTTTGTTCATATGATGTAATTTGTACCCCCACTATGCATGGGAAGGATGATGTAATATTTCAGTCATGTATAAACAATTGGTATCTGGTGTATCCCCACTTGTCTGGGTGGATGAGTCAATATTGGTATATCCCCACTTGGTTGGGAGATGGATGTATTATGAGTCTTTGGTGATAGGAAGGTCATTTATGATAGAGTCATGTTCTTCTTGTAGAACATCTTTTTGCAGACCTTGCTTACACTTAAAGGGAGCATGGAAAAATTGGTACATCTTGGCATATACAAAGGGGGAGCTCAATCAGAGATTTTAGTAGGTACTCAGGGGGAGTATGGACAGCGGAATGTATATCAAGGAAGAGAATATCTTGGTCCGCCCTTTGCCCTTGATGTCAAAGGGGGAGAGTGACTTGGTATGGTTGTTGCCATCAAGTCCAAAGGGGGAGATTGTTGGCATTATGATGCATGTGTTGTACTCGATGGAAACCCACTTGTAGTAGAACAACTCACTAATATATAGCTAGATGAATCTATAGAAGAGACATCAGATGTGATAGAAGACATGGGATGCAGGGCAGCTCAAAGGAATCAGTTCAGATGTAATGAACAATGACAACTCATTAAGATGACAGTTCTCAGTATGGCAGGATAACTTTTCCATCAAGTACAAAGGGGAATATTGTTGGCATTATGATATAGCTGTTGTCCTTGATCAAAACTTACTAAGATGACAGATCACAGCTGAGGCTCACAGAATGAAGGAAAAGAGATATATGCAGGTTACCCTTGATAAAGCCATGTATACATGCAGGTTAGCCGACCAAAAGGTGCGTATACATATATACACACTCTCATGCAAGGAAAGGTGTGTACATTTGGTTTTGGTCCATGGTATTTGGAGCATGGTATTTTGATCCATGGTATTGGTCCAAGGTATCTTGTCCGATGTGTTGATCTCAGGTATTTGGTCCAAGGTATTGGTTCTAAGTGGTTTTGGACCATGGTATTGAGTAAAGGCCTAAGACTATAAAAGGAGGAGAAGATCATTATGCAAAGGCACCAAGTAAGTCTCAAATATCTGATGAAGTAGGAGATCTAGTATGCAGGTTATGGGTTCATGATGCCTTGCTTGATCTAAGCTAAGGAGAAATCTCAGCGGTTGATGGAGAATAAGATTTAAGGATAGATTGGGATGTAATGGCTTGGAATGAATCATCTCTATACGTTTTGATCATGTTTATTCTAGATTTGTATACTGACGCATGTAATGTTCTGTAAATATTATGATCTAGGTATAACTCAAGTTTGGAATAGCTGCAAATCATGAATGAATATTTATAGATGTATACGCTGGTTGACTATAATAAAAGCGCATACATACACAAGTTAGATACATCTAAGTAGCATATGCCATATGAGCTATGATGTTTGAAGTTACAGGTGGTTCTAGTTGTTGATGAGTTTTGATGACTGTTTACTGGTGTTAGTATTCTGCATATTCAGTTTGGTTGATTGTGTTTAGCTTCAGTGTTGTTGGATGAGATCTAATAATGGATCAGGATCATAATGACTTATCTTTATTTGATCTGATGGACTAGATCTGGTTGCTAACACACATATTATCCTTTTATATGTAATGATTTGGGTATATCTGAAGTCAGGAAGTGCAGCAAAGTTATAAGTAAGTAATTAATGACATATATGCTAGTTTTCTTTGGAGAAGTTGCATATACACATTGGTTTAGCTCTTCCAAGTAGCATATGAACTCTGATGCATGATTTTTGATGATACAATTAGATCTGAACATTGTTGCAGAGTTCTGTGTTCTACTCTGTGTTCTGGTGACTGTAGTTTGTTGACAGGGTTTCATTGATTCAGTATTGGGTGATTCAGAGATTGATGATGATAATGTTGATTGATTATGTGCTTCAATGATATTGATGGGTCCAGTATGAAAATTGGACGTAATGTGGCCTTCAGATTATGGTGTTCTGCTTCAGGAGTATCCATTCTGAAAATTTATGAAATGTGGTACCTGGAGGAAGAAAGAAAAGGTTGTAGCCTTCTGTAGGTCACCACCTACATACTAGTACATCAGCTAGTACAAGAGCTAAGGGGTTGTAGCTCCCTTCCATGAGAAGCTGGAGAACGAGAGAAGGTTGTAACCTTCTGCAGGTAGAAGCCTGCGTACTGGTATAAGGCTGCACCGGTACAGAAATATTGTAAAAAGAAGTTTCTTATTAAAAGAAGATAGAGACGAATTGCAGCAGTGTTGGCATTATGATTCTGGTTTGGCTCTATGGTACAGGTGTTGTACTTGATGGCAACTCATTCAAGTGGAAAAACTCTGATCAAGCTCTCAAAATGATGGAAAATAAGAGGTTTGTAGGTGCATAGTTCAAAAGGCGCAGACGCGCAGGTACCGTGACCAAGATGTGTGGACATACCCGCAGGTGCTCCATTAAGAAGGTGTGGACCCCAGTTCACTCACTCCAATGCAGAGAAATGCGCTCACATGGGGTTTCTTATGTTTGGCCCGTGGTATTTAGCCCGTCGTTCATGATCCTATGGTTTTGGTTCGTGGTATAGATTCTAAATTATTGAGCCCCAAGTTTTTGGGTCCCTTGTATTGGTTCTCTATGGTTTTGGTTCATGGTTTTAGTAAGGGCATGCCTATAAAAGGGAAAGGAGATCATTTGGCTAGTCACTTGTGAAATTTGAATATCTTAAGATCTGAAATATTGGGTTATCATTTTAAAAGCTTGATCTAAATCAAAGTGAAATAGAAGGCAAATCTATTAAGTCGTGATCTCTCGGGCGCATGATCAGATCTGTGGATCTGACTGTCAGTGGCACATTGGAGGACTGTTAATTTGGCTCTAATCAGAGGTCCGCAGGCGATCCACAGTGCAGATGAGGAGGTATGCAGTCTAGTGAAAGGCGCAGGTGCTGAGGTACGCAGCTCAGTAGAAGGCGCAGGTGCGGAGGCACAGAAGAGGTACGTAGTGCAGCAGAAGGCACCGTGCGGAGGTACGTAGCGCAACAGAAGGCGCTGTGCGGGGGTACGCAGCACAGTAGAAGGCGCTCTGCAGGGGTACGTAGCGCAACAGAAGGCGCAGGTGCGGAGCTGCGCAGTCCAGACAAGGAAAAACTGTGGATCTGTCTTAAAACATTTGTTGGCTATCTTTTATCTGTTGCTGAAGAGTTATGGATTTAGATTACTGTTATTGTTGATCTGGTTACTGCATTCTGAGAATTTATTGGTTGGTTCATTGGTTGATTGAAAAAGTTGACTGGGTGATTCACATGTACTTGATGATCATTTAATGTTCATGGATCCAGTTTGAAAATTTATGAAAAGTGGTCCTTGAAAGAAAAGAAGTAGGGGGTTGTAGCTCCCTTCCAGGAGTGACTGGAAAATTAGAGAGCATTGTAGCTCTCTGCAGGTTGCAGCCTGCATACTGGTAAAGGACTACACTAGTACAAAATCATTGTAAAAGAAGTTTCTAATTGAAAGAAGATAGAGACATATTGTAGCAAGTGGTTTTCACCCACATTGGGTTTCCACCTTATATATGGTGTTCTTTGGTGTGACTATCTGTTTTTCATTGTTCTTGTTCATTATTATGTGGTACTGATATACAAGTTAATCATCAATATCTGAAGAATAATTTAAAGTATAAATCTGGATGGTATATTGAAAAGAATTTGATAATACTGATTCACCCCCCCTCTCAGTATTATTTCCAACAATTGGTATCAGAGCAGGTCCTTCAGAAGAAGCTTGATCGCTTGAAGGAAGATCGTCCATCATGAGCAACTACGAGAGGGAAGCATCAATTAGGCCACCGATTTTTGATGGGACAAACTTCATATATTGGAAGGTAAGAGTTACTGCCTATCTTCAATCTCTGGGTACAGAAGTCTGGGACATCATAGAAACAGGGTATACTTTTCCATCAGCTACTCCTACAGATTCAGCTGAGAAGAAGAAATATGAAACAAATGCAAAGGTGGTCAATACTCTTCTAGGATGTCTATCTCAATCAAAATTTGTGAAAGTTATGCAATATAAATCCGCAAAATAAATATGGGACAAGATTGTTTTGAGCTATGAAGGAGATGATCAGGTAAAACGAGCAAAACTTCAAACCCTCATAATTTAGTATGAAAATCTCAAAATGCACAATGATGAAAGTGTGGTTAACTATTTTCTTCGTGTAGATGAGATTGTTAATTGTATGAAAAATTTGGGTGAAGAAATGAAAGAGCTTGTTGTGGTTGAAAAAGTTCTAAGATCCTTGTCCCCTAGGTTTGAATCTAAAGTTTCTACAATAGAAGAAAAAGAGAATCTACAAAACCTTAAAATGTCACAGCTGCACGGAATTCTAACTGCTTATGAAATGAGGAAAGGAGGTCCATCAGACAGGAGAGACGCTGCTTTCAAGGCTTCAGGCAAAGGAGAGCACTATGAGTCAGGACACATGTCAGAAGAAGAAGAAGAATAAAATTTTGTCAGAAATCTTCAACGGGGTACTGGAAGATTCAGAGGTAAGTTACCTTTCAAATGTTTTGCTTGTGGAAGAGTAGGTCACTATGCTGCCAAATGTCCTCATAAGGATAAGATTGACAAAGGGAAGCAACCTGTTAGATGGAACAAGAAACATAATGCAAATAAGAAAAGCTATTACACTCATGAAGACAGTGATGGACTGTCAAATAGTGATGAAGATGAACGAGGTAATCACTATAAAATTTTAATGGCTTTTGAAGATGATGATAACATGGATGCTATAGATGTCGATAGCTTTTATGAAGAGATTTCTAGACTCAAGACATGTTTAGAAGAAAAGAATGTGATCATTGACACTTTGCAAATCCAACTTGATGAAAAGGAACAATCTCTTGAAAAGTTAGAATGTGAAATTGTTGGGCTTCGAAAAGAAATTGAGAAAACAAAGGCTCTTAATCTTAAATTTGTTAAAGGATCTGAAACTCTGGATGAGATCATCAATGTACAACGCTCTCCACTAATCAAGACAGGTCTGGGGTATAATGGAGAAACATCTCAAGCATCCACCTCAAAGAGTTATCTCGATGCAGCAAGGAGATATGAACAAAAGCCAAATGGAGATCACCAGGTAAAACAGGGACGAATTCCATCAAGAATAAACAAAGACTACCAGGTAAATCAAGGGCAATCCTCCTTAAGGGTGAACAAAAGCTACAATCAGCCACAGGTAAGATCTTCTCAATCTGCCTCAAGAATGGATGACAATAAAAACTACAACCATATGGCTGGTAGATTTGATAACCGCAGAAGTTTTTTCAATGGACAATGTTTTTCTTGCCATAACTTTGGCCACAAAGTAGCTCAATGTGTTGCTTATAAGACAATCATGACTAGAGAAGCTCAAAAACAAAGAAGTATGACTGGGATTACAAAAAGAACCTACAACACCTTTTCAGCTCTTGGAAATGAAATTGAATGTTCTATTTGTAATAACTTCGGTCATGAAGATTCTGAATGTAGGAGTAGGTTTCGGTAGACAAAGGAACAAGCCTCAAGCACCAGAACATGGAGGATAAAGGAACCACAACCAGAAAGATGTGGAATAGCTTTTTATGCAGAAGGATAGGAAAACCAATGGTACATTGACAGTGGATGTTCAAATCACATGACAGGTGATAAAGAAAAACTTGAATCATATAGTGTTCTAGAGAAGGGAAAGAAAGTCTCTTTTGGAAATGATACCCCTGTAGTCATAAAAGGAAAAGGAAATGCTCAATTGAAAGAAAAGGTCAAAGCTGGAAATGTTTTGTATGTTGATGGCTTGAAGCATAATCTTCTGAATGTCAGTCAGATGTGCGATCAAGGAACCGAGGTAATATTTCGATCAAATGGATGTAGTGTTCATGATCTTGATACAGGAGAAATAGTGATCAAAGGCAAAAGAACTATTGGGTCCCTATAATACTAGTGATTACCCCATTACTATTGTAGTTATACCCCTTATTTATATTGTTGTGCCCCTATTACCCCCATGTTGTTATTTCTGTGCCCCATAGAATCCCTCTATTGTTATTTTTGTGGCTTTATATTATTATTGTTAGGTCGGCTGGATTATATTGTGACTCCTTAGACTCCTATATATAGAAAGGAGGTTTTGTCATTTGAATCATCCAAATTTTGTTCATTTATGTAATGTAAAGGAGGTTGCCCCCTCGAAGAGGCTGAATTCTAAGGCGTGGATTTATCTTTTCTATCTTTTCTTGAGCCGGTTTCATAACATTTGGTATCAGAGCTTTGGATTCTAGGGTTTCGCTGCTCCAAACAGGTCATCCTGGCATTTTCGCTAGAACTTTTTTTCTGTGACGTTTCAGAAGTCGCAAAAAAAAACCCATTTGAGAAGAAATCGTGCTGAACCTTGGGTCCGAATTTCAGAGCTTTTCGCGTGATATTTGCGGAGATATGACCTGAGGAAGTTGGTCTTTTTGCAGACTCCTGAATTACATTCAAAACAGGTGACCTGGGGAAAATCGTCATAACTTTCTCTCTGAGGATCGGATTGAAATTTCGTAAGAAGGTCCAAAAAGAGGACGGACTGTAGTTTCTTGTATGCATGTTGCAGATCCAAAGGTTGAAACAGTGACTCGTGGCATGTCGTACAAGTTCACTCTACTGAACTAGTCTAGAAGCAAGTCACTGTGGGAGATTTCACATAACTCTTCCTTGGAGAATCCAATTTGGGTCAGACTTGTGGCATTGGAAAGAGGACGCAGAAGGCTACTACAGATCACAATTTCAGAACTGGATGATCCGAAATTACAGAGATACATCAGATTCAATATCAGGCTTCTACAAAGTGAAAAAAGGTGTGTAGTTTTTTTTTAAATTTTTGTGTAAGCTTGGTTTAACGGAATTCAAAGGGCATAGTAAAGCATTATTATCGGTAACTGATGCCCCGAGGAAAGAAAATGCAAACACCTAGTAAGGAACCTGAAAGCTCTAGCATGACTCATGAAGAAGAGGAAGAAATGCTACATGATATATCAAAATTACAAGAACAAGTGCAACAAATGTCACACTCACAAAAGCTAACAGAAGCTAAGATAAATGGCGTGGAATCTAAGATAAATGGCGTGGAATCTAAGATAAATGGCGTGGAATCTAAGATAAATGGCGTAGAATCTAAGATAAAGGGCATGGAAGCTAAGATGGATGATTCGATGGCAGATTTGAAGACAGATTTGAAGACAGACATGGCAGATTTGAAGACAGATTTGACAAATTTTCTACAAGAAATACTTACTAATGGTGAAAAGGTTGTAAAGGAAACTCATGATGTGAACAAAAGTAATGTTAATCATGATTCCATAGACTCTAATGTTGGATCGAAGACCCACCATATTCCAAAAATCGATATGAGGAAGTTTGATGGCAAGGATCCCGCCACATGGATATTACAGATGGAGCAGTTCTTCGATCTCAATAATGTGCAAAACACACAAAAGGTACGTATGGCAACTGTATATTTGGAACCAAATCAGTTTGTATGGTATCAATGGCTTTGCTCTCGTAAAAAATTTATCACTTGGGCAATTTTTACGGAAGAATTGATAGCACATTATGAAGATACAAAAAGCAACACTTTTTTTAGCCAATTGATAAGTCTCAAACAAAAGGGTTCAGTAATGGAGCACATTGAGGAGTTCCAAAAATTGAACATAAGGGTAAAAGATATTCCAGAGGAGCATAGGATTGATGTGTTCATAGGGTCTTTAAAGGATAATATCCAACATGATGTTCGCCTTTGGGAACCTGATTCATTAGAGAAGGCATTCAGGTTAGCAAGAAAAATGGAAAGCAAAATTATGGCAACCAGGAAGCATACCACTCACAACTATAAAGACGGAAGTGTTGTTGCCCCTAGTCTTCCACAACCTATAAGGTTGACACCACAACAATTGGAAGAAAAAAGAGCAAAAGGGCTTTGTTACAGTTGTGATAGCAAATACACTAAAGGTCATAAGTGTGCTGAGAAGAAATTATTCTACATAGATTGTGAAGAGGAAGAAGAAAAGGAGCAAGAAAGGTCAAAAGAAGAAGATATACTCCAGGAACAAAGCCTAGATGAAGAAAAAATAAATCCGACCATATCTTGTAATGCATTGGCGGGAATTACCACTCCTCAAACCATCAAGATAGAAGGACAAATCAAGAAGAAAAAGGTAATAGTGTTGATTGATTCAGGAAGCACCCACAATTTTATTCATTGTAGGGTAGCAAAAGAATTGAATTGCTTCCTATATCCAGCACCAGAGTGTCAAGTGATGATTGCAAATGGAGGAACAATAAATTGCTCTGGAAAGTGCCATAATATCAAGCTATCCATGGGAGAATATGTATTGACTAGCCCAATGCTTTCCATTCCAATGGGAGGTGCTGATGTTGTACTAGGAGTCCAATGGCTACAATCCTTGGGTACAATAGCTTTTAATTTTCAAGAACTTTTCATCAAATTTTTGCGGAAGGAAAGGAAGTTGAATTAAGGGGTATTGCAGGGAAACCAGGAAAGATAATCAGCTCTAATGGTATGACAAAGCTTCTAAAAAAGGAGCAAAGAGGTGTAATTGCACAATTATGTTCGCTAGATGTTTCCACATCGGAATCATCTATTTCTCCAGATCTCCAAAAAGTCTTGGACAATCATTCCAAGGTATTTGAGACTCCCAAAGGTCTCCCACCTATGCGTGATCATGATCATGCTATTCATCTGATTCCAGGAAGTGTTCCTCCAAACATCAGGATGTACAGATATCCCTATGTCCAAAAGAGTGAAATTGAACGTATGGTTGCAGAAATGCTAGAGGCTGGTATAATTCAACCAAGTCAAAGTTCTTTCTCTGCTCCAGTAGTATTGGTGCACAAGAAGGATGGATCATGGACAATCATTCCAAGGTATTTGAGACTCCCAAAGGTATGCGTGATCATGATCATGCTATTCATCTGATTCCAGGAAGTGCTCCAAACATCAGGCTGTACAGATATCTATGTCCAAAAGAGTGAAATTGAAGTATGGTTCATGCTAGAGGCTGGTATAATTCAACCAAGTCAAAGTAGTATTGGTGCACAAGAAGGATGGATCATGGCGCATGTGTCCGGATTATAGGGAGCTCAACAAGCTCACTATTAAAGATAAGTTCCCCATTCCTGTCATTGATGAATTACTGGATGAATTGCATGGATCAATTTACTTCACCAAGTTGGATCTTCGTTCAGGATATCATCAAATCAGAATGAAGATTGAAGACATTCCGAAAATGGCATTTAGAACTCATGAGGGTCATTATGAATTTTTGGTCATGCCTTTTGGCCTTACCAATGCACCTTCAACATTTCAAGGTTTGATGAATTCAATTTTCAAACCATTCCTTAGAAAATTTGTGTTAGTATTTTTTGATGATATACTAATCTACAGCAAGTCTTGGAAGGATCATGTTGAACATGTTGACAAGGTGCTACAACTATTGGAGGAGAAACAATTATATGCAAAAAGATCCAAATGTTTCTTTGGAGTCCAGGAGGTGGAATATTTGGGTCATATTGTATCTCATGAAGGAGTTAAGGTAGACCCTAGCAAAATTAAAGCCATTAAGGAATGGAAAATCCCCACATCCATAAAGCATCTGCGAGGATTTCTTGGGTTGACAGGGTATTATCGCAAGTTTGTTAAGAATTATGGGAGAATAGCAGCACCTCTAACAACATTATTGAAGAAAGATGCATTTTCATGGACTCCGGAAGCAACAAAGGCCTTTGAACATCTTAAAGAGGCAATGTGCCAAGCACCGGTCTTAGCTACACCGGACTTCACAAAAACCTTTATTGTGGAATGTGATGCTTCAGGAAATGGAATTGGTGTTGTTCTAATGCAAGATGAAAGACCCATTGCTTTTGAAAGTCGTCCAATCAAGGGAAAGTTTTTAAGCAAAGCTATTTATGAGAAGGAAATGTTGGCAATACTCCATGCACTTAAGAAATGGCGACCCTACCTAATGGGAAGACACTTCAAGGTAAAAACGGATCATGATAGCCTTAAATACTTTTTAGAACAAAGATTATCCTCTGAAGAGCAACAAAAGTGGGTCACAAAGATGTTGGGTTATGACTTTGAAATCATCTACAAAAAAGGGAAGCAAAATGTGGTGGCAGATGCACTCTCAAGAAAGGATGAGGATGTGGAAGCATTGTTGTGCGCCATTTCTATTATCCAACCAGATTGGATAAACGAAGCAAGGGAGGAATGGAAGAATGACGAAGAAGTGTGGGCACTTATTCGAAAGCTACAACAAGATTCCAGTACGTCTGATACATTTAGCTGGCAAAATGATTCGTTATGGTACAAAGATCGCTTATACCTCTGTAAGAATTCCCAGCTAAAACAAAAGATTCTTATGGAATTGCACACTTCTCCCTTAGGAGGGCACTCAGGATTTTTAAAAACTTACCACAGGGTTAAGAAGGAATTTTTTTGGGATGGCCTTAAATCAGATATTCAAAAGTTTGTGGCGGAATGTTTGGTTTGCCAACAAAATAAAGTTGAAACAATTAAGACACCGGGTCTATTACAACCTTTATCCATTCCAAGCCAACGTTGGGAGGAGGTTTCAATGGATTTTATCACAGGTTTACCCAAGTCTGAGGGAAAGAGTGTCATCATGGTGGTAGTTGACAGACTTACCAAGTATGCACACTTTTGTGCATTATCACATCCATTTAAAGCCAGTACAGTTTCTACTGCATTTATGGAAACAATTCAAAAGCTACATGGAAACCCAAAGATTATTGTAAGTGACAGAGATCCCATTTTCACTGGAAATTTTTGGACAAAATTATTTTCTTGTCTTGGTACTCAGTTAGCTCATAGCTCATCTTATCATCCTCAATCTGATGGGCAAACTGAGATAGTAAACAAATGTTTGGAAGGATATCTTCGTTGCTTTGTATCTGATAAACAGACACAATGGGTCAAATGGTTGCCTCTGGCTGAATGGTGGTATAACACTTCCTTCCATACAGCAACAAAAATGACCCCATTTATGGCACTTTATGGGTATCAACCACCATCCATCACATCATATTTAAGAGAAAATTCTAAGGTTCAGGCAGTGGAACATCACATCGAACATCAACAACAAGTCCTCCAACTCTTAAAGGATAACCTCGTGTTGGCACAAAATAGAATGAAACAACAGGCAGATCAACATCGCAGTGAAAGAAGTTTTGATGTAGGTGATTGGGTATTCCTACGGCTACAACCATATAAGCAAATGTCCCTAAAGCAAGCTAAGAAGGATAATAAATTATCACCAAAGTATTATGGTCCGTACAAGGTGTTGCAAAAGATTGGTACTATGGCATACAAATTGGAGCTTCCTGCAGCTTCTCGATTGCACCCAGTTTTCCATGTTTCATGTTTAAAGAAGGTTATAGGTGACAAGCTCCCAGTTCAAACAATATTGCCAGAACTTGACGAGGAAGGAAAAATTATATTGGAACCGGAAGCAGTCACAGAAACAAGAACTCGACAGCTACGAAATCGATCAATTTCAGAGTATCTTATCAAGTGGAAGAACTTATCCGCTGAAGATTCCACATGGGAGGATGAGAATTTTATGCAGAAGTATCCAGAACTACTCAAGCGTTGAGGACAACACTTTTTTGAAGGAGAGGGGCATGTTGGGTCCCTATAATACTAGTGATTACCCCATTACTATTGTAGTTATACCCCTTATTTATATTGTTGTGCCCCTATTGCCCCCATATTGTTATTTCTGTGCCCCATAGAATCCCTCTATTGTTATTTTTGTGGCTTTATATTATTATTGTTAGGTCGGCTGGATTATATTGTGACTCCTTAGACTCCTATATATAGAAAGGAGGTTTTGTCATTTGAATCATCCAAGAATTGTTCATTTATGTAATGTAAAGGAGGTTGCCCCCTCGAAGAGGCTGAATTCTAAGGCGTGGATTTATCTTTTCTATCTTTTCTTGAGCTGGTTTCATAACAAGAACTCCAAATAATTTATACATATTTGAAGAAGGACAACAACAATGCTATTTGAGCAAGGACGATGAACATTTGTTATGGCACCGAAGGTTGGGGCACCTAAGCTTTTCACACATAAGGAAAGCATGCAAATACCAGGCCGTCTGTGGTCTTCCAGACATCAAAATTCCAAACAACACAATATGCAAATCATGTCAGTTTGGTAAGCAAACCAGAACTAACTTCCCTAAGAAGGAAGGATCAGCCAGCAGGCCTCTTGAACTAGTCCATGCAGATGTATGTGGTCCATTTAGGACAAGGTCACCTCGAGGAGAAGAATACTTTATTTTATTCATTGATGACTTCTCCAGGATGGTTTGGTTAGGACTTATGAAGCACAAAGACGAAGCATTCGAAAAATTCAAATAATTCAAAGCCTCGGTTGAAAACGAATCAGGTCACAAAATTAAGTGCCTCAGGTCTGACAGAGGTGGGGAGTTTACCTCAAATGAATTTTTTGATTTCTGTGAAGAACATGGAATAAGAAGGGAATTCTCTATAGCTAGGACTCCTCAGCAAAATGGAGTGGTAGAAAAGATGAACAGAACGGTTCAACAAATGGCTCGTGCTATGCTTGATGAATCTGGAACTCCCGCAACCTTCTAGGGTGAAGCTGCATTTGCTGCGGTTGTTATTCTCAAAAAAACAAATGTCCGAGTGAACATCACTCAAACTCCTCATGATCTCTGGTATGGTCAGACTCCTTCGGTAAAGCATTTCAAAATTTTTGGAAGAAAATGCTATATTAAGAACAATGATGAACATCTTGGAAAACTTGAACCTAGAGCAGATGAAGGAATTCTCCTTGGTTATTCTCCCCACAGCAAGGCATATAAGTGTTACAATAAAAGACTTGGAAGAATTGTTGACAACATTGATGTAGTGGTTGATGAAAAAGGATACATTCCTAGGCAAGTAAATCATGAAAATATCGAAGAGGATGAAGACTACCCTCAAAAACAGACTAATGATGAAGAAGAACCTCAAGAAGCACCAGAGGAACAGATAAGGATAGAAGAGAAGACTCCATCCAGGTACGTCCAGAAGAATCATCCAGAATCTCAGATTTTGGGGCAGAAAGAGGTAGGTGTACAAACAAGAAGAACAATTGCAGAAGCCTCAAGCTATTTGGCATTGCTCTCCTCCACTGAGCCACAAAATGTAAACGAGGCATGCAAAGATGAATGGTGGGTCAAGGCAATGGATGAAGAACTTGAGTAGATCGAAAAGAACAACACTTGGGAGTTAGTTCCTAGAACAAAAGATAAGAATGTCATAGGGACAAAATGGATCTTCAAAAATAAGTTAATTGAAAATGGGGAAGTAATTAGAAATAAGGCCAGACTTGTTTGCAAAGGGTATGCTCAAAAAGAAGGAATAGACTTTGAAGAAACTTTTGCTCCTGTTACAAGACTTGAGGCTATCTGAATGTTCCTTGCTCTCTCAAGCTTTCAAAAGTTCAAAGTATTTCAAATGGATGTGAAATCAGCCTTTCTGAATGGAGACTTAGAAGAAGAAGTATGCATTGAGCAGCCAGATGGTTTCATTCTTGGGAATGACCCAAATCTTGTATGCAGACTGAAAAAATCCCTCTATGGTCTTAAACAGGCTCCAAGGGCTTGGTACTACCGCTTGGACAAATATCTTCATCAACAAGGTTTTTCAAAAGGATCAGCAGATAGCAATCTTTATATAAAAATTGAAAATGACAAATTGCTAATACTTGTTGTGTATGTAGATGATATTATCTTTGGCAGCAATGAAGAAGCTATGAGTCAAAGCTTTGCCTTGGTGATGCGGAAAGAATTTGAAATGTCCTTGCTTGGAGAATTGACATACTTTCTTGGATTGCAAATCCAACAAAATGAAAGAAGTATATTCTTGTCTCAAACCAAGTACCTCAAGCAGATTCTGAAGAAGTTATGCATGGAAGATTCGAAACCAGTGTGTACCCCTATGGTTACAGGATGCAGTCTTAGTGCAAATGATGAATCAGTAGCACTACATCAACCAACCTACAGATCTATGATTGGAAGTCTACTTTATTTGACAGGTACTCGACCAGACATCATGCATGCAGTGGGAATAGTTGGAAGATTTCAGGCAAATCCAAAGGAAACTCATCTTCAGGCAGTGAAGAGAATTTTCAAGTGTTGGCATTATGGCTAAAGTGTTGTCCTTGATGGAAACTCTTACAGGTGATAGATCACAGTACAACAGGTCAGTAGCAGAGATTGATGATCAGCTCACAAATAATGAAGAAAATAAGAGGTTCGCAGGTACACTGTTTAGAAGGTGCGGACCCGCAGGCATGCCATAGATAAAGTGTGGGCATACCCGCAGGTATACCGTGCAAAAGGTGTGGAACCCTAGTTCATGCACTTTCATGCAGTGAAAAAGCGCTCACACGTGGGAAATCTGATGGTGGTCCATAGTATTTAGCCCGACGTGTTTGATCCTATGGTTTTGGTTCATGGTATTGATCCTAACTTATTGAGCCCCAGGTTTTTGGGTCCCTTGTATTGGTTGTCTATGGTATTGATTCATGGTTTTAGCAAGAGCTTGCCTATAAAATGGAAAGGAGATCATTTGGCTAGTCACTTGTGAAATTAGAAGATCTTAAGAAAAGCTAGATCTGAAATTCTTTTGATCGGTTGGTGAGTGATAGCTGAATCTAAATCAAGGAGAAACACGAGGATTACAAGTTGGATCTACTAATGGGTTGAGATCTCCTCAGCGCATGATCATATCTGTAGATCTAATAGTCTGGGTTATCTTTGAAGTCTGAAATTGTCTATACCCGCAGGAACGCAAGTGCAAAGAAGGAACAGTGCGGAGGTCCGCAGGCCCAGAAGTGCAGAAGGTGCGGAGGTGCGCAGGCAATCCATAACGAACAGTGCAGAGGTTCGCAGGCCCAGAAGTGCAGAAGGTGCAGAGGTGCGTAGGTATTCCATAAGACACAGTGCAGAGGTGCGCAGGCAAGCAGCAGGAGAAGGCACGGATATACATAGGTGTTCTATTGGTGAAGCTGCGGACTTTTCATGAAATCTATTTAGTTGCCCCTGTTTATTATTGCAGAGTTCTGGGTTTTGAAGTAATTTCTGGTTACTGGTATTATGTTCTGATAACAGTATTCTGAGATGTGATTGATTATAGCTTCAGTATTTATAGATGAATGGATCGGGTTCATAATGACTAGATCTGATTGCTGACACACATATATCCTTGTATATGTATTGATCTGGTGATTGGGTGGTTTAGAAGATTGATTGATTATGTGCTTCAATGATATTTATGGGTCCAGTATGAAAATTGGATGAAACGTGGCCTTTCATATTATGTGTTGTGCTTCAGGTGTATCCAGTCTTAAAATGTATGAAACGTGGTACCCGGAGGAGAGACGATTGTAGGCCGGTGCCTATGTACTAGTATCTTAGCTAGTACAAGAGCTAAGGGGGTGGTAGCTCCCTTCCAATAGCAGTTGAAAACTTTGGAGCATTGTAGCAGGTAGCAACCTGCGTACTAGTAAATGGATCGGCTAGTACAAGATCTATGGGAGTGTAGCTCTCTGCAGGTATAAGCCTGCGTACTGGTATAAGACTGCACCAGTACAGAAATATTGTAAAAGGATTTTCTTATTAAGAAGAAGATTGAGATGACTTGCAGTAGGTGGTTTTCTCCCGCATTGGGTTTCCACCTTATATCATGGTGTTCATGTGTGTGGCTTATGTGTGATGATCTATTCTATTTTACTGCATCTGTTTACTGTTAATATGGTTGATAATGTATAATGCACTCATTGAAGATCAATTAATTAAATCATAAGAAGTTGTGGAAGTAGCATATATGAATAAGAGTTTGGAAATGAAAAAGTTTTATTGACTTGATAATACTGATTCACCCCCCCTCTCAGTATTATTTCCAACAATTTGTTTCAGAGCAGGTCCTTTGGTAGAAGCTTGATCGCTTGAAGGAGATCCGTGGAACAATGGGAAAGAAGCTTAAGAAGAAAGCACCTAAGAAGAAGAAGTCATCTCAGAAGAACTATGACAGTGGGAGAATCGATTGGGGATTAGGTATAAGAAGCTCTTCAGAGTCAGAATCAGATTCAGAATCATTATCAGGTATGAACATGTTATCCTCTGATGTTCCAGCTATCTATCCATTTGGAAAAGATGAAAGTGATAGCGAAATAACTGAATTTTCTCTTATGGGTGAACAAGAAAGATATCAAATAGAGGAAGGAAACAAGGTAAGGAATCTACTCAAGGACAAGGAAAACCAATGTCAAAAATTGCAGCATGAAGTGACATCATTAAGAAAAGAAGTCAACGAAAGGAGCACAACCATCAAGAAACTCAGAGATAGATCCTGCTACTACGAAAGTCTTGAAGCTACAATCCTCTCACTAAAAGGATATCTTGAAGAATCAAAGAAGCAGAATACAGATCTACTCCAAGCTATTGCAAAACAGGAAAACGAAGTCACCAGCTTAAAATCTCATCTGGAATGTGCCTTCAGAATTCGTCAAATGTAGCAGGATCTGAATGAAGAACAAGAAAATGAGATACTCAAACTAAGGGAACAAATGGAAGAAGGAAGAAAGTCTGAAGAAATCTTGAAGAAGCAATGTCTAGAAAAGGAGGAACAACTTCAGGTTGAGGTAAATATCTTGAAAGGTAAATTAGAAGATAAGGATAAGTTTTTATGATTTCAAGATAGTACTAAGGTCTTTGTTGATATTCTTAATAGTCAAAGGTATCCTGCTATCAAGACTGGTCTTCGTTTTCGTGAATCTATTGAAGGTGAATCTAGTTCATAAGGAGAGGCAAGGAACTCTAAAGAGAAATCTAAAATGATCAACAAGGAGATGAGAGATCAACCCCATCAACTATCAAGGAAAGAGATTCTTCAAAGAAAATCTTTTACTCCTCCTATGAATAATGTTGAATGTTATGTATGTCATAATCTTGGACAGGTTGCAGCCAGATGTGGAAGAAGAAGGGTCCAGGACCATCATGCAGAAAGATCATCACATTCAAGGTACTTTAATGGATATTGCTTTGCTTGCAATATGTTTGGTCACAGAGCTGTTGATTGCTATAGAAAGAATATGAGAAATGTAAGATGTTACACATGTAACAAGCTTGGACATATAGCTAAGGAATGCAGGAACAAATTGTGGGCACCATACCAAAAGGAGAAAACATCATCATCACGCTTGAAGATATGGAAGAAAAAGGAAGTACAATCAGAGAGATGTGGCATAGCACAACTTACAGACATAACAGACTCAGGGGGAGCTAAAAGTGTAAAACTTCAGTATCCTAAATCTCAAGGTTGATAAAGGGAAGTCGTGTATATACGCGAATTAGTTATTGCATAGTCGTGTATATGATTGATTGAGGAAAGGCAGTAAGGACGGATTCATGAAAATGATCAGTTATGATTCGGTTTATTATTTGCACTATTTGATAATAGTTACATTTTGCTGATGATGTGTGGAAATGTCTTTATGGTTAGAAGTGTTTCTAATTTGATAATGATGGTGTCTTGATACTTCTTACTGATATGCATGATCAGATTTGACAGTAAACAAAATGGCACAGGTTTAGGGGGAGCATATGCCTTTAATGCATTATTGGCATTATGGTTAATAGTCCTTGGTAATGATGCTTATATGGATAAATGATTCATCTTGCTATGAGTTGTTCAGATGATTCTTGGGGCTACATAGTTGATATTTAGATCAGATTTGTGGTTGATTCTCTAATGGTGCTTGCATGGTGATCTTCATAAGGATAAGGAGAAGTACTTAGCTTGAATTCACATCTTCTTGATGATGAGTCACTCATATGCTATTGTCTTCATATGCATAAAGATCGTATATTACAGTTATGATGCACGATTCCTATTGTTCTTGGCACATATGGATGAGGATTGTTGGCTGGATACATGGATGATTATTCAAAGTTGCATTGTTGGAGACATGATGATGATGAGTTCTTGCCTATATGATGATAGGTGGTTACATACATATGTTGATTGATGCAGATATTCCCAATTGATGATACTTGGTTCATACAAATCTGGATGGCTATGGTGTTTCTCACATAGAATGTGAAATTCTGTTGATGCAGACATACCTTGATGATTCATGCACTAATGCAAGTTGTTGGTCTAGTTGCTGTTGATAGATACTATGGAGCAAATCATACAGTGTTGTTACTAATGTTTATCATGATCTTATTTAGGTGTTTGGTCTCTCTTATAAATTTCATGTATATCATTCGATGTAAAGGTCATATCAAGACTCATGATGTAATAGTTGTGTCTCTATCTATTGTAGTCATCTCTTCAGGTCATGTAACGGCCTATGTTGGTGTCCCCACTATCCCTGGGATGAATGATGTTATTCTCCTAGGTTATCATATGTAAACTTTTGGTATATCATCATTGTGATGGAAGATGAATGTATGTATTGAGTCCTTTGGTGATAGGAAGGTCTTTTATGATGTATAAGTCTTGGTTCTTCTTGAAGAACATCTTTTGCAGATCTTTCTTACAGTCAGGGGGAGCATGAACAAGCATGTTCAACAGAGCAGAGATTTCAGCATGTTCTCAGAAAGAGCATGGTCAGATTGGTGCACCATGGCATATACAAAGGGGGAGCTCTTTCAGAGACTTCAGCAGGTACTCAGGGGGAGTATGGACAGCGGAATGTATATCAAGGAAAGAGAATATCTTGGTCCGCCCTTTGCCCTTGATGTCAAAGGGGGAGAGTGATTTGGTGTTGTTGCCATCAAGTCCAAAGGGGGAGATTGTTGGCATTATGATGCATGTGTTGTACTTGATGGCAACCCTCTCATAGAAGAACATCTCACTTATATACATTCAGATGAATCTACAGAAGAGATATCAGATGTGACATAATACATGGGATGCAGGACAGCTCAAAGGAATCAAATGACAAGTTCTTAGTATGACAAGTAAGCTTTGCCATCAAGTCCAAAGGGGGAGATTGTTGGCATTATGGCTAAAGTGTTGTCCTTGATGGCAACTCATACAGGTGATAGATCACAGTACAACAGGTCAGTAGCAGAGATTGATGATCAGCTCACAAATAATGAAGAAAATAAGAGGTTCGCAGGTACACCGTTCAGAAGGTGCAGACCCGCAGGCATTCCATTGATAAAGTGCGGGCATACCCGCAGGTATACCGTGCAAAAGGTGCGGACCCCTAGTTCACGCACTTTCATGCAGTGAAAAAGCGCTCACACGTGGGAAATCCGATGGTGGTCCATAGTATTTAGCCCGACGTGTTTGATCCTATGGTTTTGGTTCATGGTATTGATCCTAACTTATTGAGCCCCAGGTTTTTGGGTCCCTTGTATTGGTTGTCTATGGTATTGATTCATGGTTTTAGCAAGAGCTTGCCTATAAAAAGGAAAGGAGATCATTTGGCTAGTCACTTGTGAAATTAGAAGATCTTAAGAAAAGCTATATCTGAAATTCTTGTGATCGGTTGGTGAGTGATAGCTGAATCTAAATCAAGGAGAAACATGAGGATTACAAGTCGGATCTACTAATGGGTTGAGATCTCCTCGGCGCATGATCATATCTATAGATCAGATAGTCTGGGTTATCTTTGAAGTCTGAAATTGTCTATACCCGCAGGAACGCAAGTGCAGAGAAGGAACAGTGCGGAGGTCCGCAGGCCTAGAAGCGCAGAAGGTGCAGAGGTGCGTAGGCAATCCATAACGAACAGTGCAGAGGTTCGCAGGCCCAGAAGTGCAGAAGGTGCGGAGGTGCGCAGGCAGTCCATAAGACACAGTGCGGAGGTGCGAAGGCAAGCAGCAGGAGAAGGCGCGGATATACGCAAGTGTTCTATTGGTGAAGCTGTGGACTTTTCATGAAATCTATTTAGTTGCCCCTGTTTATTATTACATAGTTCTGGGTTTTGAAGTAATGTCTGGTTATTGATATTATGTTCTGATAACAATATTTTGAGATGTGATTTATTATAGCTTTAGTATTGATAGATGAGTGGATCGGGTTCATAATGACTAGATCTGATTGCTGACACACATATATCCTTGTATATGTATTGATCTGGTGATTGGGTGATTCAGAAGATTGATTGATTATGTGCTTCAATGATATTTATGGGTCCAGTATGAAAATTGGATGAAACGTGGCCTTTCAGATTATGTGTTGTGCTTCAGGTGTATCCAGTCTGAAAATGTATGAAACGTGGTACCCGGAGGAGAGAAGATTGTAGGCCGGCACCTACGTACTAGTATCTTAGCTAGTACAAGAGCTAAGGGGGTGGTAGCTCCCTTCCAGTAGCAGTTGAAAACTTTGGAGCATTGTAGTAGGTAGCAGCCTGCGTACTAGTAAATGGATCGGCTAGTACAAGATCTATGGGAGTGTAGCTCTCTGCAAGTAGAAGCTTGCGTACTGGTATAAGACTGCACCAGTACAGAAATATTGTAAAAGGATTTTCTTATTAAGAAGAAGATTGAGATGACTTGCAGCAGGTGGTTTTCTCCCGCATTGGGTTTCCACCTTATATCATAGTGTTCATGTGTGTGGCTTATGTGTGATGATCTATTCTATTTTACTGCATCTCTTTACTGTTAATATGGTTGATAATGTTATAATGCACTCATTGAAGATCAATTAATTAAATCATAAGAAGTTGTGGAAGTAGCATATATGAATCAGATTTTGGAAATGAAAAAGTTTTATTGACTTGATAATACTGATTCACCCCCCCTCTCAGTATTATTTCCAACATCAAGTACCTCCAAGGAACTCAAAACTATGGCTTATGGTATCGTAGAAATACAAATCTCACACTTCATGCTTATACAGATGCAGATTGGGCCGGAAGCGTGGATGACAGGAAGATCACAAGTGGTGGTGCATTCTTTATGGGTTCCAGATTAGTATCTTGGTTCAGCAAGAAACAGAGTTCAATTGCTTTATCTACAGCTGAAGTAGAATATGTGGCTGCTGCATCCTGCTGCACTCAACTCCTTTGGATGATGCAGACCTTGCAGGATTTTCAAATCACTTGTACACCACCTATCTCTATCTTATGTGATAATACAAGTGCAATCAGCATTTCAAAGAACCCAGTCATGCATTCAAAGACCAAGGACATACCGATCAAGTATCATTTTCTCAGGGAACAAGTGCTTGAACAAAAGGTCAAGTTGGAGTATGTTCCTTCTAAGGAACAAGTTGCTGATATATTCACCAAACCATTGCCCAGGGAGACCTTTGAATACCTCAGGCAAAAGCTGGGGGTTGTTGATGCATCATCTTGTTGTTGAATCTCATTTGTTGATGGTTGTACACAAGTTCATATGGGGTATACGCGTACATTTGCTGGGTTGCGGATTGGTCGAAGATCGAACGACACAGGTTCAGGGGGAGTATATAATGCATTGTTGGCATTATGGTAAAAGATCTTGGAGGAAGTTCAGAAGGAGATCATGGATGCTGATCTGAATATTGCTGCAATATGTCTCTATCTCTTTCATGGTCATTTATGGTGTTTGTCGGAGTATGGTTCTTCTTGCATAAACTTTCTTCCTTTTGCAGATCTGGTTTATAGTCAGGGGGAGCATGATCGGCAAAGCAAAGGCTTAAGCATGTTCTCAGGGGGAGCATAACCCTTTGCCCTTGATGTCAAAGGGGGAGAATGACGTTGAGGATCTTGAGGTTGCCATCAAGTCCAAAGGGGGAGATTGTTGGCATTATGATTCTGGTTTGGCTCTATGGTACAGGTGTTGTACTTGATGGCAACTCATTCAAGTGGCAAAACTCTGATCAGGCTCTCAAAATGATGGAAAATAAGAGGTTCACAGGTGCATAGTTCAAAAGGTGTGGACCCGCAGGTACCACGACCAAGATGTGCGGACATACCCGCAAGTGCTCCATTCAGAAGGTGCAGACCCCAGTTCACTCACTCCAATGCAGAGAAATGCGCTCACATGGGGTTTCTTATGTTTGTCCCGTGGTATTTAGCCCGTCATTCATGATCCTATGGTTTTGGTTCGTGGTATAGATTCTAAATTATTGAGCCCCAGGTTTTTGGGTCCCTTGTATTGGTTCTCTATGGTTTTGGTTCATGGTTTTAGTAAGGGCTTGCCTATAAAAGGGAAAGGAGATCATTTGGCTAGTCACTTGTGAAATTTGAATATCTTAAGATCTGAAATATTGGGTTATTGGTTTTAAAAGCTTGATCTAAATCAAAGTGAAATAGAACGCGAATCTATTAAGTCGTGATCTCTCGGGCGCATGATCAGATCTGTGGATCTGACTGTCAGTGGCACATTGGAGGACTGTTAATTTGGCTCTAATCAGAGGTCCGCAGGTGATCCATAGTGCAGGTGCGGAGGTACGCAGTCTAGTAAAAGACGCAGGTGCGGAGGTACGCAGCTCATTAGAAGGCGCAGGTGCGGAGGCACAAAAGAGGTACGCAGTGCAGCAGAAGGCACAGTGCAAAGGTATGCAGTGCAGCAGAAGGCGCTTTGCGGGGGTACGCAGCACAGCAAAAGGCGCTCTGCGGGGGTACGCAGTGCAATAGAAGGCGCAGGTGTGGAGCTGCGCAGGCCAGACAAGGAAAAACTGCGGATCTATCTTAAAACATTTGTTGGCTATCTTTTATCTGTTGCTGAAGAGTTCTGGGTTTAGATTACTGTTATTGTTGATCTGGTTACTGCATTCTGAGAATTTATTGGTTGGTTCATTGGTTGATTGAAAAATTTGACTGGGTGATTCACATGTACTTGATGATCATTTGATGTTCATGGATCCAGTTTGAAAATTTATGAAAAGTGGTCCTTGAAAGAAAAGAAGTAGGGGGTTGTAGCTCCCTTCCAGGAGAGACTGGAAAACGAGAGAGAGTTGTAGCTCTCTACAGGTTGCAGCCTACGTACTGGTAAAGGACTGCACCAGTACAAAATCATTGTAAAAGAAGTTTCTAATTGAAAGAAGATAGAGACATATTGCAGCAGGTGGTTTTCACCCACATTGGGTTTCCACCTTATATCTGGTGTTCTTTGGTGTGACTATCTGTTTTTCATTGTTCTTGTTCATTATTATGTGGTACTGATATACAAGTTAATCATCAATATCTGAAGAATAATTTAAAGTATAAATCTGGATGGTATATTGAAAAGAACTTGATAATACTGATTCCCCCCCCCCCCCTCTCAGTATTATTTCCAACAAGAAGGTGGTTTTAACCCACATTGGGTTTCGACCTTACATCATGGTGTTCATGTGTGCTTATTGTGTGTGATGATCTATTCTGTTTTACTACACCTATTTACTGTTCATATGGTCAATAAAGTTCTGATGCACTAACTAAAGATCAACATTTAATGGATTAACTGAATCATAAGTTTACTGGATATATGCTAGTTACATTAGACACAGTTGTGTGTACATGCAGGTTCCCTTAACTGAAGTAGCGTATATGAATATGAGTATGGAAATGAAAAAGTGTTTGATTTGATAATATTGATTCACACCCCCCCCCCCCCCCCCCCCTCTCAATATTATTTCCAACAGAATGTTGGGAGAAAGAATAGTGATGGGGATCACTTATGGTGGTTAATGGCTAAGGAAATTGGCAAAGGAAATGGCTAAGGCTTTGGAAAGGAAAAATGGTGTTTTGGCACATTTATTATTGAAAATAATGGTAACGAGGAGCAAATGAAGGTGAAAGGGCACAAGTTGCATGTGAGGAGGAAATTGAAGGAAAATAATGGAAAATGAAGAGAATAGAGGCCTCATTCATAAAAATGCTTCTGGTGATTAGTTGGTAACTTTTTTTCAGTTCATTTTGGTGCTCTCTTAATATTCTCTCTCGCTTATACTCTTGGACACTTATATTTTTCTTGGTGAACTCTTGGAGGGTGTGGCATACTTGGATTTTTGGTGCAAGAAGGCAAAGGAAGAGCAAGAAAGTGTAAGAGGGCATCAGGATTAGCAACTACAACAATTTTGATGGTAGGTACTGAGTTGCATGTATGTTTTCCTCACTATTTTTCGCATGCATGGCATATGCATGTGGATTATTGGTTATGATCTGTCATTAGCATGGAGGATTTCCTAGATTGACAGTAGATTTCCTAGCCTTGCCATTTCCTAGATAGCCATGGAGATTGTGGGTTTATTTCCTTGTTTTGTTTTAGTTGGTTCTCATGTTTCCTTAGCTTGGATTGAGTCACTAGTTCCTGGAGCCCTAAAACAACTTCGGTTGAGTGAATAGTCCCGTAGCCTTGGTTGGAAAAATTCCCTAGATCCCTTGGTGGGTTGAGTTACTAGTCTTGGATCCTTGGTTGGGCAATTAATTCTCTAGAGCCCAGCAACAACTGTGGGTTGAGTTACTAGTCCTAGAGCCTTGGTTGGAACAAACCCTCTGGAGCCCTAGAAGGCTTCTATAGAGACCAATCTGATGATGGTTTTGTGATGTCAGACCATCAGGTGGAATCATTGTTTGATGGGTTGAGTTGGATGGCCTGTGGAAGCCCTGGATGGTTTTGGATTGATGTGTTCTATGAGATCCCACATTCATGCTTGGAATATGACACGGGGGTGAATGGATGAAGAGAGATTTGTCTCAGCCATTCTACGGTCGGGTGGAACATGGAAGTCTCATCCCAGGTTTGGATTTTGCATCATCAATATGAGGTTATTTCTCCTTGTAATTATATGAGTATTATATGGGTTATATGTGGTTTATATGGCTTTGATTTCATTAATATTTTTTTTGCTATTATGCTAGTTATACATATGTTTTATGACAGTAGCTATGTATGGCTCTCATCATGTTTTTACTGGTAAATGAATGAACAATGTATCTATGAACTAATAGATGAAATGACAGTTGATGTGTTGAGGCATCAATGGTTCTTAGTGATTCACAACTAAGTATGAGACCCCTATGCTCAGATATGTTATTTACAGCTATAGATTACATATTCGTGATATGTTTGACGAATTGTGTGTCATGGATAGTAGGGGTAATCGCATTTGTACTATCATTCCTGTGCTATTTTAATGTTCTAAAGATGTCATTCAATTCTAGGCAGTGACCTGGGCTCTGGCCTAAAAGAGTGTGTCAAATCCCAGGGACACTTGCACAACACTATGCATAATAGTTCTTGGACACTAGCTTGTAGGCCTATGAGAGTGTCCAGAGGTCCCTGGATGTGAGCATGCCCATAGCATGAGAGTGTCCAGAGGTCAAGTGGTCCAAATATCAGTGGGACCCAGGGGCAAGTTGGAAGAAAGGTTGGATTGGTCCTTGAGGGTCCTAATGCTAATGTTGAATGTCTATATGGTGTGTTTTTGTCGGTTCCACTTCCTTAACATGATTTAGGAGGTCAAATCATATCATGATGGCCTCTCATTGCATATTTACCCCGGCTAGCCAGTTTCTTGGGTAGATGTGGGAGGAGGGTGTTACATTCCCTAACCTTTTGCAAACTCGCAAACTACCATGAATATCTGCTTTACAAGAGCAACTTGAGGATTTCTCAATATTCTTGTCATTGCAACTAATTAAATGACATAGGACAACAAATAAATAACTTTCAATCTATTTCAAGAATTGATGTTAAAGAAAGCATTGGCTTTGTATATATAATAATTTATGTTGTGTGAGTTTATGGAATGTGGGAACATTGGTAGCTTATGTACGGATGCTCGAAACGACTGGAGGTTTCCCCAAAATTTACAAGAAATGACTAATTGGGAGCAGTAATATTATATAATAAAAAATAATTCTTTTTTTTAATTATATAATTTATATAATAATCAAAATTAATACTAAATCAAAATATTCAAATATTCAAATCAATTTAAATATATAATATCTCTTATATATAAATATATTCTCTGGGTGTCTCTCTCCCTGAGCCTCTCTCTTTTATATATTTAAAATGTCAATCTTGTTCATTATCAGTTCTCTGACACATGACCAGTCTTTAAAATAATCTGGCTTAAAAATACAAAGGAACAATTTTACATATGTTTCTCTAGTTATTCTTAAGAGAAAATACAACTCTAATGTTTAAGCATTGACTGCCACATACAATATGCACACACAATCTTCTGTGATATATATACATAAACAACATTGGGACTGACTTATATACAATCTTCTTCATATATGTGTATATTTGGACTGGCTTATCTTATAGTCAGAGTTTCCAAGAAAATGCTTGAGCTACTGAAAAATAGAAAGACCCTTTCTCCATAATATATATGAACATCCATACCAAATGTCACACTAGACTCTGAAAATCTGCACATCATCCGGGTGCCATAACATGGTTATGTATGGTGAAGGGCCATATCGGGTGCATTAATGGACTGATAGAAAGCTAGATATTTGTTTCCTACATGTATCATGAGATTAGGATGGACAACGATTAAATGGATTCTTATGTGTCACTGAAGATAAATGAAAAGTGTTAACACAGGTCGTGCAAGTTGTAGTGGATGTAATGAGGGCTTGCAGTCCTCCATGTCCCCTTAGTGACTCCATCCATGTTTGAAAGTTTGAAGACTTTATGTTAGATTATTAGATAATTCCCAAGTGATTAAGGTGAAATGTGAATGATTACAATGATAAATAGTTGTAGTTTTGATAATGTAAAAAAATAAATGAAAAACTCAAGGTATCATAAAAATCACAAGTGAATTCTAAATATATATAAAAAAGTAAATCAAAGTCATATGATATTGTGTGTTTGTTTTTTTGGTGTGTTGAGGATCATTTGATGGCAATAGAAGTAGAGCTGAGGATTGGGCCTCGACCTCTTGGTTTTGCATTGGGCTTGCATTTGGGTGTTTAAACCTCATCAACTGGTGGGGAGGCTATATAGCTAATAATTTGGGTAGTGTAAATGTTGATGTGATCAAATTGAAAGGAATTGAATTCTGGGTTTGAGTTCCTGTGGGGACATCAGAGGCTCTCTCTACTCGAGGGTCAAGTGGGATGCTCAACAAAATCTAGGGAGTGAATTCTTAGGTGAATTATAATTTTATCTTGGCTTTTGTCTTTTGGGATGTAGTTTTGGTTGGTATGGAATATTTAGGTTGTAAGTCTCTAGTTTTCTGTAGCTCTTTGGAGGGGGGGTATTTGCTTGAGCTCTTGAGTATAAGTTCTCTGAAGATTCAGTGGGGGGTCTAGGCCCTAAGTATAAGTCTGGAATTTTAAATGTTGGTTGAATTTATCCCCTAGTGCTTTGTAGGGTTTGGTTTGGTCTAGGTGTTTAAAATTGGGGGTTGTGAAGTAGTGGTGTGGTTGTGTCCATTGAGATACTACAAAGTCTTGGTCCTGGCTTGAATATTTGGAGGTTCAATGGTTAATGGGTTTGAATCTATGGAGGAGATAATAGCTCCTTCTCTATCAATTTCAGGTTCGAGTCTTGATTCAGGTGCAATTATTGGGGGGTATTGTGATGACCTAGCTTGTTTTTTACTTGGTTGTGTCAGTTTTGGATCTAGTATAGTATTTTATCCCTTTACGAGTAGAGGCTCACGTAGAAAGTTATGGGAATTTGGTCTTGCTTCTGCCATGGTGCTAAGACAAGGGGGGAGGAGAAAAAGGGGAGATGGTGGACATGCTCTATTAGGGAAACATGGTGCTCATTTTTTTTCCCACAATTTGGATGCCACCTCTTTCAATGTTGTCTCATCAAAAACATGTAGAGAAATCCACAAGAATGAGACAAAAGCAAGCATCGAGAGACAAATCACTTTCAGATTCGGAATTGATGGAGGAAATATTAACTTCGGTTCCTGACCATAGGCATACCAGGGCTAAGAAGAAGTAATACCTCAATTTGGTAGCTCTTCATTGGAAAATGAAGGCCTTCATTTGCTTGGCCCTAAGGGGGGGAGAGAGAGAGTATAATAATGTAAATATGTGTTATTTATCACTACAAAAAAGATATTATTGAAGTAACATAAACTTTAAATATTTTTTTCCTTGGAAATTCAAGGTAGGTCAACTCGAAGGGACCACACCCCCCGGGCCAAACTAATCCAAACCTAACCCCGAAGGCATCGAGGAGAATTAAACATGTGACCTCCCAATGGAAAAGCACTTTAGCAATAGACTCTCAACCAATTGGGCTAACCCTCGAGGCTAGCATAAATTATAAAGAATTATATATATTTGTTTAGAAATTAAACAAACTTAAAAATCAATATAGAGTTATTTTGCTTGATATAACACAATTTTACAACTCTAGTTGTAGTCCTCTACCTTTATATCATTTTCTCTTGGACTTTCACTTTCCTTCTCATCTTGCTTCGATTATTATCCTCCCTTAATTGTAATATTCAGGTGCGGGATTTTAATAAAAATTTACAATAATTTTGAAACCCTCGTTACAGAATCAAAATAACTAGAAATATCATGTGTTCACAGTAAAAACATTTAAATAACAATTTTACCAGTTACCACAATTAAATAAAGTGCATGCAACCAAAAACACTGAACATAAAATAATATATGAAACCACTTTATTTACTAATAGCTAGAAAAACAATACATTCCAATACAATTAACAATGAAGCCGTTGCTATTGGCATTCATGACTACTTAAATTGTTAAATTGAAACATTAAAGCACACTTGTGAACCCTGGATGGATCCACCAAGGAGATATCACAACAAGGGTGTTGTCTTGTGATCAAGATGGAATTGGCCATGCCAATTTCTCTACAAAATACATAATATGATAAACAAATCCAAGATACCCCAAGTGCCTTTTTCCCTTTCTCTTTTAAAGAGATAATATATCCTTCTTCAATCTTCTAGAATCTTGCTTTCTCATCACGAATACCGGGGTGTCACCAATACCATGGAAAATGCCACAGCCAATTACCACAACAAATACCACTACTAAATACCATGGTCCAATACCACACTTTTCCTGCCTTTACACAAGAAAGGTTTTCTTTTCACCTGTGGCCTAGCTTCCACGAATGTGATAAGTCCATATTGTCCACACCATGAGGGAAATCAGAAAAAGGAATATGAAAAATCCTCCCTCCCCAAGATTGCTTGTCCACAAGAAATCCACATCTGTCTACTAATCTAAATGTCAAATGCATTTGCGCACTAATGCTAATATCTTAGATGAACCAATGTGTCACCACGTGCCTCCATACCACCCTATCATGGATGGATATCTTGATGTCGAGGTCTCAGATAAACCTCATAATCATCTCCTCGTCAATAGACCGGTTATTGTGTGAACTGCCACATCTACCCAAATGCCAAGATCTCCACTAAGTTGGCCCCCTGGCTTCCATACATCTAGCACACTACACAAGGTACCAACTCAAGATCTCTCGCCATCCAATCCCATGGGAGGAATCAAATGCATGAATATATGTGCATGGATCAAACCCACCATGTTGATGTTGTCCCATGCTTAATTCATGTTACTTGGCTTGGTTAACCTACACGGTCAACCTAGAAAACTCTTCCCCCTTTCCTGTAATGTACAGAGATGGGACGATAGAGATGCAAAACATGTCAATGTATCATTGAAGAAAGTTGCTCTGCAACTCCCAATTGTAATCTTCTTGCCCTTATGCTAGGGAATTTAGACTTCCCTCTACATTAGTCAACTTGGTTGCTAACTTGGAACCTACTACCCCAAAATCCTAGAAACTAATGATCTATTGTAATATGTTGTCTCAAGGTGTCTGAGCCTCCTTATCCTTTGTCACAAGATCTATATTGGCATGCTCAAACTCTCTCTAGTGGTCTTCCTCTAAAAATATTGGTGCCTCAGTAAATGCCTCTTTATCTACTTGTACCACAATAATAATTGGCTCCAAGGATGGATGATCTACTACCTCAGTCATAATTCCAACTTCAACTTCTAATTGGTTATGAACATCATGTGTATTTTCCTCATAATACTTATGCACATCTAAGTGCTCATCTTGCAAGTTTCCTTGAATTCTCATAGAATCAACCTATTGTCAGGTGAACAACTACTAACACCCATGCTTGACTGCTTGTATTATACATTGATGTCCTCCTGGAAATATATGGACTCAATTGTACAAGATTCTACCTCATCAACACCATTAGGAAGAACTTCCTCCTTCCCTTTTCCATGCACTTCTATGTGCTTATTATGATGGTTGATTATTATCATATTATCTTGCAAGTCTCTTTTAATAACATCATGTTGTTGATCACCATATATACTTGACTAATATTCTTCATGGGTGATTTCCAATAAATCAATGGCCCCAACTATAAAAGAATCTTCATTGTCAGAAGAAATCTCATCCTGCTCTACCCCTACTGTCTCCCTCTAATCATGTAGGCATGAATGGTTAGGTTCCCAAAGTCCCTTGTAGATAAATAATATACCTTTCCTTAGCTCATTCTTGCTACTAGTTTTACACCCTTTGTTCTTGTTTTCTCCATAAATCATTGTTAGTGTTTTCTAATTCAACTACCTTTTGACTTGCTTTATGTTTTGCCTGACCAAACTATCAATTATTTCATAGGCAATAAGTATAACAATTAGTTCCTCTCCAAATGGCCAAAAATTTGGATCTTAGTGTTTTGTAGATGGCATCTTCTTTACCTAAGAATCGGGACAAAATATTTTGCAAGTTTATTTTGACGTTGTTTAGATGAGTTGTCATAATTCTAGTGCAAAATTACTAGGGCATTTGAAAGATTAAGTTGTCACATTCCATATCCAGCATGATTGTACCAAAGTTGAACTATACCATGAGATCTAAAATTTTGCGCCTACTCTTAAAGTTAGGAATCACGATGTTGTCTAAACCTTGAAGGGTTTCTACTATTAGTTGTGTGGAGTAGGAAGATTCTCTCTATGAACAGAGACAATCCCTCTAGCTTATGGGAGAGGGTCTAGCCACAAACAAGACAATCTGACATAAGTTCCCTTAGATTGAGAATGGATAATATCCTACCTCTAGTATCACTTATCCTTGTTTGATGAAGTCCTTGTGTCTTTGCTCCAACAATCAGCTCCTTAATGTCAATCAAGCACCTAAAAAAATGACAAGAAACCAAAGCACACATGATAACATACAATAGATTCAACCTATATAAGAGGCTAAGGAGTCTTAAGCTACCAAATACCATATGCAATTGATATAGGAAACAAAATATCAGTTGTATTATTATGACAAAAAGGAAAGTACAACCTTTGCCTTAGCGTTGCAGGTTTCCTTCGACGTGTCTGGGTTCCAGCACCACTATTAGTATCTCATGATTCACCTCAAACAATAGAAGTTCAAGGCTTATTCATCTTTGCTCCAAACCAAACAAACTAAAAACTTATTCTCGCTTTACAAACGCAAACTAGAAGGCTAAGGCTATCAAGAGTTGTTTAGGCTATCAAGATTTTGCGGATTATTTAAGCCCTTCCATTAGCTAGCTGAGGTTGGAATAGGAGAAGTTTATATAGCTTGAGATAGGGGACATGGATCCTCCTATGATGGGAGAGGTTTCATCCCTTCTGGTTTGTTCCATTTTAATAGGGGAAAGGAGCCCAAATAGTCTCTCTCATCTCTATCTCGACTAACAATTTACCAGACTTCCATTCACGAAGCTTCTAGACCTCGAAACTTCAACTCCATCTTTCAAAAACTTTCCAAAAGGGGGTCAATGTGAGTAATGGATAGATACAAGTGTTGAATGGCGCTAGGCTCAGTATTAAACTCTGCAAATCGGCACAGGGAAGAAACTGAGGGATAGCGCTGGTCTTTAAGACTGATTTTGAAGGAATATTATCTGGAAATGATGTAAGAGGGAAATGTTCTGTAGATGAAGAGTGATGTAAACACATGTTCTTCATGATAGGAAAACACATGAGGTTCACTATAGAGGTCCTCTAGGATCGAGAAACAGTGAGTACAGGGACAGTGACAAAATGTTTTGTAACAGATGCCCCCTAAAGCGTGAAGGTCGAACAAGAGTGAGGGGTGAAGTGCTTTACGAGTAGATGCATGGAACCAGAAATTGTCATCAGGAAACCTCCAACAAATTATAGATACATATACATCACTGAAATATTTGATAAAAGATACATGAATTATGGTATGGACACAGGGCTCCAGAAAAATATCATGTAAATGGATCTAAGGTATGGGCGTAGCCATCCAGTAAGAATGATCATATCTAACCCAAGGTATGGTTGCAACCATCCAATAATGAGAAGGATCACACATAACAAACTTATGGTATGGTCACAACCATCCATCTGAAAGAGACATGTGTATAAGCATGATCATGCCACATCGCCTCGCATCCTAGAATTTTGTAATCTGAGCCCAGGGTCTCATGCTCCAACATGACCTGATCAAAGTAAAAAATTATAACATGTGAATAGATGTGTCAAAGTCGAACACACTAGAAATTCGCTTGATTACTGGTCAATGATGTGAACCGTTAGCAAGTGCGAGAGAAACCACCAAGAATGAAAATGGTTCTGAAGGTACCAACAACACAATTCACGGAGTGTGAATAAGGAACTAAAGTCGAACACCCGTGAAGTCACTTGAGCAAATCCAATGATGAGAACCTATCGCCGAGTGTGAAGAACTTGCCATTAGGGCATGAAAGCTCTAAGCAATTGGAACGAAGTCTCTCAGCCAACTTCCCAGATAATGAGCTGAAGTCGACAGGAAGTGACCTTATCGAAGGAGTGCCATGATTTATCCCACATCATCGACGTGAGATAAGGGGATGCAATGATTATGGATGATACAAAAAATCAGGAATGAGTGTAAACTATAGAAGGATTAACTCTTGAACATATCGGCGACACAACTCCAGAGTTTAGGAGCTCTTTAGATCCATAGGATTGGAGGTCATGATGACATGGAAAAGATAAAATTAAAAGGAAAAAAGTGGATGAACCAAACCCAAAAAGTTCAATGATGAAGTGAGGATATCCCAACCTAACACGAAGAAAAAGAGTTTCATGTTCAAGAGTGACAAGTTTCCGACACAACTGGTAAATTTTCATTTTCCCCCACCATTCCTGGCAGGTACCCCAATTATTTTTTATCAAAAGCATGAAAGGGATATCATATGCTTGTAATATAAGTCCATCCTTCATATGGATTTGACTTAGTCAGATTAACAAGATCTAGGAAGGAGAAGCTCATGTCCTTCATGGTGACGAATATGATGTCATTAAATTTTAACGAGTTCGATAAAGGAAAAACTCGGTATCTTTTTCATGTTTAGAGAGTTTGAAAAAGACATGGAAAATAAAACTCCAAAAGGTCCCTTTTTGTAAAGTTGTCTCTTGAGCCCAAAAATGTAGAAAAAAATACTCGAGAGAACCTCCTAGCCATGTTTGACTAAGGTGTTGCTTTTTTGTACAATAGTCTATCTCAATCTGGAAAAGGGTTCAACTAATACTGAGTAGAAGTCAATTCATTTAGTTTAACGAGTTCGAAATGACAAGTAATCAGCAATCTTTTCATATTTTTGGAGTCTAAAAAGAGCTAAAAGATTACTCCTCCCAGAGGAACGAGTGGTAAAAAAGGATAGAAACTCGTTCCGGTAATGATGGAACTGCTCAAAACATGTATGGCCAAGAGGTTGGCTAATAAGATCACTCATCGCAGATGTTCCTTAGGAACAGTAAAAACAAACCAAATGAAGGCATATGATCGGCCAAAGAGATGGTGACGATGGAATGAAAAAACCAAGGCTCATCTGGAAAAAATCAGCTGATAAAAACAATAATCACAAGATGTGATGTGGGAATGGTTTCATTTTTACACAATCTTGAAACATGAGAAACTATGCTTGAGTATACTTGAAGATGGTTTCATTTTTCACAAGCTTGAAACAAAGATAAACTATGCTTGGATTTTGTTTCATCTTTAAACAAACTTTAAACAAAGATAAACTATGCTTGAGATAAGTTTGCATGCCCCCAACATAATGACTCAATTCGAGGTACATTGCCCCCAAGCTTCATTTCATTCAGCTAAGTGGATGGAATGAAGTTTAACTTACAAGATCAAATGAAAGACTCGACTGGGATTCTTTATGAGATCTAATCAAAGACTTGAATTGGAAGGGGATTTGTTTCGTTTTTTAATGAGCTTGACACAGGAAAAGAACCATGCTCATGACACCTTGTTTCATTTTTTAATGAGCTTGACACAAGTAAAAGAACCATGGTCATAGCCCTTGTTTCATTTTTTAAGGAGCTTAACACAAGATAAGGAACTCTTATCCAAGATCCTTTGGTCATAGACCAAAAGAGTACATGGCCTCTAAGAGGTTCTCATCAAATGGGAAAACAAAGCTTTGGAAGGGATACATGTCCAAGGATCCAAATGAAAAATTGGGTTCCAATGCCCCAGTACACAGTTTACTACATCACTGACTAGATCATCAATAGATGTGGGCATGGAATAGGTGTCCACATAATTAAACTATGGAGGGGGGTGATACTGCATGCACATAAGAACCATTTAGGGATGATGGTTGAGTGGGATATGATTCAGGACCAATTAATGTAAGTTGATCAATGATCACAACGTTTCCTTCATGCAGGAAACACATCACTCGAAAGAGGGAAGAAACAAGAGCTCCCATGACATAAACATAATCACAACCAAGGAGTAGATTAAAATCCAATGGGCCTTCGACAACCATCACGTCTATATAGACAATCTTTCCTCCCAAAGTAATAGGCAACTTAGGAAGGATCCCTAATGGCTAACTAGTTCCTCTGTTAAAATCTAACAGATTCTGGGTGATGGGGACAATTTGAGGAGATCCTAAAGCTTGCCAAGCAGTTGAGGACATAATACTAACAGATGTGCCCTCGTCTATGACTGTGATAGGTACGACCATATTGTAAGCCTACACTATAATCTAGAAAGGCACATAAGATAGAAGGCGATATCCTACCAGTCGACTCCAATCAAAATAAGTGACCAAACTACTTGGAAGGGGCATCGTAGGAACATGAGAGTTGCCTTCTAGCTTGATGGGAACAGGAGAAATTCTCTCATGCACCTCAAGAACAAGAGGATTTCCCTCCAGTTCATGCGAAACTAAAGAAACCAGAAGAACCTAAGTAGTATGAGGTTCACTCTCTATCGAAAAGGTACGGTTAACTGAAGGTGGAGTCAAGTCTACAGGTTTCTTAACCAATGATTGGTCAAGAACAGACTCACGAGACTCACTTTCAAAGAGACTGGAGTTGAACAAAGATGGATTTTGATCAATCACTTGGTCAACTAGCAAAGGATCAAGGGAAAGCTTTCAATACCTTGTCAGAAGACGAGGATGAGAAGCTGTAAGGCTTTCCAATTATTTGGAAGTTTCATCCATAAGAGGACAAAGGTGAATGGGATGATTACCTTCACACAACTTACTGGGAAATTTGACTTTTCCCTTTTTCCCATGGACCTTATTATCACTAGTTGAAGATTTATCACCAACATGATTGCCAGAGGCTAATGATAAAGGTTGATGTGAACATGTGGACCACACTTCTAAGACCTTGGGAATACCAGGAAAATTCCAAAGAAGGTGGTAACCCTTACATAACATGCAAGGGAATTTTACTTTTTGAGGTTGATTGGAAGATTTTTCTTCATTAGTTGCATCTGTAACAATGACTGCTTGGTTTCCCCCTTGCTTATTTTGCTTCTTCTTCTTCGTCTTCTTCGTCTTCTTCTTAGCTTCCTAGTTATTAGAATCCAAAATTTCACCAGGCGAAGAGGAAGAACGGGGTGAAGAAATAGGCAAAGAAGGCAAGGGGTCAACTTTAGTATCAACATGAATTTGATGTTGTTCAGGTGGAGGAGAACTTGGTTGAAAAGTATTTGGGACACTTTGAACCATTGAGGTCGAAAACAACCAAACTAGAAAACCAATGGTCAATCTAGGAAGGGACAACGTCGCCATGTAGGGAACACCAGTATTTCCAAAATAAGGAAAAGGACTAGGATTCCCATCAAAGGGGTTTCCTTGATTGGTAGACTCAGGAAATGTTGCCATTGGTATCAAGCTAAAATCTACTAAGCGTTATTTCCACAGGAAGGATGTTGTTCTGTGGTCAATTAATTTTAGAATTTGAAACAAAAACTCTGCCTTTTCATATTTTAAGAGTTGAGAAATGGATGAAAAGGTGACTCTAGTTGCTTTTGATTTGAACGAGCTCAAAAGGATAAGTGCTCGATGATCTTTTAAATTTAAAGAGTCAAAAAGACCAAAATTACTACTCATGATAATCTAGGCAAAAGGGATTACCAAGTAACCGTGAACTACAGAAAACCTCCCGGCGAATCGAAAAGTACGAGCAGGCAATCTCCCTGAATGTTGTGTTTGGTGTATCACGTTTACAAGGCATCAGACTCGGCTTCCTACGGATAAAGGTTTGCAACCTATGAGGGTCTCCCTTTATATAAACGATGGTACGGGGAGCACAAGTCCGTGATAGGACTGTATAATGTTGAAGCGACCAACAACTGCTAAGTTTTAAAGACGTTGGAACACATCTCTAGCCTAATCCACTAGTTATAAGGCATTAATGTTTCAAATTTTCCTTATATTAATTGAATATGTTTTAAAGGTTTATCTTGAAATTAAGTCTCATTTTTTAGGTCTTATTGATGTCACCTAAAAAAATCTTATGTGAAGCTATATTATATAAAACCCTTTCAATTCCATGAATGCTTACACTAATTGAGAGAAGAGAAAACAATCAATGCAACAAACAAGCAACTGAAAGTAAGATGACTCTTCACTACTTCGCTTTTCGAAACAAAACAATGAAAATTCTTTCCACTTCCTACTCTTCCTATCAGATGCACTTCAACTAGTCCTTTTAATAGTAAAAGAAGTTCATTTCATTTCAAATGCTCATGATTATGCAATTCTAGCTTTCAATGATGCTACTTAATGCACCACATCAACTAAACAAACTAGAATGATGTATTTTCTTCAATAGAATGCTAGAATGAATCTTCCACATAAACATTTGAATGAAAATTTTCAAACAACCAAACGTCAATCATATGGAAAGCATGATAAAAAGAACTCCTTTCAGACCAAATATGAAAAGATTCAATCGAAACAAACCGAGCAATTTAATCTATGCTCAGAAAAGAGAATTTCAACAAGAGAAGAGAAAATGAAACTTTTTCACTCGTTCAATTGAAAATAGAGAAATATAGATACAAGGACTAAAACATGAAATGCATGAAGCAGCAAATCACCAACTTGATTTGATGAGCATATAAGCAAATGAATGGGCAATGACCTAGATGCCCTAGGAACACAAATCATCCAGAAAACTAAAAAAATCAAGTAATGCAATATCAAACCAATCAAGCAAACAAATCAAGCTAGCAAAGCATTCTAGCCAGGCAAAAAAAAAGGCAAACAAGCCAAGAAACTAAATCTATGAGGACAAGACACACTGGCAATGATTTAAGAGAAACCCTGATTTTAAGCTACAAGAACCGGCGCGACTGTCTAACTAGCAACCAGCGACACAAGGGGTTGTGGCACAACTGCTCGAGAGGAGCTCGTGCTGGTTAGCGTTACTGTTAGAAAAATAACAATGTTGATCGAGGGATTCAAAGAAAAACAAAAAAATTCCACAAACCAAAACCATACCTCTCACTCTAAATTCAAGAATCAAAGCAATAGATAATGCAAAGTATAGATTACAAAAGAGAAAGAGTGATATGACAAAAGTCATCAAAAATCATGAAATGAAAAACAACCCAAAGAGAGGGATGGGTCCCCAGTGGAGTCACCAATTTGTGGAGTTGGAAGATTCTCTCTGCGGATAGAGACAATCTCTCTAGCTTGGAGGACAGGGTTATCCACAAATACGATAATCTAACATAAGTTCCCTTAGATTGAGAATGGATAAGATCCTACCTCTTGTATCGCTTATCCTTGTTTGATGAAGTCCTTGTGTCTTTGCTCCAGCGATCAACTCCTTAATGTCAATCAAGCACCTGAAACAAATAGACAAGAAACCAAAGCACACATAATAGCATACAATATATTCAACCTACTTAAGAGGCTAAGGAGTCTTAATCTACCAAATACCATATGTGATTGATATAGGAAACAAAATATCAGTTATATTATTATGACAAAAAGGAAAGTACAACCTTCACCTTAGTGTTACAGGTTTCCTTTGACATGTCCAGGTTCCAACACCATTTTTAGGGTCTTATGATTCACCTCAAACAATAGAATTTTGAGGCTTCTTCCTCTTTTCTCCAAACCAAACAAACTACAAACTTATTCTCCCTTTACAAGCACAAATTAGAAGGCTAAGGCTATCAAGATTTTGTAGTTTATTCAAGCCCTTCCATTAGCTAGTTGAGGTTGGAATATGAGAAGTTTATATAGCTTGAGAGAGGGGACATGGATCCTCTTATTATGGGAGAGGTTTCATCCCTTTTGGTTTGTTCCATTTTAATAGGGGAAAGGAGCCTAAATAGTCTATTTCGGCTCTATCTCGAATAACCATTTACTAGGTTTCCGTTCACAAGCTTCTAGACCTAGAATCTTCGACTCCATTTTTAAAAACTTTCCAAAAGAGGGTTGACGCGAGTAATGGATGGATACAAGCATTGATCGGCACTAGGCTCAGTGTTAAACTCTGCAAATTGGCACGAGAAGAAACTGAGGGATAGCACCAACCTTTAAAACTAAGTTTGAAGGAATATTCTCTGGAAATGATGTAAGAGGGAAATGTTCTGCAGATGAAGAGTGATGTAAATACATGTTCTTCATGATAGGAAAACACATGAGGTTCATTGTAGAGGTCCTCCAGGATCAAGGAACAAGGAGTATAGGGATAGTGAAAAAATGTTGTGTAACAAGCTGCAACATCTCCATCATAATATCATTATTGTAAGGTGGAAGTGGCAATGTTAAAGCTATGATATCCCTAATATAGGAGGTGACTGTGAGTTTGACCTCTTCACAAGGATGCTCCCAAAATTTGGGTTAGATCAGAGTAAGCATGGACAAATTGAGAACCCAATTGAGTTTCTTTCATTCTGATTGCAACAACATGGATAAACATGTGTCTAATTCCTCCAACTTATGAAGGAAAATTACCAACTTTGTTCATTGCAACTCAGAACCAAGTGTGAAGAGCTAAGTCTCTCTTCCCTATCCTTCCTTCATCTCCCACAAGTGCTTTTGTTACATAATAGCATGGACTCTTTTCAAGAAGGGTTTTCTACTCTGACTTTTTCCTTGGTCTGAGGACGTATTTCTGCCTAGAGGTACCCATCTTTTGTCCAGTTCATTAAGAGGGTTCTTGATAATTTATAGGGACTTCAAATCCCATATTCCCACATACAGGATATTGTAAGATGCCAAAGTAGGAAAATATGAAAGAATACACTAATTCTTCATAGGGAGATTACATCAAACATTTTCCATAGAAACATTATGTTAAATAGTTACCATGCAATCTGAAATAAATAAAACAACAATAGACATGCAGGTAATTTTATCAATTATTTGAGCTCAATCACTTGTTAAAATTGCGATACTTGGACTAAATTAACCCTCTTGTAGCTTATGGTTTGGCCTTTGAAATTGAATAGACCTTTGATATTTTAATATTGAACTTGTTCTCCTTTAAATTTGATTGTTGTAGGTTCACTTTGACTTTTGAGTTTAAATAGTTGTCAACAAGAAACAACACATACCAATATGATGCTTCAAACAATACTGAATAATAGAACCACATACAATGCTAATATAAGTTTGAATAACAATGAACTTAAACATTCACATTCATTTCATAGTCTAGGCACATGTATGTAGAACAAACAATGAGAATAGTGGAACCTAGTATGATTTTAGTGTATAAACTTCGACATTTTAGGAAATATAATGAGAAACCCCAACACTGTGATCTTCAAATTCAAAGGCTCCAAGATAGCTAAATGTTCGACCTTCTTTCCACAACATTCTCAGCCTCATGAATGGTCAAATGAATTATTTGTTGGCCCCACAACTCATGCCTCTGATTGGCTATGTAAACTTAGCGTATAGGAGTAAAATGTTGGGTCTTAAACCACACGTATGCACCAGCTTCACGAACAAAAGATCCATCATAGAAAATGTAGTGACATGTCCCTTCTCTAGAGGTATCTCAACTCTATTGTAGTGGGTAAATTTAGGCTTCACACTTACGTTTTCTACTAGTGCCCTAGATGGAAACTCGACCCCAAAACACATGCTATCAGAACTTATGACATCCAAATCCTGTGATCAGATCCACATAATGCTATCTCTCAATGGCTCTATGTCAAATAACAATTTGACTAGTAGACCGAAGAAATTTCAGCCTCAATTTGATTTGTTGCATAAGCAATCACTTTTTATCCATGGAAAACCTTAACAACATTGATGCACTCGACCTTTTGAACAGGGATATCTGCTTCAATTTTTAGAGAGATTCAACCCTTTTTATATGAAATTCACTTAGAACTTGGTAGAGAAAAATCACCTGTAGTTAATGTGGCCTCTTTAAATTGTAATTCGTCCTCAGTGAAACCTAGTTGAGTTAGAGAATGTGGCTTATATACGCCCTAAACTTGGCCCCTCTAAATGCACTTGATATGGCTTGCGCTTACAGTGAGTTTGGACCCTAGGAAAAGATGACTTCATCCTCAATAAAATAATGGTTACGACTACACAAAAACCCTTGATCTTCTACATCGATCAATAATTTTTCCTCAAGGAAAGCTAATGCATTAGCCCTAGTTGTGACTTCAACAAAAATGGTTGAAATTGTGGTATTTAGAGATGAATTCGAACAAGAGGAAATCCAAGGATAATTCCCATTTAGGGTAGTGGAAATGATTCATTGAAGCTTATAAGTTAAAATTATGCCCATGACCTTCATTTATTTGTTGTGTAGGAAACATTGGCTCTGAATTACACTGATTCAACCCCCTCATTAGAGAAATTTTGAGGTACAAATGGGCCTCAAAACAAAAATGTACAACGAAAATCAACTTTATAAGAATCAATATAATTGAAGATGATGATGTCAACCATGGGGGATAATTCACCATTTTTGGAGTAAAAATGTAAAATAATAAAAATAAATAAATAAATAATAATTTTTCAATTTGTATTTTTAAGTCATCTCCTTACGATTTTACTCAAATTTCGAGCGAGAGCACTCCTTGGATGTGGAATTTAATTTTTCATCCGAGTACCCATCTTGAATACTTTCGATGGAGCCTACTACACGAAAAATGAGAAATACATGAAAAGTGTGATTGCAATCACATTTTTTAATGTATTTCTCATTTTTTTGTAGTAGGATCCATATTGAACATTGGTACTCCTTGGATGTGGAATTAAATTATGCATCCAAAATGTGCTCTTTCTCGAAATTTGAGTAAAATATTAGGAAGATAAGTTGAAAATACAAGTTGAAAAAGTAGTGTTTCCTTTTTTCACTCCAAATTTTGATGAGGTAATGTAATTTTATTTTATTATTTCCACTATTATTTTATAATGTTCCTTAGGAGGACCATTTTAGACCTAAAAATATCTCTATTGTGAACCACAGGATTTTGCATGGGTGTTTGAAAAATGAAACATTGTTCCTTCTCACTATTATTGAAACATTGTTTCTCTTACTATACTCAAGACTTGACCCAACGATTTGGAGATGTGTTACAGTGAATTTGCATAAGACAATATTCAACCTTTGATGCAGAAGTAATTTGATCTTCAAACTAGATGAATTGTACCTTGATAATTTGACAATAATTTGGCCCCATTGATATAGATCTAATCATGTAGATGGTCAATTTGATCCACAGTGAGGAGCATATCTTATCTAGAAATGAAATCAATAATTTCCGACACTCCTCGGATATCGATATGATCTTGAAGATGGTAAATTTGATCTAGATTTGGAAGAAAATATGATTAATAATTTCCCACTCTTCAAATCTATCATTCAGCTTATTTCCTAAGGATGATCTCTTTCTACAAATGTGAATTAGATCCAATCTAATAATGCCTGCAAGAAAAATAAATAAACCCTCAAACTGGGTGCAGGAACACCTCCAAAAATAATCAACTGGAAAATAAGAGACCAACTAGGGTGATATCGAGTACCATAGAAGATGGAAAATGTCGGCTAGGGTGAAAATAGAGTCCACCAAAGTTACAAAAATAATTTTCAATATTGAAAATAAAAATTTGATTTGTTGACAAGAACCCTCATGTTGGCAAGATGCAGAACTCTGATACAATTGTAATATTTTGTTGCGGGATTTTTCTGAAAAATTCACAATAATTTCCAAACCCTCATTATGGAGTCAAAGTAACCAGAAATAGCATGAATTCACGATAAAAACATTTAGATAACAATTTTACCAGTTAATGGAATTAAAACAAAGTGCATGCAACAAAAAACACGGAACATAAAATAATCTGAAAAACGTAGCCACTTTATTTGTTAATATTTGGAAAAACAATACATGCCAATACAATTAACAATGAATCCCTTGATAATAGCATGCATAACTATTGATCAAATTTCTAAACTGAAACATTGAAGCACACTTTTGAACCCTAGATGGATCCACCAAGGAGATATCACCGCGGGGGTTTCGTCTTGGGATCAAGATGGAACTGGCCATGCTAAGTTCCCTACAAAATACACTATATGATAAACAAATCCAGGATACCCCAAAATCCTTTCTCCTTGTCCCTTTTAAAGAGGTAACAATTCCTTCTTTAATTTTATAGATCCTCCTCTCATGTCACGAATACCATGGTGTCACCAATACCATGTAAAATACCACAACAAATACAATTGCCAAATACCATGGTCCAATACCACACTTTTCCTTCATTTACACCGGAAAAGGTTATTTTTCTCATGTGGCTTGGCTTCCACCAATGTCGTAAATCCATCCTATCTACACCATAAGGGAAATTAGAAAAAGTAATATGACATTAACCCTATGTCTTTAACATGCATTGAACCATATGATCTTCCTCATCATGCTTGTTTTGGTTCATCCAAAAAACTATGAAATATCAAGCTGATGTAATATTGAAGAATATCCCTAATTTGTTTCTTACATCTCAAAACTCATTTAACAAGCCTCCTATGAATACAATTTTCCAATTATAAAAACCCCCTAGTTTCATTAGAAATATTATGTATGACATTTTTTTTTCATGACATTTTTCATGGCCCTTTTTATTTATACTTTGAGTATGTTAGCCTCAATACAATATCTACATGCATCTTAAAATAGTCATCATGATTACTACTTCGCATTCCTTGGAAAAGCACATCAAATTTTATTGTGCAAGCCATGCTTACATTAGATGAATATTTTTCCTCCTTCTACAATATAAAATCCATATATCTATAGCCATAGAAAATTAAAACACACACCACCCTCTATCCAAATGACTATATATGTTGGTATGTTAAAATACCCCTCTTACCCTCCTTATTATTGATCAATATATTGCTCAATCTCCTTGTCATTTTGAAACCCTAATTAAGTATAAACTAGTGTATTTACTCATGGGTGTTCCTACCATGCTTAACTTGACTTCCTCCCTAGTGATTTATGAACACTCTAGCTAATATTTTTTTCCAAAATTGCTACTTGCATAATCTTGCACTTCACATTTTTGTTATTCATGTAAATAATCATGTTTCCCCTCATCAACCTTGAACTATTGTTATCTTGATTTTATTTTAATATTACTAGTTAGAGCCCTTCCTTCTATCATTCCATCTCCCTTCACACAATGTTATCCTCTACCAGCTTCTACTTAGCTTCAGGATAGTAGATGTACTTCTTGACGGGACACCTCCTCCTAGTCATCTTCAATATCAATCTATATTATTTGACTTTCCTTTGTATTAAACCCCCTCGAAAGCTCCAAGTGTGCAAATAACCTATGTACCTCCTTAATTAACCTTGTTCACATCTTTACAAGTTCTACAACTATCTCTTATGATTCACATGCCTCTGTACTATTCCATATTAGCGTCTTTGGATTATGTTGAGAATGAAATGAAGATAGAAATGAAAGAAAAAATAACTTAAATATGTTGCAAAAAGCATAATCATATAGTGAAACACAAACACTTCTAATAAGTGAATAGTGAAAACATTGCAATATACAAAGACATACAATGTGGATAGAATGACAGTAGCCTATCTCTAAAAAGAGACGTATCTTCTATGCTTATTTAGAAAAATGTCATAATAAGAGGCTAAAAATATATTTTATAAAGGCCAACCAATCCCTATGAGGAAAAAAACCTTAATATGCAAGAATCCTAACCCTAGGACAAATTTAGAATTGAGCGAGAATGTTGATTTAAAAGAATTTGAGTTGTCCAAAAACAAGGGCACCCTTTCCAAGGCCGTAAATTTTAGATTATCTTTCTATTTTGTCTTTCTTATCTTACTAAAAAGAAAATTAAAAGGTTGAGTTAGGTACTATATTTGGGGTGAACAAATGTGATTTCTGGGTAGTTTCAGGAGGTATTCCCTAGTTGCACAAGTTAAAATCACAAAAAAAGAAAATTAAATAAAATTTTAAATTTAATTTAAGTTAAAACTAAAAGGAAGAAAATTAAGTTTAATTTTAAATTTACTTTATAAAGAGACGTGCATCATTGGGGTAACCTAATATCACTACAAAAAGTCACCTAAGCTTCTCATTTATACACACTCATCCTACACTCATCACACACTTGTCACACATATTTCTCTCTCAAACATATGGGGTAATCTAAAGAAGAGATTGAAGTTTCTAAGAAGTTGATTTTTTTTATGTGTAATTACTTAATGATATTCATATATCATTGAAAGTAATTATCAGATGTAGAAAATTGTGCATTTATAATTAGCACTTGAAAAATCAAGAGCAATAAGATCTTGCAAGGAAAAATACTTCTTAAATTTTTGGATTGTTACAATCTTTATGTAACAACGTATTTACTTTTTACTCCTACCTAAATTTATACAAAGAATTCTATAAATTATGGTGGACAGTAAATTTGTTTAAATACTATAATATAAAGAATGTAATCCATGTTTATTTTTTACTTCTAAATTTATGCAAAGAATCACATACAAATGTTAATGTGCGTAGAAATTTAACCTCGTGGCACTAATGAGTAAATTGTTAAAGAATATGTTTGGGGTGAATAACTACATAGATCCACCAGTGTTCACAAAGAAATAACCTAGGAAATTTAAAGGGCATCTAGGAGGATTCTCTCGGGATCAAGCAATGATGTAAGATAGGTCCAAGAAGTTTGGAACATTCTAGTGCGACTTGAAGTTGGATCTATTGGTCGCTTGGATAAGATGAAGTATTCATGATTAATTGATATCATAGAATATGGTTGAACTAAGTTGTAGAAAGTAGAGTAGAAATACTAATATAAGGGCTAAGGTTCAGGCCTTGTTGAGAAGTTTTAGGAACAATGTTTAAAGATACTCTAGATCCAAAGGGAGCTAAGGAGAAAGGTTTCCAATATGTGATTCATAAGGTGTTGAAGAAATTCTTAAGGTTTGTAAACCATAGAAGACTATAAGTCTTAGATAAGAAATCCCTAGGTTTGTTGATAAAACCCTAGATCTAGACCTAGATCGACATTTTAGTTGAATGAAGAAACCCTACCTCATTAATAAAAGGAAAGGAATGAAACATGTTGATAATGAGGAAAAGGAAGAAAGTTTCTAGCTTGATGAGATTGTAATGCTTCCAGTAAGAAAGCAAGAATCAGGGGGGAGTTGAAAATTCCCTACAATCCACAAATTAAAAGGACCTCCTAATGAGGGTTGCAGGTACATTGTGAAGGCCACCAAGGCTCTAGTAGCAAATGGAAGCATCGGGAAAAACGAAGCAAAGTTTATGAAAAGATGGTTCTCCCAGGGTGGAGCACAAACTTAGTTAGATATATTTGTGTTGAAGAGGGATAAATGGAACAAGACATTTAAAACCATGCCAAATGACTAAAAGAGCTTCTTGTTCAGAGGGAACAGATAGTTAAGTAGAGTGGAATGATGCAAACTATTGAATATTGAAAGGGTCTCTCATGATGATGAGCAGTAGAAGGCTCCCAAGGATGTAGATTCAAGTCCTTTGGTACCTGTAGAACATCCTTCAGATCACGAGAAAAATCCAGAAGGGTCCATTGAGCCAGTGGAACCACTTAGGGTCAATGTTCCAGAATCCAAGAAGAGGTTGACATGGATTTGAAGTATATTAAAGGATGTAAAGGGACATACATATCCTCATGGACCTTGAGGGAAACAAAATATCCTAAGAAGTACCCAGGATATGCAGAAGTGATGAGTATCATCATTGATTCTAAGCCATCTAACTATAAGGAGGCAGCAGGCCAACATGTTTCGAAGGATGCCATGATGAAAGAATATTAGTCCATCTTGAAGAATGATGTGTAGGAAATTGTGTTGAGACATGAGGGGAAGTCACCGGTGACTTCCAAGTTGATCTATAAATGTTAATGTGTGGAGATATTTAACCTCATGGCACTAATGAGTAAAATTTTAAAGAATATTTTTTGGGTGAATAACGACATAGATCCACCAGTGTTCATGAGAAATTAACCTAAGAGATTTAAAGGGAATCTTATAGGATTCTCCCAGGATTAAGTAATGATGTAAGATAGGGCCAAGAATTTTGGAGCATGCTAGTGCCACTTGAAGTTGGAACAATTGGTAGATTGGCTAAGATGAAGTATTCATGATTAATTGATAAAATGGAATAATATGGTTGAACTAAGTTGTAGAAAGAAGAATAGCAAGACTAAGATAAGGGTTCATGTTTAGGCCTTGTTGGAATTTTTAGGAACAAAAGTGAAATATACTCTAGAGACAAAGGGAGCTAAGGAGAAAGGTTTCCAATGATGTGATTCATAGGGTGTTGATGAAAGTATTAGGGATTATAAACTATAGAAGACAAGAAGTCTTAAATAATAAAAACCTAGGGTTTGTGTATAAAAACTAAACCTAGATCGATTTTTATGTTGAATTAAGAAACCCTATCTCATGCCTAAAATGAAAGGAACATAACATGTTTATGGTGAGGAAAAGGATGAACATTTCTAGCTTTATGAGATTGCAATTCTTCCTATAATAAAGCAGGAATTGAGAGGGAGTTGATAATTCCCTACAATCCTTAGATTAAAAGGACCTCCTAATTAGTGTTTCAGGTACATTATGAAGGTTTCCAAGGTTTTGGTAGAGAATGGAAGCATCGAGAAGAACGAAGCAAATTTTATGACTATAGGATTCTTTTGGGGTGGAGCACAAACTTAGATAGATATTTGTGTTCAACATGGAGAAATAGAAAAAGACATCTAAAGCCATTCCAAATGATTAGAAGACATTCTAGTTCAGAGGGAGCATCCAATTAGGTAGAGTAGGATGATGCAGCCTATTGAATATCAAAAGGGTGTCTCATGATGATGAAGAGAAGAAGGCTCCCAAGGATGTAGATTCAAGTCCTTCGGTACCTATAGAACATCCTTCAGATCATGAGAAAAATCCAGAAGGGTCCATTGAGCTAGTGGAACCACTTAGGGTAAATGTTCCAGAATCCAAGAAGAGCTTGACATGGATTTGAAGTGTATTAAAGGATATAAAGGGATATACATATCCTTGTGGAATCTTCAGGGAAACAAAACATCCTAAGAAGTACCAAGGATATGCAGAAGTGATGAGTAACACCATTGATTCTAAGCCATCCAACTATAAGGAGGTAGTAGGTCGGCATGTTTGGAAGGATTCCATGATGTAAGAATATAAGTCCATCATGAAGAATGATGTATAGGAAATTGTGTTGAGACATGAGGGGAAGTCAGCAGTGACTTCCAAGTTGATATACAAGATCTAACATGTAGCACATCGCATTATAGCCTAAGTACAAAGTGAGATTCATGAAAAGTATGTTATCCCGTAAATAGGGAGAAGACTGTGACAAAAATTTGTTCCAATTGTTAGGTACCTTGGGTTTTTATGAGATTGTAATCTTGTTGATGACTTATTCTAACAGAAAGGAAGCAACAATGGTAAAAACATTTGCTTCCGTGACAGAGGGAGCAACCATAATCACAATAGGAAGCATTACTTTAGTTTCATAGGAAGATGACCTCAGGATTCGAGATAAAGGATCTAGATTTGATGCATTACTTCCTTGGTCAAGGGAAGTATACTATTGAGATCCTTCAAATGATGAACTGCAATATTTTCAAACTAGATGCTTAGAGACAGGAGATATATAACAACAATATGCTCTTTGTGAGTGGACCATGCAAGACATCATATGTGGTGTAGTTACTAGGAAATAAAAGTGGTAAAGGGAGTGGCTAGAATTGCCACAATAGAATCTATTTCAATGTCAAAGAGAGCACCCATCAAGGTGACTGGAAATAAATTGTTGTGATGGATATAGTAAACGAAGCCATTTGTTTATGGTTGTGTCAACGGATGCGACACAACATGTGTTGAGGTATGGTATGATATAGTTGTATATGGGTTGAGATGTGTCTCAAATAATGAAGTGTAACTGTTGGGATATACAAATTATAGTTGAGTAGGGAGAGTCAAAGACAGGAAGAACACATCAATATGTTACTTCAATTTGATCTCTATAGGTAGTAGAGATCTATCACACTCAACATTATAGAGACTTAAGTATATTGCATTTAGTGTAGTGAGTTGTGAAGAATTGTGGCTTCAAAAGTTAATCATAGGATTGTTTGACAAGGTGCAAGAGATGACCATAGTGACATTTTGAAGAACATTGAGATCAAGTACCAAGAAATGGTACAAAAGGGAGTAGTGTGGCTTCGATATTTTTCTTCAGATGAATAAGATGTTGACATTCTCACAAAAGCCTTTGTCTCAAGGCGAAGTTTGTATACTTTAGGGACAAGCTCAGAGTGATTAAGAATGTTTCCCTTAGTTAGAGGGAGTGTTTATGTCGTAGCATCAAGGGAATTCTTTCTCCCTAGTTAAATATTATTGACAAGTAAAGGGTATTGACTAAGGGCCATGTAATTTGTCTAGTGAGATTGACCCAGGTAGCATCAAGGCCTAGAGAGTTTCCCCGGTTAGGGGTTACCTAACCATATTTCCAAGGGTTACTTGGTTAGTGGGTTAAGTGAGTGCCTTATAGCATCAGGCAGGTGGTTTACCATTCAATAATGTGTGACAACATGTAGGGATAAGAATTGGCCCAGGGTTTCACCATTGTATTCCCAAGTAATTACTTGGTTGATTGGTGACCCAAGGATTAGTTTTTGTTTTCACTCTTGCCAAGGGGTTACCAGACCATATTACCAAAGGTTATTTGGCTAGTGGGTGACTAGTTCCTTTATATGATGTTGAAGTGGGATGATTTCCACATGGTTTTGGAATTGAACATAAAGTGGATGGATTCATCAACATAGCTAGGCTCATTCAAATTTTTCTTAGGATGGATAAATTTTTCAACAAAAAAATAAATTTGCATAAGTTAAAGCGAATATCTCCCTAATTAAGAGGGAGTATTTATTTTTAGGTAGACGCGAGAGATGTTCCCTAGCCACACAAGTATGATCACAAGTAGACTTGTTGGGCTTGATATTATTATTGATGGATATATGATGAGTGTTGTTTGATATTGTTATTTTATGACTTGTTTCTTACCAGACTAGAAGGCCTCGAATGACAAAGGAAGTAGTAGTGGCAGGAGGACTTGTTTCCCTAATAGAGGGAGTAGTCAAGCCCTGCTTCAGTGTCAAGAGAGTTGACATATGAGTTTGAGATGAAGGATAATTGGTTGGGTACATTAATTCTTGGGACTAGAAATGTGAAATAATTTGGATGAGATATTCTTGGGTCAAATGAATCATATTATTGTTATCCTTCAAATATTCGAGATAATGGACAACTAGACCATGGCGACTCCCATTGTAACCAATTTTCAGCGAAGTTGATATTTAAGGAAGTCAAGTTGAATACATCCCTAGCTAAGAGGAAGTGTTTATTTTTGGATAGTTGCAGGAGGTATTCCCAAACTACACAAGTTAAAATCAAAAGAAAGAAAATTTAATTTAATTTAAGTAAAAATTAAAAATAATAATAATAATTATTTGATTTAGAAAGAAACATGTATATTTGGGGAAACCTAATATCACTCTAAAAAGTCACTTGAACTTATCATTTACACACACTCATCCTACACATGTCACACACTTCTCACACACATATTTCTCTCTCCCATACATAAACTTGTTGTATGGGGGATGATATTAGTTTTTAAAAAATTCAGAAAGGATTATTCTAATGGTTTGAGTAATTGAGAATTGAATTTAATACTTACATAGTACCTCGAAAAACCAATATTTAGTTGATTTTATTTGATTAGTTGCATGCGCGAAGTATATAATAATATATTTAACAAGAATACATACTTTGGGACTATTTCTAATCAACTATGAGAGGGAAATAACTAATGATATTTCCTAAATAGTTACAATGAAGAAGAGTAAACGTAAGTTATGACTACCTCAACATTATAAATTAAACTGAAATAAGATAAGGAAGATATTTTTCCTAAGATTGAATTTAAACATATTTAATTGAGAAATTATTGAGAGTCTTCTATAACGAAACATAGTCAATAAATTTGAGAAAGAAAATGTGGGAAATATATGTACATGTCATATTGTGGTAAAAAATAAAACCTTGTGTGTGAGTCTAAATGGAGAAAGGATTAGATTGTTAATATAAAATAACGAGTGAAGCTTAAGTGTGTGTCTCATTATTTTAAATTAACAATTTAATTCTTTCTCCATTTAGAAGAAAAAAAGAACCTTACAGAAGAAATATGGATCCATCCCCCAAATTATAACTCACTATTAGAGATGGAGATTAATAAGTTGCAATAAATTTATTTAGAAATTATCAGTATGAGCTTATGATCTTTTGGCGAATCTAGTACTTAATTAGTGAATACTATACTTCAAAATAATTATGAGAGATGAATATAGTAATATTGTAAGTTAAACATGGTATACACAGTCCACCTTAACCATAAGTTGAGAAAATGGAAGTATCTTAAAAACCTCTAAACATAGTGGAAAATAAATAAATTAGGTAGTGAGGAAATTCTCATCGGAAAATAGTAAACATTTGTGGGTAATTAGAAAACATGGAATGCTTTTATTATTCCTAAGACCTAAAAAGATTTGATCATTTTCTTTGGGTCTTGTACAGTGATTTCATTGGCTATAGTAAATTTATATTTACTTATATATAGTAATGCACTTGTATTAATTTAGATAATTTTTGAAATAATGCTATATTGGTTTTAGATATATTGAAATTTTGAATAGAATATGATATCGTGGAAAATATATGGAGTATCATAGAGAACTTATGGAATGTAAGTCCAAGACTTTAGAGGGACAATAAAATCCATAATTATGTTGAATAGATATATAGAAGTATTGTAAGAGGTAATGTGAATTATTATTTTATCTCTATGTTAGGTTGTTAAGAAAAAAGAACAAGATATTACACCTTATGACCAAGAAATTTTTAGTCTCTTTTATTAAGTCGTAGCATGTTAATATCATTCAAATATATTAGAAACCAGTTAACGAATTCAATTACATGCATTCAGTAGAGCTACTAGAGAAAGTAAGCATTCATGACAATATTAACTATATATAATAGTCATATAATACACTATCAAGAAGTAAATTATATGTGTGTTACTGTAAGCACAATGCAACAATACAAACATAATAACAAATGTGAAATGAATATTTAAACCATGTGTGTGTGTGTGTGTGTGTCTATATATATATATATATATATATATATATATATATATATATTTTATCACTTTTACATATATATGAGAATGTCAAAATTTCCTTAAAACATAGGCTTTCATCTTGTAGTTTTGTATAATTGTAAATCAATAAATGATGTGAATAGCCTAGAACTTAATAGAATATAACAAGTCCATAGGAAATCATGTAGCCATTAAAAGCTTCACATACATCCCAAACATAAGTATGAAGGACCACTAACCTAAGAAATGAGCAAAGAAGCCTCTCAATCTAGCACGTAGAGGAGAACTATTGAAGACACATAAGCCTGGCATAAGCACAATATTGATGATTCATACCTGTGATAAGAAAAACTCTGAGATGAAATTAGAACAAACTAGAGTCCCAAAGTATAAACTAAACATATAATGAATGCAATTATATTTCAAAGAGAAAAGAGTGATTGTTTACCAGGGTTATAGAGCACAATGTCCTCCAATGATGTATCCCTGTAAAATCTATAAAAACCCAAATTATTAGAGGAAAATGAAGATGGAATTAAATAGAATATAAAAGAAATGTAGGAGAATGATTTGGAACTTTTCCATAAACAACTATAGAGAAGCGGGTAATAAATATTCAAGGTTGATATCCAACCTTAGATACCTTCATGAAAGCTGAGAATACTCTTGTGATAGTCATTAAGGGTATGTCCAAGAGCAAGAGCATAACTATAAAAACGTAACGAGGTTACAGGTTGTGACTAAAAGCAATAATTTCGAGCAACCTAAACAATGCATAAGGAATTCAATCCAATTTTCGAAAGAAGGAGTTCAATCTAAAATATAATGATGAAATGTCAGTGGATCCATCACTTACCAATATGCTATAAAAACCCCAATTCATGTAAGATTCAAAGCATACTTTAGCCGCACCAACATCTATCCACAGTGAACAAGAAAAGTTGTAAAAACCCACAAGACGGTATGGAATATATGAACTCCAAAGAATATAAAATTTCAATAGAGATGAATTAAAATAAGTAAGAAAGGTGAGTGCCTTTGTGGCCATTATAGCTAAAAAGGATTCGAACATATATTTTCACAGAACCTTAGAGTACCTACAAAAACTTTAGAAAATATTGCAGAGTTAAATAAAGAAAACCTTTAAGAAAAAAAGAGAATTGACAATGTACCCTATAATTACAAATTGGATAGACAATGAGAGATGGATGATTTCCTATGGGCAAATAAATCCATTCAACTAATGTGGAATGAGATGATGGCATCAAGAAGAGACCTAGAAGGTATACCAACATAGAGCGACATCTGGCCGCTGAAATAAAGGCCACATTCACAAATGCGACCAAGGTTAGGGTTTTCCACTCTTTTGAAAAACCAAATTTAGTCTCGCTTGTCCAATCATCACAGTAAATCACAACTATTCATGGTGGGTGGAGCAGAATAGTCATGTGTAGTCATATGGGTAGGGCCAATGTGGCCTATGCTAAGTGGGGCACATGCACATTAATAGAATATGACTCCATTTGTAGAGCGCATGTAGGAAGAAATATGTATGGTTAGGTTATGTAACCTAGGAACTCAATTTAAATGAATATGAAATTTATAAACCATGATTTGGTTATCAAATAAGGGTTTAAATGCTTAAAATAGCTATGCACCACAAATAAATTGTGAAGTGAACTATTCTACTTTATGGTTCGCAAGAGCGCCACATATCATGTTGATAAGGGTCAAATAAAGGATGATATGAGGAAAGGACCAAATGAAGAGTTTTCATTCCTTCTAGAGATATTTCATAATGATAACAAAATGGAGTTAAGAACAGACAAGGATTATAACCCTAGAGACATATGTAAATTATAGTCTTAGTGGCCATGTTAATTCACTTTAATTATTGAAATGTGTATACAAAATGCCAAAGTAATGGTAGGAACAAAGATATATTTATTAATTCTATCATAAAGAAGAAGAAAAATTGGTATGTACGAGGAGGTATGTTACATTTGGTATCAAAGTTGTAGGTTCAAAATTTAGGCCTAAGGGTCAAACCGCAATGAAAATTATTTTACAGAAAATGTTATGTTTAAGAAATCTAATTTTTATTTCTTGTAATGATGTATAGTAGTAAGAAAAAAGAGAATACAATATGGCAGAACCTTTTTCTAGATTTCCTGGTGGAGGAGAAAAAATTTGGGTTCAATTGGGAGAGGAAAATGCATCTCCAACAACCTAGTTTCTGGATATTGTAAGAGATTTGGGACAAGAATCGTCTAGCATCAGGGATCGCCATGAAATCTTGTTGAAATCAAGTGAAGAGTAGGAGAAGCTCATAAAATAATTGATTGAAAAGTAAATACGAAAATCTCTAGATACAAAGGTAGAAGGGAGTAGAGAAGACCCTTTACAGCGGAAAACTATGGGAATGAACCTGATAAGTCTAAACATAAATATGAAAAATATAAAAGTGAAGAAGGCTCTAATAAAAAATCTCCAAAACCCACTAAATTAAGAAAGAAAAATAAAACAAAACTCCAATCAGAGTTCAAAATGATAATACCACCTACCTTTGACAGAGAAAAAGAAGAAGATGCAAAAGCCTAGTTGTTGAACATCATATAATATTTTCATGTATATGAATATTCCAGTTATCTCAAGGCTAGACTGGTAGTATATAAATTACAAGGAAACACTACATTATGGTGGGAAGAAGAAAAAATAGTGCACAATATCAATGAAAAGATAGTCAACTAGAAAGAATTTCAGAAACAATTCAAAGCAAATACCTAACTGAAATATATTATAATGTTTGAGCTGAAGAAATTCATAAGTTGAGTTTAGGGTAGCTAAGTATGGATGAGTTTTTAGAAAAATTTGCAAACCTATTAACATATGTTCCATACATTAAAGAAGAAAAACTGAAGGTGCATTGAATTTTGAATGGCCTTCCACTCTCATACAAATAAAGGATTGAATTTGATAATCCAAAGACCACAAATGAAGCTATAAGAAAAGAAAGGATTTGTTAAAAAAAAATTAAACAGAAGATTGAAGCCTTAAAATCCTGGTCTAACAAAGAGAAAAATAAATTTGAAATTGGAATTAAGAAGCCAAACTCTTTTATTCTGAATAAGTTTGGAAGAGACCATCAACAAAAAAGGTTCAACCAGAATAACCAGCCACACCCTACACAGTCTCGAATTGGTTCCAAAAAAATTGATCTGAACACAAAAGGGATGAATAGCTGAACAAAAAGAGAACCTCTAAAATGTTGGGGCTGTGGAGAACCCCATCTATCAAGGAACTTTCCACATAACACCATACTAGTTCAAGCATTACAAATTTTATAAGATACAACTATAGTAAATGACATAGACAAAATTATCTGAAAACTATTGTTTCTCTAGAAGAAAGACAGGCTGAACATGAGTCAACTATGATTGAAATTGAAGGTATTGTACTAGTCTAGCCTATATCTATTTTAGTAGATCTAGGACCTAGTTTTAGTTATGTCAATCCACAGGTTGTGGAAAATGAAAATTGAACGTTGTCAAATTTTAATATTCATGGTTAGTTCGGATAACTACAAGCACAAAAGGAAAATTAATTAATTGGATAAAGCAGTGTCTTGTACAACTAAATGGATGTAAAACATAATTAAATATAAAGATAATACTTTTAGGTTCCTATGACTTGCTGATAGGAATGGACTCATTGGAGAAAAATATATTTGTAATAAATTGTTTAGAAAAAAATATTATTGATGTAACTGAAGAAGGAAATGTGCAATTAATTAATGGCATACCTAGGCCTACCTCCATCGGAAAAAATTCAGCCTTGTAGCTGAAAAGATGTGCCTAAAAGGGTTGTAAACTATTTGTTGATAAAGTAAAAGAAGACACACACAAAACAAATGATTAAAAAAAAGAGGATCTAGCTATAATTAGAGAATTTAAGGATGTCTTCCCCAAAGTGATTCCGATATTACCACCAAGAAGAGACATAGAATTTAAAATTGACCTAGTTTTGACGGTGTTGGACATGCCAACATTCAAGGGATCTCCCCGGTATGAAGTCCCAACTAGACCTCACACGGTTTGTTGTAGGAGTCCCATCCGGTATGATGGCCCAGTTGCCATTATCGTGAAGATATGCCTTAGCTCTTGCTTGTCAGCACATGAGAGTGGTATACTTAGTCTTCAAATAGCAAGGTTCATGTGCTTGGTGAGTGCTTAGTGTAAATTGTTTCTAAGTTGTTTCACTACGGAGGGAGAGGGTGAGAGTGAGTCTCAAGTCGAAAGGGAATATTCCCAACTCTGTTAGAGACACACAACACAGCGGGACATACACAGCTTCCAGCGAAGTAGTCCACATGTATGTGGCAGTCACAAACACAAAGTGAACAGATAGCATGTATAACACCTAGAGGAATAGTCCACACGAGTGTGATAGTCGTTATAACAAGTCTACAAGAATGAAATTGTCAAGTGTCTAACAGAATAATCCACATGGGCGAGACAAAATTAACAACTGATACAACAAATTTCCAAAAGAATATGTACTAAAACAACTGAAATAGTTTAACTATCTTAATACATGTTAAAGTATCATGCATTACAAGCATCCAAAGAACAGCCTTACAAATGAATACAATACATGTGTGAAAATGTGCTAGCATGTTAACAAGCTTCTGAATTAAGTGAAAGTTCCAAGACACATTCATACACCATACATCCCTAACCCTGATAGCGGGGAATTGGAGCCACTGCTCGCTCCTCAAAGTAAATACTATAGAATCTCAAGTTTATGTTGGAGGAGCCAATGTGAAAAGTCCTTTGCATGTAGAAATGAAGGGTATATATAGCCAAGGGTGAAACTGACCCTTGTGACTATTTGAATTCCCTCATGACTGTTAGACTTACATGACTCTTTGACTTCATTCTTAGGTCTCTTGGGCTTCCATGTTACATTACATTGATTACACAGTTATGACCTAAAATAGTGATGTGGCTGAGGAACTCATGACATAACTCGACATGACACTGCTATTATGCACATGCTAGTTGTGATGTTCATGTCAAGTTGTTGTGTTGTTGAGTGATGAGTCTGCTTGTGGTGTACCATAGCTTCCCCTCTGCATGGAAAAGTGTGTGGAGTCTTCAATGGTATTGGTGTTTGCTTGATGGTTCATGCATGTGGACATGTCTCCTTCGCTTGCTACTTGGTATGCTTCATATGTTTGACCAACTGTGAGCAAGTCTTCCAGCATGCACTCCTTATTCATCCCATTCATCATCGCACCATGTCTCATCCATGTACCTATTTCTACAATCACTCATTATGAGATTACATCAAATCCAAAAATCCCCTAGTCTACCATGATGCATTGTCTTTCGTTTTCAGGTGCAGTTGACCAAGAGAGAGGAAAAGGCTATGAAACTGCACAAAGCACATTTTAGGCCAGGATACGAGGCTCCCAGACACTGTCTGAAAAACTACGCAGATGTCACTAAGAGGCTGGGTTGAGTAGTTCAGGAAAATAATGACATCTATGAGATTTGGCTCATCTTGGCGGAAAAATTGCACAATTTTTCTAGGGAAGGCAGTGTGGGCAACAGGAGGCACTGCCAGTGAAAACTTTATAGATTTCTAGAGGAAACCGGGAGTGGGTTGTTGGAGTCTGTTGCCCAAAAATGCATAGATCTAGGAGGCAGTCATGCAGGACATGTCTGCATAGTTTTTTGGATGAGTGGGATGTTGATCAACTCGTGGGAATTCCAAGGAAACTGCACAATTTTCAGGAGGAGCAACAGGTCGGCCAGTAGGGGGACTGACTGACAAAAACTACACAATTTTATGAGATAGTGTAGTGATAGGCAGCGCGTGCTTGTCCCTCTTGTCTGTGTAATTTCTTCAATCAGTATAGGAAAGCAAGCTTACACCTTCTGTGAAACTTTTGGGAGGAGTGAAGCCTGGAGTCACTGCCTAGTCAAATTCTCCAGTTGACCAGAGGGAGGCTTGATGTATAGGCTTATGGGAAGTGCAAATTGAGATAACTTCTTGGGAAAATTTTGTCCTGCTCTGGGTGACAGTCAGCCAACTAGATTCAAATATTTCTGAGTGCAGACTACCTGGGAGGTATCCTCATGCTCTGTGCAATTCTGGGAAATAGTGCTTGGTCACTGAGGACTGAGACTACACTTTGCAGCTTAGTGGAGATCGAGCTGATGGAGGGTGGTCCGGTCGACAGATCTTTGGCAAAATGGTTAAGTGTGTGAGGGAGCGAGCACGTGTATACATAAACTTGTAAACACACACTGAACATGACTTGACGACAAGACACCCCTAACCAACAAGACAACATGTGCTCAGTTTGACTGAATACGAAACTGTCTAATGGTGAAAATGACAAGTGCGACACTTCAGATAGACCTTCGGGAGACCGTTTCTACACTTGTGTGAAAATTCTTACAACATCATGTGTGAGTGTGATATATGTTTACATAGCGAACAAAATTCATACATAAACCTTCAACATCAGCAAAACAAGGTCGCAAGCATGACATAGCGATCAATATGCTGAAGATGATAGTTGGTCAAACAAGCGAAAAGGAAGCAAGACATGTAGAGGAAACAAATGAAATGACTTTTTGGTGTCTGCTCACAAGCATGTTACTGAAGACATGATGATATGACAATGAGAAGAAGTCTTGCAAACTCAGCTAAGAGATTTACTTCTAAAGGTTTTCTTTACTTACCATGCTTACCCTCAAGATGATCATGCATCCAACAGAGTTTGCAAGTGGTCCTCATCTTTTGCGATAACTTGGTTTCTTGGTTCTTCTCCTCAAACCCTTGGGAGTGATCTTATCATGTTACCTTTTTCCTATAGTCACTAAGAGGTGGATCAGCGTTGTTTCAGTGGCCAGTGATTGTTGCCAGAATGAGGCCCTCAGAGGCCTAACTACGTAGTTTCTGAATGCAAGACAGACAGGGAATCTTGGACAATAGTATGCAATTTTGAGGCATAACACATTGTTGTGGGGTGGGGGTCTTAGGAGGAAACCTCTGCACAATTTCTAAGCCTTGGCTACCTGACTGCTTTGCACATTTCTGGAGAGAAGTGTTGGCTACCTGACTGCTCTGCGCATTTCTGGAGAGTAGTGTTGGCTAGGGTCTCTGTGTACTGTGGGGTTTCAGTAGGTAAGGGAGGAAGCTTGATGGTTGTAGAAACAAAGCACACAATCCCAAGAAGCTAGATGAGGCTAAGTTGTTTGGGAAGTAGCTAAGTGTGATATCAATGACATAGATGTAAAGCAATGATAGGACTTGACTCTGATCACACATGAACACTTAATGATGCAACATAGACCACCCAGAATGTATAAAACATTCTTTTCTTGATGCAGCAACCTTCATGACAAGAGTGTGTGAAGTGAGTGTGAAACATGTCTATGTCATGATAGCAACTCACACGCGCATGCTTTCCCTTGAAGCAAAATGACATTCCCTTTACATGAAAGAAAACAATCCCTATGCCCAAATATGACACACGTTGCATAAAGATGAGAACATGGATAGCTAATAAGACCAAGGAGGGGTGAGCTTGAGATCATCAGCCTACAAACAAGTGACCAAGGATGATTGATTGCAAGATCTAATGTAGGCTCCAAAATTTTCATGCGAGCAAAAATTTTGGAGGGTTGTTGTAGCCACTACAACATTCGTGACGCACTGGTATAACTCTAGCTCTCTATATGGACCTTGTTTCATGAAAATCGAGTCTAACCCTTATGGAAGTATTGTTTGATTCTTTGATCATGATGGCTTCTACACTAGCTTGTGTGAAAGATGTAGTCCTTGCCATTCTCTTGGTTGGTTAGCACACATTCCAAGCCAAGTCAAGTTAGTTGTTTCGATTGGGAATGAGGGGAATATTGATGCACAAGTAATATAGCTATTAGAGTTTAAGTTTCATCTCTGGTGTTTCTCTGCTGCTAGCGGGCTTGGACAGTACCTCGGCAGGGTCACGTAGGAACACAAGCATCGCTCCATTGCCAACAATCCTGGCCAATACCATGGCAGAGTTACTTGCATCACCTCCCTATGCAGGAAGCCTTCCTCTTCTTTTTCATTATTCATTTTCATTTTTTATTTTTATTTTTTCAAATAACTGTGCATAGGAACTTATTTATTTCAATAGGCAGAAGAGGGATCCCGACTTATTGAGAGCAGAAGTGGTTGTTCCTTCAGAGAGGTATGTTATATATACCGTTGACATAGTTGTTAAGGTTTTCCCCTCACCTTAATCTACTTGACTGAGCTGACAAGGGCTAACCCAAAAGAACTGATCAAAGTAGGTGGTACTAGTTAAAAGTTCAAGCATTATGTTTTCATTGAGACTCGCTCTAAGAAGAATGTATTTTTCCATCAAGGCATCATCGAATGAAGACAAAAATCTCTTCATAAAGAGAGGGGACACCAGATAACCAAATGTTGATAGTTGTACAATTTCTCTTAGATTTTATTGGCTTGTCTCGAGAGCCAACATGGCTTCATGTAAGGCTAACCTATGGACACGAGCAAGCAAAGAAATCAAAAAATAAAAATAAAAAGTAAAGAGAAATTAAAACAAGTAAGCAGATAAAGAAAGAAAACAAACCAAACCATGTTAGGAAAAAAATAAACATGCAAATTAAGAAGCAAAGCAAAGAAAGAAAGAAAACACTACTCCTACTCTTACGCTAAGCAGTGCATGGGCCTATTCACATGAAGTGATATTTCCAATGCAGCCATTGGGGCGCTGGCAGGACCATGTTGGCGAAGGCATGGTAAACATGAAAGATATGCATGTAAACCAGTGAACAAGAAAGATAGATGAGTAAAGACCAATACGCTCTAAGTTATAAAACATCCACAGAAAATAAAAGAGTGAATGCACAAAACAAAAATTTGGTAGATGTACCATGGTGTTGTGATGCACTGCGTGCAGATGGTAAACATACACACTCTTTGGACTATGACATATCAGTGAAAACGAGAAAGACAAACAACTTATGCTTTACAAACGTGCTCGTTATGTATGATTCCTCCGAGGCATGAGTGATGGTATCATGTAACTTTGGTGGAGGAAGTGAACTTTGTGTATTAGATTGATATTCAATGTGAAGCAGAGAGTGGTGAGAAGCCTTGGGAGTTTAAAAAAATTTCATGGTCAGAACTGGAACTAACCTTTGAAAAGTGAGGGCCTGACATAACCATCAGCTTAGGCTGAAGTGCCTTGACAGGGTTTCCACTTTGTCAATAGATAGATCATCATAGACTAATGGCTTAGAAATATTGACAGTGAGTGAATGAACATCATGATCAAATGAAGATGTACAAAGATCATGACAACCACGATCAAAAAATTTGGGATGTTCATCAAAATCCTTATGATTTGATGAATCATGCAGAGGGGTAAATGAGAAACAAGGAAGTTCGCCCTCTATGTTTTCAAAAATGATAGATGATAGATGGGACATATTTTCAGAGGGAGATGTGTCCTCTCAACAATGTAATGATAGGATGACATCCAGTGTGTCCTATGAATGATTGGAAGTAGAAAAATCCGGAGATGAGTTTTCATAGGGAAAATCAAAATTCGCAGAACCACAAGAGATGTTAGGATAGAACAGATGAGGCGTGGATGGAAGGGAGTCATCCTTCACCATGGGTTCTTCTTCATATTCCTGCACACACTCATCATGAATGATATTGCAGGTTGGCTACACAACACTGACATCATCGACAACTTGATCCTTGTTCACAACAAGTGTGGATTCTGGAACGGAAGAACACAAGACAATACAATCCGGAGCATCAACACAACGCAGGGACGGAGGTTGAGGTAACAAGTCCACATGACCACCAGTAGGCTTGCAAGCCAAATCTGCGTAGATATCAAGAGCAAGTGGAGTAGGAGGATGTGACAATTCAACAGATGTGTGCACACCTTCTCCCACCTCGCATTTTGGAGCTAGAGCTATTTGATGAGAAGAGGATGGATAGTCACTTGTGACAGCAACCTTGTCTGTCTTAGATTTAGCAGATCTAACATTGAGCTCTACTGGGATGTATTCGAATGATTCTAAGAATTGTAGTTTTACGGATTTGTAAAGAATATAGTTAAATCTTCCATGAAGGAATTCCAAATCAATTTCATATTCGGGAAAATGATATGCAAGATTACAAAAGCGTGTGTGAAATTGTTTAATGGATTCATCAGGTGCTTTCCGTAATTTTAGAATTTCTTTATTGAGTGTTTTAGGATCAAAATGATTGAAAGCACTATCTATCTCTATGATTAGATGATGGAAAGAGTGAATATATTTTCAGGCAGATGGCACACCAATGCAGTGGGTGCCATCGAAGCATGTATGTGAATAGTGCACAGGTCATGTAATATTCATAGATTTCATGTCTTTCACAGGAGCCTACAATGACAACTGCATGTCTAAGCAAGGCTACTTGCCCTCCACCATCATATGTTTTATGTGAAAAGTTATTCCAGAACTCTTCCGAGATTTCAAAGTCGTTTCCATAAGACATACACTCCGAAAGAGAAATTTTTTGGTTAGTCATGATAAGTATGTGAAGATTCAAAATAGATTATGAGGAGTCATCTTGTCATCTGACCCTCCTTCTAGGGCCAAAAATGTTGATGGTGCTAGACCCATCAACATTCAGGGGACCTACTCAGTATGAAGTCCCAACTAGACCTCACAGTGTTTGGTGTAGGAGTCCCATCTGGTGTGATTCCCTAGTTTCCATTATCTTAAAGATATACCTTAGCTCTTTCTTGGTAGCACTTGAGAGTGGTATACTTAGTCTTCAAACAACGAGGTTTGTGTGTCTGGTGAGTTCTTAGTGTAACTTATGTATAAGTTCTTTCACTGTAGAGGGAGAGGGTGAGAGTGAGTCTCAAGTCGAAAGGGAATAGTCCCAACTCTGTTAGAGACACACAACGCAACAAGACATGCATAACTTTCAGCAGAGTAGTCCACACCAATGCGACAGTCACAAACACAAAGTGAACAGATATCACATACAACACCCAGTGGAATAGCCCACATGAGTGCAACAATCATTATAACAATTTTACAAGAATGAATCTATTGAGTGTCTGGCGGAATAGTCTACACAAGCGAGACAACATTAACAAATGATACAACACATTTACAGTAGCATATGCACTAAAACAACCAAAATACTTCAACTGTCTTAATACAGGTTAAAGCAACATGCATTACAAGTGTCCAAAGAATAGTCTTACAAACGAATACAATACATGTGTGAAAATGTGTTGGCCTATTAACAGGCTTCTGAATTAAGCAAAAGTTCCAAGACACATCTATACACCATACATCCCTAACCCCGATAGCGGGGCATTGGAGCCACTGCTCTCTCCTCAAGAAAAATACTATAGACTCTCAAGGCTATGTCAGAGGAGCCAAGGTGAAAATTCCTTTGCATGTACAAATGAAGGGTGTATATATCCAAGGGTGAAACTAGACCTTTTGACTGTTTGACTTCCTTCATGACTGTTTGACTTACATTACTCTTTGACATGACTCTTTGACTTCATCTGTGGGTCTCTTGGATTTCCACATTACATTACATTGATTACACAATTATGACCCAAATTTAGTATGTGGCAGAGGCGACTCGTGATACAACTCGACATGACACTATTGGTATGCACATATTGGTTGTGTCAAGTTGTTGTGATGCTGAGTGATGAGTATGCACGTGTTGTACCATAGCTTCACCTCCACATGGAAAATTGTGCGGATTATTCAATGGTATTGGTGTTTTCTTGATGGTTCATTCATGTACACGTGTCTCCTTCGCTTGCTACTTGGTATGCTTCGTATGTTAATCCAACTGCGAGCAATTCTTCTAGCATGCGCTCCTTGTTCATCCTATTTGTCTTCGCGCCGTGTCTCATCCATGTACCTATTTCTGTAATCACTCATGATGAGATGACATCAAATCCAGAAATAACCTAGTCTACCATGATGCATTGTCTTTCATTTTCAGGTGTGGGTGACTGGGAGAGAAGACAAGGCTATGAAACTCTGCAGAGCATATTTCAGGCCGGGATGCGAGGCTCTAGGACACTGTCGAGAAAAACTGCGTAGATGTCACTAAGAGGTTGGGTTAAGTAGTACGGGACAGTAGTGATATCTACAAGATTTGGCTTAGTTGGGAGGCAGAACTGCACAAATTTTCTAGGGAAGGTAGTGTGGGAAGCAGGAGGCATTGGAAGTGAAAACTGCGCAGATTTTTAGTGGAGGCTAGGAGCAGGTTTCGAGAGCTTGCTGGAAAAAACTTAGCATATATAGGAGGCAGCCATGTAGAACATGTCTATGTAGCTTCTAAGCTGAGTGGGGTGTCAAGAAGCTGGTGGAAAACCCAAGAAATTAGTGCAATTTTTAGGAGGAGAAACAGGTTGGCCGACAAGGGGACTAACTGACAAAAACTATGCAATTTTATGAGATAGTGCAGTGATAAGCAGTGGGTTCCTATCTCTATTTTTTGTGCAATTTTTTCAGTTAGTGCAGGCAAGCAGGCTGACAAACTCTATGCATTTTTTGGGAGGAGTGAAGCCCAAGGTCACTTCCCAATCAAAATCTTTGGTTGACCAGCATGAGGCTTGATGGACAAGCTTGTGGGAAGTGCAAATTGAGATAGCTTCTTGGACAACTTATGTGCTATTCTGGGTGATAGTTGGCCAGGTCGATTCCAGGATTACGCAGTACAGACTACCTGGGAGGCGACCTCAATATCTGAATGGGCAACAATGCTTGGTCACTCAGGGCTGAGACTGCATAGTGTCGCTCAGTGGAGGTTTGGCTAATGGAGGGTGGTTCGGTCGACAGATATTCAGCAAAATGGTTAAGTGTGTGAGTGCGTGAAATCATGTATACACGACCTTGCAAACACACACTAAACATGACTTGATGAGAAGACACCTCGAGCCCACAAGAAAACATGTGCTTAGTGTGACTGACTACAGGACTATCAAATGGTGAAAGTGAAAAGTGCGATAATTCGGATAGACCTTCAAATGACCATGTCGACACTTGCACGAAAGTGATTACAACATCGTGTGTGAGTGTGATAGATGTTTACATAGAGAATACAACTCATAAACAAACCTTCAACATCAATAGAACAAGGTTGCAAGCATGACATAGTGATCAATATGTTGAAGATGACAGTTGGTCAAATAAGAAAAAAGGAAGCAAGACATGTAGAGGAAACACATGAAATGACTTTTTGGTGTTTGCACACAAGCATGTTACTGAAGACATGATGATATGACAATGAGAACAAGTCTTGCAAACTTAACTAAGAGATGTACTTCAAAAGGTTTTCTTTACTTACCATACTTACCGTCAAGATGATCATGCATCCAACGGAGTTAGCATGTTGTCCTGATATTTTGCCAAAACTTAGTTTCTTATTTTTTCTCCCCAACTCCTTGGGAGTGATCTTAGCATGTCACATTTTCTTATAGTCACTGAGAGGTAGATTAGTGATGTTTTAGCAGGTAGTGACTGCTACCTGAATGAGGTCGTGGGAGACCTAACTGTGCAGTTTCTTGATGCAAGACAGACAGGGAATCTTGGACAATACTGCATAATTTTTAGGCACAAGAAATTGCTGCAGAATGGGAGTCTTGGGAGGACACCTATGCACAACTTCTAAGTGTTGGTTGCCTTACTACTCTGTGCATTTTTGGAGAGCAGTACTAGTTTCCTGACTACTCTGCGCATTTCTGGAGAGCAATGCTAGTTGCCTAACTGCTTTGTGCATTTCTTGAGAGTAGTGTTGGTCGGGGTCTTTGCACACTGCAGGGTTTCAACAGGCAAGGGAGGAAGCTTGATGGTTGCATAAGAAAATTTCATAGTTCCGGGAAGCTGGATGAGGCTAGGTTGTTTGGGAAATGGCTAAGTGTGAGATCAATGACACATATGTAAACACTAATGGGACTTGACTATGATTTCACATGAACACTTAGTGATGCAACATAGACCATCCAGAATGTATAAAACATAATCTACTTGATGCAACAACCTTTGTGACAAGAGTGCGTGAAGTGAGTGTGAAACATGTCTATGTGATGATAGCAACTCATGCGTGCATGCTTTCCCTTGAAGCAAAACAACATTCCCTTTACATGACAAACAACAATCCTTATGCCCAAAGATGACACATACTGCATAAAGATGATAACATGGACAACTCTTAAGATCAGGGAGGGGCGAGCTTGAGATAATCAACTTATTAAAAAGTGACCAAGGATGATCGATCACAGGATCCAAGGTAGGTTCCAAAATTTTCATGCGAGCCAAAATTTTGGAGGGTGGTTGTAGCTACTACAACACCTAGTAACAGGAGCCACACTCGTTTCAAAAGCACCATATAGAATGAGCATCCTTGAACTTATGGAATTGAAAATGCTACTACAAGATTTACTTGATAAAGGCTATATTAAACCAAGCATTCCCCTTGGGGAGCCCCGATATTGTTTGTTAAAAGAAATATGGGACTTTTGAAATGTGCATAGATTATCAATAATTGAAAAAATTGACAATTAAGAATAAATATCATTTACCCCAAATAGATCTTAGATCAGGTTATCATTAGTTAAGGATAAAAGATGAGGACATACACAGGATAATAGCTAGAATAAGGTATAAACAATATGAATTTGTAGTAATAACTTTTGGTCTTACAAATGCACCTTCTACCATATGTGATTAATGGATAGCATGTTTAACAAGTATCTAGACAAGTTTGTACTGGTTTTCATTGATGATGTTCTGACATATTCAAAAAACTAAGAAGAACATGAGGAGCATTTAAGAATAGTGTTGTAGACCTTGAAAGAACACCAGTTGTATACAAACTTCAACAAGTGTGGCTTTCATAAAGAAAAAATTTAGTACCTGTGTCATGTTATCTTTGAAGAAGGGATATATGTTGATCTTGAAAATGTTAAGGCCATCTTAAACTGGTCAGTACTTAAGGATGTAGCAAACATCAGGTCCTTCATGGGAATTATGGGTTATTATAGAAGATTTATTGAAGGCTTTTTTAAATTATCTTATCCCATTACCTCTTTGCAAAAGAAAGGAGTTGAATTCAATTAGACAAAGAAATGTAAAAAGAGTTTCGATAGATTAAAACATCTATTAATAGTAGCCCCAGTTTTAAAGATTGTTTATCCAGAAAAAAGACTTTGTTGTGTGCACAGATGCATGTCTTGAAGGGTTGGGTGGTGTATTAATCTCGAAAAAATATGTAGTTGTTTACGAATCAAGAAAATTGAAGCTTAGTGAGAAAAGTTTTGTTTTTTATGACTTGCAAGTAATTGTTTCTATACATGCATTAAAAATGTGGAGTCATTACTTATTGGGTAAAAATTTTACTCTTACTACTAACCACATATGTCTAAAGTATTTTTTCAGTCAATAATAGTTGAATGCTAGACACGAAAGGTTAATGAAAATCTTGAGTGAATTTGAATTTGTCATCAAGAACACTAAATGAAAAGGAAAAAAAAATAGTTGATTCCTTGAGTATAAGTGCAAATCATTTAGCTGGAATTTATGTCAGTAGTGCACAGACAGATTTTGTAGAATAAATAAAAATCAAAGACAAATTTTTCCACACAAAATCCTTCATCAAAGATTCATATGACTTTGTAAAGCTCATGAAGGAGGAAAAAGTGGACAACGATGACATAATCACTAGTTTTGATCTAGTTTCATTATTCACTAAGACTCCCTTAGAGGATGCTATCCATGTTCTCTATAAGGTATCTGACCCTAAAATTGTCAAACTTGCAGAAATTTTCCTTCTCTCAACATTATTTAGCTTTCAAGGAGAATATTATGAGAAAGTCACAGATGTTGCTATGGGCTCTTCCCTTTCTCCTATTGTATCAAACCTATACATGGAAAAATTTGAACATATAACATTAGACTCCTACCCATTAAAACCTAGAAGATGGAAAAAGGTATATTTATGATACTAATATGAAATGGAAACATGGCAAGGAAGAACTCAACAAATTATTAGAACATATTAATTGAATATCTGATGACATAAAATTCATTATCGAACTTGAAGATAATAATTGCACTCCTTTCCTAGATTTATTAATTACTAGAAATGAGGATGTGATCTTAGGGCACCAAGTATTCTGAAAAAATACCCATACTGATAGTTACCTCCATGCAGATTCCCACCATTACCCAGCTTAGAATTTTGGAATCCTCAATACATTGACCTCAAGAGCCGTTAGGATATCTAATAAAGAGCACTTGGATCAAGAATTGGATCACCTTAATAATGTATTTAAAGAGATTGGATACAAGGATAAAGACATTTCTAAGGCCATCAAGAGAGCCAAATAGAAGAGGAACACCTCACATAAAATAACTAATTTACTGTTGAAAATAGAAACAAGAAATGATAACAATGGAATCCAGAATATTCCAATTTTAATTTGTCCTTGAATTAAAATTGTGAATTAAAATCAAATTTAGTCTCACGAGTTGCTTGGAAACAATTAATTAATTCATTATGGATTAATTAGTTGGAGAAATTCAAGTTAGAAGTCTTTCTGAAGTCATGCAACAGTTATCCCTTAAATTAAGGAGATTTTCTCTTAATTAAGGAGATAATATTGAGTTATATTAGAGTTGTAATTAGTTAGCTTAGTTTACTGAGTTAAGTCCAGTTAAATTAGTTCCAAACTATTTGAGGAACTAATTGTGAGTTATTAGTTAGTTGATGCATGCATGCACTCAACTAGTGTACTCAAGATAAATGAAGATTCCCTCATCAGAAACTCATGCATGTCTATTCAGAGAAAGACCTAGTTGAGATAAATGTCAAGGATAGGTTACTATCAGTTGCATGTGTCTTCCTATAAAGGGAACTCATCCATGCAATCAAGGAAAGGTTCCTTGAGGATTGTGCAATTTTGACAGGCTGTAGGATCAATGTGAGTGATCAATCTTCCACTTGGTAACAAGAGGATCACCCAGAGAAACTGTGCAAGGAAATAGGAGCTTGGAGGGCAGAGGAGAAGGCTTGTGAGAAGCTTTGATTGTCTGTGAGCATCCAGCAGGATTGTACTGAGAGCTAAGTCTTGCTATAATTCTGACATATTTCCACCTTGTATGATAATAGAGATAGTGGGGTTTTTAGCTAAGGCTTTCCCCTGAGTATTTTCTGTGATTCATGTGCATTGATTCTTATTCTTCTGGTTATATGTGTTCAGCTCGATTCTTGCTCTATCTTTAAGATTCCACGAATTGATAGTAGAATTAGATTATAGGATTTTGCTTTGGTATATTGCATTATCGGGTTAATCTACAGTCAGATTTTCTACATAGTCTTAGAGTGAGATTTGTAGAGAATTTGCAGAATTTCTACATGGTCTCACAGCCAAGTTTATCGGAGCTGCGAACAATATACGGAGAAGAGAATTCAAAGTTTGAAGTTCGGGGTTGCAGGAGCAAATCAAATTCATATCATACTTCAAGGTTGGCCAATGGCGTTCTATGGCTTGAGACTCGAGTATGCCTTGGAAGGTAGCTCGAATTACATAGCATGGAAAGATCTCATGGAGGCTGTATTAGAAGACAATGGCTTGAAGGATTTCATTGATAAAGAAATCCCAAAGCCAGGTTCAACTAATGCACAAGAGTTGGCTGAGTGGAAGAAGTGTGTGGCGAGGGTGAGACAGATCATCCTTAAGGGATTTTGAGACCATATTGTCTCGATTCTCCATGGGAAGGATACTCCATATTCAATGTGAAAGACATTGAAGGAACTCTACCAGAACAGTAGTGACCAGAGGAAATTGGCACCCAAGGATAAGTTTCGAAGAATCAAGATGGAGAACAACAATACTATTTCCACATATCTGAACAAGCTCACCACATGTAGAGATGAGCTTGGAAGTGTGGGAATAACTATTGTCGACGATGATATGGTGAGCCTCACTCTCGTTGGCCTTACAAAGAGCATGAATAGCTACCAGGACTCTGTGAATGGAAGGGAGAAACTACCAGATTGGGAATGACTGTGGTCAGATCTCATGCAGGAGGAGATCAGGAGGAGCACTCAAGATGGTTCTTCATCTAAGGATGATGATGAAGAAAATCTGGCCTTAGCAAGTAAGGCAAGGAAAGGGAAGGGGAAGGCATCCCATTTGAAATTGAATTCTTCTCATGGAGGGAAGAAGGTTGACAATTCTAAAGTGAGATGCTTTAATTGTCATGAGATGGGTCATTATGTGACTAATTTCCCATTGGAGAAGTCCAAGAAGGGAACCTCAGAACGAATCGGAAGGTGAGGCATTAGCCTCTCAGTTCGAAATGGAATTCACCCTCATCGCATGCATGGTGTCATTGATGATGGGCTGTGTCTGGTACCTTGACAGTGGAGCCTCATTCCACATGACTGGCGATAAAAGTTTATTCAGTACCTTGGAGGAGAAAGACCTCAAGATGTGCATAGAGATGCGTGACAACGAAAGGTTTAGTGTTTCAGGAGTGGGCATGGTTTCTTTTCAGAGGGAGCATGGAGCTTCTATCACCTTGAAAAATGTGAATTATGTGCCTGGACTAAAGAAGAACTTAGTATCGGTCACGATGTTGGAGGACAAAGGCTATGATGTTGTTTTTAGTAAGGGAAATGTTTTCCTTAGACACATCACCATGAGATGGGTGAAGCAGATCGGTTCACGAGTCAAGAAACTGCATGCTCTTGAGGTTCAAGATGCGTGCATAGCCTTGAGGAGCAAGGCAAATGTTAGAAACTTGGTGGTTGAGAGGGAGAGTAAATTACCTCTCAACATGCAGCCCCAGAAGAAGTCTCAGACAATTTTGGAGGAGCCACAATTGGAGAAGTGGGCAGAGGGATCACATGCAGCCATACCTCTAGGTGTGAGGTGGGGTGATCTAAAGTGATAGTCCCAAGAAGGCTGAAATTGGGTAGGGTCCATTGAGAGGTTTTATCTCATGGATCGTACCTTGCTATGGGAGCCCAAAGTACATAGTAGCAGGAAGAATCAGTAAGATTGATGTAGTCAGAGATCAAAGTGACAAAGGCTAGAGCAGTCAGATATTGAAGAGTGCAGAGAAGGATTGACAATAGTGCAGAAAGCCTGAGTCAGCAGAAGCACAGAGTTTTCAGTTAACAAAGGTAATAGTAGTTAGCAACTTTGATGATGAATGCATCATATTGATTCAGGTTGGATGTTTTTTTTGTTTCTGGAGTTGCTGGAGCTACAATACTTGAGAGAAGTGTTGCATGCAAAACACTATAAAGGTTCGGGATTGGGATCGAGTTGAATTCCTTTCTTGTTGAGAGGGAGTGTTGAAAATAGCAACAAGAAATGATAAAAATAGAATCTAGAATATTCCAATTTTAATTTGTCCTTGAATTAAAATTATGAAATAAAATTTAATTTAGTCTCACCAGCTGCTTGGAAATAATTAATTAATTCATTATGGATTAATTAGTTGGATAAATTCAAGTTAAAAGTCTTTCTAAAGTCATGGAACAGTTATCCCTTAAATTAAGGAGATTATCCCCTAATTAAGAAGATAAGTTTGAGTTATACTTGAGTTGTAATTAGTTAGCTCAATTTACTAAGTTAAGTCCAGTTAAATTAGTTCCAAACTATTAGAGAAACTAATTGTGAGTTATTAGTCAGTTGATTCATGCATGCACTCAACCAGTGTACTCTAGATAACTGAAGATTCCCTCATCAGAAACTCATGCATGTCTATTCAGAGAAAGACCTAGTTGAGCTAAATGTCAAGGATAGGTTACTATCAGTTGCATGTGTTTTCCTATAAAGGAAACTCATCCATGTAGTCAAGGAAAGGTTCCTTGAGGATTGTGTAGTTCTGACAGGGTGTAGGATCGGTGTGAGTCATCAGTCTTGCACTTGGTAATAGGAGGATAGCCCAGAGAAACTGGGCAATGAAATAGGAGCTTGGATGGTAGAGAAGAAAGCTTTTGAGAAGCTTTGATTGCCTGTAAGCATCCAGGAGGATTGTACTAAGAGCTAGCTAGTTGTGAGAGCTAAGGCTTGGTGTAATTTTGAGATATTTCCCCCTTATATGATAATACAGATAGTGGGTTTTTTAGCTGAGGCTTTCCCCTGAGTATTTTCTGTGTTTCATGTGAATTGATTCTTATTCATCTGGTTATATGTGTTCAGCTCGATTCTTGCTCTATCTTTAAGCTTCAACAAATTGATAGTAGAAGTAGACTATAGTATTTTTCTTTGGTATATTGCATTATTGGGTTAATCTACAGTCATATTTTCTACATAGTATTAGAGTGATATTTGTAGAGAATTTGCAAAATTTCTACATGGTATCGGAGCTAAGTTTAATAGAGTTGTGAATAGTATATGGAGAAGAGAATTCGAAGTTTGAAGTTCGGGGTTACGGGAGCAAATCAAATTCATATCATACTTCAAGGTTGGCCAATGGCATTCTATGGCTTGAGACTCGAGTATGACTTGGAAGGTAACTTGAATGACATAGCATGGAAAGATCACATGGAGGCTATATTAGAAGACAATGGCTTGAAGGATTTCATTGATCAAGAAATCCCAAAGCCATGTTCAACTAATGCACAAGAGTTGGCTGAGCAGAAGAAGTGTGTGGCGACGGTGAGATGGATCATCCTTGAGGGAGTTCGAGACCATATTGTCTCGAGTCTCCATGGGAAGGATACTCCATATTCAATGTGGTAGACATTGAAGGACCTCTACTTGAATAGTAGCAACTAGAGAAAATTGGCGCTCAAGGATAAGCTTCGATGAATAAAGATGGAGAATGGCGGTACTATTTCCACATATATGAACAAGCTTACCACATGTAGAGATGAGCTTGGAAGTGAGGGAATAACTACTGTAGATGATGATATGGTGAGCCTTGCTCTCCTTGGTCTTCCAAAGAGCTGGAATAGCTATCAAGACTCTGTAAATGGAAGGGAGAAACTTTAAGATTGGGAATGACTGTGGTCGGATCTCATGCAGTAGGAGATCAGGAGGATCACTCGAGATGGTTCTTCATCCAAAGATGATGATGAAGAAAATATGGCCTTAGAAGGTAAGGCAAGGAAAGGGAAGGGGAAGGCATCCCATTCCAAATCGAATTCTTCTCATGGAGGGCAGAAGGTTGACAATTCTAAAGTGAGATGCTTTAATTGTCATGAGATGGGTCATTATCTGACTAATTTCCCATCGAAGAATTCCAAGTAGGGATCCTCGGAAGGATCAGAAGGTGAGGCATTAGCCTCTCAGTTCGAAATGGACTTCACCCTCATCACATGCATGGTGTCATCGATGATGGGTTTTGTCTAGTATCTTGACAGTGGAGCGTCATTCCACATGATCGCCGATAAAAGTTTATTCAGTACCTTGGAGGAGAAAGACCTCAAGATGTTCATAGAGATGGGTGACGACAAAAGGTTTAGTGTTTTAGGAGTGGGCACAGTTGTTTTTCAGAGGGAGCATGGAGATTGTATCACCTTGACAAATGTGAAGTATGTGCTTGGACTGAAGAAGAACTTGGTATCAATCGCGATGTTGGAGGACAAAGGCTACAATGTTGTTTTTACTAAGGGAAAGGTTTTCCTTAGACACATCACCACGAGACAGGTTAAGCAAATTGGTTCACAAGTTAAGAACCTGTATGCTCTTGAGGTTCAAGATGCATGCATAGCCTTGAGGAGCAAGGAAAAGGTTAGAGACTTGGTGGTTGAGAGGGAGAGTAAATTACCTCTCAACATGTAGCCCCAGAAGAAGTCTCAGACAATTGTGGAGGAACCACAATTGGAGAAGTGGGCAGAGGGATCACATGCGACCATACCTCTAGGTGTGAGGTGGGGCAATGTGAAGTGATAGTCCCAAGAAGGTTGAAATTGGGTAGGGTCCATTGAGAGGTTTTATCTCATGGATCATACCTTGCTATGGGAGCCCAAAGTACATAGTAGTGGGAGGAATCAGTGGGACTGATGTAGTCAGATATCAAAGTGACAAAGGCTAGAGCTATCAGATACTGAAGAGCATAGAGAAGGATTGACAATAGTGCAGAAAGGTTGAGTTAGTAGAAGCGCAAAGTTTTCAGTTGACAAAGGAAATAGTAGTCAGAGACTTTGATGACAGATGCATCATACTGATTCAGGTTGGATGTTTTTTTGTTTCTGGAGTTTCTAGAGCTACGACACTCGAGAGAAGTGTTGCATTCAAAAAATTCCAAAGGTTCAAGATCGGGATCAAGTTGAGTTCCTTTCTTGTTGAGAGGGAGTGTTGAAAATAGCAACAAGAAATGATAAAAATAGAATCCAGAATATTCCAATTTTAATTTGTCCTTGAATTAAAATTGTTAATCAAAATCAAATTTAGTCTCACCAGCTGCTTGGAAATAATTAATTAATTCAGTATGGATTAATTAGTTGGAGAAATTCAAGTTAGAAGTCTTTTTGAAGTCATGCAACAGTTATCCCTTAAATTAAGGATATTATCCCTTAATTAAGGAGATAATATTGAGTTATATTTGAGTTGTAATTAGTTAGCTCAGTTTATTGAGTTAAGTCTAGTTAAATTAGTTCCAAACTGTTTGAGGAACTAAGTCTGAGTTATCAGTCAATTGATGCATGCATGAACTCAACCAGTGTACTCCATATAACTGAAGATTCCATCATCAAAAACTCATGCATGTCTATTCAGAGAAAGACCCAGTTGAGCTAAATGTCAAGGATAGGTTACTATTAGTTGCATGTGTTTTCCTATAAAGGAAACTCGTCCATGCAGTCAAGGAAAGGTTCCTTGAGGATTGCATAGTTCTGACAGGGTGTAGGATCAATGTGAGTGATTAGTCTTCCACTTGGTAACAGGAGGATCACCAAGAGAATTTGCGCAAGGAAATAGGAGCTTGGAGGGCATAGGAGAAGGCTTGTGAGAAGCTTTGATTTCCTGTGAGCATCCAGGAGAATTGTACTGAGAGTTGGCTAGCTGTGAGAGCTAAGGCTTGGTGTAATTCTGAGATATTTCCACCTTGTATGATCATACAGATAGTGGGGTTTTTAGTTGAGGCTTTCCCCTGAGTATTTTCTATGTTTCATGTGCATTGATTCTTCTTCTTCTGGTTCTATGTGTTCATCTCGATTCTTGCTCTATCTTTAAGCTTCTGCGAATTGATAGTAAAAGTAGATTATAGTATTTTGCTTTGGTATATTTCATTATTGAGTTAATCTATAGTCAAATTTTCTACATAGTCTTAGAGTGAGATTTGTAGAGAATTTGTAGAATTTCTACATTTACAACCTTCCAACATGAAGGCCCACCCCCCGTACATTAGTGGTGTAACAAATAGAATAGCTAAAATTCTCAGAAAAAGGAATATTGGTAATCGAGACTTATGCAGGAACACCAAAAAATATAGATATAAACATGAACACAAAGATGCAACAGAAATAAAACTTCATTTCATTAATATCAAAGAGATGAAATATGCTTACATATAGAATGGAAATAAACTAGCTCGAGGGAGGGTAGCTTATCTATGAGAATAAATGTGGCAGCTACATGCATTTGAATTGTGTTACCATGAGGCTCAAGGGACTTTTCATTATTGAGCATCAAAGGAAAACCCTTAAAAACCAAAACCCTAACCCCAGGAGATGAAACACCAAGAGTTTATGGGCCTCGTTCGGGTTAGTTAGGTAGCCAACTTCTTGGGGTCGTAACTTGGTCATATGATCTCTGTTTGGCGCTTATGATACTTCTTTGGAAATATCTCTCCGACTACTACAAGATTTCGTGACTGTGATTATAGGCCTACTGCAGACCTCAAAAAAATGTCGTTTAGGGGGGGCAAAATGACTCTAGAAGTTAAGGACTTGAAAAGCTACTAAAAATAGTAAATATTGTAATAACAATGGAAACAGACAAAACCGATTGGGGGTCTAGGTGGAATAGGCAGGTGACCAACAATATCCACCTTGATCAATTGGCTCAGTATTCAAACCATTTGAAACTTTAAAACAAAAAATGAAATCAGCTAAAGACAACATTGGTCAACAACAATTAAGAGTCTATAAAATCAATTGCTCATGTCGAAAAATCTACATTGGGGAAATTGGGAGGTCATTCAAAACAAGAATAAAAAGAAAATTGTGCCAACATTAAAAATCAATGCTCTGGCACCTCTGCTCTTGCAGAGAATTCTCTCTACACTAAGCATCACATATGCTTGTAATATACTACTATCTTTGCATAGGAAGATCATTATTTTAAGAGATGATTTAGGGAGGCTTTTGAAATATTAAGACATCCAAACAACCTCAATAGTGATGGTAGTCTTGAAGTTAGTAGGATTTGGCTCCCTGTACTCTCTCAGCTCTAAGATTTGTTCCCTCTCCTTCAATATTAATTTAATAATACTATTATTAACATTATCACTCTCACCAAAATCTTAATATTAATAATATTACTCTATTAATATCAATATTTCTCCTTATTTCTTCTTTTCTATCTAATTTAGTTGTATAGTTCTTAGATCGGTATACATTTTACTTTAATACATATAATTAATTTTTATTAGCTTAGGCTTTAATTCTAATAAATTAACCATAATGAATAAAGAAATAAAATTATCTAATTAATTGCATTTTACATTTAATTTTATCAACTTAGAGTTTAGTCTAATATATTAATTAGAATAATTATTTAATTAATTAATGGATTATAATAAGATATATTATATGACGTTCATTTAATATAGTTACGCATATATAAAATATTAATAATTCGTTATTTTCACCATTTTACGATTATATTAAGTTAGTAATAAATTGTAATAAATTAATTAATTAGTTCTATAATAATTAATTAATTAATATATTAATGATTTATTTATATATTTTCTAATTAGTTAATACCAAAATATTAATTAATTAGACTTCTTTTCTTTGTTCTATTTTACTAATTAATTAACTCCATATATTAATTAAGTCATTCCCTTATAGATTTTAGGTTTTATGTTTTATCATTTTTTTTCTTTTTTTTTATTATCTATTTATACCTTATCACCTTTCCTCTTTGTCTCATCAATTTTCTCTTGATGATGGGTCCTGATTTGGACTTGAAACATCACTTAAAAGTGACCATTGTGGATAAATATATGGAAGCAAATTCTCCAAATTCTGACAACCACATAAACTTGCAAATAAGGATTATTATGAACTTAATGGCTATGGAAGACAGGATTGAAATCATTTGATTATGTAATTAATTTTTAATTTATTAAATTAATAAATGAGTTTCTTGGGAATATTCGGGAAACACCGTTTGAGTATTAACAATTTATTTCCATTTATAAAAAGGTGTTAGTGGTTAAGTCCACATGGTGGACCTTCCCAAAATTTCTCCTAAAATCCCAAGGAGAAAGTTTATAAATAAATTAGCATAAAGGGAGAGAAAGATTATGCTAAAAACTTTGCTGGAGAGAAATGCTAAGTTGGGTGAAAGGAAGAATAAATCACAATGGGAGAGAAATGCATACTTTAGATAAAAAGAAAGATTGTTTCTTAATTTAAAATAAAAATCTTAGGTAACTATGGGATTTAAACCCTTAAAGCAGGATGTTGCTAAGGAAACATTTGTTGGGAAGATCTATAAGAAAATCACTCAAGAACAGAAGGTTGTTGATTCCTGGAGGCAAGAATGTCTAAGCTTGGGAGGGAATTGTTGGTCACAATTCATTGTTTGGGTGGAACGTGCTTTGTTAATCTTGAGTATTCCCAAATGGCAGGTTGTGCTTAGACTATTGTCATTTTATTTCTTACATGTCGAATTATATGTTAGTTTAAGATTACTACTATAATGAGCATTGTCTAGGATGTTAAAAGAAATAAGATATTATGTGCATGAGTTGAATCATGCATGCATAGGTAGAATGGTTACCTATGAATTAGACCATATATATACATATTATAATTTGTTATTACATATGTGCATGACGAGTATGGAAATCAAATCCTTTAAATTCATAGTTTATTAGTACATGCTTGAGATTGTACCACTAAACTAGAGAGTTAAATTTTGTTATATAGGGAATAATATAAACTTTAATTTTTTTTGGAAAGGAATAGTATAATGGTTTGAATATTTGAGAACTAAAGTTCATACTTACATAGTACCTTGGAAACCCAATATTTATTTGATACTATTTGTGTAGTTGCATGTGTGAAGTATAAGAATGTATTTAACAAGAAGCCATACTTTGGGACTATTTCTAGTCAACTATGAGAGGGAAATAAATAATGTGATTTCTTGAATAGTTACAGTGAAGAAGAGTAAGCGTAAGGTGCACCTACTTCAACATATGGATTAAATTGAAACAACATAAGGAATATATTCTTCCTAAGATTGAATTTAAACATATTTAATTGAGAAGTTGTTGAGAGTAATCTATAATGAAAAATAGTCGATCAATTCGAGAAAGGAAATATGGAAAATATATATACATATCATATTCTAGTAAATAATAAAACCTTTAGTTTGTGAGTCTAAATGGAGAAAGGATTAAACTATTAATTTGAAATAAGAGCGAATCATATATATATATATATATCTATATATATATATATATATATATATCCTCTGCAAAAAGTTTTAAACTGAATATTACGTAGTATTAAAAAGAAAAGAATCGTAGAAAAGAAATATGGATCCATCCCCCAAATTATAACTTAGTACTGGAGACGAAAATTAACAAGTTGCAATAAATTTGGGCCTGGCAATGTGAGTTCATTGCCTATTTAATAATGTATAGAAATATGCTTGTATTAATTTAGATAAATTTTGATATAATGTTAAAATGGTTTTAGATATATTAACATTCTAAACAAAATATGATATCCTCTAAAATATATGGACTATTATAGACAACTTATAGAATGTGATGAGCCCCAGAAATGGGTAATTATATGGGCTCATTTGGCCTCCCAACTCAGCTTAATCCACCATTCTCATTAGTTTATTGCATGTTTTTTATTATATTTATGCTAATAGAGTGAATTGGGTTAGTCATTATGCCATGAAGTCTAATGTGTGCTTTATGCATATTTTTTGGTCAATTTTGGACAAAGTCAAAGGATTTATGAGCATTTGGCAGCCAATATTCGAGGATAACAGGGAAGAGGAATTGTAGGGGGGTGTCCCCTTCATTTATGACCCCTTACCTCGAGTCCTCCATCAAAAACTCGGAGCACAAACAACTATATCGATGCATCCAAGGGCAGCCGAGCCAGTCAAGAAGGACTATTGTTCATCTTTAGTTCTGGGAAGCCGAGTCCCTTGATTTTAGGAGGACTATTGGGGAACTCCATTTGTATAAATAGGAGGGCTTAGAGCCTCAGTAGGTTAGCCAGTTATTAGTAAAATTCTTGCACTTTTTGCAGCTCTTGTGTAGCTCATTTTCGAGCTTCCTTTTTGTGGACAAGTTCATGTAATGTGACTTTTATTTTTGATAATGAAGATGAAACACTTTTTGAGCCAACACTGATCTATTTCAGAGGGCTGAAGCTCTTGGGTTAGGGCCCAACCCAAGCTTCCCAACACCTCTTGCTTTGTATTTGTATGTTTTTGCTTCAATTCATGAGTTAATTTCTGTTACATAGATTCATTTTACCTTGTTTAGATAGGTTGCTTTTGATGGTTTGCATAGTTGCTTTTGTTTCAGTTGCTGAAGTAGGTTCATACAATGATAGGCTAAGATTCAAAAAGGCAAACAACAGGCCCTGATCTCTTTTCTCCCTTCCTAGGATCATGATTTGAGGTCATGGCACCATTGCTGCCACCAAAAACACAGTCTTGCTCTTCCATGCAATTTCTAGTGTGATGACTTGATTTGAAAGTTAATGTATTGCTTCAGATTCAGTTTGCCAAGATCATTTCCTGTTTTTACCATAGATCTCTTTACATGCTCTTCTATTCAAAGGTTATTGTTCAACATTTTCTGTTTCTAGGTCAGAAATTAGGTCACTTAGAAATATTTCTGTTTTCATGGTATAGCTAGTCCTTGCTTTGCTCAGTTTCAGTAAGAAGATGTGCAGATCTCTTGCAGGACACCTCAGCTCCCCATGCATCCATAAATCAGCCAGCATCAGCTCACTTCTCACAGATTTCACAAGCCATTCACAACATTTCCCAAGTCTGCCCTAATTTCTGCATTTTTTCCATAAGCTTCCCTCTTGCCATTTGAACAAATCCAACCATCATTTTCCCTCTTGATCTTCCTTGACAAGCTCCAGACACCTTAACACATCCCTCTAGTCCTCATCCACCCTTTCCCACCATTTTTCCACTCTTAAAACCTCTAAAAATAGCTCTCGGCATCCTCCTGTAGATCCTCCTGTAGATCCCTTGCAGCCTCCTATAGAATTTCCTGTGAGTGATTTTTCGAAGTCTGATTTCAAGGGAATTCTTCAGAAGGTTACCAAAGGTCTCTTAGGACCCATCCGCAACTTCTTACACCTCTGCAAGAACCAAATCCGCCTTCCTTCGCCACCAAACCTCTGCCACAGTCACAAACAGACAAAAGCTCATGCATAACAATTTCACATAAAAACACAAAAATATGTTCTTTTCTCATTTTCTTCTAGGAATAGCTTGAATATATGTAATTTACCTTTTTAGTAGTCAATGGCACTCACTTCATCAATTCTCATCTCTTTTTCTGCAAAATTAGGGTTAGTTGGAAGAATTAGGGTTTGCTAGGGTTTGCGTTATATACTTCAGCCTTCTTTCTCTGTCTGCAACTAGAATAGCCTCTTTAGAGTTAGCTTTATTTCATCACAGCTAAGAGCTTCTTCTGAGAATTCATAGAAATTGGCTAAGCTCCTAGTGATCTTGCGCCGGCTGACCAAGTGACAACCTGCAGTAAGAGCTAGTACTTGTGCATACAACACCGTCGCTTCCAAGTTTGTTATGAACTACCGGGTTGATAAAAGTAAAGTAGGAAGCCCCAAGAGTTGTAGCATTATTGTTGCAATACAGGTGCTCACTAGAATGTAAGTCCAACACTTTAAAGAGACACCATAAAAACTAGACTTCTGGTTAATAGCTATATAGAGGTACTGTAAGAGGTAATGTGAATTATTAATTGATCTCTACGTTAAGTTATTAAGAACATAGAAAAATATATTACACCTTATGACTAAGAAATTATTAGTCCATGTAACATACCCAACGTAACAATAAAATTATTATCAAGATTTATGTGTTCAATTATTCATAAGTGTATAAGATAGAAATTATATTGTAAAAACGAGAGGTTTATTTTATTTTTTTAATTCTGAAAGAAAAACTTGCCATCTTTTGTCATCACTAGAACATACTTATAGACTTGAACAAAAATTAAACTTAAGGCATATCATCACTATTCTTTTTTTTTTTTTGTTCATATAGGTTGCTCCAAAGCTCTCCCTCGTGAATTCATTTATATTTAGAGTTGAATGATACCTTTTTCAAGACTAGCTCAAATTTCCTTTATTACTCTCACATTGGCACTTACTTACATATATAGGTCTATCTTTCTTAACTTCTAAAATACATTCATGCTTTAAAAAATAAACATAGAAGTTCCCAACAATTAAATTATTATAATTGGTTTTGGACTTATAATCACACATGGAGTATTATAGTCATTATATGTGCTAACCTTTCATTCTGCACTTTATAATGTATATGAATATACATAAGTTTGTTATGAGTCTCTATGACTATTGGTATTACTTAAATAGAGTAAATTTTCTTTTATACCAAGGTTACATTTTCTTTTCTAATGGTATCTACCTGAATATGGTTATCGTGGCTTGTACTTTATTTCCACATATATGCTCAAATTGTTTGTCTAACATCTAAAATTTGATCGCATGGAATTTAACACGTGGAGGGGTTTTCCCACTCCTATGTGGCACTGGTACATGTTGACAAACCAACAATAAAGATTGTATCTTAGTAAGGGAAAACTTAGATTGCTTAAGAGAGAGGTTAGGGTAACGACCTACCCAATCCTGCCGACATTGTCTCATTTTGCATTTTCCTCAATAGAGTTTGAGATCTCCGCTCTCCAGTCTCAAACCCTAATTCATCTTCCTTTGGCATCCAGTTATCTATGGCTCCTTCCTTGAATTTCATAAGGTTTCTACAATGGGTTGCATTAAAATTCATGGCTTTCCTATTTTGTTTCTAATGTGACTGCAAGAGGTATATGTGGCTCTACTATCGTTTTCCCACTACAATTTTTTTGGGTTTTCCTTCCATTTTCTCATGGTGATATTTTAGGCTTTTGTTGGCTAGTACGTTGCATATTTAGGTTATATTCCTCAACGGGGTGAGGTATTTGGGGCATCCTGCTACTCTTATTCGAAAATGGAGGTCTTTGCTCAAACCTTGCTAAGTTATGTTATCTGTTCTTGAGGGAGTTGTTAGCAAATATTTCAAGTAAGGATTTTTAAAGGGAAATCTGTAGCTTTAATTTATTTTGTCATTAATTTTACTATTATCAATTTTTTTCTAAATTTTTACTTTCCTCCCTGCAAAATATGATGGAAAGTGAAACACAAACTCTCTTCTCCTCCACAAGTAAGATTGTTCTTTAACCTTATTTCTTGCTTTCTTCTTTTAATTGCATGTATTGGTATTATAAGGTTTGTGACTCATTTCATCTACTTGTTTCTTCTCGTAAGTATACATCTTTATTATAATGGAAAAATGGGTTGTTAGGGGGATTTTACCTTTCTTTTTGAATGGTTGATGTTGGTTCCAGGTTCTAACTTTATTGCTCCTTTCTACTAGGTTATTATAATGGTTAAAAGGAATTCGAAGAATGTAGCTAGACTACTACACTCTGAGAATTTTTTATTCCCATATTGGGTTTGTTCATAGTGCTAGGGTTTTTGATCCGGATTTAAACAGGAACACAAAAAATTATAGATATAACCATACATATAGAGATTCAGCATAGATAATACTTCATTTCATTACTTTAAAATACTGAAATATGCTTACAAATAGAAATGGAAATAAACTAGCTAGGGTGATGGTAGCTTATCTCTGAGAAGAGATGTGGCGGCTACATGCCTCTGAACTGTGTTACAATGAGGCTCGAAGGCCTATTTATTGTTGATAAACAATGGAAAACACTAAAAATCCAAAAACCTAACCCTAGAAGATGAAACGCCAAACTGTGGGCCCTGTTTGGGTAAATTGGTACATCAACTTCCTAGGGTCGTAAATTTGGCATACAATCTTCATTTGACACGCACAATATCTCGTTAGAAAGATCTATCCTAGTTTTCCCAAAAAACGTCGTTTAGGGCCTCAAAGTGGCTCCGGAAGTTCAGGACCTGAAAACTGCTGAAAATAGTAAACTGTGCTACAATTAAGGAAACTGAAAAGCTGAAAGAAACAATGGTGGGGTCCAAGTGGACTTGGCAGGTGGCCACCAATATCCACCCGGATCATTCCTCTCCCCTTAGGAAGCAATGGTCCCCATTTCATTGAGTTCCTCCATGAGATGAGGAAACTTCTGCTGAACTTGGTCACTAGTGAGCCACTTGCCCTTGTGAAGGAGTTGGCCTGCTTTGACAACTCGATATAGTTGGATATTCTGCTGGCGAGTGTGCTTGATCTATGCGTCCATGATTTCATTAGTTTTAGCTTGTTCCATGCAATCTGGATTTCACTCTGTGGGTGTGAGCTGTTCTATAATGTTAGATGTGTCTAGTAATGGTGGAAAGTATGGCAGAAGGTGGTACACATTGAACACTGAGTGCAGGCCAAGGAATGGGGGAATGCTGAGCTCAAATGCATTGTCTCCCACAACCTTGGTAATGGTGTAAGGACCATATTGGAGTGGTTTGAGTTTCTGATAGGCTCTGGTAAGGTGTTCCTTTTGTAGAATTTCCCACTGTAGATCAAAAGATTATGCAATATACTAAAGCAAAATACAAGATCTACTTCTACAACAAACTTGCGGAAGCTTAATCGATTTTGAGCAAGATCAAATAGAGCACATATAACAGAGAATGAGAAATCAATCACAGATAAACACAGAAGAATACTCTGGGGAAAGCCTCAGCTAAAAACCCTGATCTCTGTAATATCATACAAGTGGAAATATGAACGGATTACACAAAGCTTTAGCTCACAATCTATCCATCTCTCAGTACAATCCCTCAATGCACCTCAGATACTGAATAGACACAACATATGTCTTCCCTTATCCCTCCAAGCCTCCTATTTCCTTGCACAGTTTCTCTTGGGGTCCAATGTTGCCACTTGTGCAAATTGGCCTCATCACACACTCATCAAACTAAAAATTAACTGTGCAATCTCCAAGGAATGAATTCCTTCTACATGCAAGAGATATCCTCCATGGAATATTCCTACAACTGATAGTACATTGTCCCATCATCTGATCTCAACTTGGTCTTTGACTGAACTGACATGCATGAGTTATTTATGAGAGAATATTCAGTTATCTGTACTGCAACAGTTACATGCATGCATGCATTAACTAACTGAACTCACAATCAGTTTCACAAACTGTTGGAACTAATCTAACTGGACTTAACTTAGATCACTGAGCTAACTAATTACAACACAAAGTACACCTCATCCTGATCTCCTATCAAGGGATAACTTCCTCAACAATGGAGAAACTGTTGCATGTCTTCACATAGACTTCATGTTTGATTTCCTACAACTAATTAACTCAAGATGAATTAATTAATTATTTTACATGTAGCTTCTAAGATCAAATTCGAATTTTAATTCTCAATTTTAGTTCAGGGACAAACTAAAATTGGAATGTATCCCGGAATGCTATTTATAGTAGTGTTATTTTTACCACTTCTATTTTTAGCATTTCTTGTTGCTATTTTCAACACTCCCTCTCAACAAGAAAGGGATTATCAGTCACCCCAATCCTGTATGGAACTTGAACTTACATTTTGACAATACCTTAGTCAAAATATCTGCATTTTGTTCCTTGGTCGAAACATACATCAACAACATGATCCTCTTCACAACACAGTCTCGAAGATGATGATACCAGGTGTCAATGTGCTTGGACCTGTCATGAAATACTGGATTCTTAGAGAGTTTGATACAACTCTGATTATCACAATAGATCACAGTTGGATCCATCCTTTGACCAAACAATCCCACTAGAATCTTCCTCATCCAAATGGCCTTGCATGCTGCGTGACTGGCAGCCATGTATTCAACCTCTATTGATCTAAGTGCAACTGACCTCTGTTTCCTGCTGTACTAGGAAACTACAACTAAACCAAGGTTGAAGGTTCCTCTAGAAGTTCTCTTCCAGTTTGATGGAATCCCTGCCCAATCTGCATCTGTGAAGGCTTGAAGCTTCACTCCCTCAGTTCATCTGTACCACAATCCATACTGAGATGTGCCTCTAAGGTATCTCAGCACATGCTTCGCTGCCTTCCAAAATAGCTTGGTAGGCTGAACCATAGCTTGACTCAGTTATTTCACCGCAAAGCATAAATTTGGTCATGTGTTCACTAGATACTTCAGTGAACCCACAAGCTGCCAATAAACAGTAGCAGCTCCTACCTCACCTGAAGTAGCATCCTCCTTCCTCCAGTTACCAACTAGAGGAGTCTTCATGAGCTTGCACTTCTCCATGTGGAACCACCTCAGTATCTCATTGGCATACTTGCGGTGAGACACAAACACTTCCCCATCCTTTTGCCACACTTCCATGCCTAGAATGTAGTGCATTAGACCCATGTCTTTCATTTCGAACTCTCTTGCAAGGTCTTCCTTGCAAGACTTGATCAAATGATCATCACCTGTCAAAATCAGATCATCCACATAAAGAACAATGATCAATGGCTTACCTTCTACCATGATGTGTTAAAGGCTCGCATCTTCTTCACTCTTGGTGAAGCCCAACCTGGTGAAATAGCTATCGATCTTGGTGTACCAAGCATGAGGTGCTTGCTTCAACCCATACAAAGCCCTATTGAGTCGGCACACATGCAACTCACGATCGAAGGTCTCAAAACCTTTCAGCAGCTTAATGTACACCTCTTCCTCAATCTTCCCATTGAGGAACGCAGTCTTTACATCCATCTGATGGATCTTCCAACCCATCTGAGCTGATAGTGCCAACATCGATATGATATATGAGTACCTTGCTACAAGACCAAAAGTCTCATTGTAGTTGATCCCCTCGACCTATGAGAAACCACGAGCAACAAACCTTGCCTTATGTTTCTCAACACTGCCATCAGCTACCTGCTTTACCTTGTAAAGCCATCTCGAACTCACCATTGACTTGTCCTAAGGTCTTGGGACAACATCCCAAATACAATTCTGAATGATGGAGTTGTACTTCTCCACCATAGCATCAACCCAGACTGGTTACTACACTACCTCCTCAAATGAAGAAGGTTCGGACTCTATATTCTCCCCAAATAGGGCCATGTAACCAGTGTACCGCTTGGGTGACCTCCTCTATCTACGCTGGAAAGATGGTTGTCCCACATTCTCTCACGCATCCAACATCAACTTGTCAGCTTCCCTTGAGCGTTTTCGCCCATCTTTGGAAGACTCAGCATGAGTGGATGTCTCCACTCCCAGATCCTCTGCGTGTGGCTACTCTGCATCAATCTAAGGCTCCTCCTCCTTAGGATATGAAAGTTCCTCCTCTGCATGCAACTTGAGCTCCCTCTCAAGTGATACTCGCATGGCTTTTTGCTCATCGAACATCAGATCTCTACATACCACTGTCCTCTGACTGGTAGGCAAGAACACCTGATAGTTGTGGGGTGTATCACATGGCAATAAAACGATGATCCAAAGATCCTAAAGTGACTCACATCTGGTCGCTTCCCGGAAAAGGCCCCCATAGGTGTCTTCATTCCCAGTACATGGTGCGGGCTTCTGTTCTGCAAGTATACTGCCATATTGCATGCCTTAGCTCATAAATGAAGTGGTAGGCTTTGGTCATGCAACATCACTCGAGCTTCTCCCACAATCGATTTGTTCTTCATTTCGGCCACCCCATTCTACTGTGGGTTATGGGGTGTCGTCAACTCCCATTTAATTCCTTCTGCAGCGCAGAAGTCCTTAAACTGTTGGGAGACATACTCTCCACCATTGTCGCTACACAAGGCCCTTATTTTCTTTCCATATTCTTTCTCTGACAAGGCTTTAAACTCACAAAACCTCAAGAAGGTCTAATCCTTCTTTTGCATAAAGTAGATCCAACATCTACGAGAAAAACCATCAATAAAAATAACATAGTACCTTTCTTTAGTGGTGGAGGCTACAGAGAATGGTCCTCAAACATCTATGTGAACTCGCTCCAGGATTGCTCCAGCTCTACTATCTCGATCCTGAAAGGAAGATTTCGCATACTTACCCAAGGTACAACCTTTGCATGTATCCTTCTGTTCCAGTTTTCCCTTGGGAAGTCCAGTAGAGATCTGTTGCATGATCTTCAAGACCCCATGGTGCAAGTGGCCCATTCTTTTATGCCTTAGCTCGCCAACATCTTGGCTCTGCACCAACTCAGCTTTGGAACTCAATGCAGTACAGCCATCTACCTCCAACTTGTAGAGATTCTTTACTCGAATCCCAATCCTCTTGGTCTGTCCAGTGCCGATATGCCTCAGGAATACTTTTCCTTTACTAAAGACTACATCATAGCCTTTATCTTCTAGCATAGCAACGGACACAAGATTCTTCTTCAGACCTGGTACATACTTTACATCAGTCAGGGTGAGAGGAGCTCCATGCTCCCTCTAAAACACAACCGTACCTTCACCTAAAACATGGTACTTTCCATCATTTCCCATCTCGATCTACATTTGGAGATCCTTCTCATCTAAGGTACTGAAAATATTCTTGTGGCCGGTCATGTGGAATGAAGCTCCACTGTCCAAGTACCAAACACATCCCACCATGGATGAAACCATGCATGTGATGAGAGAGAAATCCAATTCGAACTATGAGGCCAGTGCCTCACCATCTGATCCCTTCAAGGATCCCTTCTTGGATTTCTTCTATGGACAATTCATAGCATAATGGCCCACCTCATGACAATGAAAGCATCACACTTTCAATTTTTCAAACTTCTTCCCACAATGGGAAGAACTAGATTTGCAATGGGATGCCTTCCTTTTCCCTTTCCTCACCTTACTCAGTAAGGCTAGATTTTCTTCATCATCTTGCTTTGATGAAGATCCATCTCTGGTGCTTCTTCTTATCTCCTCCTGCATCAGATCTGACCAAAGTCGTTCCCAATCTGGCATTTTCTCTCTTCCATTTTCCAAGTCTTGGTAGCTATGCCAGCTCTTACGAAGACCGAGGAGAGCAAGACTCACCATGTCATCATCGACTATCATGATCCCTACACTTCCAAGCTCATCCCTGCAGGTGGTGAGCTTGTTCAAATATGTAGAGATTGTGTCGCCCTTTTCACACTTGATTTTTCGAAGCTTGTCTTTCAATTCCAGCTTCCTCTGATCGTTGTTGTTCTGATATAGATCTTTCAATGTTTTCAACATTGAAAATGGTGTCTCCTTCCCATGGAGACTCGAGACTATGTGGTCTCGAACTCCATCTAGAAGGATTCTCCTCACTCTAGCCACACATTTCATCCATTCTGCCAATTTTGTAGCATTAGCTGCTGCTGGCTTGGGGACTTCTTAATCAATGAATTCCTTTAGACCATTTTCCTCTAAGACTGCTTCCATGTGATCCTTCTAGGCTATATAATTCGAGCTGCCATCAAGGGCATACTCGAGTCTTAAACCATTGAACGCCATTAGTGAAATTTGAGATGTGATAAGAATTCGAATTCTATAATCAGGAACTTCAACCTTCGAACTTCTCCCTTCTTTGTATACTGTTCTTTGCTTTGATCAACTTGGCTCTGATAACATGTAGAATTTCCCACTGTAGATCAACATATTATGCAATATACAAAAGCAAAATACAAGATCTACTTCTACAACAAACTTGCAGAAGCTTAATCGATTTCGAGAAAGATCAAATAGAACACATATAATGAGAATGAGAAAGCAATCACACATGAACACAGAAGAATACTTTGGGGAAAGCCTCAGCTAAAAACCCCGATCTCTGTAATATGATACAAGTGGAAATATGAACGGACTACATAAAGCTTTAGCTCACAAGCTATCCAGCTCTCAATACAATCCCTCAATGCAGCTCACAGATTGAATAGACACAACATATGCCTTCCCTCAACCCTCCAAGCCTCCTATTTCCTTGCATAGTTTCTCTTGGGGTCCAATGCTGCCACCTGTCTGAATTGGCCTCATCACACACTCATCAAACTCAAAAGTAACTGTGCAATCTCCAAGGAATGAATTCCTTCTGCATGCAAGAGATATCCTCCATGGAATATTCCTACAACTAATAGTACATTGTCCCATCACCTGATCTCAACTGGGTCTTTGACTGAACTGACATGCATGAGTTCTTTATGAGAGAATATTATTTGAAGTGCAGTAGTTACATGGATGCATACATTAACTAATTGAACTCACAATTAGTTCCACAAACTGTTGGAACTAATCTAATTGGACTTAACTCAGATAACTGAGCTAACCAATTACAACTTAAAGTACAACTCATCCTGATCTCCTTAATAAAGGGATAATTTCCTCAATCAATGGAGAAATTGTTGCATGTCTTCACATATACTTCATGTTTGATTTCCTACACCTTCTGAAAATGCAACCAGACTTTGTCGCCCACCTGAAATTTGTGTGGGACCCGATGTTGGTCATTTCGCTACTTGTACTTGGCATTTGATTTCTCCAGAATTTCGTGGACCTACTGGAAAATATGTTGGATGTGCTTGATGAAGTTGTTTGACTTATCTATTTCAGACCGGACATGAGCCGAATCTATGTGAGTAGCTACAAATGGCATGGCCACATCAATGGGACATAATGGCTGGAATCCCAAGCCCACCTGAAAAGGGTTGTGGCCAGTCGAGCTGTGGAGAGCCTTATTGTAGTTGTGTTGAACATAGGGGAGGCTCTCATCCCATGTGCGTTGATGCTTTGAGTTATACATGTGTGGAATGTGTATGATCATCTTGTTGACAACCTCTGTCTGGCCACCAGTTTGAGGATGGAAGGCTGTGGACTTAGTGCGGTTGGTGTCCATCATCGACCAGAGACTGGACAAAAATGTGTTGAGGATCTTGTTGTCCCGAACTGAGATGATAGACTATGGGATCCCAAAGTGTACCCACACTCGTTCAAAGAAGAGTTTAGCAGTGGCTTCTGTTGTGATATTCTTCTTACAGGCCGCCATAATGACCATTTTCAAGAACCTGTTGATGACCACAAAAACACAGTCATTTCCATGCTTAGTAGAAGGAAGGACTGACATGTAATCCATGGAGATGGATTCCAAAGGTTAACTAGGGGTAGGCAGTGGGGTATAGAGGCCTTGCTTCTTGATGGTCGGTTTGGCAATGACGTAGGTAGTGCATGATCTGATGTACTTCCTGACATCCTATTGAAGATTCAGCCAATAGAAATACTTCTGCAGTACTACCACCATTTTCTCGACCCCAAAATGCCCAACAGCCCGACTGTAGTTTGCTTCCCAAATCATCTTGGCACACTCGCTTGAAGGAACACAAAGGTGACCCAGGTGGCATAATAGGGCATCCTAGAGGTGAAAACCTAGAACATGTTGACCCTCCAAGAGTGTCTGGTATGTGTGGCCGAATTCTGGGTTGCTTTTGTAGAGAAGTGGCCAATCAGAAGTTTCGTGCCCACAAGAGTTGAGCACGGTGGTTAACGCCATGATCGGTGGTTGACTGAGGCGATCTACAACATCATTGGTGATTCCCTTCTTATACTTTATAATCAATGGAACTATTTCAGGTATGTGGACCACTTTTGATGGTGATGATTCTGCAATTTCCATTGGGTCTGTATAAACCGCAGGGGTTAGTGGTCTGTGTGGAGGACCGTTTCCTTCCCCAAAATGTAATGCTTCCATTGTCAGCATGCCTACACAATGGAATACATCTATTTGTCATAAGTGGGATACTTCCAGGCTGTGTCTGAAAGTGTCTCACTATGATATGCCACTGGATGCCCGTGTTGAGTAAGGATTTCCCCAATAGCTAGTCAGAGGCATATGTCTCAACCTCAAATGGTTGTTGCAAGTCTGGTAATGTGAGCACTGGTGTCAAGCAAAGGTGATCTTTCAACTCTGTGAATGCCTTTTGTTGATATTCAGACCAAAAGATTTTTTCTTTCACTCCTTCCTTGGTGACTTGACTGAAGGGCCAAGTGATATGAGAAAATCCCAACACGAACCTGCAGTAGAAGTTGGCAAGACCTAGAAAGCTGCAGAGCTCTGTTAGAGTGGTTGGAGATGGCCAATCCTGAATGACTTGGATCTTGGCTAGATCCACATGCACTCCACGTTCATCAATAATGTATCCCAGATACTGAACTTGGGTCATGGAAAAATTGCATTTCTCCAAATTTTCACATAACTTGTGTTGGCACAGTGTTTGGAGAACCTATTGGATGTGGTGGAGGTGCTCTTCCCAACTCTAGCTGAAGATCAGGATGTCATCCAAGTATACCACTACAAATGAGTTAGTGAATGGCCACAATATGTCATCCATTAGCCTCATGAAGGTTGCAGGAGAATTCGTCAATTTGAAAGGCATAACCAACCATTCGAAAAGGCCCTCCTTGGCTTTGAAGGCAGTCATCCACACATCAGAGGGTTCGATTGGTACCTGGTGATATCCTAACTTCAAATCAATCTTGCTGAAATATTTTTCCCCTTAAGTTGGTCTAGGAGGTCATTAATCCATGGGATCGAGTACCTATTACGAACAGTGATCTTGTTCAGCGCCCGATAGTTAATACAGAATCTCCAAGTCCCATCCTTCTTTTGTACCAACACGATTAGGCTCCCACAGGGTGATGAACTCGAACAGATGTGACCTTTATGCAGTAGCTCCTGAATCTGCCTCTTGATTTCATCATTCTCCATAATAGAGCACCAATAGATTGGTCCATTGGGCAGTGGTGCAATCGGGGTTAGATTGATGGAGTGCTTGACCTAACAGTGCAGAGGAACCCCTGCGGGGGTGGTGAAGATGTCCTCGTACTCCTCCATGACCTTGTCCTTCTGTAGTTTTCGTATGGAGGGGCCCTGTCTGGAGGTCGTGGCCACCATCTTCTTCTTTTCTTGAGAGCGTATCATCAGGAAAAAAAATTTCCTAGTTTGGAAATGAGCTTACTGCATTGTTTTGCAGTAACCAAAGAGATGGCCGTAGGCGGTGCTACCTTTGGTATCTTGTACAACTTATTTCCAAAAGTAACAATGACAGCACGAGACCTTGATTCATACACAGCATATCACTTCCACAAGTATGGTTTTCCTAATAATACATCACAAACATCAAGGGGAGCATCGTCATACAATACCTCATCTGCGAAGGGCTTGATGTTGTATGGAAGGCGACACTGTTGGCTCACTCAAAGATCTCGTCCTTGGTGAAGCCACCCGATGGTGTATGGTTGTGGATGTGATGTGGTCAGTAAGCCCAGCTGCTTCACGACCTCTTCTAAAATGAGGTTCTTTTGGCTCCCATTGTTGACAATGAACTGTAGCGAGGAGCCCTTTACCCACATTTGGGAGTGGAAGAGACGTTCCTCCTCCTCTAGAACTTCAGGTTCCTCCTTCTAGATCTTTGTGGTGGCAACAGTGGCGTTGGGCTCCACATCAATAATCTGCTTCCCTTTGTCATTCCCCTTGTTAGGTTCTGGCTCAAAGTCAAAACATGCATCTGATGCTGAAACCTTTAGCTCGGCCATGAGTGACTACTTGGCCCAACTCTCACTTGTGTTGTGTGTGGAGCTGTCATGGAACTCACACCACTTTCCCATGTCCCTTTTCAGCTTCGCGCATTGTTCTTTACTTGCAGCTTTTACGGGTTGTCTTGGCTTGCCTCACCTTGGCTTTGTCCTTTGTTCTGTAGTTTGGGGGCACCTTTCCCTTGCTTCGGATTCGCAGATCCAAAGTCTTGCTTCTTCTATTTAAACTTTTGCTCGATCTTGATGACATATCAATATGTCGTGCCGAACGACGAGATGTTCTGGAATTCTATTTATTCCTAGATGTACCTGTGCAGGCAGCTGCGGTATTCTAGTGCCAAATTCTGCTTTGAATCCTTGATACCCAACTTTGTGTGAAGGGTATGGAAAATATTGGTAAATTTTGGCACGTCTTGGTCCCTTCCCTGCCGCAATGTAGTCCACTTTATGTATTGATCCTCGTAGTTCCCAATAGGGTAGTACTGCTCCATGATGGTAGTCCAGAATGAATTCCAAGTGGGTGCAACTAAAAACAATGAGGTTATACTTTCATCCTTTTTCTCGCAGTAGGTTTCCCACCAGTCCTTGACGTGTGGGGCGGCTTTGAGAAGAGCGAAAGTAATCTTTTCCCGGTCGGAAAAATCACGAATAGAAAAATACCCTTCTAGCATATTTAACCATTTATCTACAGTGTCAACATCTACCTCACCCTCAAATATGGGAATGTCAAAGTTAACTTGTACCTTATAGGGTGTGGCGCTTCTAGAGTCACTGTTAGAAGTAGATGTGTCACCCCTAGGTAGCTATTGAAGGATCTGGGCAAAGTTGTCCACCATCGTGTTCCTTTGTTGCTCGAGGGCCTCTTTGAGCAAGATTTTGATAGGATCTCCTGCCCCCTCGTCTTTATTTTCATCTGCCATGGGAGGCCGTCAGGGTTTGTGAGGCTAGTCTTGCAAAGGTTCAACTAGTTCAAGCCCTAACTCCTTATATCCTGACCTCGTTGGGCATATGCAAAGAAAGACAGGGAAAGAGAAGACCGCTCTGATACCACTGATCTAGATTTAAACAGGAACGCAAAAAATTACTAATATAACCATACATATAGAGATGCAGCATAAATAATACTTCATTTCATTACTGTAAAATACTAAAATATGCTTACAAACAGAAATGGAAATAAACTAGCTAGGGTGATGGTAGCTTATCTCTAAGAAGAGATGTAGCGGCTACATGCCTCTGAACTATGTTACAATGCAGCTCGAAGGCCTATTTATTGTTGAGAAACAATGGAAAACCCTAAACATCCAAAAACCTAACCCTATAAGAGAAAACACCAAACTGTGGACCCCGTTTGGGTAAATTGGTACATCAACTTCCCTAGGTCATAACTTTGGCATACGATCTCCATTTGACACTCACAATATCTCGTTAGAAAGATCTATCTGAGACTACAACCTTGGGAAGAGAAACATTGGTCCATGGACCCAGTTTGCTATCATTTTTCCCAAAACAACGTCATTAGGGCCTCAAAAAGGCTCCAGAAGTTTAGGACCCGAAAAATTGCTAAAAATAGTAAACTGTGTTACAATTAAGGAAACTGAAAAGCTAAAAGAAACAATGGTGGGGATCCAAGTGGACTTGGAAGGTGGCCACCAATATCCACCTGGATCTGTTTTAAGGAATTGTTGGGATACTGTAGTGGTTATAGTTCCTCTCTTCTTTACTTGAATTGTTTGTGGGTTTTTATGTAATAATTTATTAAGGTATTGCATGGCCTCCCTCAATGAGGGTTCTTTGATGTTTATTTGATACATCCGTCCCACTCTATCAGTTTTTTTTTATAATTTGAGGCCTTCTGACACTTAGGAAATGAAAAGATATGTGATATTATTACAGTTAGACTTGGCTATGTAATGTATTTTATCTCTGGAATATATACATTTCTTTAATTTATTTTGCATAGTATTTAAGGCACTCTACCTTGAATTCTCTCCATGAGGATTGAGCTTTTAACCCTTATGGGGCTTTGTTTTATGACACTTTTATGTAATACTACTATTACATTTATAAACAGATTCTTGATATGAAGACATATAGTTTTCTCTTTTAAATGCATCAAAATGTACAAATATCTTGTTTATTTTTTTGTGGGTTCTGTTGACAGTGTTGGACCCACCAAAGTTTAGGGGGTCTCCCCAATATGAAGTCCCAACTATACTTCACACCATTTGATGTAGGAGCCTTATCTGGAATACAACCTAGTTGTTGATGCAGTGGATATTAATGATGTGCCTTGGATGTAATAACGCATAGAGTGATGTATGGTAACTTTGGTGGGAACAAGTGTGTGACTCTATGGAAGGTCAAGTGTAATGTATGAAGGGTTCTAACACAATGCAAGGGAAATAAAGCGAGCCCCTGAGAATCTTGTAATAGTATGAAATTTAAAAGGAACACACGATCATAAAGACATCACAAGATATCCTATAAATTAGTTCACAAGTTAAATGTGATGGAAATAATACAACAACACACATTAAACAAGATTCATGCTAAAGCAAATGAAATAGTTCGTAAGTGTTAGCGTAAGTTAAATAACATACATTGCAAACATAACAAGAATAGTTTTACTACATCTACAACATATGCATGAAAGTGTGTCGACTCTGAGCTTTTATTAAATTTATATTTCCAATCATGCATATACCATTGATGATTCACTAGCCCCAAGAGTGGAACATGAAGTCAACACCTTCTCCTCCAAAGAAAGATACTCCCTCTATGCTACGGAGAAGCCAAGGCTCTCAACAACTTCCAAGCTCTTGATTATAAGCCTAAGCATAGCCAAAATCTTGGCTCCCAAAATTCCCTTTACATGAGTTATGAGGGCATGCTTATAACAAGAGAGGGGTGACTCTTCACTTCCTCTTTGTGAATCTTGGACTTCCCTCATGACTCTTCAAATTATTTACAAAATGTTTCTTTAATTAAATCATGACTCTTCACATTCCACAATTGACACTTGGAATTTCACTTACAAATCAATTACAAAATAGTATTACAATGCATTTGTACCCATATAATACAAAACTGGGTAGAGCCCACTAGACAACCTAATAAGACAAAACAGTTAAGCTTGAGTTTGGGGAAACTCGAATTGAGAAACTTCCACTTGATACCTCACTGTCACATATCGATGCCAAGCATGGTATTGTGCGATGACATCCCAAAATTATGTGATGTTGTATGGCTGGAAGTAGAGTCTAGTTTCCATGGCATCTGGGTACATTGTTTTGAAACCGGCCTGTGTTTCCTTTTGGAGCATGAGTAACATTGTATTGACTTGGATAGGAACACAAATGTGCTTCTGCATATTCTAACTTTTCACCTCTAGATCCCCCTTGTTGGCAATTTGTCTAAGCTTCTCCAATAATTCTTCTACATCGTGCCTGACCTGGTTCCTACATTTGGCTTCAGTGTGTGATCCAATTGATGGGATCATGTGTGATCTCACCAAAAATCCATGTCATTGTATAGTCATGCATAAGAGGCCTAAATACCACCAATGAATGAGGCGAGTTGTTCGTTGTTCTGGATCAACATCTGAACTCTTGCTTTCTCTAGCTCTCCTTGTTGCTTTTTTTCTTTCCCAAGTAAAGTGGTGCCCCTTTATATGGTATTGACCATTCATGCACGATAGTGATATCAACTTGTACATTCCTATGATTTTTGACAAAATATTTACACTTTTGTTGAAATCCATGCAAGTGGACAACTACCTTATTCATGATGAAAAGCTCCTCATAAAGGTTCTGCATGGTCTCTCCCAAAATCGATAATTTTCCCAGTATCATTTCCTTAAGCTTCTATAGATAAACTTGTGTGGGAAATGTGTTCTTGATCATTGTGCAAATCTGTTCAACTTCTTGCCTAGTGACATGCAAGTTCTTTTCCATTTGATTGTTCTCGGGCGTCAAGTACTTAATGTTTTACTTTTATTCTCTAGCAAAGGCCAAGTTGGCTACAAAAATGGCATTGGGATTCCTCCTAGTGTTCGACACAATCACCCTTTCTCTAAGAAATGCAGGAAATGAGCGGTCGTTTAGGAAATGTTTTCTCCTTGATTGTACAATATTCTTCTGAAGTTCATCGTATGAAATATTGTATATTTCCATCACCGGATGTTGACAAGAGGAACAATTTCCTCTTCCCTTCTTGGAGCTAGCTCTATTGCTGGAGGAGGTGGAGACTGAATGGTGATCTAGTGTGTGCTCAACATTACATTGACATTTTCATTCTATGGATCCAAACCTGCCTTCATATCTTCAATCTCAATTAATTATTCATTCTACTGAGCAATATGCTTGTCCTGCATTTGCTTTCTCTCCTCCTCAACTTGTCTTTGCGTTGTTTTTTTGTTATTTCCTTCGCTCTTCACCTTTCCTCTTCTTCTTCTTTCCTTTTATGCTCTTTTTCTTCCCTCTACCTTTGTTCTGCTTCAAACATGTTCTATTTCCTCTTCCTCTCTGTTGTTAAAGCCAATTTCATAATAGATGGATCTACTTTGATCTTGTGGCTTTGCTCTCCCCCTGGGCTATATGCAACCTTCCTCTTGCCTTTCTCGTGCACTAGGTTGTTTGCTTCTGCTGGTGTTGCCTTTGGAGTAGCTTCCTTTTGCGAATTAATCTACAATGTACCTAAAAATTTGATTGGTTTGTGAGACTTTGAGGTAACAATTCCTCCATGCATCCTCCTCAGGCAACCGAAAAGTATCGTTTAGCAACTAAAAATGGATTTTCACACAATGGTATTTGAAAATATTCCTCAGATCATACGGATTGTAATCCCAAGTACCGCATGAAAATTTCTCTATTTCCTTCCCTTCAGTATCTGCAAATTTCAAGTTCTTAATCTTGTAAAATCTGATCTACAAAGGAGGGACATGCCAATGATTTCTTCTTCCTATGTGGAGTTGTTGATAACCCTCTGGGGAGATGATACACAACTTCTTTCATGATGAGCTTATCAGTGGCATACCTTGGAAAAATATGTGGTGACTTTTATCCACCGAACACAACAAGGCAAACCAATCTACGATCTCTGATACTGCTTCCATTTCCCCAAGCGACATGTAAAGTGGATCTTCTTCAAAGATCATCTTGTATAGAGGAATGAGGAAGTGACTAGTCAGCTTCTCCATTACTCCTCTATGGATGCACTCTGAAAGCAACCTACAGTATATGTGCACAGTAGGCTCTCGTGGTGTCCAAGTCTAATGCATCCTAGGGAATGAACTGTTCACACAAATTGTACTCAGAAAATATGCATACAGGTAAAATCTAGATTAACTGCCCTTGGGAGGAGTCAGGGCATTGGCTACATGGATCTCAAAATATCAAGCCAACAAGGTTGAATAATTGAATGGTCTTCCTTCACTTAGGACCTGATTTAGCTATAATTCCCACCCTTCGGTGAAGGTCTCAATGCTCTGTTGACCATAGATTCCATAACATAGAATTATCAACAGTTGATAGGCCCTCCCGAGAGACTTTATCTTGTACGTGTTGGTGGGTGTGTGGCAAAACTTTGTTGGCTCTTTCACACACTCTTTAACAATATCCTGTGTGATCATATAGTTGTTGGTGGCATAGAAATATGAATCCATGATCATTTTTGGCTCGAGAGGATGATACATAACATGATAATTAGGTGCCAGAAAAGAAGCAAGCCTTCATCTGTTGTTATTGCTTAGTGTCATAGTCTTTGGATCTATGTGAGATAGTATCTAGCTAATCACATTTGCAAATGGAAATGTTGGGTACCTACATACAACCCTGTGTAGATATGACTGTTGGACATTGACATATACTTGCTAGTCTTCCAAATCTTATTTGAATTTCTTTACCGATAATATTTCATTCACATTCTTCCATGTGATATCTAATTCCTTTCCCATAAAAAGTTGAGTGTCAAAATAAAATGGCAAGTAAACTAGCGTACTCTCAACTTCCTACCTAGTGCTACTTTTAGTGGTGTCCTTTGAAGCAGATATCTTGGGTGCCATGGTAATAGTGACTGAGGACATGAAGTGCTCAACACTTGTGATACCTGTAGGAGGAACATGCACTCATGGCAGAAATGAATTAGCTCGAGCAAATAAACTTACAAATAAATATCAAGAAACAACCACATGGACTGATGAGAAATATTACACAATTATGGATGTAAAGGAGAGAGATAGGCTGAGGGAATTGTGTATTACACAGTCTCAATAGCTAGTGGTGCAGCTTGAGGCTAGAGACTGTGCAATGTGTAGTTCTGCCTAGGCAGTGTGAGAGAGAGATTGCATATTGTGCAATCTCAGTGGCCAAGGTGAGGGCTTGAGCCCTGCAACTACACAATGCACAGTTGGACTAGCCTGGTACTGCACATTATGTAGTTTCAGAGGCCAAGCTGACAGCTTAAGCCTTGGACTTGCACAATGCCTAGCTAGACAAGGAAAACATTGACCAAGGGATGAGTAGATATGTCAGGTGAAGGTGTGGGAAACTAGTAGATCTGAGTGATGGTGCAATTTTCAGTGTAGATATAACTAAGTATGGATAGATCATTGCAAATCAAATGTATAAAACCAACATGCAAAAGGAAAAATAAGCATGCATGGAGGGTCGTCGCAATGACGGCTTCTAATGGGAAAAAACAAGAAACCTGATGCGAAACTTGTAAAAGGAAAACAATAGAAAGAACCAAAATTTGAAAACCCCAATTTATAATAAAACACTAGTAACCATGAAGAGAAACAAGCAAAACAACCCTCACAAAATGTAAATGAGAGAAAGTGACCGAAAAATGGAAAAAGGCGACAAAAGCAAAGCTCACCCAAAAAAGCGACGCAAACTCCACTGAAGGCTACTTGATATCCTTGGGAATGTTATAAATCCAAGATCGAATGTGAAAATGAGCTATAAAGGCACCCATTATATAGATCTATACCAATTAAGGTTTATGAAGCACATGCCTAAAATCAAGGAAAAAGTGACACATGGTGGAAAGTTCCAAAAATAGTAAGTGTGTTGCCTTCAAGAAACTAATTATGATTCCCTATTTTTAGGGATGTTTTTTTGCTTTTTTTCCTTTTTTGAGAAAACTGATCATGCCCACTACCAAAGAGGATTGTGTAGTTTCTGAGGGTTGGGCAAATTCTCTGCTTAGTGCATTGCCCAGTTTTTAAACTTTGTGAAGGGATTGCGTAGTTTTTGAGCTTAGTGTTTGGATTCCATCCAGAATTGCACAGTTCTTAAGCTCAAAGTTGAGCATCCATTCTGGATTGCACAATTTCCATCACCAAAGTTGGCTTGCCTTCCATGATTCACAGTTTATGGAGGCAACCTCAACAATGCAACAAGGTTAAGTCAGAAGGTTGCTTGTGACTTAGAAGGTTTAGATCAAGATAAAAACAAGAAAGCACAATCACAACATAAAAATATGAGTCTTGATCATGACATGAATACCTGACAATGGTGAAAGATTAGCTCCTGTGGATAGAAGGGAGGCTCCAAAATCGAAGCATGGGCAAAACTTTGGAGGGTGGTTGTAGTAGCTACAAAAGGTTCCCAATGTAAAACTAGTGTACTTTATAAATGTTGGTTTACTTCCTTTCTTTTAGCTATGTATTGCCTTTATTTTTTATGAGATGTATAGTATTCTATGTAGTGTCTTTGTACTATTTATCTTATAGTCTTCTTTTACAATATACATATAAGTATACAACTATTTCTATATCCATATATATATATATATATATATATATATATATATATATATATATATATTATTTCTTAAATACCTTATTTAGTCCATAGATAGTTCCCGTGGTTACTTTTAGTGGGAAATCACTACCAATTCTCTACATCCTAATCTCCCAATGTTTGAGACTGACTCTGAGACCCTAAGGCTATTAATTTACTCTTTGTGATTTAGGAGCCCGACTTGGGCATAACACAATATTTTAACCTCCTTATAATGGTAAATAATAGTGGATAACAAATTACACTTGAACCATTTATTTTTCACATTAACAAACTTTGTTATTCTAACTAGTTCTTTTATTATTCTAGTTGGGAATTATTATCTATTGTTTATTCATATCACAATTTAACACAAAGATATCTCAAATGCACATACAATCCCAAAATTTTACCTTCACCTATAAACATAGTTTTTTCTTTCATTTGAGCCATGTTTTCTCTCTCCTAGATGCGTGCAATCACAAAGTTATTCCATCAAATAAAATCCTCTAATTTTCCAATAACTTTCAGAACCTATGATTAATATCCCAACCAAGTCATTTTCACAATTTTTACAGTTCACATAAGTATAGTAAATGTTAAACACTTATCTTTTTTTCTTTCAAAAATATGTCAAAGGTTTCCACATTCGTCCTAGCCTTGAACTGACTTGTGCAAACATTTTCTCCCAAGCTCTTCCTTTAATTGTCTAGTTCATCCAGGAAGATTTTCTTGGATCTTTCTTACCTCCTCAACCCTATGCAATTTCCTGCACACTCTTTTCTAGGTTTACTAGTCTTTATCTCCCACTAGTAAGGGTTATCCAAAACTATATTTATCTCCCATAGAATCTCGTTTAGATTCCACCACAAGGTGTTTCTCTCAATCCTTGTAACTATCTAGGTGGTCTACAATTTATGTCTAATTATTCCTTTCCTATTTATTCTCTCTCTTCAGAATTCAAATTTCAGCCAAAAGACTTAAGGAGTATGCTTCTCTCTCCCTTTTTTTTTTTTTTTTTTCCTACCTCTTTAGGCATGATTAATTCAACTATTTTCCCTTAATAGTTAGAGGTAAATATCTCATGTTGACCTATTAACATGTTTCTAAGAGAATTAATATTATAATATAATTACTTATTCATTAATATTTTTCTTATGTTAGAAAATAAAAATAAAATAACATTCCAACATGTCTTTCTAATTTCTCAAAAATAAAAATCACAAAATGAGTCTTTCCAGGGGTATTATGGTCTATTTTGTTAAGTCATGCATGTTAAACTAATTTATTTATATTAGGAACCAGTTAACGAATTGAGTCACATGCACTGAGTAGAGCTATCAGAGAAGTGAAACATTCATAATAGTATTAACTACAGATAAAGTCATACAACACACTATTGAGAAATAAATTGTATGTGTCTTAGTGTAAGCACAATGCAATAGTACAAACATAATAATATATTTGAAAATAATATTTAAACCATGTGTGTGTGTGTGTGTTATCACTGTTATAGCGGGTTGCTAATGTTGCTTTTACAAGTTTTCATCTTGTAGTTTTGTATAGTTGTAAATCAATAAATGCCCTAAATAGCCTAGAACGTGATAGAATATAACTAGTCCATAGGTAGTCATGTAGCTATAAAATGCTTCGCATACATTTCAGACATATGTATGAAAAACTTCCAACCTGGGAAAAAAGCAAAGAAGCCTTTCAATTTAATGCATAGAGGAGGATTGTTGAAGACATATAGACCTAACATGAGCATAACATTGACAATTCATACCTATGATAAGAAAAAACTTGAGATTAAATTAGAACAATTCAGAGTCCCAAAGTATAAACTGGACATCTAATGAATGAAATTATATTTTAAAGATCAAAGAGCAATTGTTTACCCGGGGTTGTAAACAATGTCACCTTGTAAAATCCATAGAAACCAAAATTATTACAGGGAAAAAAAGAGACAATTAAATAAAATATAAAAGAAATGTAGGAGAAAGATATGGCACTTTTCCATAAACAACTATAGAGAATAAGGTAGTAAAAATTCAAGGTTGATATCAAACCCTATATATCGTCATGAAAGTTGAGAATACTCTTGTGATAATCGCTAAATGTGTGTCCAAGAGTAAGAGGGTAACTATAAAAATGTAATGAGGTTACACGCTATGAATAAGAGGAAGAATTTCGAGCATCCTAAACATTGCATAAGGAATTCAATCCAATTTTCGAAAGAGGGAATTCAATCGAAAATATAATGATAGAATGTCAATGGAGCCATCACTTACCAATACGCCATAAAAACCAATTCATATAAGGACCGAAGCACACTTTGGTCACACCAAAGTCTATCCAAGTGAACAAGAAACATTTTCAAAACCCAGAAGAAGGTATGTAATATAGAACTTTAAATAATATAAGCATTCAATAGATATGATTGAAATGAAGTAAGAAAGATGAGCACCTTTGTGTCCATTACTGCTAAGAATGGTTCAAAAATCTGTTGTTCCGAAATCTTAGAGTACGTGCAATAACTTTAGCAAATATTGTAGAGTAAAATAAAGAAAACCTTGGAGAAAAAAAAAGAATTGACAATGTAAAACTATGGAAACAAGTTTACCCTGAAGTTACCAATTGGATAGGCATTGACAGATGAATGATTTCCTTTGTGCAAAGACATCCATTCAACACCTGTGGAATGAGATAATGACATTAAGAAAATACCTGGTAGGTATAGAAAAGAAGAGAAATGTATGGCCGCCGAAACAAAGGCCATATGCATAAATGAGACAGAGGTTAGGGTTTTCCACTCTTTTGAAAATCCTTATTTAATATTGTCTTTCTGATCATCATCGAAAAACACAATTGTCCATAGCCCACAGAGTGGAATAGTCATGTGTATTCACATGGGTAAGGCCAACATGGCCTATGATAAGTGGGGAATGTACACATTAATAGAATATGACTCCATTCAAAGAGTGCATGTAGGAAGAAATATGTATGGTTAGGTTATGTAACCTAGGAACTCAATTTAAATGAATAAGAAATTATGACCCGCAATTTGGTTATCAAATAACGGGTGAAACCCTTAAAATAATTATGCATCAAAAATAAATTGTGAAGTGAACTATTATACTATATGGTTGGAAAAAGAGTCATATATCATGTTGATAAGGGTCAAATAAAGGATCATATGAGGAAAGGACCAGATGAAGATTTTTCATTAAACCTTCTAGGGATATTGCATAATAATAAATAAATCGAGTTAAGAAATGATAAGGACTATAAGCCTAGAGACATATGTAGATTATAGTCTTAGAGGAAATGCTAATTCACTCTAATTATTAGAAATTGTACACAGAATGCTAAAGTAATGGTAGGAACAAAGATCTTATTTACTAATTATGTCATGACGAAAAAAATGGCATGTATTAGGAGTATGTTGCATTTCGTATCAAAGTTATAGGTTCAAAATCTAGGCCTAAGGGTTAAACCACAATGAAAAAAAATTAGAGCATGTTATGTTTAAGAAAACTAATTTTGATTTATTGTAATGATGTACAATATTAATCATAAGGATATTACGTTATGGTAGAACCTTCTACTAGATCTACAGGTGGAGGAGAGCATGTTTGGGTTCCATTGGGAGAGGAAAATACACCTCCAACAGCTTAGTTTCTGGGTATTGTAGGATATTTGAGACAAGGATTGGCCAGCATCAGCTCTATCCATGAATGCTTGTTGAAACCAAGTGAATAGCAGGAGAAGATCATAAAATTATTGATTGAAAATTTAATGCATAAACCTCTAGATACATAGTTAGAAGGGGAAAAGAAGATCCTTTAAATTGAAAAACTACTAAGAATGAACCCGATAAGTCTGAACATGAATATGACAAATATGAAAGTAAAGAAGGTTCTGATAAAGAAATCTCCAAAACCCACTAAATAAGGAAAGAGAAAGAAAACATAACTCTTGGTAGAGTTAAAAAATGTAAGACCACCAAAAATTGATGGAGAAAAGAAAATTTAGAAGCCTAGTTGTTGAACATCACTTAATATTTTCATGTATATGAATATTCCAGTAATATCGAGGCCAGACTGGAAGTATGTCAATTATAAGTCAAGGCTTCATTCTGGTGGGAAGAAGAAGAAACAATGCACAATATAAATGAAAAGGTAGTCACCTGGGAATAATTTCATAAACAACTCAAGGCAAAATATCTAAAAAGGATATTACGATGATTGAGCTAAATAATTTCATGAGTTGAGGCTGGGGTAACTGAGCATGAACGATTTTGTAGGAAAATTTACCAACATGTTAAGATATGTTCTATACATTAAAGAGGAAAAAGTGAAGGTGCAACTATTTCTGAATTTCCTTCCACTCTCATACAAAGAAAGGATTGAACTTGAAAATCCAAAGACCATGGAGAAAGTTGTAAGAAAAACAAGGATTTGTTATCAACAGTTTAAACAGAAGAATGAAGGCTCAAAATCCCAATCTAACAAACATAAAAATAAATTTGGATCTGGAATTAAGAAGCCAAAACCTTCTATTATGAAGAATTTTGGAAGAGGCCATCAATGAAAAAGGTTCAATCAGAATAACCAACCACAAATTTCACAGTGTCAAACTGGTCACAAACAAATTTATATGAACATAAAAGGGATGAATATTAGCACAGAAAGAGAACCTCTAAAATGTTGGGGTTGTGGAGAAACCCCTCAAAACAAAGAAGATTACAATGAGACTAGGAACCTGTGTTAAGTTAGCACAAAGGTTCTATGGACCATTCAAGATGCTAGCTAGTGTTGGGATGATGGCCTACCTGCTAGCACTGCCAAGTCATATTGTAATGGCCCCAGGTGAAAATTTCATGTAAAAACTTTAATAAAGGAAAAATAAGACCAAGGACATGGGACACATATTCCAAGCTGAATGTTGGGAAAAACATCCTAGCGGGCGTTCATTTTGGTTTATTTATAGCTAAGGAAATTGGCAAAGGCAAACATGCATTAATTGGCATTTATTTATGAAAATAGGAGAAAAGGGATATGAAAGGTCATAGGTTTGTAGGAGAGGGAAATTGAAGGAAAAATACGAGAAAATGAAGAAAGTAGAGGCCCTAATAATAAAAAGGATTATGATGATCAATTAACAACTTTTCGTCAGTTTTAGCTTGGACCAAGTGAGAAAGAGGAAGAAGAGTACCAAGAGGAAAAAACAAGAAATAAGGCAAAGGAAGGCAAGTGAAGGACAAGGAAAGAAAAGGACAAGAAAGAAAGGTTGGATAAAGCAACTTCAATATGAAGACTTGAATGTAACAGGTTGCATGTTTGATTTCCTAGTTGGTTTGTGAATGAATGGTACATGCATTTGTGTATTTAATTCTCTTGTTGTCACTAGCATGGGTTTTGTTGGGTGTGATAGTGGTTTCAGCCTTGCCTTGCCATTTTTGGATAGTCATGGTGTGATGTTGTTCTTTTATTTGGTTAAGCTTTGGATTGTCGGAAGATTTTGGAACTGGGTGAGGTGGTCTCAGGAAAATTGCCAAGGGTTAGGGGTGGAGGTGGTTTAATCTCCAAGAAGCCCTCGACAAGTGGGTGGAGACAAGAAAATTCCTGAAGGAATTGGTGAAGAAATTGCGAGGCATCCAATCTTGTTTTTGGCTTAGCGATCTCTTAACCGATTTTGGCAGGATTACAATAGCCTGATGGTGTAGGTGGTCTAATCTCAAGGAATCCCTGGTTGTTGATGTTTCAGTTTTCTTATGTGATCTCTTGAACGGTTTTGGAGAGATCATGAGACTCTGAGGGCGGAGGTGATTTAATCTCCAGGAAGCCCTGGTTGTTTATGTCTTGAGTCTTGTTGGACAGTTGGTATTGTGTGCATGGCCAATGTCCTAGAGAAGGCATCTAAAAGTGTGTTGCCATTGATTTCAACAGTCATGTTGAGGATTTGTTTGGGTGGTTGGCAGGAGTATTGACATTGATGCCGACCAGACAAGCTTGGTTGCTTGTTTCAGCAAATGCTAGTAGTGATGGCTCAAGAGGAATCTCTTGGTAGTTGCAGGCTTCATGTAGAGAATCATCACAGTAGCAAGCTTATTGGAGAAGCTATCAAATGATGATTATAGTAATTACCCAATAGGAAGTCCATAGTTGCCGCAAGCCTCAAGTAAAGGATTACCAATGTGGGTGTGATTCCTAGTTGTCGAAAGTGACAAGGACCATATGCTTGGTAGTGATTTTGGAGCCATATTTTTGACGTAGAATATGATATCAAAGGATAATTGTACCCTTTCCATTGGAAAGTGCTCTGGAAGAGATTTCCGATGATATGAGGAAGTCCCTGAATGGACCTCCAGATCAAACATTAGAGCCAGTTGAAGTTCTGCCTCTCGAAACCAAAAAACAAAGGAAAACTTGTGAATTTCAAAGTTTGAGGTGGTGTCCTTCTAGAATGCATCCAATTGGAAATAGGAAATTGAAGGCCTCAACATATCTCATATCGGTGATCATAGGTTCCAAGGTGCAGTGCAACAATGAAATCATTTCGCCGGTTAGAGATTAGTGATCCTGCATATCAAAAGTCCTAGCACATCGACAATCGCAATATCAATAATCCCACATATCAGAGGGCAAGTCTATATCGACGATTCTTTTTTGGCATTTTTAAAAGTGACACGCATTGGGATGTTATGATCTGCGAATGCTAATTGAGTTAAATAACTAGGATTGAGTTTTCTTTGTTAAAATCATTGGGGAGGAAAAAAATGGATTTATAAAGGAATTTGTTTAAAACCTAGGGAAGGTGAGGCCTATTTCTCTCTCCTACAGGAAGGACACGTGGAGGCATCCAGTTAGTTCCAATAAAGATAGATGGAAATCATAGATGAGCTATGATGTGGACACATGTTAGGATCTGATTCTTTCTGATAATGCTAAGTGGTGGCTAATGTCAGCATGAGGTGGCGGTACAAAGGGACATGTGGTAGGAATTTTTTATGTTTTGAGGTGGCCTAATGGGCCATATCTATGTGACATGTGTCACCACTCAAAAGACACCACGTGGTAGTGATGACATCACATCAATGATCGACAATCAGAGGTTTGTGATGGTTGGCACATTGGCCACCTTGGGGAATCACCGATTAGAGGGCTATGATATGAGGGCTAGCAGGTGGTCGCGAAGTCTTAAGGAACCAAAGGCTAGGGCTGAATAGAGGGGCCTATTGGCAATTAGCGATCAAAGATTTGTGGTTGCTAGCATATGGAAAACAAGTAGAAATCCCCAATAAAAGGGCTCCGATGTGGTTAATGCTTGGTCGAAGAACTTATAAAACCAAGGGCTCTAAGTTCTTAACAAAGGAAAAAGGCCCCTGGCACAACACTGAAAAGGCTTAGCACCTCAGGTCATGGCACTCGGTCACTGCCCTCGGTCCTATGAAGAGAAAAGTGAAAAGGATCTAGAACAAAAAGGGACAAGGACAATCAGAATTCATTTTTTTCATATGTCTGTTTGTGAATAAAGTTCTGATAGAGGAAAAGCTCTGATAAAGTGCAATATGAAGGAGAAAATGCTCTCAACACAATGTTAAAGGACTTGGTGCCTCAAGGCTATGTGGTGGGTCATGACACTCAATCATATGGTGGATATTCAATAAGGGTCAGGCAGAAAGGTTTTGAAATATTGAAGGTCGACAATTGATGATTTGTAACATTGCACCACTGTAAAAGCTATGATATAAAATATTTGATAGCACAGTATAGGTTTTTGAAGGCTGGATGGGTCAGTAGATGAAGAGTAAATGTAGAGGTATTGTAGTTGGTCATTAGAGATATCAAATGCATGCATTATAGAAATAAATGCAAAATAGAAAATCCATGTCGAAGGTCTATAAGCCATGAAGAGGCATGGAGAGTCTTAGTGGAGTGTGCAGGTGGAATAAGATTAAATTCTCAGCATTGAGAGCCTCAATGATGTGAGAATGGGAGACATGGAGGATTTTTCCTGGTTTGGGTATGCAGTGAATTGAGAATTAATTCTCAGTATGGAGGAAGATGTCAGTGTTCCCATTCTCATAGTGAATGTAGTGGCAGAGACCAAGACCAATGCAACAAGAGCATGGAGAGGCCATGCCAAGGTACAGTGTTCGATATTGGAAGAGGACAGTGTGGTAGCATTGATTGTGGGGACAAAAGAGGAAAAAAACCCAAGATCTCGAATGAGAAAAGTGGGGGAATGCAGCATATCTGTGAAAGAGCATGTTCTGCATAGTGATATTGTGAGTTCTTAAGCATAAAAGAAGTGACCCCGAGAGCATAAATCTGTGAGACAAGGTTGTGAGTTTCATGTGTGTTTTGTGAAAGGTTGAAGGTGTTTGAGAGCTGATGTGAGAAGAAAGAAGACAAATAAGAATGTGCTATGAGAAGTAAGGTCAATAGCAGACTGTGTGTTATGGAGAGGCAGAGAGCTAAGTGCATGAAGTTGAAGGGGCAGAGATCAGAGGGTCTTTGAAGAATGTTGCAGAGAGCTGAAAAGTGCAACAGAGTGAGTTGAGATCAAAAGTTGTTATCAGGCAGAGTTGCTGCCAAATTACAGAGAACTGCCAATTTTTATTTGAGTGTGGGTTGGTGCCAGTAATCAGGAAGCTGGTGCTTGCAATTAGAAAGTTGGTGCTTCTATTGAGTTACAAAATGGGTATGTATTTACTATTAATTTCATCATATTTTTCCTTGATTTTTATCTTTCCCATATCTTAATGCGCTAATATATTCAGGAATTATGGTAAGAAATGGATGAATTATTTGCAGTTACGATTTAGCTAACTTTTACCCTTCTTTATGCAGGAAAACGACAAAAGGGACAATTGTTGTTCCTTAACGATGGAACAACAAAAACCAACAAAAAAAGGAAGGAATGCGGCAGTTGCGGACAAGGCTGAGGGAAAATTAGGAGGATCAGTGCAAAAAAGGAAAGGATGTCTGAAGTTAGCAATCAGTTGCGAATCCCTATCGCATTTATCTTTTACCCTTTCTGATTATAAAAGGAGACGATTGTAAGAAGAAAGGGGGGAATCTCTGTTATTTTTCGAATTTTAATTTTAATTACAGACTCTCGCTGTTAAGAGAACATGATTATATTGTAATGCTACTTCCATTCGATGATTAATATATAATTGAAGTTGATGTTCCCTCGCATAATCTGAAGTAACTCAGTAGTGTTCGCTAGTGTCTAAGGGCCCGACCTCTGGTGGATTAAATTGATTCTTTGTGTCATACATTTCTGATTCTTGCAAGTGTGATTGGTTTGATAGTTTTCCTACTTTCTGTGATTTTATCGTATTCGTTATTTACTATATTGCAGGAATATCTTTCCTTTATATGATTTACAACATTGTTGTTTTATTCAGTTTACCTTCATTGTAGATTAAGCTACTTAGATAATTATTCGGATTGATGTAATCAACTGTAAATAGTTTTATTATCACTATTGGACTCTCAGATTGATATCGTTGCTATTTGGATTATTTACTAGACATTGAGTTTGATTTAGATTAAATCAGTTAAGAAGAGATGAATTATTGCTACTGTACTCTCAGTTGATGCCATTGTTAATTGAATTGCTTGTGTGAGAGTTGATTACAATTTCAATAGAGGATTGAGTCTTGAAGTTTAGATGTTGTATTTCCTTTAATAATTGCAATTTGAGTTTATTAGATGCATCCATTTACTCCTGTATTAAAAACCTATACTACGATTTAAGAAACCTTACTCTCTGAATTAATAGCAACCACATACTATGTACACTCTTGAAATAAGAGGACTTGCCCGGGTTGATGATTAATGTGGGGTAATTAGGCATTTTAAAAAGGCACCTTTTATCAACCAACAACTTCAATCTCTAGTGGAGCTTGAGAAGGCTTGAGGGTTGGTGCCTCCTGCAAGTTGGTGCTTGCTTAAATCTAAGGAGTTGCAAGTTGGTGCTTGCAACAAATCCATGAGGTCGGTGCCTCACATGGTGCTTCTGATAAGCTAGATAGGTGTCTAAAAATAGAGGGAGTTGGTGTTTCCTGCTAGTTGGTGCTAGCAAAGAATCAAAGGGAGTTAGTGCTTCCTGTGAGTGGGTTCTCACAAAATAGATTGATGTAATAGAGTAGGTGCTCCTATTGTGTCTAATGTGTATGATGCTTATGGTTTGTATGTGTGTGTGTTGATTTAATGTTGCTGCTACATTACATATTGATGGTTTTTATATGGATAGGTGCCAAGTTAAATAAGAAAAGAAAATTGGCATAAAGAAGAAAAAATTAGCCATAATATTGATTCACCCCCCCTCTTAGTATTAATATTGTCTCCAACAAGTCCCACATTCATGCTTGGAATATGGAACTAGGGTGATTGACTGAAAGAAATACTTGGTTCAGCTCAATTATGGTCGGTTGGTACGTGGAAGTTCCTGACTAGGTTGAATTTTGCATATGTTAATGAGAGATGTTTTCCTATTGTATTATATGATTAATTGTACTTGTTGTTATGTGGCTTTGATGGTTGTTCTATCATGGTCATTATTCTAGTTATATGTTGGTTATAAACATGGTTCCATAACAGGTTCTAGCTATGTCTCTTGATATGTTTTGATTAGTTGATGAATGGTTAATTAATGAATGAGATAACAAATGTTATTGCAACTATTATGACAGGGAATTAGACCTTATTGGTGATTCTCAGATAATTTTTAGACCATATGTTTAGATATGCATTCATGACTTGAAGATTACATGTTCACCATATGTTTTCCGAAATGACTATTATGGTTAGACCTGGTTAGGTCAAGTCCTTAATCAAGTTTTGTGTGAATGGCTTTGTCCTAATGTTATTTATCATTCTATAAAGTATCATTGACTTATGGCCATTGATCTAGAGGCTATCCTGAAATGGTGGCTCAGAATCTAGGACCGCACCCTTTGAACTGGAAGTTTTGGGCTATAATCGCAACTTTATAGGCTTATGCATACGATTGGAGGCATATAACCATATGGAGGCTTTTTCATGCATGCATTTGTGGGCCCATGTCACTAAAAAGGAAATCTAACATAGGGTTTCGGTAATTGGAGCGGTTGTTTAGCTCTTGGGTGTCTTGTAGCTCCTAAGGAAGGTTAATAAAGTTCCAGTTTGTTGACTCCACTTCCTTAATTATACTTAGGAGGTAGGGTCATGTCATAGTAGCCCTCAGCTCATGTTTACCCCTGTAGGCTAGCTAAAGTGGGTGAATGTGGGAGGGGTGGTTACATATTGGCATCAAAATAGGTTTCCTTCTCTTTGGGTGTTATATGATACCAACTTAGTACCAAATCTCTCAGGTTCAAATACATGGATTGGATGGGTAGAATGTGTTTTGTCATGCATGCATGTTAATTTCTATGTGGTGGTTATGCATGCATTTCTATGGTTATGGTTGACGTGCATGGTTTCATTGTATGCAATTGGTGTTATCATTCATGATGTCAATATATTAATATGATTATGTATACCCATGTATCATGCTAATCTAGATTAATTTTGCAGATGAGATAGCCTCCCCTAAAATTCACTAAGCTATGTCTATTATGTTTATATTTGGTTTATCTAACATGGTATGTTTGCGGGAAGAAGAGGATCATATTACTAGAAAAATGGTGGACTAAAGTTCACAACACTCCCCTTATAGATAAGATGAGCAGCCAAGAGATGAGTACTCTCTAGACATAGCAGAAACTTTGAGAAGTTTAAAGGCATAAATCAAAAGTTGCAAAGAAGATAATGAAAGAATCATCCAGTCATAGGAAAGGCTTGTCAAGGCATAGGAAAAATGAGCAAAGGTCAATGTAGTGATCCTTCAGAGTTTGTTAGATTTGCAAAGATAGTGACAACCACATATCAGTTATGGACATGAGGACAAGACTAGTGGGGCATATGGTGGTAGGTCTCATAGTGGGCACATGTCATACAAGGGTGAAACAATCATAGATGGTAGGTTATTGGCTACACATAATAGGATAGGTAGTGGTTACAAGTCTTATTCTAGTTATGGCTCAGACATGTATCATGGTCATCATCATTGTCATCCTTATAGGAGGATTGAGAAGGGATATTTTTCAGATGAGTTCAAGAAATCCAAGCTGCCTAAATTTGATGGAGAGTATAAGAAATTGGATAATGCATAGGCATGGTTACTTTGGATGAAGAATTTCTTTGAGATGCATGACTATATAGAGTACAAGAAGGCAAGGATAGTTATTTTCAGTCTCAAGGGAAGGAAAACATCTAGTGGGAGGATGTAAAATGTAAGAGACATCAGGATAGAGAAGTTGAGTTGGCGTGAATTCAAGATTTTCTTTAGGAAGAAGTAATTGTCATAAAGGTACTATGATGGAAAATCCAAGGAGTTCTATGAGCTAAGGATGGGATCTATGGAAGATGAGGAGTACATGACTAAGTTCCTAAAGATGTTGAGGTATGTGTCATATCTTAAGGATGAAAACAAAAAAGTTCGCAGATTTATCGGTGGACTGCCATTAGAATTTAAGGATCAAATCGAGTATGATGAGCCTTGGTCGCTGGAGGAAGTCATTAGAAAATTGAAGCATTGTTATGAGAAATCGAAGCATAAGACCAAGTCTAAGCAAGGTTGGAAAGGGAATGATAAGACTAAAGGGAAGTGGCCACCAAAGCAGGGAATACCTCAGAATGCAAGTGAGAAGAAAAATGTTGCTCCTTACAAGAAGTTTAATGTAGTTGAGAAGGGACATAGACCTCAGCTTGGAGAGTAGTAGAAAAAAGGTAGTGGGTCATTGCAGTGTTGTATATGTGGCAAGGATTATCGCAAGAAGGATTGTTTGTTGTATCAGGGTGGTAGGCCTCAGATCTACAGTGCTCAGGAGGCGCAGAAAGTTGGGGGTGTTGGACAGAGCATTTCTTGGATCTATGCAACATTTGATAATAAGCAGGCAGATCACTAGGAATCCATCATTGGATTGAAGGTAAGTTATGTGATCAAGTTGTTTCTATTTTGATTAACCCTGTATATAATTATATTTATGTTAACCATGATTTGGTGGATAAGTGTGGTTTGAGAAAAGAAGTGCATGCAAAGGCTTGGTTGGTGTAGTTGGATACAGGTGCTAAGAAAAGTGTTCAACATTAGGTAAGAGATTCTTCATTTGAGCTTAATGGTATGCCTACATCAGCGCATCTAAATGTGCTTCCTTTGGAATCATCCAATATGCTTCTAGGTATGGATTAGTTATACCTTCGGAGGACTAAGGTATATTTTTATTAGAAGGCTATTAAGTGTTTGGATGATGATGGAGAGAAGAGAATATTGCAGAGTAAGAAGAAGCCTACATCAGTGAGAATGGTTATAGCTACGTAGGCTAAGTGCAGTTGTATGAAAGGGTGTGTATTTTTCGTAATGCATGTTTCCAGTGATAAAGGTAAGGATGTTGAGGATGTGGAAGTCTTGAATAGGTAATCAGTTTTCCAATAGTTGCAGGATGTATTTCCAGCAGAAATTTTAGAATTTCCTCATCCCTGGGAAGTGGACTTTTCTATTGAGTTGGTACCAGGAGAAACACCAACATCAAAGGCACCTTACAATATGAGCACTATAGAATTAGTGACATTGAAGTTGCAGTTGAAGGAGATGCTTGACAAGGGATACATTAGGCCAACTATTTCACCTTGGGGTGCAACAATTTTGTTTGTGAAGAATAAGGATGGAACTCTCAGGTTGTGCATTGAATATAGGTAGGTGAACAAGGTAATCATCAAGAATGGGTATCCATTGTTGAGGATTGATGATTTTTTGTATTAGTTGAAGGGAGCAGTAGTTTTATCGAAGATTGATTTCAGATTAGGATGTCATCAGGTATGCATCAAAGAAGAGGACATCTACAAGATTTATTTTTAGACCAGGTATGGAAATTATGTGTTTGTTGTGGTTCCTTTTGGTTTGACTATTTCTCCAACTGCTTTCATGTGTTTGATGAATAGTGCGTTGCATCCTTATCTAGACAATTTTGTGATAGTATTCACTCATGATATATTAATATATTCTAAGAATGAGGAAGAGCATGTAGAACACCTAGAAGCAGTGCTAAGACACTTGAGAAAGCATCGGTTGTATGCCAAGATTGGTAAGTGAAATTTCTTTCAGATAAAGGTACATTACTTGGGACATGTTGTCTCCAAGGAAGGCATAGTAGTAGATCCAGAAACAATTAGAGCTATCATGGAATGGGAAGCTCCTACGAATGTGGATGAGATCAAATCATTCATGGGGTTAGCAGGTTTCTATAGGAGGTTCATTAGGAACTTCTCACAAATTTCTTATCCTATTACATCATTGTGGAGGAAAGGAAATAAATTTGAATGGACAAAGGAATGTGCATCTAGTTTTGAGCAGTTGAAAAGGTTTCTTACAAACACTCTAGTTCTAAAAGTTTCTGATCCAGATAGAGTTCGTGGTATATACAGATGCTTGCAAGAGAGGATTTGGTGGAGTTTTGATGCAGGAAGGACAAGTGGTATGCTACAAGTCTACGAAATTGAATGAGCATGAGTAGAACTATGTGACACATGATCTTGAGTTGGTAGCGACCATTGATGCATTGAAGATGTTGAGGCACTATCTTCTTGACATGAGGTTTGTGTTGATGAGTGATCATAGTGGGAAAATATACTTGTTTGACCAACCTAATATGAATTCTAGGCAAGCTAGATGGTTTTATATGCTAAATTATTTTGAATTCGAAATCAGTTACATCAAGGTTAAGGAGAACAGGGTTACAGATGCTCTTAGCAGAAGAGTGCAGGTGAATCACAAAGAACCTATGAGTTAATATAGGACATATTTACAAGATCAAATCTTACATGAAATATAATAGGATGATAGGTACTTGTATCTTAAGCATAGTTTACAACGGCGGGGTACATGTGATTAAGATGTGGATTATCATCTCACAACAGATGGTTTGGTGAGATTTAGGGATAGGATCTATGTGTTAGAAAAAATGAACTCAAGAAGCTTGTCTTGAGGTAATTTCATGTTAAGCCATATTCAGGTCATCCAATATATCAAGAGACTCTATCAGTTATGAATATGTTCTACTATTGGTTTAATTTGAAGAAAGAGGTGGCTGATTTTGTCACAAGGTGTTTGGATTTCCAACAAATAAAAACATAGTACAAGCATCTAGGTGGTTTACTCCAACCAATTTTGATTTCAGAATGGAAATGGGAGGTCATTTCCAAGGATTTCATCACAGGATTGTCAAGGAAATCTAGACATCATTGGTTGAGGGGAAAGTACCCCTAGGGTCCTTTGGGTTAAGACTCTACCAGACTGAAAATTGCTTATTCAAAGAAACACACACACAGCCATTATCTTTACTGTAAGCAAATTCTAATGTTGAGGGTACGTACCTAAGGTCCTACGTTCGAGAAGGCCTTTAGGGTCCAAACCCTTCTTGGAGTTCCCTTCTTCTCCTTTGACCTGTAAAACAAACAAATCAAAGAACACAGCAGTACATAGACAAATACTTATACATAAACCATCTTCATGCTATAAAGTTAGTTATAAAAATCTTTAAGTAACTACTTGCATAAGAATTCAAAACAAGAATCTCATAAGCACAAAGAAAGATTGTTTCGGGAACCAAGACGTGTTTCTTTATATAAAGGCAAGTAAAGTACATATAACAGAAAGATTTCACCTCAAACACCTTCAGCAGGCTCCAAGCAAAGCTTCCTTCCGGATTCGTTCCAGCCTCAAGCCTCCAACAAGAGCTCCTTCCAAGTCTTACTCAATGGTGATATAAAGGATGAATGATCACCAATACACATGGAAACAAGGGTTTCCTATGCAAAATGGGGGAAGTGCAGAAAGCACCAAGGACTTCAGACCTGGTCTAAGGGGAAAATCTCAGCATAATAATCTTGCTCTCTTTTCTCTCTCTCTTAGGCCTTCCCTTTGATATCTTTTTATACCATCTCCAAAGTAGTTTTTTAGTTAGGAGTTGGTTGGGAACAGTTGGGCCACGGGCACTAACAGGTGATCAGCAGGTAAAACCCGCGATCTCCGCCCGAAAATAAGGAATTATTTATTTTTTTTAAGTGTTTTAATACATACACGCAGGTTGGGTATACACAGACCCGCGTGTACACGCGTTTAACTCAGGGCAATGTCGCGTATAAGGGATAAAACACTGTTTTTTAAATTTTAGGACCAGGTCTGGAAGGAGGGGTTGCCCTAGGCCATGAGTGCAGCATCACAAACCATAAGAGTGAGATTTGGAGCTATAACAGATGCCCCCTAATATATGAGGTCAGAAGGGGAACATGATGGCCGAAATATATTATGTAAGTACATGGAAAGGAAGTCTATCGAGAAACCGAGGAGGACTTCACTGGAATTCAGCCTGCCAAGCCACCAAAAGGAGATCAGAAAGAAACACTGTTTGAGGCGGGCATACCCATGCTCAGAAAAAGTAAAGCATGTCCGCATATCAAGTACAAGCGGATCCACTAAATGACTGGAAGATACATAATGGATCATCTGATCATAACGAGAAAGTACATGTCTGAATATCACATATAAGACTGTCAATGATGCTGAAAGATGCAACAGATCACTGATATCAAAGACTGATCCCAAAAGGTACCGACTGAACATGATGGAATAGGATGGTACTACACTGCAAACTCAGGTGCCAGAATATAGAATGTCACCATGACTGACTGCAACATATAAGGTGGAGTGGTATCAACTAGCAGCAACAGGAGCAACTGTCAAGTGAACCAATGAATGTTGATACAACCTGAGGTCTTCACCGACCGCCGTGGTACATTTCTACACCATGGGAATAAATTATCTGAAGTCGTCCATGTGAGAAATCGTTTGATTACCGGTCATTAATGTATACCGTTAACAAACGCGAGACTACTCACCGATAATGATAATGAGCGTCAAGGTACCCAGTACAATCTAACAAGTGTGAATAGATGAGCTGAAGTCGAACACCTGTAAGAATCTATCGATCAGGAGACAATGATGGTTTCCCACTGTCGATAGTGAAGGATCTGCCACTAATGACTGCAAACCCCAAGGTACTGCCAAATGGACTCTAGATCTTTGGCCCAGAGCAATGAGTCGGAGTCGATAGGGAAAGATCCGCTAGAAGGAAGGCATTAAGGCATCCTCCATCAATCTAGCGCGAGTGTAACCCGTAGGCCAATAATGTGGAAGGAATCGGACGAAAAAGATGTAGTAACCCAACCGAAGTACGTTTCCGGCGTACACAAGATGTGGCTAGCGCACGGCAGAAACCCTCTGAACCAACCAATAATGAAAGCTGACACAGAGGCGAGGTATCCACCAATAGGGTCAAATGGAAACCAAGGTACTGCACGAATCCCAATGTGTGATAATGTATGCTGATGTCGAACACAAGGGAAACCACTCAGTCAAAGACCCATGATACTGATCGATGGTGAGCACAAGGTGACCTATCAATATTGAAAATAGGGCCAGGGTGCGGCTCTAGGCCTGTCCTCAGAGCAAGGTGTCGTCGTCGATAAGGACAAGACCCGCCAGTAAGAAGTCAATGGGGACCTTCTCAAACCGGCACGAGTAAAGGACCAATATAGCTGATGTGATGATAGACATGATACTGACAACCAGGGATGGCCGACTGAAAAATGAGTCAAGAGACACCACAGAGAGGCCGACTCAGGCTAACTTCCCTTGAACAAAAGCACGACTCAATGTGACTATGTGGCAGCATATGATGACTCTGTATAAGTTTGCCATGCAGGAGGCACGAACGAACCCTCCATATGATTGGAAGAGATAACCAATCGGGGGAGAACTGACTCAATAACAAGGTTATGGCATACCTAAGTCAAACTAAATCCCACCCATGCGGAGGAGACTTTGTTTTGAGTGCTTTGTTCAAGGGCGACACGACTGACTCTAGCTGCCAACAATAAATGGAAATAATGTCCCTGTTCCCGCTCTTTTTTGGAATATTTAATTCTTTTTCTTTTTCTGTTAAGCCGGAAAAAGAATAAAAGAATGTTATGTTACAGTGGAAAGAACGAGTGTCGGTGAAACAGATGATCTAGTTCCTGGGAAAGGAACGTTCCTACCCTCAATGCAGGGAGGTGAAAACTGGTCAGTGACACTCAGAGGTATGTTCCTTCCATGGATCAGGGTATGTCAAGTTGCAGAAGTCAAAGGTATGCAAGGTTGATTTTGCAGACGTCATGGTCAAAATTTGGCTTAAACACAAGTCCAAGTGAAGCCGGCTCTAGGCCAAAAGGTGCAAATGGTCAACATGCAATGCAGAAGTACAACTCGACACACATAGGAGCCTCTAGGGTATAAGGCCAGAACAAAGCAAAGAAGCAAATAGGAATGAGTCTTCAACGCATAAGTCATGGCGGGACTACAGAGGACTCCCGAGCCTACACAAAACAAAGCAGCATAGGCAACAAATGTCAGTGAGGTGCTAACTACGATGCCCATGTAAAGGGATGGCTCTACTATCGTGTCATGATTTAAAGAATCGGTGAGTGAAAATGGCTTACGAACCATAACACGATGGAGTGGACCCTACGGCAGATGTATCGGTCACATGGAGGCTAATATGCATAATGCAACGGAAAAATGGTGTCCCTAACCTATATGCTAGTGAAAACACGATACCTGCCATGACAGGTCAACGGTCATGGAACCGTCTCGAACTGTCGAAAAATGTCCAAAATGTCCTGAAAAACAAACCAAACTCGGCATTCCAAGCTCCCAAGTTAAAAGTCACATGAGGCCAAACAAAATAAAATTTTGAAAAAAAATTTGCATTTTCAAAACTTATAAAAGGCATTTTGGACTCACCATTTTCACCATTTGACTTGGAGAGCAAAAATTGTGGAGCAAAAGGAGCAAACTTCCCTGTGACCAATTCAACCGTTCAAACTTGCCGAAAACTTCCAGGTAAGCCTTAAACTTGTCTTGCAATTAATTGTGATAGTTTTTAGGAATTTTAGTTGATGTTTTACCGTTGGATTTTTGCAAAAAATTCCTTCGTGGCGTACACGCGGGTTGGCAATATTGAACTCGCGTATACGACGGCCCTACACGCGACTGTTAATATAGAAACCCGCGTGTGTGCAACAAACTATTTTTATAAACAAAACTAACGGATGAAAATAATTTTTTCTTCCAGGATGACTATCACATGGCGTGAAAGAGAGCACGCAGCCATGGATAATGAAGTTATGGGCAATGATGAAGCATTAGATGCTCTACGGGGATGCGGGTTGCTTAAATTCTTCAAATTGCCAAATATGAAAGCGAACACGCGTCTGCTCGAGAGGCTCATTGATTATTGGGATGTCGATGAGGAAGCATTCATGATTGATCAGATGCCACTCAGGATAGAAGTGGAAGATATATATTTTATCACGGGCCTTTCCCGAAGGGGAGAGGTAGTACATTCTCGGGGCAGGACACGGAATAGCCTCAGTGTAGATGACTATGTACAGATTTACTACCCGGGTCATCAGAAGGTCGGGAGCCAGATCTCTATCCCACATGTGGCGAGTTTGTCACTCAAGATCATCTTGTTCACCATAGCTCGAGTGAACGGATCATCCTCACTACATCAGGCGTCACGGGTAACCATGAGCGTGGCAGTGGACTGTCTCACTACTGTGTTTGACTGGTGTACTCCTCTTCTGGCCAACATGAAGGAAAAACTCACTTCTATCAGGAGGGGACATACCAAGAACTTTGGGTTCGGAACCATCTTGTGCACTTTCTTCTTCGAGAAGGTTCCCGCACTCCGCCCCAGGGTAGCAGTTGCCATCAGTAGTCCACGTGATCCACGCATGGGCCGGTGGGCTGACTTGATGAAACGTCTGGGGGGTGGGGAAGTCCCAAGGAATGCATTTGACGATGACTTCTTTACCTGGTGGGAGCAGAAAATCATCGCCATGGATGACTACCCCTATGCTGGGCTGGATTTCCGAGGAGATCCTGATCTAGTGTTACCACCGGATGCAGCATGGGGCGAGATTGGTGAGAATTTTTTCCTGATTTTATGATTTTTTGGATTTTTCAAATATAATGATGAATTTTGAAAAATATTTTTTGATGAGATTCAAATGACTAATATGATGATCATGTTCCAGACATTGGGCCTGTACGACCAGATGGATTCCCGCGGCATGGACGGCGTGGACGAGGAGCCGAAGAGGCGGCTGCCGATACGGAACGGACCCTAAACAACGTCCAACGACACTTGGCGAGACTGAGTTGTCGAGTACCGATGGCCGCCATAGAGGACCTTCCTCCGGATATGCAGCGTCATGTGGTTGGCATGACACATGACTGGGTTCGCGTCTTTCGGCACGTGGCCAATGCTATAGTGACATACTTAGACGCTCATCCTGAGCCGAGGCGTTAGATATGCCTGACATGATTATGGGCATTTGAGTCCCAATTTTGTATATTTTTGGACACACATATGTACACTCGAGGCGCTTTATGATATATATATATATATATATATATATATATATATATATATATATATATACAGTTTGACTTTTTGATGCATGATTTTATGATGATGAATGATTGATATGCCAGTCTAATGCTTGATTAGCGATAGAATCAGCTAACCAATTTTGAGATCTTGGAATGTGCAAATAATTAATGTAAATAAATGATCTTTGCAACAACCTCACCCTTAAATATTGGCGATATAATAATGGATCCCTAACCCGATAAATGTTATTTAATTGAGACACTATCAATTGAGAATCAAGATATACTACCAACGAGTCGATCCCATAAGAGATTGCCTCGGATAATAAATTGATAACAGCTGTATACTCGGCCATATTGTTTGAAGCAGGACCGATACACACGCCTCTCCATCAATTGACCAGTTGGATAATAAAGTACCCAAGCTGCGGAAGCAAGATTCCAAGTGTGTCGACTAGCACCATCAGCGAACCCAAAATAGACCAAATCATCCATCAGCACCTACCACAGCAGACCAAAAAGCACTGATATCAGAAAATGCTCGACGATATATGTATAAATATACATAAAGTACAAAGAAGTCATTGCCCAGCCTGAACTAAGCAAAGTACTTCTTTAGGTAGAGCCCATTTTGGGGCTCCGCCAGCTTGTTCCCTTCAAAGTCGATTAACTCATACGACCCTTTTTATAAAACTCGTTTAACAATGAAAGAACCGTACCACATAGGCCTAAATTTTCCTGCCCCCAAGGTGTCTTTATCTTGGTCGTAGACCAAGACAAGGTCACCTTCAGAAAAAACTCGAGGACGGACAGACTTATCATACTGCGTTTTAACCCTTTTCTTATGAGCCTCATTCATCGTGGCAGCGTCTTGACGCTGCTCATCGAGACCTTCCAAGTGAACTAGGCGCTCTTCGAGACTCGAAGTCTCTGGAAGGAGTTCAACAGCCAACTTAAGAGATGGAATTTCACATTCGACCGGGAAGATGGATTCCATCCCATAAACTAACTAAAAAGGTGTAAAACCAGTAGCCGTTTTGATGGAGGTTCGATATGCCCATAGAGCCGGATACAACATAATGTGCCAATTGGACCGATTTTTATCGATTGTCCGTTGGAGTATCGTCTTAAGAGTTTTGTTAATTGCCTCGACCTGCCCATTGGCCTGAGGATAATAAGGGGATGAATGCTCCTAACAGAAGCCTAATTTACGAGCCAATTCGGACATCAGTTGATTCTGGAAATGACTGCCATGGTCAGTGACAATCTCCTTTGGGATACCGAATCTTGAGATGATCTGATTGAAAAGAAACAAAGTTGTCGTGTCACTATCGTTCTTATAAGTAGGCATGGCCTCAGCACACTTCGTGAAGTAGTCTACAGCCACGATAATGTACTTGTGATTCGCCGCTGAAGGTGGATTACAAGTCGTAAAGTCAATGCCCCACTTAGTAAAGGGACCGACAGTGACAACGGGAAAAAGAGGAGCTGGATGCGCACGCATCTTCTGAGTAAAAATTTGACATGGGTGGCAGCATTTGACTGCTTCCACACAGTCCTTAAAAAGTGAAGGCCAAAAATAGCCGACACGTAAGATGCGTTGGGCTGTAGCAAGCCCTGATAGATGACCACCACAAGCTCCGTTGTGGCAATCATTGAGCATGAACTCTGCTTCCTCTAAGGTTAAACAATGCCGGAGGATTGAGTCAACCCCTCGACGATATAATGTGTCACCAACAATAATATAGTTTTTTTCCAGGTGACGTAATTTGCGACGTTCATCCTTGGAGAAAGTAGAGGGGCACTTCGAAGTCTGGAGATAAAAAATGACATCTCCATACCAAGGGTCTTGTGAAGAGATGAGGAATATATGTTCGTCGGGTAAACTTTCCTCATAAACAATATCATCTCCACAAGGTAGCTCTGAGATCAGTTCCGCAAAAACCATGGATTTCTTAGACTTGGCAGACAAGAACTGGAGATCGAATTCTTGCAAAATGACTATCCATCTATTATATTTGCCCCCAATCACTCACCTACTGAGGACAAATTGAAATGGATTGACTGCCGCTAAGACAAAAGTTTTACGTAGCAAAATATAATGACGGAGCCGTTGGACAGCATGGACAGCTGCCAAGGCCAACTTCTCAACCGGAGAATAGCGAAGTTTAGGGCCTATTAAGCCTCGGCTCAAATAATAAATGACATGCTCGGCGAGAGCATCGTCCTCCTGAACTAGAACCATACCAATGGTTGATTCTATTGCAGCGAGATATAAAAGGAAGTCTCTACCATAATCCGGTGGACTCAAAAGCGGGGCAGAGACTAATGCTTTTTTCAAAGCATCAAACAATCGCTGCGCAAAGTCATCCCATATAAATGGAACTCCTTAGCCTTCCCTTGAAGACTTTGAAGTTGCCGAAGTGAAGATGGGGGAGGCAACTGAATTATTGCCTCAACCTTGAAGGGATCAACCCGAATCCCTTCATTGGACACAATAAACCCTAACAGCCGACCGGACGTAACCGCGAAAACGCACTTGTTGGGATTCAACCGGATTTTATAAAAACGACATCGCTCAAAGACTAATCGAAGATGACTAGGGTGATCTGTTCTCTTTCGAGAACGAGCAGCGAGATCATCTAAGTATGCCTCGATGACATGTTTGATGTCGTGGAAAGCATATGACATGGCCCGCTGAAAAGTGGCTCTAGCATTTTTAAGACCAAAAGGCATCTTTCGATATGCAAAGGTACCCCAGGGACATATGAAGGTTGTCTTATCCTGATCTTCAGGATGGATAGAAATTTGATTATAACCTGAAAAACCATCCATGAAGGAAAAAATCTCGTTACCCGCACAATCGTCGATAATTTGATCAATAAATGGTGTGGGGTAATTGTCTTTTGGACAAGCCTTATTTAGATACCTAAAATCGATGCATACTCGGATTTTTCCTTGCTTTTTATATACGGGGACTGGATTAGAAACCCAATCGGTAAGAGGAACAGGGTATATAAAACCCGCCTTTAGCAGCTTCTGGACTTCAGCTTTGATAGCTACTGCTTTCCTAGGGTTAACCAGACGAAGTCTTTGACGAACAGGTTTCGCGTTTTCATATGTCTTGATCTCATGTTGAACTATAGAAGGATCAATGCCAGGCATTTCTTCATAAGACCAAGCAAATACGTCACGATATTCCTTAAAGAGGTTGGTGTAGATTTGAATTTCTTCAGGGGAACACTCGATTCCGATGAAGATATTCTCAATGATGTTAGGGTCCCTAGAGATGTTGATGGGTATCGTTTTTGAAATTACCGACATATTACCTTCGGCACAAATGTGTGCTGGAGCCAAAGGGTTCGACACCATATCAACATCACTAGTACAGAGCTCGGAAAACCTAGATTCCACTTCCTGCAAAGGAGGAAGAAAGTACGAACGATGGTGTAAGTCTTTCCAAGGTTGATCTATACCCATCATTACTTCAAGGATTGCTTCTTCAGAAGGTAAAATTGAATCCAAGCAATCCAAGGTAGAGATAGAATCTAGGCTCCAGGCTGGGGCCACATGACCATCCAACTCTTCTTCAGAAAAAGGAGTGGAGTGGTTATCTGCAGCGTCTACGATAGACTGATATCTAAGCTCAGCTGCGGATATAGGAAATGCCATTCCATTTACTTGTCCTTCAACTAATGTGGTTGTAGGTGAAGGCAAGGTCCAAGGGTCGGAAAAATAATGAGTTCGGAAGAACTCTTCTCGAGGAGACTCCTTGGATGATGAAATAGCATTGATTTTTGCAAAAGGAGAGGGAAGATCAAACGTACCCATCAATGAGGAATACATCCCTACTCCTAAATTCTCAGTCGGCGGGCGAGGGTTATCCACCAAAGGAACAGTAGAGTCGGAGCTTGCTTGAGGATCGATTGGGGAATAGTCCAATTGATCAACCTTAACGATTTTCCCCTCATGAGGAAAGCAAATGACACGAAACAGAGTCGATACGACGACTTCCATTTCGTATACCCAGTTCCTTCCTAATAGGAGATTATAGTCTAGGTTAGCATCTACAAATTCAACTTCGATATTAACGACCTTCCCTCCAACACATATAGGAAAGGCCGGGATAATCCCATGCGGCTTGTGAGAATGACCATCAAATGCAGTCAAGACGGTTGGTGAAGGAACAGCCGAAGGTGAACCAATAGCCTTCCAACATGACATCGACATGACACATGTGGAAGCTCCTTCATCTATAATGGTGTGAAAAATATTGATTTTCTAGTATGTAGACTTTATCTGAAAAGCCATATGATGAGGGAGTCGCTTTTTGACATTTAACATGTCAAAAGTGAGCACTAAAGGGTTAGCCGGATCAACTGCTCCAATTGCGGAGAGTAAAGCACTTCTCTGAGCCGGACACGACCGGAGAACCTCAAAGCGGACATAGCACATGGGCTTTGAGCCAGATCCTCCACAATGGAGTAATACTGGGCGGCCCTAGCATTAGGGTTAATCGTCACGCGTTTGGCGGAACCTTTCGGTATCCGAGGTATAGTCTCAACAGGGGGTCGCTCAATATGAAGGTCAGTACCTCCGGGAACAGTTTTATCCTTAGATGTTTCAGCTTCACCATAATCACGTGATCGAGTAGTCACATGGACATTTGAACCCATCATAAAAACATTTGATGCTTTTTCCCCTTCCTGGTTGCCCCCTGAGGAGGTCCCAGGGTTCGAACTCGCGCCAGCAAGAAGTTGCTGCCCTTGGGGAAACGGGTTAGTTAAGACAGCTTGCGAACTAGAAGTCCCTTGCTGTCCAAACAAGCGCTGAGCGTCTTCAATCCTAGGGCAGAGATGAGTTAGATGGTCTCCACTACATAATTTGCAAGGAAACTTAACTTTCTTTCTCGACTCACCTTTACCACCACCAGCGTTGTTACCGGATTTATTTGCATCGGGCTTCCCATCCGAGTTCTTCTTCTTACCACGTCCTTTCTTTTTCCCATTGGAACTTTGATTTCCTTTGGGGTTATCGGATTGGACGGCATTAATTGAAGAAGTTTGGGAAGCGGGAGGATTAGACAACGTGACTTGGTTGTTAGAAGCAGTTTGCAAAGACAACTGCTGCAATTGATTCAACAAGTTCACTGTAGTTGTGTCTACTGACCCAACGATACCATCCGCATGTGGACCTGGCTTTGGCTTAGCTAAATCAACCTTAGATCCAGGAGCATCTAGAAAGTACTTTTGTAGGATCCCAGACTGAGAGTAGATCAATTCTAATTGTTGGGCCCTAAAAATGGCTTGCTCCTCAGAATAGACCCCAGACATGGAGACATCCTCGGAGATCTCGGGTTGTAAAGACTTCAAAAACCACTCGAGACGGTATTTCGGAGGAATTTCGGCTTTAATGAGCCTCTTTCTCTGTCTCCATTCCTGAATGTGATCGGAAATGTGGGTTGCCTTATCCTGACGAAAGGTGGCCAGAAGTTCAGTTCTGGCGTCATAGCGGACAGGCAACTGAAAGTGATTTAAGAAGATGTTGGCCAAGTCAGCGAACAATGTAAAGCTGTCCCCAGGCAACTCTATATACCATTTGGCCGCATTACCAGTCAAGGTGCGCTGAAAGAGTCTCAACCTAACCGAGTCATCGATAAGGGAGTTAGATGAGCACCACAAATGGAATGTGGTTACATGGTCGCCTGGGTCTTCACCACTCTTCCCTTCGAATTTTGGAATGTCTGAAGGGAGTTTGGTTGGGACCAGAGGCCAGGCCGGATTATACCTGATTGGGTCATTTGTTAACTTAGTGAGATCTGGCAAGTTTAACGTTGCCAGAAACGGAAGCCTAGGAGGACCTTGGGGATTCCACCCAGACTGGGCAGAACTCCCAAAGCTCTAAAAAGATTGTCCTAGAATTTGGGAGGCACCAGGCTGCCCGAAGTGACCAGTAGAACCAGCTGAACCAAAAGGCAAGCCTTGTGGTCCAGCAAAATTCGGAGTTTGACCAACTCCTACCGTATAACCTCCATAACCAGCAAAGTTTCCTCCTATAGGATTGTAGGGAGTTGATAACCCCTAATACGGGTTCCAAGCCGAAGCAAGGGGAGGAATACTTTGAAACATGCTAACCGTGGAGTATGGCCTATTCCCTTGTTGGCCGTTAAACGAATTCCCAGTTCCCGCGCTACTAACCCCAGGGTTATTCCAACATTGGAAAGGATTGTTGCTTTGTCCTATAGAAGAAAAAGGTATGGATCCTACCGTCGGGTTGGAATGTGGTATATGACCACTTCCGAAAGGAAAACCCTGGAATGAAGCCGATCCGCCCATCATGGATGTAGCGGCACTAAACGGAACCGATGGAATACCCTGTGATTGGGTGCCAAAAAGGAAGAGTCCAGTACCAAAAGCATTGGTTTGGGCATTTCCACTCATGGACGGAATGGAGGTATACCCCACTAAAGATGTGCTAGCAAAAGATCCGAACAAGGAAGCGGAGGGGATGGAAATGGTTCCTCCCCCTTGCACCGATGTAGGGGTTTGCATAGTCGTAGCACTCGTAGAGGCCATGCTTCCAGTAGTTGTCATGAATGGTAAGCACGTAGCGTAACCTGGACTTGACGGTCTATGCGTCGGAGTCCCGACATATTGTAATACGTCTGGATGACTAGATGGTAGTGGAGAATTTGGAGCCACTAATGACTCCGAAAGTTCTTCTACCTCTATGTTATCCTCCGCTTGAAAGCGAACTCGAGAAAGGACTGGAGTGTCCCTCTCTTGCTCAGAAGTGCCAGGCCTTGCTTGGCCGCTAATGTCTCCGAGAGGAGGATCAATCCCCGATGCGTCAACCGGCGCGGGATGGAACCCACCGGTAGTATTGCCTCTACGCCTTCTAGGAGAAGGCTCTAAACTTGGTGGCGAGAGACCACGAAGTCTTCGAGACCGTCTTGGAGATCGGTCAGCCACTTTGAATTTTTTGTTATGATCTAACTAAAGACTCAAAAAATTAAAAGCTATGCCAACTAGGAGCACAGAGCACACACTATAAAGTCCCTAAAGATACAGCCAGTCAAACAACTTCCACGTATTTTCGCTCCGGGTGATTAGGACCGGACACCAAAATATGAGAAAGTGAATCAAGGGGCCTTCCGAAGATAGTCTAGGATGATGAGGGCCCAGTCCTATCAGCGAAGGTATCAGAGGAAGTTACGTTGACCTCCTAACAACAGCCTGCGCCAGTGCAAGCCCCCAAGCTTCACAAGGGTGACCTCCAGTAGTACTGTCGAGAGTGATACAATGTCAACCTCAGGTGCCACGGGATTCCCCTCCGCAGCCACCTGTGTAGATCCCTAGGAGAGGCAACTATGGGTACCAACTCGTCGCAAAAGCCAGGCGAAACAGTCGTGAGGTAAGTTTGGACAAGTAGGAGAGGGGGTATCTCTCTTCCCTGTCTTCACAGACCCTCGTGCTTAACTCCCAGATCCGGAGCTTTCCTAGTCTTCCTAACGCTATTGGATTTTCTCTCGTTATTCAGACTCTTATGTTTGATGTTTTATGTGGCCTTGGAGAGTTAACTCTCCACTCGCCTAATCCAAGGCCCTAAAATCCTAAACTTGTTGGTGTAACTGACTAAAACAAAAAGTTCTAGTGGATTTTAATTAGCTCTTAATTTTATTAGGCTGTTCTTTAAGTCACAAGGTAATGGAGATGAAACTTGTGGTGTTTTTATGGACGCAAAATAAATTAATAAAACTTAGCTACATGCACATGCACTTTTTGTTTTCGATGAAGAGCAATTTCTATGAGGTTCAGAGGTACTTCTAATGTAAACAAATTTTCCTTTTCTTTTCAGACTCCACACTCACAAAAACTAACAAAACTATATATGCCTAAAAAGAGATGCAAATCTATCCTAATGCAAGAACTATATGTGGATGCAAGATTTAAAGACTACTCTAAAAACAAAGAAGGAAAGTTGCTCACTTATCAAATTTGTCTTGCCACTAAGATGCTTAGATAGAAGATGACGTGTTACCAATCATTTCGTCCAAACAATAAAAACAAGTTCTAAGATAAACACAAAGCACTTTCACTTCGCAAAAAAGGAAATCAAATGAAAAGCAAGTTTAAGAAAGCGAAACTCAAAACTTTCAAAAGATTTTCTTTCAATCAAGCCAAAAAGTCTTTTTCAAAGAATGCTCTCAAAAATACTGACACCAATGATTGATGAATAGGCAACCAAACACTTTTGTGAATTGACACCTTTCAAATGATGAAAACCCAACAAAAATAAATGCGTTTGAAATCGCTCTTGACAATCAAAAGCAGCAATGAAAGTCCAAAAGATCAAAAGACAAGTTTCAAGAAAATGGTAACAAAAAACTTTCCCGAAACGAAGGAGCAAATGGTCACAAAAATGGTTTCGTTAAGCAAACAAAAAGGTCACCAAAACAAAATGAACACAAAGATTGAATCCAATCTTCCTACTCTGCCAAAACAGAGCAGTCAAGATTCTTAACCAGAAATCTTGTGTGTCAAAAAACAATGACGCTTGCAATCAACGAAAACAAGACTAATACTCCTTATAACTAGAGAGAGTTCAGAACAAGATGCCCCCTGTTAAACAGAGGACTATTACTGGAAAATGACTGCTTCAAACTGACCCAAACCACCAGACAAACATTCAGCAAAAAGAAAATTTATAAATCTTGAAAATTATATAATATACGCACCTGCAGTGATGTGCAGAGTGCGTGTACACGCGACTGTAACTGAGGAAACCTACGTATACGCGGGTTCACTTAGTTAAACTTGCGTATATATGCTTCTGTAATCTAGAAAAACAGCGTATCTGAAGATTTTCAAGAAAAATAAAAAAAAATACAGACTGAAAAAAATGGAAAAGCTTAGAGTTAAAGAACAGATCAGACAGTCAGAGCCAGCAAACAGAGGGGCTGAGCCTTGATTGGCTTGAAGACTACCCAAACTACGAACAACAAGAGTGTTGTTCCCGAGTGGAGTCACCAATTCTGCTTGAGGGGAAAGTACCCGTAGGGTCCTTTGGGTTAAGACTCTACCAGACTGAAAGTTGCTTATTCAAAGAAACACACACACAGCCATTATCTTTACTGTAAGCAAATTCTAATGTTGAGGGTACGTACATAAGGTCCTACGTTCGAGAAGGCCTTTAGGGTCCAAACCCTTCTTGGAGTTCCCTTCTTCTCCTTTGACCTGTAAAACAAACAAATCAAAGAACACAGTAGTACATAGACAAATACTTATACATAAACCATCTTCATGCTATAAAGTTAGTTATAAAAATCTTTAAGTAACTACTTGCATAAGAATTCAAAACAAGAATCTCATAAGCACAAAGAAAGATTGTTTCGGCAACCAAGACGTGTTTCTTTATATAAAGGCAAGTAAAGTACATATAACAGAAAAATTTCACCTGAAACACCTTCAGCAGGCTCCAAGCAAAGCTTCCTTCCGTATTCGTTCCAGCCTCAAGCCTCCAACAAGAGCTCCTTCCAAGTCTTACTCAATGGTGATATAAAGGATGAATGATCAACAATACACATGGAAACAAGGGTTTCCTATGCAAAATGGGGGAAGTGCAGAAAGCACCAAGGACTTCAGACCTGGTCTAAGGGGAAAATCTCAGCATAATAATCTTGCTCTCTTTTCTCTCTCTCTTAGGCCTTCCCTTTGATATCTTTTTACACCATCTCCAAAGTAGTTTTTTAGTTAGGAGTTGGTTGGGAACAGTTGGGCCACGGGCACTAACAGGTGATCAGTAGGTAAAACCCGCGATCTCCACCCGAAAATAATGAATTATTTATTTTTTTTAAGTGTTTTAATACATACACGCGGGTTGGGTATACACAGACCCGCGTGTACACGCGTTTAACTCAGGGCAATGTCGTGTATAAGGGATAAAACATTGTTTTTTAAATTTTAGGACCAGGTTTGGAAGGAGGGGTTGCCCTAGGCCATGAGTGCAACATCACAAACCATAAGAGTGAGATTTGGAGCTATAACAGATGCCCCCTAATATATGAGCTCAGAAGGGGAACATGATGACCGAAATATATTATGTAAGTACATGGAAAGGAAGTCTGTAGAGAAACCGAGGAGGACTTCACCGGAATTCAGCCTGCCAAGCCACCAAAAGGAGATCAGAAAGAAACACTGTCTGAGGCGGGCATACCCATGCTCAAAAAAAGTAAATCATGTCCGCATATCAAGTACAAGCGGATCCACTACTGGATCAGTACTATGTTCAAAAAGTGCTCTTAATGGATCAGTACTATGTTCAACTATTTGATCTTTCTCTTCCTCTGCAAGCCTTTCCCACCATTGCTTTAGTATGCCAGTAAAAGACCATACAATCTGAGTAACTACATCAGACCATGACACTTTGGCTTCAGCTTTCCTCTGTAATGCCCAAGCATGGACATTATGCAAAACAGCAATTACTTCATTATAATCAAGGCAATCAATATTTACTAACAATGAATTTCCATATCCTCTGGAAGCAGTATTGTCTAGCCTTATAGGTACAGATTGCATATTTTCAGTATATCTGCTGAACGGACTGGATGTTGATGCTTCATGTGCATTGGTATCACCAGCACCTCTTTTTCCTTTGTTGGAATGGAAAAATGAATCACTTCTGTCTCTTTTAGAACTTGATTCACCTTGTGTTTGCTCACCAGTTACTCCTGACATGGCCATTATTGAAGGAGCAGATGGTTGGCCATTTTGTTTCATCAAAGAACTAAGGCTAACATAGTTCTTTGGTAGTCTTAGACTTTCAACAGAAGGAAGATCAGCTAGTCTATTCTTCATCAACTCTGTCTTTTCTCTAGCTAGATTGATTCCTTTCTTGATCTTCTCAAGTCTGGCTTTATCTATATTCTCTATCCCTTTAAAAAAGATCTGCTTTGATTCATCAGAATTGGAGGAGAATTTCAGCTTTGAACTTAAGACATCTACTTCTCTATAATGAGGTGGAGAAGCAGGAGTGGGGAGTGCATTTGTAAGATGTTCCAAAGACTTGGATATGATACCCATGTTTGACTGAATATTATTTAACTTTTGTGTGTGTGTATCTTGGATTCCCAATGTCTCAATATAACCAGTATGCATCTTTTTGATGTGCTCTTTAATTTCTAAAACATCTCGGGCTATATCATAAATATTCTGAAGCATACAAACTATTTGGTAGTTTGTGTAATTATGCAGCTTTTCATTTTCATTCTGATCTGGATCAGAAGTTGCTTTCATAGATAACCATTGGAAATCTGCTTTCTTTGTTCCATTGCTAAATGTCCTTCTAGAATTTCCAGATTCTAAATATCTTTCTGGTATTTTTGCAGTAACTTCTGACTGAGCTCTAGGAAGTGAGAAACTTTTGATATCAGGTATAAAGACTTTAGAGCCAGGGGATTCATCAGTCTGGAATATAGAAGATGAAGATGGAACACAGAACTGACAATCATCAGGTTTATGAGAGGTGGATTTTCTATGATCCTCTCTTGGAGAAGAATGTCTTGATGATAAACTTCTGGGAACAGGGGGTATCTGTGGATTCCTACCACCCAAGATTGTAGATCTAGGGAAGGATGACATAGATCTAGTAAGTGAAGGAGTGGTAAATTTAAGACCAGTGGATCCATCAGGATGATGGATGAGAGACAATTTCGGAGGAACTTTAGAGGTTTGCAGTTGAGGATATTTCTGTGAAAGTGGAATATAAGTACTATTCCATTCATCTGGAAGAGTACATTCTGCAAAACCAATCTGTAGGGGAGCAGTGTTACCAGGGCCAACAATAACACCTTCTTTTAAAGCTCTACCAGTTAACTTTGGATTCAGAGGAGGCATGGAGGTGGAGACAAATCTCAGGCATGTAGAAGCATGGAGCTGAGCAATCTATGACTGTGGGGCAACATTAAAACCATAAAACTGAATATAAGCATTCAAGAATTCATTGATGTAAGGGTCTGTCAATGAAACTTGATACCTAGGGATAACTGATGACCAAACAGGGCCATTATTGAGGGGACTTTGGAATCCTCCCAATAAAGCGTCATCGAAGTTATTCATTCTTGTATCGAGGACACATGTCAAGCATGAAGTATTTAGACCAGGACGGACTAGAGGGTTAATTCCAAATTGTACGATACCGATATGGATATATCTATAACCATTTTCTAAACCCCATTTGATATCTTCTGGCTGTATTAGTGGGATTTGATATACAGACTGGCCAGTGGAAATAGGAATATTCACAGATGTAAATCTAAATAACTGAGCAGCTCGAAACTGGAAAACAGGCATTTTATAAAGCTTATCAATATCAATCTCTGGCAATGTCCAGTTAGGCTGTGGTTCAAATTCTTGTACTAATACTTTTTCATCATAGAGAACATCTTCATTTCTGGTTTTATTTAAAAACTTATTCATAAAAGACCATCGATTCTTATGAGCTATCTTTCTGTCTTCGGGCTTCTGAAGAGAAAACTCATTCATATAACCAGCCATTGAAAGAAAGTATGAGTAAGCACCTGAACAAAGGAGAATCAAAGCTTTTATGCACCAGGAAAGCAAACACGGTAGTCCTTCACCTTCACAGCTCTCTACCAGCGCCTTATCGCAAACTTAGACTCATGGACAGTAGCTCGGACAAATACTACTCAATGGAAGAACCAGACAATTTAAAACAGCTCTTGGACAAAGAACCAGATGGCTCTGATACCATAAATACAAAGATGCGAAAGATATATTAGCTTCTCAGATAATTACAAAATCCAGATATGAGACTAGCGCTCCGTGATGCAAGCAGATCGAGAAAACTTCTCGCAGATGCAGAGCAGGGAGATCTCGTCTCGTCTAAAACTCAAAGAACTCAAACTTACAATACAGACTATAGAGTTAAACTCCGTGATGCAAGCAGATCGAGAAAACTTCTCGCAGATGCAGAGCAGGGAGACTTCACTCAGACTTTAACAATACTTAGACTCTCTCAAACTCTCAAGACTCTCATGCCCCTAATGGGCTTACAATGCTAGTATTTATAATATCCTAGCAGGTCATCCGGTGAAAGGTTTTACCGGGAACTTGAAACTTAAAAGATTCGTTAGATCATCATGCAAGATGTCTATCACGAATCACGAAAGAACTTTGTACAAAAGTAATGAATAGTTCTAAAGATTCGGGCAAGTGGGGACAACCACTTGTTATCTCATCCCTTGGAGGCTAAGCCATATGGGGACCGAATCATGACATCTCTGAAGTGAAAAGATGGCCGGAATCTAGGACGTCGGCTCTTATACAAAAGTAATTACACAGTGGAGATTTTATTTGGACCAAATCCCACGCAAACCGAAGAACAGCAAGATAAAGTAATTACACAGTGGAGATTTTATTCGGACTAAATCCCACAGAAACCAAAGAGCAGTATATGTACAAATAAAGCAAGATATGAAAGGATTTCATTTGATTGATCCCTTCAATCAGTCGTTGTTAGCCCTGTCGTCATAATCATGTGCATGAGTATCTGGAACAACTGGATTATTATGGCCAAGTCTGATTTGGTCTTGTTCTATTAATTCTTCAATTAGTTCTTCATTGTTTGGAGCCAGCACTTCGTATGGGACAGATTCATCTAGCCAATATGGTGCTACATCTCTGGTACAACAAAAGAATGGAAATGTGAACATGAATGTTGGCCTGTCAAGTGGGTCCACTGATATCAATCCTCTGAATCTGACAGAAATCTTAAAGGACTCATCTTCTTCATTAGGAATGACAATTGTGTGTTTGTGGATGAATTCAAACTCTAAGACGAAATCATTTTGGACAGCTACATGCATTTCCCAATGAAAGATTCTGACAAACTCAGCAAAAGTCCTATAAAAAATGTTTTTAGCTCTAGCTAAATATCTAAACATGAATAGCTTAAACCATGGACTCCACCAATTGTTAGAGGGATCTATAGCATTAGCATAAAATATGACCTTAACCGAACCATGTATCCTAGCTCTTTGGTGAATGGAAAAGTAGTCTGACCATGTCCAGTCAGTATTTTGAATACACCCAAAATAAACAGGATCTGGTTCTCTAGACAATGCATAATAAACACGCCATGGCCTAATCCTATATGGTAACTCTTTTGTATATGACCATCTAGACTCCTCGGAATCAAACCATTTTTGCAAAATGATTTGTCTTAAGCATAATGGCAAGACTCGGACCTATTTTGATAGACATTCTAGACAAAACTCATAATGACAGTTACTATAGACTGTAACATACTTAACTCTTTTAGACTCGACATGACTGGACTGACTTGTGGAAGCTTCGTGCTGGTTAAGTGGTCTGAACATCTTGATCTCCTTGGTTTCTTGAGCACCCTCTCTGGTAAGCATGTCAGCAAGATAATTTTCTGCACCAGATTTGTAAACAATATCAAAATCAAAACCTTCTAGCCATAGTGCCCATCTTAGTACTCTGGTACTCCCTTCTTCTAACAATTTTTTGTTTGCCAACATCTGTTTCATATGCTTTAGATCTGTTCTGACAATAAATTTAACACTTTTCAAGAACAAGCGAAATCTTTTTATTCCTCTCTTTACTGCAAGTATTTCTTTATGAGAAGAAGGATACTTTTTCTCTGTATCATCAAAAGATCCTGAGGAATAGGCACAAACCAATTCTTTTCTTCCATGCTTTTGTAGCAAAACTGCAGCCCAAGTGTGATAAGAAGCATATGTTTCAAGTATAAAAGGAAGATTAGTATCAGGAAGCTTGAGTTTTGGCAAATCATTAAGCTTACTCTTAATACTAATTATTGTTGCTGTCATTTCATCTGTCCAACTGACACCTTTCTTCTTTAGTCTGTTCTGTAGTATATTTGTATCCTCTCTTTGTTTAGCATAAAATTTTCTTATATAATTCAGACATCCAAGAAATCTCTGCAGGGTCTTTACATCGGCAATTATATCAGGAAACTTTAATAGATGGATTAGCACATGTGATTGAAGTTCTACATGTCCTTTTTCTATGTGTAAACCCAAGTAATGATATTGACTTTTCCAATCTGAAACTTCTCTTCTGAATCTGAAAGTACTAATCCATGCTTATATACAAGTTGGTAGAATTGTTCTAAATGGATCTTGTGCATATTTACATCTCTGCTAAATACAAGCAAATCATCAATATATAAAATAATGTACTCTACCCCACCAAAAATATCTTCCATCCTTTTTTGGAATTCAGATGGAGCATTTTTCAAACCAAAGGGCATCACTGTCCATTGATATTGGCCATGAGGAACAGTGAAGGCTGTTTTATACCTGTCATCAGGAATAATACCAATCTGCCAAAATCCACTTTTAAGATCAAACTTGCTAAACACATTAGCATTAGCAATCTTGGCAAGTAACAATTCTTTGTTAGGCAGAGGATATCGAATAGGAAGAAGAGCATCATTCAAAGCCTTATAATTAATCACAAGCCTTTTCTTGCCTCTTTTCTGCTCACTATGCTTATTGACATAAAAAGCCGGGCAGGCCCAAGGGCTCTTGCAGGATTCAATAAGCTGTTGTTCTAACAATTGTTCAATTTCTGCTTTGCATAATTCTTGCTCTTTTGGACTCATATGATTTGCACTGGCTTTTTGTGGCCTAGGAATATATCCTTCTCGGTAAGGTAGTGCAACAAAATACTTTTCTCTTGCCCAAAAGGCATCTGGCCTACTTGAAGTACAATCTGCACGAAGTTTATCATAAATTTGTTGCAAAGTTTTGGGACCATGTAACTCTGCATTTTTTACAATCTTATTAATCTTGGTTAGATCTTGCAGACTATACTGGAGAGGATCCTGATCTTCAGGTTGCACATTAATTTTATAGTTACTAGAAGCAGGGACTATGATAGGACCAGCAGTGGTGGAGAATATAACATAATCTTGTCCAAAAGTGACTGGCAAATATTTCTTCAGAAAATCTTGTCCTAACAAAACATCAGCACCAGTATCAAAACTATACAAAGTGACAAAAACTTGGACATCATTCAAGAAAATAGGAAATTCAGGAGCTATGTGACTTATTTCCATTAAATCACCAGTGATAGCCCTGAATTGGAGTTTAGTAGGCTGCCAATAATAATGAGGAATAGCTTTGTATTTGCAGCAGCTACTCGTAGCACCAGAATCTATTTGAGCATCCAAAGTATACTGTTTAATGCTAGGGACTTTAATTCTTATTGGAATAACTACTCTATCTCCGATGCCCATAACATTAAAAAGCTCAACATTTTTCTTTGGGGATATTTCTTCACTAACTGGCACATTTTTCATCAGTAGGCTGGTTAATTTGGAATTACAATCATCATAATCAGAAATAAGTATTTGAAGCTTGGTAGACAACTCTATCATTTCTGACCTTGTATGGTGAATTGAAGATTCTAAATCTGTGATTTTCCTTTTAAGAGCATCAATTTGATTCATACCTGGAGATACTGAAATCTGCAAAGGTCTGAACATTGAATCGAACTCTTTTTCGATGAAGTCATCATCATATATTTCTTCCTCTGAAAATCTTTCTTTCCTTTTGGATGGCAGTTGTTTCTGAAGATTTTCAAGTTTTTCAGTCAATCTTCTTCTTGCCGTAAACTGAACTGGATCTAGCTGTGCTAGATCAGCTTTGACTGCTGCAATCTTTGCTTGTATCTCTCCTGAGGAATTCAAACTAAACATTTTAATATCAGGAATGAATGTTTCATCAGAATCAGATGATTCTGAATCAATTGTTAATTTCCTGATTTCAGGAATTTCACTATCCGAAGATTCTGAAGAAGAACTTGAAACTTCAAAATATTCTCCATCAGAGTGGGATATGAGATCCCAATCTTGTGGATCATGTATTGTAGAAAAGATATTCATTATCTTCATCTGCTTTTTATCCTTTCTTTCTCTGCAAGTGTTAGCATAATGACCTTCTTTACCACAAATAAAACACACACCTTTTTTAGAAGGTTTTGATCTTTTCCTAAATACTACCCTTCGTCCTTTAAATGATCTTTTGGAAGGAAAGTATTTTTTCTTTTTAGGAAAGTATTTATCAGCCTTGCAGGAACAAGAGTTATCAAACTTTACCTTTTTAGAAACCTTTCTTTCACTTTTCTTGTGACAACCAAAATTATAGGTTTCTTTGAAATTATTGCAAAGCTTTGTGCTAAAGTGCATCTGTTTTGAAAAATTCTTCTTGGCTTTGCTCTCTGCACATTCTTTCTGCAATATTGTGACAATCAATTGGTGAATAGCTGCAAATGATTGTCCTTCCAAATTTACTTTATGATCTTCTATGTACTGCTTAATTAGATCAGGAATTTTTCCAGGCATAGACTGGATGTAATATCTCAGATAGGCAACATTATGTGGATCACTAGCCTGATACAGAAGTTTTTGCATAACACAAAAATACTCTTGCAAGTAATCAATGTCGCATAACTTCTGGGAGAGAAATAGCTATGAATGATGAGCTGAATCTTCAGGGACTAATCCAACAAATTCATGTTTTAAAGCTTCAAAAAGTGCTCTTAATGGATCAGTACTATGTTCAACTATTTGATCTTTCTCTTCCTCTGCAAGCCTTTCCCACCATTGCTTTAGTATGCCAGTAAAAGACCATACAATCTGAGTAACTACATCAGACCATGACACTTTGGCTTCAGCTTTCCTCTGTAATGCCCAAGCATGGACATTATGCAAAACAACAATTACTTCATTATAATCAAGGCAATCAATATTTACTAACAATGAATTTCCATATCCTCTGGAAGCAGGATTGTCTACCCTTATAGGTACAGATTGCATATTTTCAGTATATCTGCTGAACGGAATGGATGCTGATGCTTCATGTGCATTGGTATCACCAGCACCTCTTTTTCCTTTGTTGGAATGGAAAAATGAATCACTTCTGTCTCTTTTAGAACTTGCTTCACCTTGTGTTTGGTCACCAGTTACTCCTGACATGGCCATTATTGAAGGAGCAGATGGTTGGCCATTTTGTTTCATCAAAGAACTAAGGCTAACATAGTTCTTTGGTAGTCTTAGACTTTCAACAGAAGGAAGATCAGCTAGTCTATTCTTCATCAACTCTGTCTTTTCTCTAGCTAGATTGATTCCTTTCTTGATCTTCTCAAGTCTGGCTTTTTCTATATTCTCTATCCCTTTAAAAAAGATCTGCTTTGATTCATCAGAATTGGAGGAGAATTTCAGCTTTGAACTTAAGACATCTACTTCTCTATAATGAGGTGGAGAAGCAGGAGTGGGGAGTGCATTTGTAAGATGTTCCAAAGACTTGGAGATGATACCCATGTTTGACTGAATATTATTTAACTTTTGTGTGTGTGTATCTTGGATTCCCAATGTCTCAATATAACCAATATGCATCTTTTTGATGTGCTCTTTAATTTCTAAAACATCTCGGGCTATATCATAAATATTCTGAAGCATACAAACTATTTGGTAGTTTGTGTAATTATGCAGCTTTTCATTTTCATTCTGATCTGGATCAGAAGTTGCTCTCATAGATAACCATTGGAAATCTGCTTTCTTTGTTCCATTGCTAAATGTCCTTCTAGAATTTCCAGATTCTAAATATCTTTCTGGTATTTTTGCAGTAACTTCTGACTGAGCTCTAGGAAGTGAGAAACTTTTGATATCAGGTATAAAGACTTCAGAGCTAGGGGATTCATCAGTCTGGAATGTAGAAGATGAAGATGGAACACAGAACTGACAATCATCAGGTTTATGAGAGGTGGATTTTCTATGATCCTCTCTTGGAGCAGAATGTCTTGATGATAAACTTCTGGGAACAGGGGGTATCTGTGGATTCCTACCACCCAAGATTGTAGATCTAGGGAAGGATGACATAGATCTAGTAAGTGAAGGAGTGGTAAATTTAAGACCAGTGGATCCGTCAGGATGATGGATGAGAGACAATTTCGGAGGAACTTTAGAGGTTTGCAGTTGAGGATATTTCTGTGAAAGTGGAATATAAGTACTATTCCATTCATCTGGAAGAGTACATTCTGCAAAACCAATCTGTAGGGGAGCAGTGTTACCAGGGCCAACAATAACACCTTCTTTTAAAGCTCTACCAGTTAACTTTGGATTCAGAGGAGGCATGGAGGTGGAGACAAATCTCAGGTATGTAGAAGCATGGAGCTGAGCAATCTGTGACTCTGGGGCAACATTAAAACCATAAAACTGAATATAAGCATTCAAGAATTCATTGATGTAAGGGTCTGTCAATGAAACTTGATACCTAGGGATAACTGATGACCAAACAGGGCCATTATTGAGGGGACTTTGGAATCCTCCCAATAAAGCGTCATCGAAGTTATTCATTCTTGTATCGAGGACACATGTCAAGCATGAAGTATTTAGACCAGGACGGACTAGAGGGTTAATTCCAAATTGTACGATACCGATATGGATATATCTATAACCATTTTCTAATCCCCATTTGATATCTTCTGGCTGTATTAGTGGGAGTTGATATATAGATTGGCCAGTGGAAATAGGAATATTCACAGATGTAAATCTAAATAACTGAGTAGCTCGAAACTGGAAAACAGGCATTTTATAAAGCTTATCAATATCAATCTCTGGCAATGTCCAGTTAGGCTGTGGTTCAAATTCTTGTACTAATACTTTTTCATCATAGAGAACATCTTCATTTCTAGTTTTATTTAAAAACTTATTCATAAAAGACCATCAATTCTTATGAGCTATCCTTCTGTCTTCAGGCTTCTGAAGAGAAAACTCATTCATATAACCAGCCATTGAAAGAAAGTATGAGTAAGCACCTGAAAAGAGGAGAATCAAAGCTTTTGTGCACCAGGAAAGCAAACACGGTAGTCCTTCACCTTCACAGCTCTCTACCAGCGCCTTATCGCAAACTTAGACTCATGGACAGTAGCTCGGACAAATACTACTCAATGGAAGAACCAGACAATTTAAAACAGCTCTTGGACAAAGAACCAGATGGCTCTGATACCATAAATACAAAGATGCGAAAGATATATTAGCTTCTCTCAGATAATTACATAATCCAGATATGAGACTAGCGCTCCGTGAAGCAAGCAGATCGAGAAAACTTCTCGCAGATGCAGAGCAGGGAGATCTCATCTCGTCTAAAACTCAAAGAACTCAAACTTACAATACAGACTATAGAGTTAAACTCCGTGATGCAAGCAGATCGAGAAAACTTCTCGCAGATGCAGAGCAGGGAGACTTCACTCAGACTTTAACAATACTCAGACTCTCTCAAACTCTCAAGACTCTCATGCCCCTAATGGGCTTACAATGCTAGTATTTATAATATCCTAGCAGGTCATCCGGTGAAAGGTTTTACCGGAAACTTGAAACTTAAAAGATTCATTAGATCATCATGCAAGATGTCTATCACGAATCACGAAAGAACTTTGTACAAAAGTAATGAATAGTCCTAAAGATTCGGGCAAGTGGGGACAACCACTTGTTATCTAATCCCTTGGAGGCTAAGCTATATGGGGACTGAATCATGACATCTCTGAAGTGAAAAGATGGTCGGAATCTAGGACGTCGGCTCTTATACAAAAGTAATTACACAGTGGAGATTTTATTCGGACCAAATCCCACGCAAAACGAAGAACAGCAAGATAAAGTAATTACACAGTGGAGATTTTATTCGGACTAAATCCCACGGAAACCAAAGAGCAGTATATGTACAAATAAAGCAGGATATGAAAGGATTTCATTTGATTGATCCCTTCAATTAGTCGCTGTTAGCCCTATCGTCATAATCATGTGCATGAGTATCTGGAACAACTGGATTATTATGGCCAAGTCTGATTTGGTCTTGTTCTATTAATTCTTCAATTAGTTCTTCATTGTTTGGAGCCAGCACTTCGTATGGGACAGATTCATCTAGCCAATATGGTGCTACATCTCTGGTACAACAAAAGAATGGAAATGTGAACATGAATGTTGGCCTGTCATGTGGGTCCACTGATATCAATCCTCTGAATCTGACAGAAAGCTTAAAGGACTCATCTTCTTCATTAGGAATGACAATTGTGTGTTTGTGGATGAATTCAAACTCTAAGACGAAATCATTTTGGACAGCTACATGCATTTCCCAATGAAAGATTCTAACAAACTCAGCAAAAGTCCTATCAAAAATGCTTTTAGCTCTAGGAAAATATCTAAACATGAATAGCTCAAACCATGGACTCCACCAATTGTTAGAGGGATCTATAGCATTAGCATAAAATATGACCTTAACCGAACCATGTATCCTAGCTCTTTGGTGAATGGAAAAGTAGTCTGACCATGTCCAATCAATATTTTGAATACACCCAAAATAAACAGGATCTGGTTCTCTAGACAATGCATAATAAACACGCCATGGCCTAATCCTATATGGTAACTCTTTTGTATATGACCATCTAGACTCCTCGGAATCAAACCATTTTTGCAAAATGATTTGTCTTAAGCATAATGGCAAGACTCGGACCTGTTTTGATAGACATTCTAGACAAAACTCATAATGACAGTTACTACAGACTGTAACATACTTAACTCTTTTAGACTCGACATGACTGGACTGACTTGTGGAAGCTTCGTGCTGGTTAAGTGGTCTGAACATCTTGATCTCCTTGGTTTCTTGAGCACCCTCTCTGGTAAGCATGTCAGCAAGATAATTTTCTGCACCAGATTTGTAAACAATATCAAAATCAAAACCTTCTAGCCATAGTGCCCATCTTAGTACTCTGGTACTCCCTTCTTCTAACAATTTTTTGTTTGCCAACATCTGTTTCATATGCTTTAGATTTGTTCTGACAATAAATTTAACACTTTTCAAGAACAAGCGAAATCTTTTTATTCCTCTCTTTACTGCAAGTATTTCTTTATGAGAAGAAGGATACTTTTTCTCTGTATCATCAAAAGATCCTGAGGAATAGGCACAAACCAATTCTTTTCTTCCATGCTTTTGTAGCAAAACTGCAGCCCAAGTGTGATAAGAAGCATCTGTTTCAAGTATAAAAGGAAGATTAGTATCAGGAAGCTTGAGTTTTGGCAAGTCATTAAGCTTACTCTTAATACTAATTACTGCTGCTGTCATTTCATCTGTCCAACTGAAACCTTTCTTCTTTAGTCTGTTCTGCAGTATATTTGTATCCTCTGATTGTTTAGCATAAAATTTTCTTATATAATTCAGACATCCAAGAAATCTCTGCAGGGTCTTTACATCGGCAATTATATCAGGAAACTTTAATAGATGGATTAGCACATGTGATTGAAGTTCTACATGTCCTTTTTCTATGTGTAAACCCAAGTAATCAATCTTGACTTTTCCAATCTGAAACTTCTCTTCTGAATCTGAAAGTACTAATCCATGCTTATATACAAGTTGGTAGAATTGTTCTAAATGGATCTTGTGCATATTTACATCTCTGCTAAATACAAGCAAATCATCAATATATACAATAATGTACTCTACCCCACCAAAAATGTCTTCCATCCTTTTTTGGAATTCAGATGGAGCATTTTTCAAACCAAAGGGCATCACTGTCCATTGATATTGGCCATGAGGAACAGTGAAGGCTGTTTTATACCTGTCATCAGGAATAATACCAATCTGCCAAAATCCACTTTTAAGATCAAACTTGCTAAACACATTAGCATTAGCAATCTTGGCAACTAACAATTCTTTGTTAGGCAGAGGATATCGAAGAGGAAGAAGAGCGTCATTCAAAGCCTTATAATTAATCACAAGCCTTTTCTTGCCTCTTTTCTGCTCACTATGCTTATTGACATAAAAAGTCGGGCAGGCCCAAGGGCTCTTGCAGGATTCAATAAGCTGTTGTTCTAACAATTGTTCAATTTCTGCTTTGCATAATTCTTGCTCTTTTGGACTCATATGATTTGCACTGGCTTTTTGTGGCCTAGGAATATATCCTTCTCGGTAAGGTAGTGCAACAAAATACTTTTCTCTTGCCCAAAAAGCATCTGGCCTACTTGAAGTACAATCTGCACGAAGTTTATCAGAAATTTGTTGCAAATTTTTGGGACCATGTAACTCTGCATTTTTTACAATCTTATTAATCTTGGTTAGATCTTGCAGACTATACTGGAGAGGATCCTGATCTTCAAGTTGCACATTAATTTTATAGTTACTAGAAGCAGGGACTGTGATAGGACCAGCAGTGGTGGAGAATATAACATAATCTTGTCCAAAAGTGACTGGCAAATATTTCTTCAGAAAATCTTGTCCTAACAGAACATCAGCACCAGTATCAAAACTATACAAAGTGACAAAAACCTGGACATCATTCAAGAAAATAGGAAATTCAGGAGCTATGTGACTTATTTCCATTAAATCACAAGTGATAGCCCTGAATTGGAGTTTAGTAGGCTACCAATAATAATGAGGAATAGCTTTGTATTTGCAACAGCTACTCGTAGCACCAGAATCTATTTGAGCATCCAAAGTATACTGTTTAATGCTAGGGACTTTAATTCTTATTGGAATAACTACTCTATCTCCGATGCCCATAACATTAAAAAGCTCAACATTTTTCTTTGGGGATATTTCTTCATTAACTGGCACATTTTTCATCAGTAGGTTGGTTAATTTGGAATTACAATCATCATAATCAGAAATAAGTATTTGAAGTTTGGTAGACAACTGTATCATTTCTGACCTTGTATGGTGAATTGAAGATTCCAAATCTGTGATTTTCCTTTTAAGAGCATCAATTTGATTCATACCTGGAGATACTGAAATCTGCAAAGGTCTGAACATTGAATCGAACTCTTTTTCGATGAAGTCATCATCATCTATTTCTTCCTCTGAAAATCTTTCTTTCCTTTTGGATGGCAGTTGTTTCTCAAGATTTTCAAGTTTTTCAGTCAATCTTCTTCTTGCCGTAAACTGAACTGGATCTGGTTGTGCTAGATCAGCTTTGACTGCTGCAATCTTTGCTTGTATCTCTCCCGAGGAATTCAAACTAAACATTTTAATATCAGGAATGAATGTTTCATCAGAATCAGATGATTCTGAATCAATTGTTAATTTCCTGATTTCAGGAATTTCACTATCCGAAGATTCTGAAGAAGAACTTGAAACTTCAAAATATTCTCCATCAGAGTGGGATATGAGATCCCAATCTTTTGGATCATGTATTGTAGAAAAGATATTCATTATCTTCATCTGCTTTTTATCCTTTCTTTCTCTGCAAGTGTTAGCATAATGACCTTCTTTACCACAAATAAAACACACACCTTTTTTAGAAGGTTTTGATCTTTTCCTAAATACTACCATTCGTCCTTTAAATGATCTTTTGGAAGGAAAGTATTTTTTCTTTTTAGGAAAGTATTTATCAGCCTTGCAGGAACAAGAGTTATCAAACTTTACCTTTTTAGAAACCTTTCTTTCACTTTTCTTGTGACAACCAAAATTATAGGTTTCTTTGAAATTATTGCAAAGCTTTGTGCTAAAGTGCATTTGTTTTGAAAAATTCTTCTTGGCTTTGCTCTCTGCACATTCTTTCTGCAATATTGTGACAATCAATTGGTGAATAGCTGCAAATGATTGTCCTTCCAAATTTACTTTATGATCTACTATGTACTGGTTAATTAGATCAGGAATTTTTCCAGGCATAGACTGGATGTAATATCTCAGATAGGCAACATTATGTGGATCACTAGCCTGATACAGAAGTTTTAGCATAACACAAAAATACTCTTGCAAGTAATCAATGTCGCATAACTTCTGGGAGAGAAATAGCTGTGAATGATGAGCTGAATCTTCAGGGACTAATCCAACAAATTCATGTTTTAAAGCTTCAAAAAGTGCTCTTAATGGATCAGTACTATGTTCAGCTATTTGATCTTTCTCTTCCTCTGCAAGCCTTTCCCACCATTGCTTTAGTATGCCAGAAAAAGACCATACAATTTGAGTAACTACATCAGACCATGACACTTTGGCTTCAGCTTTCCTCTGTAATGCCCAAGCATGGACATTATGCAAAACAGCAATTACTTCATTATAATCAAGGCAATCAATATTTACTAACAATGAATTTCCATATCCTCTGGAAGCATGATTGTCTAGCCTTATAGGTACAGATTGCATATTTTCAGTATATCTACTGAACGGACTGGATGCTGATGCTTCATGTGCATTGGTATCACCAGCACCTCTTTTTCCTTTGTTGGAATGGAAAAATGAATCACTTCTGTCTCTTTTAGAACTTGATTCACCTTGTGTTTGCTCACCAGTTACTCCTGACATGGCCATTATTGAAGGAGCAGATGGTTGGCCATTTTGTTTCATCAAAGAACTAAGGCTAACATAGTTCTTTGGTAGTCTTAGACTTTCAACAGAAGGAAGATCAGCTAGTCTATTCTTCATCAACTCTGTCTTTTCTCTAGCTAGATTGATTCCTTTCTTGATCTTCTCAAGTCTGGCTTTATCTATATTCTCTATCCCTTTAAAAAAGATCTGCTTTGATTCATCAGAATTGGAGGAGAATTTTAGCTTTGAACTTAAGACATCTACTTCTCTATAATGAGGTGGAGAAGCAGGAGTGGGGAGTGCATTTGTAAGATGTTCCAAAGACTTGGAGATGATACCCATGTTTGACTGAATATTATTTAACTTTTGTGTGTGTGTATCTTGGATTCCTAATGTCTCAATATAACCAGTATGCATCTTTTTGATGTGCTCTTTAATTTCTAAAACATCTCGGGCTATATCATAAATATTCTGAAGCATACAAACTATTTGGTAGTTTGTGTAATTATGCAGCTTTTCATTTTCATTCTGATCTGGATCAGAAGTTGCTTTCATAGATAACCATTGGAAATCTGCTTTCTTTGTTCCATTGCTAAATGTCCTTCTAGAATTTCCAGATTCTAAATATCTTTCTGGTATTTTTGCAGTAACTTCTGACTGAGCTCTAGGAAGTGAGAAACTTTTGATATCAGGTATAAAGACTTCAGAGCTAGGGGATTCATCAGTCTGGAATGTAGATGATGAAGATGGAACACAAAACTGACAATCATCAGGTTTATGAGAGGTGGATTTTCTATGATCCTCTCTTGGAGCAGAATGTCTTGATGATAAACTTCTGGGAACAGGGGTTATCTGTGGATTCCTACCTCCCAAGATTGTAGATCTAGGGAAGGATGACATAGATCTAGTAAGTGAAGGAGTGGTAAATTTAAGACCAGTGGATCCGTCAGGATGATGGATGAGAGACAATTTCGGAGGAACTTTAGAGGTTTGCAGTTGAGGATATTTCTGTGAAAGTGGAATATAAGTACTATTCCATTCATCTGGAAGAGTACATTCTGCAAAACCAATCTGTAGGGGAGCAGTGTTACCAGGGCCAACAATAACACCTTCTTTTAAAGCTCTACCAGTTAACTTTGGATTTAGAGGAGGCATGGAGGTGGAGACAAATCTCAGGCATGTAGAAGCATGGAGCTGAGCAATCTGTGACTGTGGGGTAACATTAAAACCACAAAACTGAATATAAGCATTCAAGAATTCATTGATGTAAGGGTCTATCAATGAAACTTGATACCTAGGGATAACTGATGACCAAACAGGGCCATTATTGAGGGGACTTTGGAATCCTCCCAATAAAGCGTCATCGAAGTTATTCATTCTTGTATCGAGGACACATGTCAAGCATGAAGTATTTAGACCAGGACGGACTAGAGGGTTAATTCCAAATTGTACGATACCGATATGGATATATCTATAACCATTTTCTAATCCCCGTTTGATATCTTCTGGCTGTATTAGTGGGATTTGATATACAGACTGGCCAGTGGAAATAGGAATATTCACAGATGTAAATCTAAATAACTGAGCAGCTCGAAACTGGAAAACAGGCATTTTATAAAGCTTATCAATATCAATCTCTGGCAATGTCCAGTTAGGTTGTGGTTCAAATTCTTGTACTAATACTTTTTCATCATAGAGAACATCTTCATTTCTGGTTTTATTTAAAAACTTATTCATAAAAGACCATCGATTCTTATGAGCTATCCTTCTGTCTTCGGGCTTCTGAAGAGAAAACTCATTCATATAACCAGCCATTGAAAGAAAGTATGAGTAAGCACCTGAACAGAGGAGAATCAAAGCTTTTGTGCACCAGGAAAGCAAACACGGTAGTCCTTCACCTTCACAGCTCTCTACCAGCGCCTTATCGCAAACTTAGACTCGTGGACAGTAGCTCGGACAAATACTACTCAATGGAAGAACCAGACAATTTAAAACAGCTCTTGGACAAAGAACCAGATGGCTCTGATACCATAAATACAAAGATGCGAAAGATATATTAGCTTCTCAGATAATTACAGAATCCAGATATGAGACTAGCGCTCTGTGATGCAAGCAGATCGAGAAAACTTCTCGCAGATGCAGAGCAGGGAGATCTCGTCTCATCTAAAACTCAAAGAACTCAAACTTACAATACATACTATAGAGTTAAACTCCGTGATGCAAGCAGATCGAGAAAACTTCTCGCAGATGCAGAGCAGGGAGACTTCACTCAGACTTTAACAATACTCAGACTCTCTCAAACTCTCAAGACTCTCATGCCCATAATGGGCTTACAATGCTAGTATTTATAATATCCTAGCAGGTCATCCAGTGAAAGGTTTTACCGGGAACTTGAAACTTAAAAGATTCGTTAGATCATCATGCAAGATGTCTATCACGAATCACGAAAGAACTTTGTACAAAAGTAATGAATAGTCCTAAAGATTCGGGCAAGTGGGGACAACCACTTGTTATCTCATCCCTTGGAGGCTAAGCCATATGGGGACCGAATCATGACATCTCTGAAGTGAAAAGATGGCCGGAATCTAGGACGTCGGCTCTTATACAAAAGTAATTACACAGTGGAGATTTTATTCGGACCAAATCCCACGCAAACCGAAGAACAGCAAGATAAAGTAATTACACAGTGGAGAATTTATCGGACTAAATCCCACGGAAACCAAAGAGTAGTATATGTACAAATAAAGCAGGATATGAAAGGATTTCATTTGGTTGATCCGTTCAATCAGTCGCTGTTAGCCCTGTCGTCATAATCATGTGCATGAGTATCTGGAACAACTGGATTATTATGGCCAAGTCTGATTTGGTCTTGCTCTATTAATTCTTCAATTATGGTTCAAATTCTTGTACTAATACTTTTTCATCATAGAGAACATCTTCATTTCTGGTTTTATTTAAAAACTTATTCATAAAAGACCATCGATTCTTATGAGCTATCCTTCTGTCTTCGGGCTTCTGAAGAGAAAACTCAGCGAAAGATATATTAGCTTCTCTCAGATAATTACAGAATCCAAATATGAGACTAGCGCTCCGTGATGCAATTAGATCGAGAAAACTTCTCGCAGATGCAGAGCAGGGAGATCTCGTCTCGTCTAAAACTCAAAGAACTCAAACTTACAATACAGACTATAGAGTTAAACTCCGTGATGCAAGCAGATCGAGAAAACTTCTCACAGATGCAGAGCAGGGAGACTTCACTCAGACTTTAACAATACTCAGACTCTCTCAAACTCTCAAGACTCTCATGCCCCTAATGGGCTTACAATGCTAGTATTTATAATATCCTAGCAGGTCATCCGGTGAAAGGTTTTACCGGGAACTTGAAACTTAAAAGATTCGTTAGATCATCATGCAAGATGTCTATCACGAATCACGAAAGAACTTTGTACAAAAGTAATGAATAGTCCTAAAGATTCGGGCAAGTGGGGACAACCACTTCTTATCTCATCCCTTGGAGGCTAAGCCATATGGGGACCAAATCATGACATCTCTGAAGTGAAAAGATGGCCGGAATCTAGGACGTCAGCTCTTATACAAAAGTAATTACACAGTGGAGATTTTATTCGGACCAAATCCCACGCAAACCGAAGAACAGCAAGATAAAGTAATTACACAGTGGAGATTTTATTCGGACTAAATCCCATAGAAACCAAAGAGCAGTATATGTACAAATAAAGCAGGATATGAAAGGATTTCATTTGATTGATCCCTTCAATCAGTCGCTGTTAGCCCTGTCGTCATAATCATGTGCATGAGTATCTGGAACAACTGGATTATTATGGCCAAGTCTGATTTGGTCTTGTTCTATTAATTCTTCAATTAGTTCTTCATTGTTTGGAGCCAGCACTTCGTATGGGACAGATTCATCTAGCCAATATGGTGCTACATCTCTGGTACAACAAAAGAATGGAAATGTGAACATGAATGTTGGCCTGTCATGTGGGTCCACTGATATCAATCCTCTGAATCTGACAGAAAGCTTAAAGGACTCATCTTCTTCATTAGGAATGACAATTGTGTGTTTGTGGATGAATTCAAACTCTAAGACGAAATCATTTTGGACAGCTACATGCATTTCCCAATGAAAGATTCTGACAAACTCAGCAAAAGTCCTATCAAAAATGCTTTTAGCTCTAGGCAAATATCTAAACATGAATAGCTTAAACCATGGACTCCACCAATTGTTAGAGGGATCTATAGCATTAGCATAAAATATGACCTTAACCGAACCATGTATCCTAGCTCTTTGGTGAATGGAAAAGTAGTCTGACCATGTCCAGTCAGTATTTTGAATACACCCAAAATAAACAGGATCTGGTTCTCTAGACAATGCATAATAAACACGCCATGGCCTAATCCTATATGGTAACTCTTTTGTATATGACCATCTAGACTCCTCGGAATCAAACCATTTTTGCAAAATGATTTGTCTTAATCATAATGGCAAGACTCGGACCTGTTTTGATAGACATTCTAGACAAAACTCATAATGACAGTTACTACAGACTGTAACATACTTAACTCTTTTAGACTCGACATGACTGGACTGACTTGTGGAAGTTTCGTGCTGGTTAAGTGGTATGAACATCTTGATCTCCTTGGTTTCTTGAGCACCCTCTCTGGTAAGCATGTCAGCAGGATAATTTTCTGCACCAGATTTGTAAACAATATCAAAATAAAAACCTTCTAGCCATAGTGCCCATCTTAGTATTCTGGTACTCCCTTCTTCTAACAATTTTTTGTTTGCCAACATCCGTTTCATATGCTTTAGATCTGTTCTGACAATAAATTTAACACTTTTCAAGAACAAGCGAAATCTTTTTATTCCTCTCTTTACTGCAAGTATTTCTTTATGAGAAGAAGGATACTTTTTCTCTGTATCATCAAAAGATCCTGAGGAATAGGCACAAACCAATTCTTTTCTTCCATGCTTTTGTAGCAAAACTGCAGCCCAAGTGTGATAAGAAGCATCTGTTTCAAGTATAAAAGGAAGATTAGTATCAGGAAGCTTGAGTTTTGGCAAATCATTAAGCTTACTCTTAATACTAATTACTGCTGCTGTCATTTCATCTGTCCAACTGACACCTTTCTTCTTTAGTCTGTTCTGCAGTATATTTGTATCCTCTGATTGTTTAGCATAAAATCTTCTTATATAATTCAGACATCCAAGAAATCTTTGCAGGGTCTTTACATCGGCAATTATATCAGGAAACTTTAATAGATGGATTAGCACATGTGATTGAAGTTCTACATGTCCTTTTTCTATGTGTAAACCCAAGTAATCAATCTTGACTTTTCCAATCTGAAACTTCTCTTCTGAATCTGAAAGTACTAATCCATGCTTATATACAAGTTGGTAGAATTGTTCTAAATGGATCTTGTGCATATTTACATCTCTGCTAAATACAAGCAAATCATCAATATATACAATAATGTACTCTACCCCACCAAAAATGTCTTCCATCCTTTTTTGGAATTCAAATGGAGCATTTTTCAAACCAAAGGGCATCACTGTCCATTGATATTGGCCATGAGGAACAGTGAAGGCTGTTTTATACCTGTCATCAGGAATAATACCAATCTGCCAAAATCCACCTTTAAGATCAAACTTGCTAAACACATTAGCATTAGCAATCTTGGCAAGTAACAATTCTTTGTTAGGCAGAGGATATCGAGTAGGAAGAGGAGCATCATTCAAAGCCTTATAATTAATCACAAGACTTTTCTTGCCTCTTTTCTGCTCACTATGCTTATTGACATAAAAAGCCGGGCAGGCCCAAGGTCTCTTGCAGGATTCAATAAGTTGTTGTTCTAACAATTGTTCAATTTCTGCTTTGCATAATTCTTGCTCTTTTGGACTCAGATGATTTGCACTGGCTTTTTGTGGCCTAGGAATATATCCTTCTCGGTAAGGTAGTGCAACAAAATACTTTTCTCTTGCCCAAAAGGCATCTGGCCTACTTGAAGTACAATCTGCACGAAGTTTATCAGAAATTTGTTGCAAAGTTTTGGGACCATGTAACTCTGCATTTTTTACAATCTTATTAATCTTGGTTAGATCTTGCAGACTATACTGGAGAGGATCCTGATCTTCAGGTTGCACATTAATTTTATAGTTACTAGAAGCAGGGACTGTGATAGGACCAGCAGTGGTGGAGAATATAACATAATCTTGTCCAAAAGTGACTGGCAAATATTTCTTCAGAAAATCTTGTCCTAACAGAACATCAGCACCAGTATCAAAACTATACAAAGTGACAAAAACCTGGACATCATTCAAGAAAATAGGAAATTCAGGAGCTATGTGACTTATTTCCATTAAATCACCATTGATAGCCCTGAATTGGAGTTTAGTAGGCTGCCAATAATAATGAGGAATAGCTTTGTATTTGCAGCAGCTACTCGTAGCACCAGAATCTATTTGAGCATCCAAAGTATACTGTTTAATGCTAGGGACTTTAATTCTTATTGGAATAACTACTCTATCTCCGATGCCCATAACATTAAAAAGCTCAACATTTTTCTTTGGGGATATTTCTTCATTAACTGGCACATTTTTCATCAGTAGGCTGGTTAATTTGGAATTACAATCATCATAATCAGAAATAAGTATTTGAAGTTTGGTAGACAACTGTATCATTTCTGACCTTGTATGGTGAATTGAAGATTCCAAATCTGTGATTTTCCTTTTAAGAGCATCAATTTGATTCATACCTGGAGATACTGAAATCTGCAAAGGTCTGAACATTGAATCGAACTCTTTTTCGATGAAGTCATCATCATCTATTTCTTCCTCTGAAAATCTTTCTTTCCTTTTGGATGGCAGTTGTTTCTCAAGATTTTCAAGTTTTTCAGTCAATCTTCTTCTTGCCGTAAACTGAACTAGATCTGGCTGTGCTAGATCAGCTTTGACTGCTGCAATCTTTGCTTGTATCTCTCCTGAGGAATTCAAACTAAACATTTTAATATCAGGAATGAATGTTTCATCAGAATCAGATGATTCTGAATCAATTGTTAATTTCCTGATTTCAGGAATTTCACTATCCGAAGATTCTGAAGAAGAACTTGAAACTTCAAAATATTCTCCATCAGAGTGGGATATGAGATCCCAATCTTGTGGATCATGTATTGTAGAAAAGATATCCATTATCTTCATCTGCTTTTTATCCTTTCTTTCTCTGCAAGTGTTAGCATAATGACCTTCTTTACCACAAATAAAACACACACCTTTTTTAGAAGGTTTTGATCTTTTCCTAAATACTACCCTTCGTCCTTTAAATGATCTTTTGGAAGGAAAGTATTTTTTCTTTTTAGGAAAGTATTTATCAGCCTTGCAGGAACAAGAGTTATCAAACTTTACCTTTTTAGAAACCTTTCCTTCACTTTTCTTGTGACAACCAAAATTATAGGTTTCTTTGAAATTATTGCAAAGCTTTGTGCTAAAGTGCATCTGTTTTAAAAAATTCTTCTTGGCTTTGCTCTCTGCACATTCTTTCTGCAATATTGTGACAATCAATTGGTGAATAGCTGCAAATGATTGTCCTTCTAAATTTACTTTATGATCTGCTATGTATTGGTTAATTAGATCAGGAAATTTTCCAGGCATAGACTAGATGTAATATCTCAGATAGGCAACATTATGTGGATCACTAGCCTGATACAGAAGTTTTTGCATAACACAAAAATACTCTTGCAAGTAATCAATGTCGCATAACTTCTGGGAGAGAAATAGTTGTGAATGATGAGCTGAATCTTCAAGGACTAATCCAACAAATTCATGTTTTAAAGCTTCAAAAAGTGCTCTTAATGGATCAGTACTATGTTCAACTATTTGATCTTTCTCTTCCTCTGCAAGCCTTTCCCACCATTGCTTTAGTATGCCAGTAAAAGACCATACAATCTGAGTAACTACATATATATATATATATATATATATATATATATATATATATATATATATACAGTTTGACTTTTTGATGCATGATTTTATGATGATGAATGATTGATATGCCAGTCTAATGCTTGATTAGCGATAGAATCAGCTAACCAATTTTGAGATCTTGGAATGTGCAAATAATTAATGTAAATAAATGATCTTTGCAACAACCTCACCCTTAAATATTGGCGATATAATAATGGATCCCTAACCCGATAAATGTTATTTAATTGAGACACTATCAATTGAGAATCAAGATATACTACCAACGAGTCGATCCCATAAGAGATTGCCTCGGATAATAAATTGATAACAGCTGTATACTCGGCCATATTGTTTGAAGAAGGACCGATACACACGCCTCTCGATACCATCAATTGACCAGTTGGATAATAAAGTACCCAAGCTGCGGAAGCAAGATTCCAAGTGTGTCGACTAGCACCATCGGCGAACACGAAATAGACCAAATCATCCATCAGCACCTGCCACAGGAGACCAAAAAGCACTGATATCAGAAAACGTTCGACGATATATGTATAAATATACATAAAGTACAAAGAATTCATTGCCCAGCCTGAACTAAGCAAAGTACTTCTTTAGGTAGAGCCCATTTCGGGGCTCCGCCAGCTTGTTCCCTTCAAAGTCGATTAACTCATACGACCCTTTTTCTAAAACTCGTTTAACAATGAAAGGACCGTACCACATAGGCCTAAATTTTCCTACCCCGAAGGTGTCTTTATCTTGGTCGTAGACTAAGACAAGTTCACCTTCAGAAAAGACTCGAGGATGGACAGACTTATCATACTGCGTTTTAACCCTTTTCTTATGAGCCTCATTCATCGTGGCGGCGTCTCGACGCTGCTCGTCGAGATGTTCCAAGTGAACTAGGCGCTCTTCGAGACTCGAAGTCTCTGGAAGGAGTTAAACAGCCAACTTAAGAGATGGAATTTCACATTCGACCGGGAAGATGGATTCCATCCCATAAACCAACTAAAAAGGTGTAAAACCAGTAGCCGTTTTGATGGAGGTTCGGTATGCCCATAGAGCCGGATACAACATAATGTGCCAATTGGACCGATTTTTATCGATTGTCTGTTGGAGTATCATCTTAAGAGTTTTGTTAACTTCCTCGACCTGCCCATTGGCCTGAGGATAATAAGGGGACAAATGCTCCTGACGGAAGCCTAATTTACGAGCCAATTTGGACATCAGTTGATTCTGGAAATGACTGCCATGGTCAGTGACAATCTCCTTTGGGATACTGAATCTTGAGATGATCTGATTGAAAAGAAACAAACATGTCGTGTCACTATCATTCTTATAAGTAGGCATGGCCTCAGCCCACTTCGTGAAGTAGTCTACAGCCACGATAATGTACTTGTGATTCGCCGCTGAAGGCGGATTACAAGTCGTAAAGTCAATGCCCCACTTAGTAAAGGGACCGACAGTGACAACGGGAAAAAGAGGAGCTGGATGCGCACGCATCTTTCGAGTAAAAATTTGACATGGGTGGCAGCGTTTGACTGCTTCCACACAGTCCTTAAAAAGAGAAGGACAAAAATAGCCGGCACGTAAGATGCGTTAGGCTGTAGAAGGCCCTGATAGATGACCACCACAAGCTCCATTGTGGCAATGATTGAGCACGGACTCTGCTTTCTCTAAGGTTAAACAACGCTGGAGGATTGAGTCAACCCCTCGACGATATAATGTGTCACCAACAATAACATATTTTTTTGCCAGGTGACGTAATTTGCGACGTTCATCCTTGGAGAAAGTAGAGGGGCACTTCGAAGTCTGGAGATAAACAATGATATCTCCATACCAAGGGTCTTGTGAAGAGACGAGGAATATATGTTCGTCGGGTAAACTTTTCTCATAAACAATATCATCTCCACAAGGTAGCTCCGAGATAAGTTCCGCAAAAACCATGGATTTCTTAGACTTGGCAGACAAGAACTCGAGATCGAATTCTTGCAAAATGACTATCCATCTATTATATTTGCCCCCAATCACTCACCTACTGAGGACAAATTGAAATGGATTGACTGCCGCTAAGACAAAAGTTTTACGTAGAAAAATATAATGACGGAGCCGTTGGACAGCATGGACAGCTGCCAAGGCCAACTTCTCAACCGGAGAATAGCGAAGTTCAGGGCCTATTAAACCTCGGCTCAAATAATAAATGACGTGCTCGGCGAGAGCATCGTCCTCCTGAACGAGAACCATACCAATGGTTGATTCTGCTGCAGCGAGATATAAAAGGAAGTCTCTACCATAATCCGGTGGACTCAAAAGCGGGGCAGAGACTAATGCTTTTTTCAAAGCATCAAACGACCACTGCGCAAAGTCATCCCATATAAATGGAACTCCTTTCCGTAGTAGACGCATGAACCCTTTAGTGATCTCGGCGTAATTTGCTATAAATCGTCTTAAGAAGTTAGCCTTCCCTTGAAGACTTTGAAGTTGCCGAAGTGAAGACGGGGGAGGCAACCGAATTATTGCCTCAACCTTGAAGGGATCAACCCGAATCCCTTCATTGGACACAATAAACCCTAACAGCCGACCGGACGTAACCGCGAAAATGCACTTGTTGGGATTCAACTGGATTTTATAAAAACGACATCGCTCACAGACTAATCGAAGATGACTAGGGTGATATGTTCTCTTTCAAGAACGAGCAGCGAGATCATCTAAGTATGCCTTGATGACATGTTTGATGTCATGGAAAGCATATGACATGGCCCGCTGAAAAGTGGCTCCAGCATTTTTAAGACCAAAAGGCATCTTTCGATATGCAAAGGTACCCCAGGGACATATGAAGGCTGTCTTATCCTGATCTTCAGGACGGATAGAAATTTGATTATAACCTGAAAAACCATCCATGAGGGAAAAAATCTCGTTACCCGCACACTCGTCGATAATTTGATCAATAAATGGCGTGGGGTAATTGTCTTTTGGACAAGCCTTATTTAGATCCCTAAAATCGATGCATACTCGGATTGTTCCTTGCTTTTTATCTACGGGGACTGGATTAGAAACCCAATCGGTAAGAGGAACATGGTATATAAAACCCGCCTTTAGCAGCTTCTGGACTTCAACTTTGATAGCTGCTGCTTTCCTAGGGTTAACCGGACGAAGTCTTTGACGAACAGGTTTCGCGTTTTCATATGTCTTGATCTCATGTTGAACTATAGAAGGATCAATGCCAGGCATTTCTTCATAATAACAAGCAAATACGTCACGATATTCCTTAAAGAGGTCGGTGTAGATTTGAATTTCTTCAGGGGAACACTCGATTCCGATGAAGATATTCTCAATGATGTTAGGGTCCCTAAAGATGTTGATGGGTATCGTTTTTGAAATTACCGACATATTACCTTCGGCACAAATGTGTGTTGGAGCCAAAGGGTTCGACACCATATCAACATCACTAGTACAGAGCTCGGAAAACCTAGATTCCACTTCCTGCAAAGGAGGAAGGAAGTACGAACGATGGTGTAAGTCTTCCCAAGGTTGATCTATACCCATCATTACTTCAAGGATTGCTTCTTCAGAAGGTGAAATTGAATCCAAGCAATCCAAGGTAGAGATAGAATCTAGGCTCCAGGCTGGGGCCACATGACCATCCAACTCTTCTTCAGAAAAAGGAGTGGAGTGGTTATCTGCAGTGTCTACGATAGACTGATATCTAAGCTCAGCTGCGGATATAGGAAATGCCATTCCATTTACTTGTCCTTCAACTAATGTGGTCGTAGGTGAAGGCAAGGTCCAAGGGTCGGAAAAATAATGAGTTCGGAAGAACGCTTCTCGAGGAGACTCCTTGGATGATGAAATAGCATTGATTTTTGCAAAAGGAGAGGGAAGATCAAACGTACCCATCAATGAGGAATACATCCCTACTCCTAAATTCTCAATCGGCGGGCGAGGGTTATCCACCAAAGGAATAGTAGAGTCGGAGCTTGCTTGAGGATCGATTGGGGAATAGTCCAATTGATCAACCTTAATGATTTTCCCCTCATGAGGAAAGCAAATGACACGAAAACAGAGTCGATACGACGGCTTCCATTTCGTATACCCAATTCCTTCCTAATAGGAGATTATAGTCTAGGTTAGCATCTACGACTTCAACTTCGATATTAACGACCTTCCCTCCAACACATATAGGAAAGGCCGGGATAATCCCATGCGGCTTGTGAGAATGACCATCAAATGCAGCCAAGACGGTTGGTGAAGGAACAGCCAAAGGTGAACCAATAGCCTTCCAACATGACATCGACATGACACATGTGGAAGCTCCTTCATCTATAACGGTGCGAAAAATATTGATTTTCCGGTATGTAGACTTTATCTGAAAAGCCATATGATGAGGGAGTCTCTTTTTGACATTTAACATGTCAAAAGTGAGCACTAAAGAGTTAGCCGGATCAACTGCTCCAATTGCGGAGAGTAAAGCACTTCTCTGAGCCGGACACGACTGGACAACCTCTAAAGCGGACATAGCACATGGGCTTTGAGCCAGATCATCCACAATGGAGTAATTCTGGGCGGCCCTAGCATTAGGGTTAATCATCGCGCATTTGGCGGAACCTTTCGGTATCCGAGGTATAGTCTCAACAGGGGGTCGCTCAATATGAAGGTCAGTACCTCCGGGAACAGTTTTATCCTTAGATGTTTCGGCTTCACCATAATCACGTGACCAAGTAGTCACATGGACATTTGAACCCATCATAAAAACATTTGATGCTTTTTCCCCTTCCTGGTTGCCCCCTGAGGAGGTCCCAGGGTTCGAACTCGCGCCAGCAAGAAGTTGCTGCCCTTGGGGAAACGGGTTAGTTAACACAGCTTGCGAACTAGAAGTCCCTTGCTGTCCTAACAAGCACTGAGCGTCTTCAATCCTAGGGCAGAGATGAGTTAGATGGTCTCCACTGCATAATTTGCAAGGAAACTTAACTTTCTTTCTCGACTCACCTTTACCACCACCAGCGTTGTTACTGGATTTATTTGCATCGGGCTTCCTATCCAAGTTCTTCTTCTTACCACGTCCTTTCTTTTTCCCATTGGAACTTTGATTTCCTTTGGGGTTATCGGATTGGACGGCATTAATTGAAGAAGTTTTGGAAGCGGGAGGATTAGACAATGTGACTTTGTTGTTAGAAGCAGTTTGCAAAGACAATCGCTGCAATTGATTCAACAAGTTCACTGTAGTTGTTTCTACTAACCCAACGATAGCATCTGCGTGTGGACCTGGCTTTGGCTTAGCTAAATCAACCTTAGATCCAGGAGCATCTGGCAAGTACTTTTGTAGGATCCCAGACTGAGAGTAGATCAATTCTAATTGCTGGGCCCTAAAAATGGCTTGCTCCTCAGAATAGACCCCAGACATGGAGACATCCTTGGAGATCTCGGGTTGTAAAGACTTCAAAAACCACTCGAGACGGTATTCCGGAGGAATTTCGGCTTTAATGAGCCTCTTTCTCCGTCTCTATTCCTGAATGTGATCGGAAATGTGGGTTGCCTTATCCTGACGAAAGGTGGCCAGAAGTTCAGTTCCGGCGTCATAGCGGGTAGGCAACTGAAAGTGATTTAAGAAGATGTTGGCCAAGTCAGCGAACGATGTAAAGCTGCCCCCAGGCAACTCTATATACCATTTGGCCGCATTACCAGTCAAGGTGCGCTGAAAGAGTCTCAACCTAACCGAGTCATCGATAAGGGAGTTAGATGAGCACCACAAATGGAATGTGGTTACATGGTCACCTGGGTCTTCACCACTCTTCCCTTCGAATTTTGGAATGTCTGAAGGGAGTTTGGTTGGGACCGGAGGCCAGGCCGGATTATACCTGATTGGGTCATTTGTTAACTTAGTGAGATCTGGCAAGTTTAACGTTGCCAGAAACGGAAGCCTAGGAGGACCTTGGGGATTCCACCCAGACTGGGCAAAACTCCCAAAGCTCTGAAAATATTGTCCTGGAATTTGGGAGGCACCAGGCTGCCCGAAGTGACCAGTAGAACCAACTGAACCAAAAGGCAATCCTTTTGGTCCAGCAAAATTCGGAGTTTGACCAACTCCTACCGTATAACCTCCATAACCAGCAAAGTTTCCTCCTAAAGGATTGTAGGGAGTTGATAACCCCTGATACGGATTCCAAGCCGAAGCAAGGGGAGGAATACTTTGAAACATGCTAACCGTGGAGTACGGCCTATTCCCTTGTTGGTCGTTGAACGAATTCCCAGTTCCCGCGCTACTAACCCCAGGGTTATTCCAACCTTGGAAAGGATTGCTGCTTTGTCCTATAGAAGAAAAAGGCATGGATCCTACCGTCGGGTTGGAATGTGGTATATGACCACTTCCGAAAGGAAAACCCTGGAATGAAGCCGATCCACCCATCATGGACGTAGCGGCACTAAACGGAACTGATGGAATACCCTGGGATTGGGTGCCAAAAGGGAAGAGTCCAGTACCAAAAGCATTGGTTTGGGCATTTCCACTCGTGGACGGAATGGAGGTAGACCCCACTAAAGATGTGCTAGCAAAAGATCCGAACAAGGAAGTGGAGGGGATGGAAATGGTTCCTCCCCCTTGCACCGATGTAGGGCTTTGCATAGTTGTAGCACTCGTAGAAGCCATGCTTCCAGTAGTGGTCATGAATGGTAAGCGCGTAGCATAACCTGGACTTGACGGTCTATGCGTCGGAGTCCCGACGTATTGTAATACGTCTGGATGACTAGATGGTAGCGGAGAATTTGGAGCCACTAATGACTCCGAAAGTTCTTCTACCTCTATGTTATCCTCCACTTGAAAGCGAACTCGAGAAAGGACTGGAGTGTCCCTCTCTTGCTCAGAAGTGCCAGGCCTTGCTTGGCCGCTAATGTCTCCGAGAGGAGGATCAATCCCCGATGCGTCAACCAGCGCGGGACGGAACCCACCGGTAGTATTGCCTCTGCGCCTTCTAGGAGAAGGCTCTAAACTTGGTGGCGAGAGACCATGAAGTCTTCGAGACCGTCTTGGAGATCGGTCAGCCACTTTGAATTTTTTGTTATGATCTAACTAAAGACTCAAAAAATTAAAAGCTAGGCCAACTAGGAGCACAGAGCACACACTATAAAGTCCCTAAAGATACAGCCAGTCAAACAACTTCCATGTATTTCCGCTCCGGGTGATTAGGACCGGACACCAAAATATGAGAAAGTGAATCAAGGGGCCTTCCGAATATAGTCTGGGATGATGAGGGCCCAGTCCTATCAGCGAAGGTATCAGAGGAAGTTACGCTGACCTCCTAACAACAGCCTACGCCGGTGCAAGCCCCCAAGCTTCACAAGGGTGCCCTCCAGTAGTACTGTCGAGAGTGATACAACATCAACCTCAGGTGCCACGGGATTCCCCTCCGCAGCCACCTGTGTAGATCCCTAGGAGAGGCAACTATGGGTACCAACTCGTCGCAGAAGCCAAGCGGAACAGTCGTGAGGTAAGTTCGGACAAGTAGGAGAGGGGGTATCTCTCTTCCCTGTCTTCACAGACCCTCGTGCTTAACTCCCAGATCCGGAGCTTTCCTGGTCTTCCTAACACTATTGGATTTTCTCTCGTTATTCAGACTCTTATGTTTGACGTTTTATGTGGCCTTGGAGAGTTAACTCTCCACTCGCCTAATCCAAGGCCCTAAAATCCTAAACTTGTTGGTGTAACTGACTAAAACAAAAAGTTCTAGTGGATTTTAATTAGCGCTTGATTTTATTAGGCCGTTCTTTAAGTCACAAGGTAATGGAGATGAAACTTGTGGTGTTTTTATGGACGCAAAAGAAATTAATAAAACTTAGCTACATGCACATGCACTTTTTGTTTTCGATGAAGAGCAATTTCTATGAGGTTCAGAGGTACTTCTAATGTAAACAAATTTTCCTTTTCTTTTCAGACTCCACACTCACAAAAACTAACAAAACTATATGTGCCTAAAAAGAGATGCAAATCTATCCTAATGCAAGAACTATATGTGGATGCAAGATTTAAAGACTACTCTAAAAACAAAGAAGGAAAGTTGCTACCTTATCAAATTTGTCTTGCCACTAAAATGCTTAGATAGAAGATGATGTGTTACCAATCATTTCGTCCAAACAATAAAAACAAGTTCTAATATAAACACAAAGCACTTTCACTTCGCAAAAAAGGAAATCAAATGAAAAGCAAGTTTAAGAAAGCGAAACTCAAAACTTTCAAAAGATTTTCTTTCAATCAAGCCAAAAAGTCTTTTTCAAAGAATGCTCTCAAAAATACTGACACCAATGATTGATGAATAGGCAACCAAACACTTTTGTGAATTGACACCTTTCAAATGATGAAAACCCAACAAAAATAAATGCGTTTGAAATCGCTCTTGACAATCAAAAGCAGCAATGAAAGTCCAAAAGATCAAAAGACAAGTTTCAAGAAAATGGTAGCAAACAACTTTCCCGAAACGAAGGAGCAAATGGTCACAAAAATGGTTTCGTTAAGCAAACAAAAAGGTCACCAAAACAAAATGAACACAAAGATTGAATCCAATCTTCCTACTCTGCCAAAACAGAGCAGTCAAGATTCTTAACCAGAAATCTTGTGTGTCAAAAACAATGACGCTTGCAATCAACGAAAACAAGACTAATACTCCTTATAACTAGAGAGAGTTCAGAACAAGATGCCCCTTGTTAAACAGAGGACTGTTACTGGAAAATGACTGCTTCAAACTGACCCAAACCACCAGAAAAACATTCAGCAAAAAGAAAATTTATAAATCTTGAAAATTATATAATATACGCGCCTGCAGTGATGTGCAGAGTGCGTGTACACGCGACTGTAACTGAGGAAACCTGCGTATACGCGGGTTCACTTAGTTAAACTTCCATATATATGCTTCTGTAACCCAACAAAACAGCGTATCGGAAGATTTTCAAGAAAAATAAAAAATACAGACTGAAAAAACTGGAAAAGCTTAGAGTTCAAGAACAGATCAGACAGTCAGAGCCAGCAAACAGAGGGGCTGAGCCTTGATTGGCTTAGAGACTACCCAAACTAGGAACAACAACAGTGTTGTTCCCCAGCGGAGTTTCCAATTCTGGTTGAGGGGAAAGTACCCCTAGGGTCCTTTGGGTTAAGACTCTACCAGACTGAAAATTTCTTATTCAAAGAAACACACACACAGCCATTATCTTTACTGTAAGAAAATTCTAATGTTGAGGGTACGTACCTAAGGTCCTACGTTCGAGAAGGCCTTTAGGGTCCAAACCCTTCTTGGAGTTCCCTTCTTCTCCTTTGACCTGTAAAACAAACAAATCAAAGAACATGGCAGTACATAGACAAATACTTATACATAAACCATCTTCATGCTATAAAGTTAGTTATAAAAATATTTAAGTAACTACTTGCATAAGAATTCAAAACAAGAATCTCATAAGCACAAAGAAAGATTGTTTCGGGAACCAAGACGTGTTTCTTTATATAAAGGCAAGTAAAGTACATATAACGGAAAGATTTCACCTGAAACACCTTCAGCAGGCTCCAAGCAAAGCTTTCTTCCGGATTCATTCCAGCCTCAAGCCTCCAACAAGAACTCCTTCCAAGTCTTACTCAATGGTGATATAAAGGATGAATGATCACCAATACACATGGAAACAAGGGTTTCCTATGCAAAATGGGGGAAGTGCAGAAAGCACCAAGGACTTCAGACCTGGTCTAAGGGGAAAATCTCAGCATAATAATCTTGCTCTCCTTTTCTCTCTCCCTTAGGCCTTCCCTTTGATGTCTTTTTATACCATCTCCAAAGTAGTTTTTTAGTTAGGAGTTGGTTGGGAATAGTTAGGCCACGGGCACTAACAGGTGATCAGTAGGTAAAACCCGCGATCTTCGCCCGAAAATAAGGAATTATTTATTTTTTTAAGTGTTTTAATACATACACGCGGGTTGGGTATACACAGACCCGCGTGTACACGCGTTTAACTCAGGGCAATGTCGCGTATAAGGGATAAAACACTGTTTTTTAAATTTTAGGACCAGGTCTGGAAGGAGGGGTTGCCCTAGGCCATGAGTGCAGCATCACAAACCATAAGAGTGAGATTTGGAGCTATAACACCATTGTCTAGATGAACAGTTCCAGTCCCTACAACATTAAGAGATCTATCATCACCGACATATATATTTTTGGTGTTACAATCACTTAAAGAAGAAAACATGGCTTTGTTTTTGGCCATGTGATAAGAAGCTCCAGAATCAATGAGCCACTCATGATAATGAGAAGAAGAAGATATTTTTAGTGCATAACCAGACCGAGATGATTGACAACCACATGCAGAAAGTGCCATTCCTGAAGATGAAGTTGAAGTTGAAGAATGCTCCAAATGGATGTTATGCTTCTTCATTGTTGCTTCCAAGGCTTCCATCTTTTTAAAGCATTTGGATTCTAAGTGGCCATCTCGATTACAAAAGTTGCAATGTCTATCAGTCTTTTTCCCTTTGTTTTTATTTGTCTTATCATTTTGCTGAAATGATTTTTCATTTTGAGGCTGAGATTGCTTAGGACCCTTGTTTGGTTTAGGACCATTCCTTTTAGGATATGACTTCTTAGGATTCTTTGAATTTGGTTGCTGCTGGGTGGCTAACGCTTTCTTGGAAGAGTTTCCAAGATTAAGAAGACCAAGGTGTAAGAGTTTTTCTTGTTCTCTTATTAAAGAATCACAAAAAGAATCAAAGGAAGGGGACTTGTAGTCTTGTCCTTGAGAAATGAAGGCTTCTCTTGTAGAATGCAAGGTGGAAACAAACACAAAGTAGGCTGGTCCCAACTTAGTAAGGATGGAATAGATAAGGTTACTATCTTGTTTCTTAACCTTAACACCTTCCAAGAGATATCTAAGGGTCTTGAACTTGGACAAGAAATCTTCAATGCAAGAAAAATTATTGGGGTCCAATGTAAGCAACTCATTTTCAAGTTGATGGGCTCTAAGTTCATTTTTAATTCCAAAAACTTTATTGATCTGTTTCATTGCTTCATCAAGAGTATCAAGTTCTACAATATGGAATCTAAGATCTGGAAAAATAGACATCCCTAGCAATCCACGTGCTTGATCTTGCCTATTTTCCCATTTAGCTACCTTATCTTCATCTTTCGGTTTGGTTTCTTGGCCTGAGGCTATTCTGTAGAGACCTTTACTTCTAAGTAAATCCTCAATGTAGGACAACCATTGGAAGTAGTTGGTGCTGTCAAGAATAACTTGGTATTGACTTTCCATTTTAATCGAAACTGAAGCTAAAGATGCTAAAACTAAGTTTTCTAATGGATAGATCTCGAAAAATTAGGCTGGTTCAAAAAAACGGCTCTGAAAATAGCTTCCGGATGAAGAAGTTATGGCTTTTTGAAAAAAAGTTGTTGAAGATGCCGACGAAGTGCGGGAATGCGCGGAAATGAAAAAATTCGCCTCCACAAAAAGGAGATTTGAACTCAAGACCTCTACTCTCATAAACTAGCTTTCAACCAAGTGAGCTATACAAAAAATTTGAGAGAGAGAGAGAGAGAGAGAGAGAGGGGCGGGGGGGGGTTGAAGCTTTGGGTTGCGTGCTTGCTTTGAGAAAGCTATTTTTCCCTACAAAACAAAAAACACAAAACCCAACATGGACATACAAAGAAAACGAACCTTACGGCTCGAAGTTAGCTTTACCCAGAAACCAAACATTTTCCTCAATGTTTCTGATTTTCCGAGATCACACTAAGGTGCAGGGAAAAGAGCATACGCATGAGAAAAATCCTTCCTTTCTGTTTCTGATTTGCCCAGATCGCACAGAGTCACAGGGAAAAGAGCATACGCAGAAATGAAAGGTTCAGATCCGGTAATAAAAAAAGCTAAATAAACCAAAACCGAAATAAACAGAGAGAAAATAACTGTAAACTGCAAATAAACACTGTATACCTCCAGATCTTAAAAATGACGCAGCTAGGGCTACCAGAAACCTTTTCACGTGAAACGAAAGGGGTTCCTCACTGGAACAGATGCTCCCAACACAATAGAGAAGTCCTCTCGGCCCGAAAGTAGTCAGAAACAGTAGATCTAGGAAACGACAGTTTGATGCAGTTCTACCGGCTTCAGATTTGGATCACCAACGGACGCGGCCCTCAAATAGCTCTGATACCATGTAGGAATTTACAGGGTAAGTTCCTCAGACAGAACACCAAAGGACACCACTCACAACCAGATCATAGATCAATACACCAGTATTTTTGACGTGGTTAAAACCCTCAAAGAGGGAAACAGTCCACGGCCTGAGCCAACACGGCCACTTCAGGAAATTTATTAATAAAAGAATGAAAATTTGCATATGCTTCTCTCATAGACGGATTACCCTACAAATGACCCTCCATGCTCTTTAAATAGAGATCATGGACCAATCGGGTGTTAAGCCACAGATCAAGTGTCGGTAATACCGAGGAGAGAATGAACCGTCGGATCACTACATATCGTGACCATCGGATTGTAAATTACAAAATGTACATAGTAAAGAAACACACTTTACCTAACTCTATACTAGACCAAGTTATACTTAACTATTTCCTATGTGTCGGAATATCCTAACATTGAATAGTAATATTATAAATTATAAAATTACTTTTCTTTTGCTTATCCTTCTCCAAAAAAATTTAGAGATATTTCATCACCAAGCTTCACAACTTATAAGATAAAAGGAATGATAAAAGTATCAAATATGAGTGTTTTTCTATCACACGTGTAAAGGTTTGCTAATTTATACTTGTTTTCAAGTTCATAATAAGGTGTTCACCCTTCATTTATTTCAACATTATAATTCCATTTGAGCTTCTAAGATATTTAAATGAAAGGTATTTCTTATTGATTATTAGTTTTATATGTAAATTTCATATAAACATAAACATTTATTATAAAGAAACACAAATATTTTAATGTCGCCTAGAGAAGAAAAAATAAAAAATAACATATTTCTTATGTAAATTGTGGAGGAGATCCAACTAAAAATATGTATAGCTCTAGAAGTTTAAGTTTCCTAAGGGTAGAAGCATAGTTTTATTACAAGTCCTGTTGTCTCAAAGGTTCTCAAATGGAGATTGAAAAAAAACTATTATTATAGCAAGTTACTATATTAATGTAAAAAAAAATTAGACAAATGATATTTTTTTATTAAATTCATTGAAATATGTTTAAAGTAGATAGAGTTAAAATAAATATAATGATGCTTTTACTTCATCAAATATAAGGTTTAAAATCAGAGTTTGCATTCTATTGTAGCCATTCATTCAATTGATTACTTTGATTGAGTTAATAAACATTTATATTTTTAATACTCTTAGTTGAGCAACTAATCTTAAGAGGATCTTCAAAATAAGTAGTTCTACGATATTGTTTGTACCATCTCCTAAATCAACCTTAAATAGGATTATATGTGTACCATTAAGGAAAATATCACCACCAACTCCTCCTTTTGAGGAGATTGCCTTAACTTCCATTGTCAAAGTACCCCCAAGCCCCTATTTTGTTGATTTTAGCATGGGACAAGTATCTCATTACAAGGGTTTGTATCTCAGATTTTAAATATGCAAAAATGGATTTAACCTTAGAAGCACATTGGATGGGAAGGATATCCATGTTCTCAAATATCCTTGTATTTCTAGCTAACCAAATGTCCCATGAATTTATTGAAGGTAGGACTTTCAACACTTTGCTCTAGATTTTGCACCAATGTGTGAGAAATTCTTCAACATACTCCCCTTTGCATTATTTTTTTATCCTTATAGAGAGAATATATTATAAAAGTTAAACATGGAAATTGTTTCTTCATAATATATTAATTGATTTTTCAAAGGACAGTTTTTCATTCATGATTTTTTTTTCATCTAATCTCATGACATCCTCAAGTAGATGAATTACAACATCTACGCAACATTTATTTTTTCTTGATCCTCTTTCAATCTTCTTTCTTTTCCCTCCATGCCCAAACTATCATATCAATTAGAAGGGATTAAAGTTCATTTTCATGGGGAGTTGTTACCCAATATTGGTCTAATACTTTTGTTATACCTTTCCCTAAACTAGGCATATAGTAGTCAACCTTAACATGAAGAGTACCACTCAGATGCTATAGAACCTCAACCATGTACCTCAGAATGATTTCTAGTGTGGGCCTAGGAAATATTCCTATGTAGGCCCTATGTTGTGGTTTAACCATCGAATCCACCATAGTAGGTTGGAGATACCTTACAATGGTAATACCCTTGCTACTCGAATCATCCTACAAGTTCCCATTTTGAACACTATTTTTACACATGCATCATTCATCTTGCTTACAGAAAAAGAATATTTTGGCCAATCGTGGGATGTGCAAAACACCAAGGAGTGTTTTAATCCTTTCATTCATGAGTTCCAACTTGACTTTTCCTTGCACTATGATTCTATTTTTTGATTCATCTCCTACGAAATAATTACCACCATCATACGTTTCCTATTCACAAAACCACTCCCTATGAGGGTTTATATGAAAAAATGCAACTAATTCATCCAATCGCGCCTCATGATTTGTATGTGTTCTTGAAGAAGAAAAAAACACATACATCGCCTTTTTTATCTAAGGAGAATTTTTATTTTGCAAAAGGAGCACCAATGGATCCCTTCCCTTTTGAAACACTTTTGGATCTACAATGTTTCTTGTAACGCCCTTCTTTTCCACATCTCTAGTATAGATTTACAAATTTTCCTAGAGATTTAGATCTCCCTTTTAAGGACATATTTTTATTTCTATCCTAGGAGTGTCTTCTTACATATAAGGCAAATGCATTCTAACTTTCCATATTTTTTCATTTCATCACTTTCTATAAAAAGGATGAGATTATTTCATCAAAACTTAAAGTAGTCGAATTACTACCTATTGAAACAACTAGACTATCCATGATTCTAATAAATAACACAAAAAAATCATACACATATGCATTATAAATATTAAAATCAACAAATAATAGTTGACTTAACATAGTATTGAAGGCATTCATATGCTTTATTCTCTATCCTTTATCCTCAAGTTATAGAACTTCTTCCACAAGAACAATTTGTTCACCCTGGACTTAAACTATTACAAAGCCCCTAACTTGTTCGACAATGGATTTACTATAACTCCTCTTAAAACATTCCATAAAACAAAATTTGAGAGACATAATTGTATTGTGTTCTCTACCTTTTTATCCAAATTAGTCTAGTCTTTTGTCAACGTCTACGTAGATATGGTGCATGGATCCATAATGATCCATTGATCTCTTTCCAACAAAAGATATTCCATTTTGAGCTTCCACAACTCAAAACTTTTCCCATTGAATTTATAAATCATTATCTTTGAACTGATCACCATTTCCTTTCACCACGAGAATTGATATTGTAGATATGCCACTTTAACAATGTTTTCCACAAGCTCGAGCCTAAACCCTTAGCCATAAAGGTGTCCCCTTGAAGCCAAAATGATATAATACCATTTTTTGGTTTTACCCATGTACAATTAATTGATGCAATTAAATTCTTAATAAAATTAGAAAAGATTCAATGTTGTGCATGTGCACACACACACGCACATACATTTAACATAGATATTTTACCCTAGAAACCCAAATTGGGAAAACCAGAAATATTTTTTAGTATAATCTATTTTACAATGTTACAATACAATATGCATATACTGCAATATACATAAACCCCCATTCCATTATCCTTGGATTATAATACAATTGTAGTTCCTTAAATATAATTACAAAAATATGTGTTAAACCACCATGTGCCACATAACTACTAAAAGTGAAAACTTTGTGCTTAAAATAACCAAAAGTGAATGAAAAAATCACCTTTTTTTTTTAGATTTTATTCGAGAGATGTGCACGCAAAGAATATAACACATACACACCAAAAGTATCTTGTTTCTCTCTCTTAATAATTATTAAGGACATGAGAGCAATCCATAATGCAAAAGGCCTCGCAATGGTACTCATATTCAACTCAAATGCCACCTAAACATGTTTATACCTTGGCATCTATTTCTAGTGCACAAAACTCAATGGCACATGTGTCCCACTTGAAGGATAAATAGCCCCTATAATTTTCCTATGTGTTGGTTCAAGGAATTTTTCATGGTTCTTGAGCATGAGAAGTTTTAATGAGATGCTAAGGTAGTCGTTTTCATTCTTTGATGATGGTCAAGGACTTGTATTCCATACATGTCCCATGTGGTGGTCTAAGGACACATTCATGGTGCTTAAGCATGAGAATATATGTTTAGGACCCAAGGTTATTATTTATGTCATACTTCCCATGGTATCCCACCTAAATGCTAAAGAATTCTAACCATGGCCTAAAGGATAATTGCTATTGTGGCCCTAGGAAACAATCTATAGTGTATTAGAAGCCACTAAGTTTTAACCCAAACCAAGACTTAGACAAAGAGACCCAATATTGGTATGCCAAGCCTTTTAATAAGTCTCGTATTCCATTCTTGGACCACATATTTTGTACAAAGTTCCTTCTAATGTTTTTCGGGCCAATTTATATGTTATAAAAACAATATGTGCATGTTAAAAGCATGCACATGTTAATAATAATGTGTGATTTCATTGGAATAAAATAAAAGGGCACAAAGCATAACCACATTGTCTCTTAAAAATAAGGTTCATTGTACACAAGAAGTGTCATATACTAGAAAAAAATGTTATTTTAATATTTTTACTAGAAAAAAATGTTGTTTCAATATTTTTGATTGTATAGTGTGATTAGGATTGTCAAATTATTATTTTCATTAAAAATTTTGAAGATAGAAAAAAAATGGAAGCTTGAAAAGAAGTTTGATACAAAGGATTAGCCCCTTGAAAAAATTCAATGGGTTAAGAGCAAAGACAAATATGGGTATGGAAAAACATAGGCATCAATTAGTCACTGCATTAGTTCCTTACAGGATGAATGTTATGATGATATCTACTTCATCACCATAGGTGAAGCACATGAAATCAGTGGAATCCATTCTAATTTGAACATCAAGTCAATATTCAACCAATGTTCCATCAACAAAGAATAATCAATTTTAAAAAGACATATAAATTTTGGTAGACAATGAGTATACAAATGGTGACACTCTTGATAATACCTAAACTCCAAAAAACTCAATTGATGACTAGCTCCCAGGCTAAGCCATCAAGCCATCGTGAACTTGAGCTAGGGCCACATCTTAAATGATTAGCTGTGATAGATCCATATTTTGGATCCCTAAAGAAGGCCCGCTTCTATATAACCAAATGTCTAGATACTTGGATGTGCATTGTCACGGCCCTTTAGCTCTAGGCTCTAAACGATTAACATTTAGGTTTTGTACAACCTTATAGTGTAGTGGTTCATGTGGTGAGGTTGATTTATGAATAATTAGGGTTTATTCATACCAACCACTAACACGTATATAGGGTTTATATAGAAACATAGTTGGTCGAATATTTCCCAATTGAAAGCTTCCAGGTGATGACTATTCGAACTATAAACCTCAGAAAATGCATCTCCATCCCTTTTCTCATGGTAACTAATCCCTCAATAAAGTAGTCTCATCGTCCTCTCATGGATTTGAAACTTCCTCCTCTTGGCCTATAAAATGACTAGAGGGTATAGGGATTGAGGAGGTCAAAATTGAGAGAAAACAAACTTGTGTTTTTGGTTTGAGATTGGAAAGCTTGCCATCTAAGGAGGAGATTGAAGGAATTTGGAAGGGACCTTATGGAATCAAGGTGAAGGTTGTAAGGCTACTCTTATTTACTGATTAATACAAATGAACACTTTATCCCAGAAATTTTGTCTTATGTGAATGATGAATGGTCTACAATTTTTTATAATGTTTACTAAGGCAAATTCAATCCCTAATTTCATTGATCATTAGGCTAAGTTGTTTGGATTATTATATCACATGTTATTTTGATTCTTTTGTGGTTTATGTTTGCAGGTCTTATCAAGAATTGAAGAAATGCATCAAGTCACAGCAAGGGATCTTCATCAGGAATTTCGTGAAATAGGTAAGAGGTTGATCCATTAGCTATATTTCTTATTATTCGAATGAGTTCAACTTAGGGAAGGACTAAGTTCAATTGTCATGATTGTTTCTAGTTTCCATTTAGGATCTAGGCAGATAGCTCTTGTCAACAAGAGGGATTGTTCGGTGTAACAATATTGTTGGGCCTTCATTAATATGCTACCTCACTCCAACATGAAGCTATCTTAACTTATTAAGTGACTAGTTGTAATATCCCTAGAATTGTATATCAACGTTTATTATTTATATAATATGGAAATGGTATTACTTTAATGTGTTTGACATGTTATCATTCCCTTAACATGCTATGGTGGGCATCAAGAATCTGTTAGGGTTCTTAATCGCTTACAATTACCATGACAGGTACATTTCCCTTGGATAGATAATGTTTCTTGTAATTAGATTCAATTTTGGCTGGACTTATTGGCTATAATGGTTGAATAGTAACTTCGAGTGATGATAAGTATCCATGCAGTGGTGGAAAAGCATTCATTTTTAGTTGAGATTTGCATTTTCTTGAAGTATGATGATTATTTTGGGGTTTCGATGGTTTCGGTGGTTACTCCATAGCCACTCCTTTGATATCTCAATTTCTCTTCCACGTTTTCCTATGTTACACTGGCAGATGGGTGCTCAATTTGCAAGATTTACATAGACAAAAATATCTCGTGTACAAGGTGAGATGTGATGTTGATGAATAGAGCAGGCATGTGGGTAGGTTTAAAAGTAATGGATTTGTCATATGTGTGAATAAATCCCATATGTGCAGAGTTGGGATGCCACAATATTTGGTATTTAACATATCTAACATTGGTTGATGAGGTCAAAGAAATATTCCACTCTCTTCTGCATGCTACCATTTGGCACTTCCAAGGACAAGGCCATGAACATCCGTGAAGAGGTTAGTTGACCATACTTTTGAGGTATGCATTAATTATATTAAGTTTTTCGAAAAATATCTATTAAATCATGTGCACAAAGACATAGATAAACTAGGTTTACTTCGTTGAAAATATTTCATGAATTCTTGTACGCAAGGACTAGTTACTTATATTAAATTCTTGGAAAAACTTCCATGAATTCTTGTGTAAAAATACATAGGTTAAATATGTTTATTGTTTCTTTAAAACATTGCATGGTTCTATGGTTAAAAAGATAAAATTATTGTGTTAATATCTTTCAAAAATAATTGCATGGGTCTTGTGTGTTAACCTCTTGAAAAAGGTCGCATGGTTCTTGTGTGTAAAAGAAAAGTTAACCATGTTATTTTTTTGAAAACAATTTTCATATGATTATTGTTCGGATAAGTTAACCATGTTTGTAACAACCCTAAGTTAAAATTTCATGTAATAAATATTAATAAAGGCAAAATAAGACCAAGGTCATGGGACACATATTCCAAGATGAATGTTGGGTAAAACATCCTAGTGGGCATAGCTTCTTTATTATGGCTAAGGAAATTAGCAAAGGCTTCTGCAAAGGCTTTCGAAAGGGAAAGAGGAATTAATTGGCATGTATTTATGAAAATAAATAAAATTAAGAGAAAAGGGAGATGAAGGGTCACATATTTGCATGAGGAGGAAATTAAAGGAAAAATAGAGGAAAATGAAGAAATTAGAGGTCTAAATGATAAAAAGGCTTCTGAGGACCAATTCATAGCTTTTTGTTAGTTTTTTTCATTTACAGTTTGGTTATCTCATACTCTTGCACACTTAGAGCATTCTTATAGCATTGTAGCATTGGAGAAAGGAAGCCAAGGGAGGACAACGAAAGCAAAGGATAAGAAAAGAAGGTTAGATAAAGCAGCATCAACAAGAGAATATTCCAGGTAATAGATTGCATGTGTGATTTCCTAACTGAGGTGTGAATGCATGGTTCATGCATTTGTTCATTTGGTTCATTTGTTTTCATTGGCATGTGTTTTGCTTGGTTAGATAGTGGTTTCATCCTTGCCTTGTCATTTCTTGGATATCCATGGTGTGATGGGATTCTTTTCTGGTTGAGATTTGGATTGCATGAAGGTTTTGGAAATGGGTGAGGTGTGTTATCACCCTAAAATTTTTGTTTCTAAACTTTGGAAAGTTTTCCTTTTTTCTAGTCATAGTCTTATAATAGGTTTTGAGTCATCTCATCTCAATAGTGTCATTCACTTTTCCAAATAAAGTTTGGCAGCCTCATTCCATGTCCTAGAAGCCTCACCATGTGTTTAGAAGTCATATCTCACATCATTTTGAAGAAAATTTGAAATTAGCTACGAATCCACGTTTTCGTAGCGCAGACAGTGTAAAAATCCTGTTTTGCGCTATGAAATCAATGTTTTCTTAGCGCGCTACGAAACCCCTGAAAAAGCCTGTTTCAGCATAAAAGACTCTGTTTTCTGCTTTTACTAGTCAACTTCCAAAAGATTTCCTGAGCAGCTGAGAACTAAATTTTGAAAAATGAAAGAGTCTATTCTTCCTAACGGACTAAAATACAAAAACCTCTTTCAGTTTCTTCAAATTAATTCTGAAGTGGGAGTAATTTATGTTTAAACTTGGGCTACGAAACTGCTGAAAGTCAAGCTTTGTCTTCTGGTTTTAGCAACCTTTTTCAAGATCAGTTTCTGGTTACAGGAAAAGGTATTTTGGAATTATAAGGTAGGTTTCTCTTCATCAATTCTCCAGATAAAATAACCTATCTCACTTTATTCACAATTGTTATCAGTTGGTAGATACTAAGCTTTCTTTGAAACCCTAATTTCAGAGAACAGATTTTTCCTATTTTACACGTGTTTTTCAAGGGCAGATTCTGGATAGCTGGAGTAGTGTTTTAAAAAACCAAGAGAGGTTTGTGTTCTAGAAATCATGGAATTAAAAAACCTCCTTCATTTTTGTAAAATATGTTGTGGATGAGAAGAAAAAGGCTCTGTCCCACGTGCTAATTTTCAAAGATCCTAAACCAAAAAACAGGGAAACATGTTCCCTAATTTCTAGGGTTTGTCATCAGCATTCAGGTGACAACGTGGGAGGCTTCATCAAATTCGACCTCATGAGGTTGCAGCTGTCAAAGAATGTATTCAATGTTTAGTTAAGGTGGTTTAGTCATCATAAGGAGTTACACTCCTAGTTGTATTAGGTCTCTAGGACTGTTAGTTAACAGCTAGTTGTAATTAATAGTTTGTTTAAGTATCAATAGGTGTCATGTCAAGTGAAATTCGAATTCCCCTCATGATGGAGGAAGGAATAAAAGCTTGTAATTAACTCTATATATTGGAGAAGATGTAATGCACAAAGGGTTGGAATTTTTTGTAAAGAACTCTCATATGGTGCTTTTGTGTAAGACTATGTTTTAAGTAATACAGTATTTGGCTTTGCTTCTTAGGATTCAGAAGGAATTCGATGTTCAAAATGTCTTATGGTTCTCCTCTTCTCATTATTTACAGTGGTATGAATGTATGATTACTTAGAATTCATTAGTTATGCTCTAACTTCCTTCATACATTTGTTGACTGTGTTTTCCTTTATGCTACTGATGTGCTCTCCATATGTTGAATTCTAGATGCCCTGACTTCCATGTAAAGCTAATTTTATTGTCATACTGAAGCAATTCTTGACTCCATAAGCCCAATGGATGTTTACTGATTGTGTTCAACCATTCATATTTCTTCACTTGTTTCATAGAGTTAGCCATCTAATTCATTATCAAAATCTTTAACCTAGTGAGAGAGCCCTCTCAGGTTGAGGAGGCTAAGGCTCAGCCAAAAGTTGGTTTGAAATAGTTACTCAAGGTCTACTTGATCAGCATCCTAATCAGCGCTAGGTTTTGTGATAACAAGGTGGTCTTAGGAAAATTCCCAAGGGTTGAGGGTGGAGGTGGTTTAATCTCTAGGAAGCCCTCAATAGGTGGGTGGACATAGAAAAATTACTCAAGGTAATGTTGAAGAAATTCTAAGGCATCCAAGTTTGTTTTGGGCTTAGTGGTCTCTTGATCGATTTTGGTGAGATTACGATAGCTTAAGGGTGGAGGTGGTTTAATCTTCGAGAAGCCTTGTTTGTTCATGTCTTTCTTTTCTTATGTGATCTCTTGACCAGTTTTTGAGTGATCGTGGTAGAATAAGGGTGGAGGTGGTTTAATCTCCAGGAATCCCTGGTTTTTTATGTCTTAAGATCCCACATTCATGCTTAGAATTTGGCACCAGGGTGATTGGTTTAAAGAAATATTTGGTTCAACCTAATACATGGTAAAGTGGTACATGGAATTCCCTAACTTGGTTAGATTTTGCATCAGTTAAAAAGAGTTATTTTCTTATGGTAATCTATGAGCACTTGTACTTGTGATTATGATGATTTGATGGTTGTTATATCATGTTTAATAATTCCATTATATGTTGTTTATAAGCATGGATCTATTATGTGCTCTACTTATGGCTTTTTTCAGGATATGATAAGTATTTGATGATTACTGAATGCATGGCCAAAAAGTTTTATTGCAGATATTATGATAGGGAATTAGACCTTCTTGGTGATTCTTAGATAATTTCTAGACTCCAATGATCTGATATGCATTCATGACCTGTAGCTTACATGTTTACCATGTGTTTGACGAAATGATTGTTATGGTTAGGCTTGGTTAGGTCAAGTTCTTGTTCAAGTATCTTATGAATGGTTTTTCCCTTTTGTTATTTATCATTCTAGAAAGTCGCATTGAAATGGCTAATTCATTATCAAGTTACAGATTGTTCCCATGTTTTCTTCCACTTTTTCATCCATGTTTGAATCCTATTTTGTGTTCAGGTTTGCATCAACTATTGCATCTACTTTTTCATCCACTTTTGTGTCAATTTTTATGTCCTGTTTTGCATCTACTTTTTCATCCACTTTTGTGTCAATTTTTATGTCTTGTTTTGCATCTACTTATGTTGTGTCCACACTTCATCCAATTTTACGTCTATTTTTACCCCCATTTTTTCGATCACTTTTGCATCCCTTTTCCAACACACATCATATTTTTTTCATTGATGACATTTCTTATGACATTGAAAATTATGAACAACTGATGACAATGTCAATAATTATGACGATGATGATAATGAAGATGATGATGATGACATTAATTGCGATTTTTATGATAATGACAATGGTGATAAAGATGATGGGGGTTACAATGACAATGATGATGACGATGCTAATGAACTTGGACATTCTTCCCAATTTTTAAATATTGTCATGGTCATAATCATAATAATTATCTTTGGTGTCGTCTTCCAAGTCATCATCATCTAATCATCATTATCATTATTTTCATTTTGGTCATCATCAACAACAATAATGACATGAATGATGATTATGATGTTCATGATGAAGATGACAACAATTATGATAAAAATTATATTAGTTATGATGATGGGGATGATGACAATTATAATGACGATGATAATGGTAGTGATGATGATGATCATCGATCATCTCTAAAAAATAAAGTTGTTTTTTCTCTTGCATATATCATGTGTCCTAACAATCCTTTTCGAGCACTCGTAAATTTTTTTAGGTTGATGATATTTCTTACAATACCTATAATTATGAACAATTGATGACAATGTCCATAATCATGATGATGATGAAGAAGAAATGAATGGTAATTATGACGATAATGAAATGATGACAATAATGATGACGATGATGGTGGTGACGATGGCGATAATGAAGATGATGACCCTCCCTCTAAACTAGGGAGGTACTCATAATGAGACAAAAAAGTACTCTCAAGTTTAAATATTCATATAAGAAGGGATCTGGATTGATAAGCATCAATGATGATTTACATCATCATAACCAACATTGTCAAAATAACAAGGCCTTGACTAACAATTTTATCTCTCCATTAGATCAGAGCACAATGTTAGGAGGCATAAATTTGGACACCACTGCCTCTCTAGGCACTTACCCCACCAGGATGTTCACCAAGTATGCCCTCACATGATCATTTCCTAATCCACTATCATAATATTTGACACTAGGAAATGTCAATCCTCATGACTATCCTTATCTTGTATTAATGTACTTGACTTATGGTGGTTAGTCCTAGTCAAAGTACAAATTATCAAAAAATATTGGTCCCAGATGTTTATCCAATCCACCATTCTCCCTACTGGTGTTTTTACTAGGCTCACGATTGTTAGTCCTGGCCATGGTACATGATACATGGATAATATGGTGTCTACCCTCACACCCTCTCAACCAGAGAGGAGAAATCCACAAGCATAAGATTTTCTCAAGAATACCCATCATTTTCATAGAGAATAACATCATTAATTTTTTTTCATCTCATGACGCCTTTATGATTAAGAATTCATAGATTTGTGGCAAAATATTTCCCTTTTTGTCATTTGTGATGAAATAAAATCAAAAAGTGAAAGCCAAAATCATTAAAGATGCACTATAATGATTTATCTAAGTCTAAACTCTAAGGTTGAAGTGAAAATTCATGTAAATGTTATATCTATGAGCTGTGCCAAACTTATGAAAACCTTATTCCCTAATTCCTATATATAAGAAAAAGAAAAAGAAATAGAATAAGGCCCAGTGAATGGTAACTCATGTATTCACTCCCTCTTTGAAAAATATATGAATATATACACTCCTAGTCACACTTGATCACATGTTTGTGATGGTTAAATCATGAAATCCTCTTTTCCCCATGCATTTTCACTTCATCATTTAAGCACCTAATTGAGGAACTAGGGAATGTTTGTTGCCTAAGGTTTTCATGTCTACTCTTGGTTTACTTATGTCACACTATTGTCAATTTATGTGACAGAGTGAAATACATAAGTTTGTGGAGTTATTAGAAGAATATATTAAGTTAGTCACCACACACACATGTATTACGTCTCATTAATCCACATGTATAGGTTGGAGAATTATTGCTTGACAACTTTAATGGAGACTACTTTATGGCTTTAATGGTATAGCTTACAAAATATCTTGTTAAACATTGTGATTCATCCTTTCTTTACCTCGAGACACTTGATAATATTGAAGTCACTCCCAATAATCCATGGAGATGGGGAGTATAAATTACTTGCGCTAGAAATAGAATTGAGAAATAGAGGTTTTCTATTTGCGATATTGGAGTCATAGACATTGGATACATGGTAGTAGTCCTCGATGTCAATTAACGAAAATTGTGTTGTCATAATGTGAAAAGAGGTAAACATATTGGTAACCTTGATGTCCTGATCATTTCAAATAATAACCATTCCACCAAAGTATCTCTAAGAATCAATCACTACTACTTGGAAATTACCCCCCCATTTGCTAATTATATGAGGTAGAACCTCACTTAATATTTTTGTTACTCATATCAAAATTATTGATGGGTGCTGTGTGTACCATTTTTCTTTTAAGAGTCTTTGTTTTCCTTTACTATTGAGTCCCCTCATGTTCCATGAGACTATTTTCATCGAGAATTTACACAGAAAGGATGTATAATGTAGCTAAAAAAAAACATGTCTCAAGATTTATGTGTTTGGACAATTCCACTTCATGACTCTAATATTTCCTTAACCTGGGACCGAATGGTGAACTTGATGGCCTTAAGGGAAATTGACCAATGAAAATCTAAAAAAGAGGTGACTTTTGACTTTATCACATACAATTTAATATACTAAAAAAATATCCATAACAATTTCATCAACCAATGAATCATTAAAAAAAATATCCAAAACAATTTCATCAAGCAATGAATCATTGCATTATAAAATACAATCTATAAACCTTTTGGGAATGTTTTGCTAAACCATGCTCAAAAACCAACATATTTAATATTAATATTTAACAATAATATGGACAATAACACGTTTTGATAAATTAAAAAACATATTATCAAGCCTAAAAAATGTCACTAATAGAAAACTATAAAGCATGCAACTAATGGAAGTGACCAATCAAGGCCACCATAAGACAATTAATCTATTAGGACCAAGATTAATGGGGACAAAGATCTACAAAGGACAAAGGCAAACCTATTTTAACTTTATTGTTTTACTAGGTTTAAGATGAACATTTCAAGATATAATGAAGAACAAAATTAGTTTTATTGCATTAATAAAACCCAAGCACATTCTATAACTTAGCAAGGAAGAGATGTATAATACCCATCTCAATGACACAACACATGGCATTAAGTTACTTTTTTATATATAATTTAAACTCCTATCATAAAATCACAAATTTAGCATGAATGGAATGTTTCAAATCCATTTTTATTAAAAAATAATAATAATAATTTTTCTTATAGAAAAAAATACCAAAAACTAAATATATTTTTTCAGAAAATACAAAAAAATACTAAAACTAACTATATATTTAAAAAAAAAAAACTAAAACATAAGCAAACTAGAATTTGAATTTGACACTCTTGTTCACTTTCAGAAACTCATATGGGGGAATGTGATCTCTTTATCCTCATCTTTATATTTTTCATAAAAAATAAAAGCATACAAAAGTGGGAAAGAGCCATAAAGCATGGGGAAGCTTTTTTCTAAGCACAAAATCATATAAAAAGTGGAAAAGGCCATTTTTATATGAGGAAACATTATTCACCCAAAAGATTTTGCCCAAATTGAACTAATGAGGAATTTCCAAGTAGTAGTGATTGATTCTGAGGAATTTTGTTGCCCAAATTGCTACCTATAGTAGCCCTCTGTGTCGTCTTTCCAATGCCACTAGTCTGATCCAAATTGGACTCTCCAAAAACGAGTTATGCACAATCTCCCAAGATGACCTGATTATAGACCTTTCTAGAAGAGCGAAATTGTATGAAGTGCCACATGTCAATTTTTCGACCTTTGGCACTGAAAATTATATAAAAGAAACTACAATCTGTCCTCTTTCTGTACCTTCTTACGAAATTTCAATCTGATTCTTAGAGAGAAAGTTATGATGATTTTCCCCAGGTCACCTGTTTGGAATGTAATTCAGGAGTCTGCAAAAAGACCAACTTCTTCAAATCATATCTCCGCAAATATAGCACGAAAAATTATGAAATTCGGACCCGAGATTCAGCGCGATTTCTTCTCAAATGGGTTTTTTTTGCAACTTCTGAAACGCCGCAGAAAAAAGTTATAGTGAAAATGTCACGATGACCTGTTTGGAGCAGCGAAACCCTAGAATCCAAAGCTCTGATACCAAATGTTATGAAACTAGCTCAAGAAAAGATAGAAAAGATAGATCAATGCCTTAGAATTCAGCCTCTTCGAGGGGGCAACCTCCTTTACATTACATAAATGAACAATTCTTGGATGATACAATTGAAAAGACCTCCTTTCTATATATAGGAGTCTAAGGAGTCATAACATAATCAGAGCCGACATAACAATAATAATGTAAGGGCACAATAATAACAATAGTGGGCTTCTATGGGGCACAATAGTAACAATATGGGAACTACATGGGTACATCAATATAATAAGTGGGTTGTACTAATAACAATAAGGGGTTACACTAGCAGTATAGGGGCCTAACATCTTCATAGCCTTCACTTTCCTATACATTGGAGGCTTGGCCATTGAAAAAATGATGGGAATTCTTGTATTGTCACGCTGCTAAGATCTATCTTGAGATGGAGAGTTTTGGAGCTAGGAGTTGGGAGAGGTGTTGCTGCAACTACATATGATTGTTGTAACTTTCCTCCAACTCCTTTATTAATATAGATCAGTTGTTCTTCCTTCCATATCTTTCTATTCATTCTTTACTTATTCTATTTAACTAATGAATGTATGAGATTTTGGTTTATATTTATTTATTCAATAATATTTAAATGTTTTTGATAGTTTCAATTATCAAGATATTATGATATGAAGGTTGTTTTATTCTCTCTCTTATGTGTAGGACCAAGCTTTGGAGCTAGCTAGGAGCGCTTCCTAACTATACTAAAAACTCCAAGAAGATCTGCATGCGAGAACTCACAAGAATTCCTTCTCTTTTTCTTAATCTATACTCTACATCTTGATTTAGTAAGAATCCCGAGCCTTAGAAGAACCTTTCTCTTAATTGGTTTGTCCTAGGTTTTCGGGATAAAGTGAGAGGGTTTTATGTTCATCTAACCATGCATTAAATGCTACAACAAAATGATAATTAGAAACTTTAATATATTTCACTATGTAAATGAAATTAGTAAAATGAACCCATAGAGGGGGTCATAAATGGTAATAACATTAAAATACTAAACAAGAAGCCAAAAGTGGATGTAACAATGGATGCAAAATTGGGAGTAGAATTGGATGTTAAACTAGCCATAAAAACAAGATGCAAACAATGACACAAAAAGGGTTTTAAAGTAAAATTGAAAAAGGGTGCAACACTAGACACAAAGAAAGGAACAAAATAGGGCATATGAAAGGATACCAAATTGGGTGCAAACAAGGATGCAAAAATGGACACCAAAATGAGGATGCAAAGGATGGTGTAAAATTAGGATACAAAATTGGGTGCAAAAAGGATGTAAGAAAAGACACAAGACAAGATGAAAAATGGGACTAAAAAAGGGTGAAACCAAGGATGTCAAAAATGATGCATAACTAGATGAAAATTCAACCTAAAAACTAGGTGCAAAATGAGATGCAAATGTGGACACAAAATGTGGCAGAAAAAAGATGCAAATTTGGATGCCAAAGATAATGCAAAATTAGATACCAAAAAGGATGCAAATTTGGACATAAAAAATGGTGCAAAATAGGACACAAAAGAAGAAAACATGGTGCAAAAATGGGCATAAAAATGGCTCAAATTTGGATGCAAATTGAGATGCAACATTGGATGTAAAATGAGGTGCAACAAATCATTCAAAACTTGGTGCAGAAAAAATGCAAAAGTAGACGAAAAAATGGTTCAAAATTGAATGTAGCGATAAACACAAAATGGGATGCAAAGGTGGATGCAACAGTTGGTTCAACATAGGATGCAAATTTAGATGCCCAAAAGGATGCAAGAAATGGTGTTAAAAATGATACTAAATTGGATGCAACAAATGATGCAAAATTAGACGCAAAATATGTTGCAAAATAGGATGCAAAAAAGGGAAATAAATAAAATGAAAAAATGGATGCAAAACATCGTGCAAAAATGCATGCACAATTCGGCACTAAATCAGATTCAACATATGGTGCAAAATTGGATGGAAAAAATGGTGTATAAAAAGGCAAAAGAACTAGCGCAAAAATAGATGTAAAAATATGTACAAAATTAGAAGCAAAAAATGGCATAAGACCAGATGCAAAAATTGGCACAAACTGGATGTAATAAAAGGCACTAAATCAGATACCAAAGATGGTGTAAAACTCGATGCAAATTATGACACAAAACTAGAAGCAAAGAATGCCACAAAAGAGGAAGCAAAAAATGATGCAAAAATAGATGCAAAAACTGGCACAAAACTAGAAGCAAAACATGTTGTAAAGCCAAATGAAAATCTTGGTGCAAAAAATGATGGAAAATTTGGCATTAAAAAAAGATGAAAAATTTGGTGCAAAAAATTACGCTTTAAAAATTGTACAATAGAGCTGGATTTAGTGCCAGGTTGTTCATCCCAATTGAGAAAAAAAGCACTAAAATCTGACGCTAAATCTGGCGCAAATTGCATGTTTTGTTGTAGTGTATCAAGCATGCATTTGGGAAGTTTTCTTAATGAAAAAGAGACTCACCTCAGGGATTGGCCATTTGGGGTGGTTCCCTAGCCTCTAAGTGTCTTGCAGCTCCTTGGTAAGGTCAAGAAAGTTTCAATTTTTTTACTCCACTTCCTTAACTGGAATTAGGAGTTAAGTTCATGTCATAGTCGCCCTCAGCTCATGTTTACCCTAGAAGACCAGCTAAAGTGGGTAAATCTGGGAGGAGGTGGTTACTGGATAGTATAAGAGTGGGTTTATGTTCTCTTTGGGTGATATTTGATACCACAGGGTGGTATCAGAGCATGGTTGAAATACTTGGACTGGATGGGCTAGATGCATGTCGTTGTGCATGCACTATCATGGTATTGGTTATCATGCATGAGGTCAATGTATGTAGTTAATGTTATCATGCATGATGTCAATATATTGATATGCTTATGTATATACATGTATCGTGATGATCTAGACTGATTTTGTAGACAAGATAGTCTCCCCTGAACTTCAATGAGGTATGTTTATTTTGTTTATATTTGGTTATCTGACATAGTATGTTTGCAAGAAGAGGAAGATTGGATATTACTAGAAGAATGGTGGCTTATAATTCATGTGACTTTCTTTATAGATCAACTAAGCAACATGGGGAATAGTACTCTCCTACATATTTTATACCTTGAGAAGTCTAAAGGAAAAAATCAGAAGTTGCAAAATAGATAATGATAAGATAACTTAATCACAAGAAATACTTGCCAAGGTATAGGAAAAACAAGCAGAGGTTAATGGAGTTATCCTTCAGAGCCTATAATATTTATCAAGACATAGACAACCATGTATCAGTTATGGATAGGAGGATAGGACTAATGGGGAATATGGTAGCATGTCTAATGGAGGGCACATGTTTGACAAGGATGACATGGTCAAAGGTGGTAGATGGTTGGATAGACCTGACAGGAGAAGTAGTGGTTATGGGTTCTACTCTAGTTCTGGTTCAGAAAGGTATAATGGACATCATCATTATCATCCTTACAGGAGGAGTGAGAGGGGGTACTTTCCATATGAGTTCAAGAAAGCTAGACCTCCTATGCTTAATGGAGAGATGAAGAAACTAGAAGATGCAGAGGCATGGATGTTTGGGATGAAGAAGTTCTTTGAGCTACATGATTATACAGAGAATACGAAAGCCAAGATAGTTATTTTCAATCTTAAAGGAAAAGCAAAAATCTAGTGGGAATATGTGAAATGTGTCAGAGACATAAGGACATAGGAGTTGAGTTGACATGAGTTTAAAAGTCTCTTCTGAAAAAGTACTTATTAGAGAGATATTATGATGGTAAGGCTGAGGAGTTCTATGAATTGAAAATGGAATATATGACAGATGAGGAGTACATGACCAAGTTTTTAGAGTTTTTGAGGTATGTACCTTATATTAAGGATGAGAAGAAAAGGGTTCAGAGATTTATCAATGGACTTCCATTAGCATTCAAGGATCAGATTGATTATGATGAGCCTCGGTCACTAGAGGAAGTCATTGGGAAGTTGAAGCATTGTTATGAGCAATCAAAGCATAATTCTGAGTCGAAATGGAATGACAAGACTAAAGGAAAGTGGCCACCGAAGAATGGAAGACCTTAGGATGTAGGTGAGAAATAAAATGTTCCTCCCTATAAGACGTTTAATGTAGTAGAGAAGGGACATGGAACTCAACCTAGAGAGCAACAAAATAGAGGTGATTGTAGAGGACAGTTACAATGTTGGATTTGTGAGAATATTGTCCTTCCTTGATAGATGGTGTAGTCATGTGTAAATCGTTGATTGGAAGTGTGTAATAGATAAGTGGTTGGGGTGGGATGAATGGAGGCATGTTGGGTGTCATAAATGAACAAGTTATAGGGTGTGGGAAATGATACAATTTGACGTTTTGTACGATAGGGGGCATCACCCTAGGGTGTGGAACCGAAATGTTAAGGGTTGAGGTAGGGTGACCAATGAATTAACTTGGTGCATATGGTTGAAACAACGAGGTGGTTTGATGATCAAAGGGGAGGGGTGGACGCAATGAATCAAATGTAAAAAGAATCAATGTACTCCCGATGTTTAGAAACATAGAGTTACTCTCCCTAATATTCTCATCAAATAATCAAACTTGGCAACTTGAAATATTGTAAGATATGGAACCTTCAGTTGTAATAATAAAAATTGCACATATTTATGCAATTGCATGGAAGGTGATGAAGATAATGATATTTTTCATTTCACATAAAAGGATACTTAAATTGAAATTTCCATACCAATATTGTGTAGAATAGAATGTTGTACCCTTCTAAATGTGTGGTCTAAATTTATTTCTTTTGTAGAAGATATCTCCAATTGTTCATTCATGCTTATTTTCCTTCCACGATCCCATCCAAACTTTAGAAGCTATGTTTCATCTTTTATTGATTTCAACTCACAATCATGTTTCTCTTTATTTTGATTGGGCTCATGAAACTATGTCATCTCCTTATAGTGATTTTGGATGGAGTTAGAGCACCAATATTTTTTTATTGTACTCTTGGCTTACATTTGCTACCAATTTCTTCAGTGCATATGTCGGCTCCAAAGTTGTGGATTTTATTTGTCATAAACCCCTCATTTTCTTATAAGTTGATGAAATAACAAGCCTAATTTTGTCATCGTCAGTTATGGCACTATTTAGTCTTACAATGGTTGAATCAGTATGGTATGATAAATCATCCACATCATAAATGTTAGTTTCATTATGACACATAAAATTGGAAGGATAAGGTGGAAGCTCCGTTTCAATTTCTAGGGTTATTACAATCATTTATTTAAATCAAATAAAATTCTAGGCCTTTCGATAATAGAACTAGAGATATTAGGCAATACATTTTCCCCCAAAACATTGCTAGTCACTAGCATCTCAACTTTTAAAACATGTTTACAAATATTTCCATTTAGGGTCCATTTTCAATTACAAAAGTATAGATCGAACCATTTATAGACTACATTATACCATGTACCACAAGTCTCCATTTTTGGAAACGAACCAAATACTCATATTTACTATTTCCATTAGCCACACATTCTTCATCTGGGATGTTCTTTTCTTTGCACTTGCATTTAATTGTTGCTCATATTTTGTAGCTCATACAAAACCAGTATTTTTTAAGCATTGCTTGTGAATGTAATATAGTTCAACATTTTTTCAATAACAAATGCAGTAACCAATCTACCTTTCTATGGGATGCAATATTCTTCTCACGAAGGTTTCTTTTTTTAGATATTGATGATAAGATTCAATAGCATTATCTGTGTCTTGATTGGAGTGTGGGAAATCCCTATATGCTTTTTCCCACATATCTGAAAAAAAAAAAAAAAAAAAATTATATATATATATATATATATATATATATATATATATATATATATATATAAAATAAAATAAAATAAATAAAATAAAAAATAAAAAATATTACATATATTATATGTCAAGAAACAAATTAAAATGGTCCATTACAACATGAATTAACAACGCCCAACTTCAAAAAAAAATACATAATTTATTGTTGGCTAACCATGTGGTTGTAAAATAATCCAAAAACACAGTGTATTTTTTAAATTCATCAAAGAAACTTTCAAGTGCATGTTGTACAAATTCATCATTTTTACACAAATGCATAATTTCTCCTAAAGCAAAAAAACGTACGAAATTTATTTTCCTTTCCCTTGACTTTATTTACAACATTCTGCAACCATGATCGACGAACATGCCATACACACAACAAAAGTGTAGAGTTTGTGAAAGTTCTGAAATAAAATAACATTATAAGAGAATATCCATAAACATTACTACTTCCTATATCTTCTAAAAATAATAAACATTTCACCTTAACGTCTCAATTTCTGTTGCCGCATCATCTGTGATGAAAGCTTGGACATGTCAATCTGGACATTTTTTCTTTCCAATTGCAAATAATGATGACATCCATTTACAAATATCATATGTACTATTTTGTGTTGATATTCCTCAAGCTACAGAAATCCCATTGCGATGATCATAAAAAACCATTAAGGTTTAAAATTGATATTGAACTAAAAATAAAACATAATTTTAAGTAAACAAGAGGGAAACATTGAAATGAATTTGAATAAATGAAATTTCGGTAAATATGTTTACCCTGTATTTATTAGTGTTGAATGTGGATTCCATTGATATCATGTTGTTGTGTGAGTGTTTGACCATATTTGAATGCATCCACTTTGTTTGTATGCCTACATTGAAAGTGATGTTTTTAACAACATTTTGTTTTTAGTAGAAGAAAAAGCTCTCTGGGCACTCATTAACCCAACAATCCACACTCCTTGGATTGCTTTCATTCTTCACGTAGTCTAGCATTTTGATATTATTGTAGATGTTTAACACACATTGTCATGTCATAAAAGCATCTTGAGGGTTCATGTGAACAACTCACTAGATTCATACCTTAAATCATAGATAAACTTATTCCATTTCATTATAGCATTAAAACCACCATGAATCAAATCTTTGACACTGCTTCATATATTCTCTGTTAAATGCGACACATAATTGAATTTCTGGGGCATGTTTGTTGCCTCATTTCCATAACAAACAAATTTTGGGTCATCAATATGTCTACATGTATATATTAGAACAACATCAGTTGGTCTATGAGTAAGTCATCACATAATGAAGCGACATTGGCAACCAACTTTAATGTTGTAACGTGGAAGACATTTTTTATTTGTAGATTCAAGTACAACTACATTACTGGCTTGTACATGATTCATACCATAGGCACAACAATATCTATATATCAAGAATTAACAACAAATTAAAAAAATATTTATGCATGTTTGACATAGTGAACTTCAAATAAAAATTATATATATATATATATATATATATATATATATATATATATATATATCGAGAGAGAGAGAGAGAGACTTGCATAACATATTCTAGATATGTCAAAGAATTTGTCTTCTTGATATCCTTCACATCTTTACTTCGTTGAGTTTTAGCAACAAATTGTGTAAGTGCACTTTCCCTCAATTTCTCTCCACTTATAAAATCTTCAAGTTGAGAATATGGAATAATTGTGACTTGGTCTCCCTTTACTTCTATCATGTCAAATCTTCCACTAAAAACTTTTTCATATCTTACAAGTCCTCAACCTCCAGCTCATTAATCAACTTCCACTTCTTCATTACTCAAATCCCTATACAAGTAACGTTGAAAATAATTTGATTTAAATAATATAAGGGGTTTAATATTACTTATTAAATATCATATGTTGTTTAAATATATTAACTAGTTGTGCCTATAATTAATATGAGAATGGCATAATTGAACTATAAATTACTATTTGGATTCTCGTATTGTTCCACTAAATTGTTATCCTTGGTATGATATAGTGATGTTAGAAAATGGCGCAACAAGTTATGTGATGAAGGGGATAACTTGTGGGGCTTGTGATTACCTACTAAATCTTGTCAAACTTTAAGAACTAAAGAATATCTGGTAGCATGTTGTGAGAAAAAGGAGGACAGATAGAAAGGAGTTACCAATCCCTAATCCCAAGGATACAAACCATATATATATCGCATTTCAAAAATACCCCCCCCCCTCCCCAAGGTTTTGGTGGAAAGTAATCATGAAATCAAATTTGGAAATGTGTCATGTAACTATCAAGAATTGTTCAACTAGAAAAAGGAGTTCATGTAGTCATGTTCCATGTGGAATCCTAGTTCTCTTAAATCACTTACATAATGTCATAATGAAGGAAATCTGACATGTCCTTTATTTATATCTAATCACACTTGGAGTGATGAAATTTTATCCTTGGTCTAAAATCTCATTGGAGCATGTGCATTATTGAACTCCTCTCGTAGTCTTTAACTGCTTTTTTATATGTTATTTCTTATTAATCAATGTCTCTTCCCACTCTTAGTTTTGTTCTCACCCAACTCTCATCTACTCCATCACCTCCTCTAAACCAAATAATGGTTGTGAGGATAGAAAGAAAATACAAGGGTTATTATATATTTAAGAGCCAAGATGAATATGTGAGAGGTAAATACACTAACAAGAATGTAAGAGGTAGTTTAGAAACATTAACTCTAGTACTCAATTTTCGAGTTTCACAACTTAATAAAATTCTTACCATTCCTTCGGGGTCACACTGAGGGACACCTTAATGTAACCACACTCTCTAGTAGAGTGCCTTATGTCCTGGTATGATCCCTCCCTTCTAAAATAAAAATATTAAAACTTATTCTCTTGATTCGCTCTCAAAAATAGGGTTTGGATTCTAAAATTGAGACATTGGGTTCCTCATACCATTCCTTTGTAGATGAGGTTCGAGCATAAAGTCTGAGGTGAGTTTGTAATCTCCTATGGCCCATTTACAAAACTAAGGGGAATATGTACAATTTTACTTCTTTATATTTTAATTATGCTTGAATGGTAATTCTAACACTTCAATATATTCTTGCAATTTCTCAAGAGGAATTTTAGGTTGGAGACAATTGTTCTACACTGGCTCAACCTTTAGGGGAAGTTTCTTTGGATTTTGTAGAGTTAGACATATCAGTAGTATCATTATGGCTAAATAGATGATTTGAACAGTGGGGAATAAGATATTAGGGGATTCATTAGGAAATTTATATACTGAAAATCAAGCTTCTATGTTATGCCATATTCTACAACCCTTATCCAAATATACTTCAATCTATGTTCTTCCCTTGGGTGCAAGTATGTCTCTGTACACTTCTTAATGGATCAAATATTACCTCAAGCTAAGGACATAGGTCTGAATGTGTGACTATTCACTACCATAATTTTGACTAGCATGGTTATTTGGTCTCATCAAGACTATTGAAATCACCTTATTGTAGAGAGTCTAATATGATGGGGATAGCTTGGTCCAAAGTGAGATATGTCATGTGTTGTTACTAGTGAGCTTCTAGGTTGTGAAACATTTGTACCATGAAAATTTGGACCATGCCCTCTTAAATGTAATTAAATGTCCTTCAAAATACTTTATTTCTTACTGTTCATGAAGACAATGCATGAAGTTTTGACAAATTTGTATGTTGTTATCACACATAATTTCTAGCATCATAGCATTCAATGCAGAAGTGGCAAGCAACAAGATGTTGTCATTCAAAATTTAGTTCACTTGAAAATTTTACCGAGTATTGGTAAAGTACTATTTTTTATACTTGGTAAAGTGCTTTGTTTTGTAATTTGTCCTTGCAAGTTCCACGGTTATGTCTTGATACCTTGGAAGCTTCAGGATTGTCCCGTGTATATAGAAATTTTCTCCAAAGTATAAGGTTTGTTTTATTTACTAAATCAGAAATTTCGTTGAAAGGTCCTAAGGTAATGAATGTATTATGTTCGAGTTACCGATTTAAAGGTTGCAAGGGGTATATTATTTCTTTCATTTCATAACCAGAAATCGACCATCTTGTTAGAAATGTTGTCCCAATAACAGTTTTCTAGTCCAAAATCCTAAAAATCTATTTTAGAAAGTGCTGGAAAACCTATAGGAACACTGGAAAATTATTTTCCAACACCTACAGGAGAATTGGAAAATCGTTTTCCAACACCTATAACAGTGTTGGCAAATGATGACGCTGATAAAATTAGTGCAGATTTAGTTGTGAAACTTAAAAAAAAAAACCTTTATCATGAATGTGTAGAGGGTGATAAAGTAATGTTTAATAGACTAAAACATTAGAACTTTGGTAAATTATATACTAACATTTTATGAAAAGAAAGTACATAAAGTGAATGTTTGATAAATCCGATAAGGAGGGGTCTCATTCCAATGACATTTCAAAATGGTAGTGACCATTTCTGAGGTGGTGGAGCATGCAAGGGCTAGTTTGCAGCATCGGGGAAATAGTTTGGTCGGTCAATTCTCGGTAGTTGTTGCTAGTTGGACAGATGGGAAAAATTGGGAACCTTAAACGGTATGAGCCAGAAGGAGCAACGCTATTCGAGGACTATGGGGCTGAAGTGTTGCCAATTTTCAGAAAAGCATACTATGAGCCAATTTTTCACTTGTTCACTTGGTATGATCTTGAGCTCACCTCTGATTTCATTGGCTCGTTTGATGGCACTAGTGCTAGGTTTCAAGGGTTGTTGTTTCAAGTAACAGAAGAAAGAATCGTGGAGGCAATGAAAACATCAGCTGAGGGGGAAGATGGTATAAGAAAAAAATGGTGCAAGGAGTAAATCTTAATTATTTCTTGAAGGACAATGCCCATGATCCTTGCTAGAGAATTGGGGTGCACAGAAATATTTTAAATTCGGAATGGGAACATCATATGAGGATGATTCACATTTTTATGGCATGTGATGGTCATTTCTCCAAAGTTTTCTTATACCATATGAGATTTCTGGTACATTTAGTTGGTTTGAACACGAGGAACTTGCCTTTTTACCTACACCAAAGTTTGATTAAGATGGTGTCTTGTGCAAGAAAATGAAGGATTTGGTACCAGAATGATGTATAACACCGCAGTTTGATCTGAATCCTATGAAAAAACAAAAAACCAATCTACTTTGAAAACCAACAAGTATTAAGAAAAACAGAAAAAATTGAGTTTGATAAATTGGAATGAGAAAACATTAAAATATATAGCTATGATTCCACTCTAGAGACAAAAAAAAATACCTCCAAAAATGCTTAAAAGACAAAATTCATGCTTGACACGTAATCTTTACATTAAAAATTTTTACATGATCACCACCAAAAAAAATACCTCCAAAGAATGCTTAAAAGACAAAATTCATGCTTGACACACAATCTTTCGAGTTTGAGTTTTTGTAATAAGAGGGCATTTACACAGCCTGGAATTTGATAGCGATGTAATTTATTCTAAATTAAAATATATTAAAAATAACAAAGTGTAAGCTGTTTGCGTCCACAAATTTTGTAACATTGGGAAAACCCATCATAATCCTTATGTAAATATTTTAATTTTCTTTATTGTTAGTGAAGTTGTATTGGGAAAACCCATCATAATCCTTACGTAAATATTTTAATTTTCTTTATTGTTAGTGAAGTTGTATTTGTATTTAGTTGGGATAGAACGGGCATATTTTTAAATTGGAAGGTAGATTGAATGGTAGAGATTTATTTGATCATTCCTGATCATCACTTTTAATTCTAATAGTTTAATTTTAAATTTATTTGAAAATTAAGTTTCCCAATAATGACTCTATTTAATTGTATAAATTTTTTTTAGAGGTAGTAATTTTTAGTTAATACGTTTATTTAATTGTAAAGTTGTTTATTTATTAAAATTAAATTTGAAATTTTAATTATTCAAGTTTATATTTATATTAAACAAGTTTTATATATATTTTAAAGTTAGTAAATATTGGGGAAAAAATATTATTTACCTAAATGAATGTGATAAACTTGAAAATATTTTAATGGATATAATTAAATGCATTCCATAACATATGAAAATATTTATATGAACATAATTGCTTATATTTATAGTGTTTTTATGAATGAAGAAGGAAATTCTATTAATACATAATCTTTTTTAATGTTTAACATAAATTTTTTTAGGTAATTTTGTTTAACATTCATTATTGGTAATTTTGTAAAATGTCTAAAACTTTTAAAGTAAATTTCTTGATTTTATTGACCATCACTAAGTGGTTCAAATACAACTCACCTCTATAAAAACTCTTTTTAAGAGTTTCTTTCAAGGATTGATGTCGATAGACATCTACCTGTGATTTAATTTATATAATTTCCTTAATAATCAATTAATATAATCTATTGAATTGAATTGAATTAATTAATATAATATATTGAATTGATGATGTTGATTATCATCAAGTTTTTGAGATTATAATTAGTTTATAGAAACTTAAAAGAGGTAAAAAATACATAGATTCTTTTAAAATTTTATTTCTAGGCCAAAAAAACAATGTTTCAAGATTACCATATTATAAGGTAACAAATATTTTTAAATTGAATTTTAATTTGGATTTAGTATACGTGTTTTAATTCAAATGTAATGATATTTTTAGCCAAGACCTAGCCTCTTATGTCATCCTAGCATGAGCGGTTAGTGATATGTCTAGACTTGAAGCAATTTTGGGAAACCTCTTGTCATTCATGTTCTTTATTTTTTCTTTTACATTTAAGACCTAACCATGACTTTGCACTCACTTGGGAGAGGGTATCTTTTATGAGGAGGATAAAATAGGGTGCATTGCTTTGAATAGTAATATTATAAACTATAAAATTACTTTTCTTTTGCTTCTCCTTCTCCAAAAAAATTTAGAGATAATTCATCACCAAGCTTCACATCATATAAGATAAAAAGAGTGATAAAACTATCAAATATGAGTGTTTTTCTATCACACGTGGAAAGGTTTGCTAATTTAAACTTGTTTTCAAGTTCATAATAAGTTGTTCACCTTCCATTTATTTCAACGCTATAATTCCAATTCAGCTTAGGAAAAATATGGATTCCAAGATATTTAAATGAAAGATTCTTATTATTGATTATCAATTTTATATAAAAACAATTAATATAAATATAAACATTTATTATAAACAAACACAAATATTTTTAATGCCGTGTAGACAAGAAAAAAGAAAAATAAAAAAATAAAAAAACATATTTCTTATGTAAATTGTGGAGAAGATCCATTTAAAAATATGTATAGATCTAGAGGTTTGAGTTTCCTAGGGATACAAGCATAATTTTATTACAAGTCTTGTTGTCTCACAGGTTCTCAAATGGAAATTGTAAAAAGAAACTATTATTATAGCAAGTTACTATATTAATGTAATAATTTTGTATACATATTATCTTTTTTTATTAAATTCATTGAAATATGTTTCAAGTAGATAGAGTTTAAAAAACTATAACGATGATTTTACTTCATCAAATATAAGGCTTAAAATCAGAGTTGTCATTCTATTCTAGCCATTCATTTAGTTGATTACTTTGATTGAGTTAATAAACATCTATATTTTTTATACTCTTAGTTGAGCAACCAACCTTAAGAGGATCTTCAAGATAAGTAGTTTTACAATATTGTTTGTACTATCTCCTAAACCAATCTTAAATAGGATTTTAAGTGTATCATTAAGGAAAAATAGCATCACCAACTCCTCCTTTTGGGGAGATTACCTTGACTTCCATTGTCAAAGTACCCTCAAGCCCCTATTTTTTAAATTTTAGCATGGGATGACTATCTCATTAGAAGGGTTTGCATCCTAGATTTTAAATATGAAAAAATGGATTTAACCTAAGAAGCGCATTAGATGGGAAGGATATCCATGTTCTCAAATATCCTTGCATTTCTAGCTAACCAGATGTCCCATGAAGTTATTGAAGGTAGGCATTTCAACACTTTGGTTTAGATTTTGTGTTGATGTGTGAGAAATTCTTCAACATATTCCCCTTCGCAATAGTTTTTTATCCTTCTAGAGAGAATATATTATAAAACATAAACATGGAAATTGTTTCTTCATAAAATATAAACTGATTTTTCAAAGGACAATTCTTCATTCATGATTTTTTTCCATCTAATATCATGACATCCTAAAGTAGATGAATTACAACATCTATGCCACATTTGTTTTTTGTGATCCTCTTGCGATCTTCTTTCTTTTCGGTCAATGCCCAAACTATCATATCAATTGGAAGAGATTAAAGTTATTTTTCATGTGGATTTGGTAACCGATATTGGTCGAATACTTTTGTTATACCTTTCCCTAAACTAGGCATCTAGTAGTGAACCTTAACATGAAGAGTCCCACTCAGATGCTAAAGAACCTCAACCATGGACCTAAGAATCATTTCTAGTGTGGGCCTAGGACATATTCCTATGTAGGCCCTGTGTTGTAGTTTAACCGTGGAATCCACTATAGTAGGTTGTATATACCTTACAATGGTAATACCATTGTAACTCGAATCATCCTACAAGTTTCCATTTCAAACACTATTTTTACACATGCATCGCTCATATTGCTTACAGAAAAAAATAATGTTTTTGGCCAATAGTGGGATGTGCAAAACACCAAGGAGTGTTTTAATCCTTTCATCCATGAGTTCCAACTTGACTTTTCATTGTCAAATGATTCTGTTTTTTGAGTCATCTCCTACGAAAACATCACCGCCATCATACATTTCTTATTCAAAAAACCACTCCCTGTGATGGTTTATATGAAAATATGAAATTAATTCATCTAATCACGCCTCATGATTTGTATGTGTTCTTGAAGAAGCCAAGAACACATCCCCTTTTTCATCTAAGGAGGTTTTTTCTTTTTTCAGAAGGAGCACCAATGCATCCCTTCCCTTTCACAACACTTTTGAATCTACAATGTTTCTTGTAATGCCCTTCTTTTCCACATATCTAGTATAGATTTATAATTTTTCAAAGAGATTTAGATCTCCTTCCTATGGACATATTTTTATTTCTATGCCAAGAGCATCTTCTTACTGATAAGGCATTTGCATTCTAACTTTCCATAATTTTTCATTTCATCTCTTTCTATAAAAAGGATGAGATTATTTCATCAAAACTTGAAGTAGTCACATTACTACCTATGGCAAAAACTAGATTATCCCATGATTCTAATAAAGAACACAAAAAACTCATAAAAATACGCATTAGAAATATTAATATCAACAAATAATAGTTGACTTACCATAGTATTGAAGGCATTCATATGCTCTATTCTCCATCCTTTATCCTCGACTTATACAACTTCTTCCACAAGAACAATTTGTTCACCAGGGACTTAAACTATTGCAAAGCCCCTAACTTGTTCCACAATGCCTTTACTGTAACTTCTCTTAAAACATTCCACAATGCCTTTACTATAAATTCTCTTAAAACATTCCATAAAACCAAATTTGGGAGACATAATTGTATATTGTTCTCTACCTTTTGATACAACTTGGTCCAGTCTTCTGCCAACATCTTTGTCGATATGGTGCATGGATCCATAATGATCCATTGATCTTTTTCCACCAAAAGATATTCCATTTTGAGCTTCCACAACTCAAAACTTTGCCCATTGAATTTATCAATCTCTATCTTTGAACTGATCATGATTTCCTTTCACCACAATAATTGATAGTGTAGATTTTCCACTTTAACAAGGTTTTCCACAAGATCAAGCCAAAATCCTTAGCCATAAAGGTGTCCCCTTGAAGCCAAACTACTCTAATACCAATTTTTGGTTTTACCCATGTAAAATTAATTGATGCAAGTAAATTATTAGTAAAATTATAAAAGAAGCAATGTTGTCCATGCACACACACATAGACATTTAACATAGATATTTTACACTAGAAACCCTAACTCGGAAAACCATAAATATTTTTTCAGTATATTATATTTTACAATGTTACAATACAATACGCATATACTGCAATATTCATAAACCACCGGTCCATTATCCTTGGATTATAATACAATTGTAGTTCCTTAACTAGAATTTCAAAATCATTTGTTGAACCGCCATGTTCCACATAACTACTAAAAGTGAAAATTTTGTTCTTAAAATCACCAAAAGTTAATGCAAAAAATTGGCAAAGGAAGTTGGCAAAGGCATTTGCAAAGGCTTTGGAAAGGAAAAGAGGAGTTAATTGGCATTTATTTATGAAAAGAAAGGAAAATAGGAGAAAAGGGAGATGAAGGGTCACAAATTTGCATGAGGAGGAAATTAAAGGAAAAATAGAGGAAAATGAAGAAATTAGAGGCATCAATGATAAAAAGGATTCTCATGATCATTTCATAGATTTTTGTTAGCTTTTGTCAGTTCTAGTTTGGTTCTCTCATACTCTTGCACACTTAGAGAATTCTTGGAGCACTGTAGCATTATAGAAAGGAAGCCAGGGAAGGAGAACAAAAGAAAATGACAAGAAAACAAGGTTATATCAAAGAGGGGTCTCATTCTAACGAAAATTCAAAACGGTGGTAACCATTTCTGAGGAAGTGGAGCACGCAAGGGCTAGTTTGCAGCGTCAGGGAAACAGTTCAGTCGGTCAATTCTCGGGACCTGTTGCTAGTTGGACATATGGGAAAAAGTGGGAACCTCAGAAAGTATGAGCCAGATGGAGCAACACTCTTTAAGGAGTATGGGGCTGAAGTGTTGCCAATTTTCAAAGAAGCAAGCTTGGAGCCGATTTTTCACCTGTTCATTGAGTATGATCTTGAGCTCACCTCTGATTTCATTGACTCTTTTGATGGAACTAGTGCTAGGGTTCAAGGATGTTGTTTCAAGTAACTGAAGAAAGCATCATGGAGGAAATGAAAAAATCGGTTGTGGGTGAAAGATTGTATAAGAAAAAGATGGTGCAAGGAGTAAATCTCAATTATTTCTTAAAGGATGATTCCCATGATCTTTGTTGGAGCATTGGGATGCACAACAATCATTTTAAAATTGGAATGATAACATCCTATGAGGATGATTTAGGTTTTTCTGACATGTGATGGTTGTTTCTCCCAAGTTTTCTTATACCATATGAGATTTCTAGTACATTTGGTTGGTTTTAACAAGATGGACATGCCTTTTTACCTACATCAAAGTTTGATTAAGATGGTGTCTTGTGCAAGAAAAAGGAGGGTTTGGTACCTGCATAATGTACAACACCACAGTTTGATATGGATCCTATACACCCATGAAATGAACAAGAAAGCATAACAGTCGAGGAGGAGGACATTGGGACACCCCTTTCTTAGAAGGAATAATTAGAAGAAGACTCTTGATATGTAGGCTAAGAGCAGTCAACAAGTTGTTGGAAAAACATAAGAAAACCCTAATAGGATAAAAATCCCTAGGGTTTATAGAAGGAGCACTAAGGGACACCATTCAGAAGGATGAGAGACTAAGGAAGATGAGACCATGGAGGAAGGTAGAAATAAGGGTGAAGATCCTAAGGAATGTGTCCATATAATAAAATATTCAAGGAGGCCAAGAACCATACCCACAAACAAACTAAGGTGGGGATTGAAAGTTAAACTGAATCCCAAGCTTAAGGAGCCTATTCACATTGAAGATGAAAATGAAGTAGGGCCTGCTAGAGATAAGGAGGGGTTGTTAACAAAATAAGTACCATAAGCTCCAAAAACTGACAAGACCCCACATAAGAAAAGTAGAAGAGTCACAAGGGCAATGGAAAAATAGGAAAAGCTAAGAATACTTGTAGAGGTAGCATAGGTCATTGGAAAATGAATAGGGGAACTCAAAATCTCAAACCTTGGGTTTTTTTGCTAATCCATATAGTTGTTTTTTCAAATGGAAGGTTTTGGATCAGTTCAAGGGAGGGGAACAGTTGAGGAATTTTTTGGAAGTTTCCAAGAGTTCCTAATTTCTAGTGATCTTTTCCATATTTTCTTCTGAAGGAAAGTAAATGTATCAAAGAATTTTTAATGGTTCTCCTTCAGTTAGATTCCCAGGTTTTATCTCGTACATGTTAACATCTCACTGGATTAAGAATAAAACACTATTTTAAGAATGTACAAAGTTATGTATTATGAAACTAGAATTATCTTTCCGAATATTGTGGATGTCAGTGAAACTACTATAATTATATGATTTTATTCTTTTCATTTCGTGTTCAAATTTTATGCTAAGAACTATATTTGTTGGTTTTGTGCTCCGTGTAGACTATTTCAAGGAGAAATAAGGTACATGCCCTTGTTTAAATGCATGTTGGATAAAACAACCATAATTGTGCATGTCTAAAGATTGTTTCCTCTATTTGGGTGTTGACCTACAATATACCAATCAAGATTGAAAAGGATTTTGCCTCTAGGTGGGTAGAATGTGTTTTTGGTGGTATATTAATTTAGGAATTTGATAATTACAAACTATTGTGTTTCCTCTTTGTGAATGGTGTCAAAAGTTGTTGCTATTATATTTCTTTGTAACAATAGTTGGTTTTGATAAAAACTAATGATAATGGGTACATTGTCATCACCAGTTTCATTCAAGATCCATAATATTTTCATTTCCCAGGACATCAGTTTCCTTTTTTATTAAGGATCCATAAGGTGTTCATTGTCGAAGACATTAGGTTCCTTTTTTTATTAAGGATTTTTAATTCCCAAATGGGTGTTATGTTGGACCTATTCTTATCTATGTTTATGTGATACAATGAATAAGATATGCAGTTGGATTTCTCTCTTTTTCATAGTAGAATATTTTGTTTGTTGGGTGTTATGTTGGTCCTACTCTTATCTCTGGTTATGTGATACAATTCATGGGCTACATAAAGTATATTTTTGGTATGTTCATACCTCCTCTAACTGTGATTTTATTGTAGGTTAGAGCATTTTTTACACAATAACTATTCTAAAAGTATTTAAATTATTTTCTCTAATGATTTGGAGTGAAGCAAATGGGCATGATTTTTACAAATAAAGGTTGAATCTAGCAGACTTGGATGTAGGCCAAGTCATATATGTTGTTACATTGAATGGCATCTTTCCCTCTCTTCGTAAAGTAATTTTTGGATATAATTGTTTTTCTACAAGTTATGAATATCACTAAATGAAATGTTCATGTATTATGAGAAGTGCTTCATATTTTTATCAATGGATATATTAGCATTTCTACCGAAGTCCTGAAGATTGCTATCTAAACTGTTAATGTATTCTGAAAAGTACTTCAAATTGTTATCAATTATGTTTTAATAAATTTCAATGCTAAATTATGATTTCCAAATGTCGTTGCTCGAATTTCCTGTGGAGATAAGTTGGACATGTTGGTTTCTCACACTAATCAAGTTGTATTGGAAATAGAAATCTATACCTTGACATTGAACCAATAAGGGTCCCTATGCTCCTCAAGTTATCTTTTGTGTCATTTTTGGGGAAATACAAAGAGAATAAAAGGTTATATGAACATTGTATATACTCTTCAAGTTATATTTTATGTTAGTTTTGGGAAATTACAAAGAGAATAAAAACATATATACTCTTCAAGATATATTTTGTGTTAGTTTTGAGGAAAATATAAAGGAAAAAAATACAGATAAATAGTTGGATAAGTAGTCACTCAAATTCTATGAGTATCTATATATTAGTTGGAACATTTTCTACTCTCCATATGTACCAAAATTTCAATAATGAATAGCTTGAATAGACCAAAAAAGGTCGTCATTCAAATCTTTGAACATAGTGATGAATGTTCCTCCAGCAAAAATGTTACACTTCTTGCTTGAGCAAGGAGATGGAAAGTAGTATGCAAGCCGAAAAAGTGATTTTATCTTGCCAACAAATGTGCCTTCTCTACCAAGCACATTCACATAAAAACACAATACACTGGGAATTGTGACAATTGCCTCCCACTAAGTAGTCAACTGACTTCTATGAACATTACCTGCCAACAGTTACATGTGACGTTACTATCAACACCTGACAATATTGTTGTCAAAACATTGTACTAGAAAATAAATAAAATTTCTTTTAAATGATGTAGGCTTTCATAAATTTAGTGTAGTTTCATAAAGTTTTAGTTTTTGGAAGCACTTAATAATGAGCTTGGCCAAATTGTTGATTTCCATTATTCACAGTGGCTTCCCACTAAGTAGTCAACTGATTTTATCTACTAACATTTACATGTGACATTACTAACACCACCTCACAATGCCTGAAATTATAGTTATTAAAACATTGTACTAGGAAATAAATACGTTTTTCTTTAAAAGATGTTGTTTTTCATAAGGTAATTGTGGTTTTGAAAAATTATAATCTTTTGGAAGATCTTAATAATGAGGACGAGATTTTATTCACTGATTCTTTGTAGGTTCCTCTAAGTACTTATTACATTCTTCTTTAGTCTCCAAGTTGCATAAGCCTTGATAATTTCAATATTGCAATACAAATTCCAGAAATTTGAGAGAGGAATAGTTGTTTCTCACTAAGATGCATTTGAGGTTCCGTCAAGTACCCATTACGCTCTTCTTGAGTCTTCAAATTGTATTTGTTAAGTTAACAAGGTCCTCATAATTTCAATACCTCAACGCTGATATTCCCATAAAATTGTGAGGATTTTAGTTGGTTGTGTCTTTGTGCTTTCCAAAATTGTAGCTTATAATTAAATATTGCCACAATCATCACTTAATCACGTAGGAAAAGATGTTAAAAGTATATTGGCATCAATAAAGCACACTTAGGTTTTGACTATCATTTTTTTGTATACCAAAATCCTCTAATATATAATTTTCTTGAATCTCGTTCAATGTAGATGTTTAAAATTCTGTATGGAAGTACTTTCCTAGTATTTTATATTTTGGAATTTATCGAATCTCCCAAATGTGATGGGTTTCCATAAATGTCACAAGATCTTAAAGATTTCAAATTTGTTATTCATATTGTTTTCCTCATAAGATAGTCATTATATTTAGATGATAGTGTGCTTCAAGTGCTTCATATCTCCAACATGGTTATTTCTAGTGAGTTTTGACTCTTGAGAAGAAGTCAGAAGAAACCCAAAAGTGTGCAACCTACAACATTTAGTGGTTCAAAATGTTTGTAGTTACTGTGTCTAGACTCTAGGTCAATATACATGTTGACCCTAAAAAATGTTGTTCAATTTCTCTAGTTATGTGTATTATACATCTTCCATCAATTTCTGGTTCAATTAATTAAGGGTGGGGTGTGGGTGCTTCCTATGTGAATGTTTGCTTCTTCTTGGCCCTTTAACTGTAGTTATTGTGTCTATATCACTATGTACATTGGCCTTCAAAAAGTTGTTTGATTTCTCAATTATGTATTATATACATCTTCCCATCAGTTTTATGAATTGTTGAAGGGCAGTGTGGGTACTTCTTCTTTCAATGTTTGCTTGTTGTTGCCTCTTTGATTGCAAGAGGTTTGCATTGTTAGTTTTTTCCTTGCTTAAGTAGTATAGTTGTGCGTAGGTTGAAGCTAAAAGGGTTGTACCAAGGGATGAACAACAAAATGTTTAGAGGAATAGTAATATGGCAGGACCTAGGACTAAGAAGATTTGTGTTGGTGGGTTAGCACCCACTATTACTAAGGATGACTTCAGAAAGTATTTTGAGCAGTTTGGTAATAAAATAGATGTAGTTGTAAGGCATGATCACATTACACAAACACATCGTAGTTTTGGGTTTATTACTTAAGATTAAGAGGATATAGTGGACAAATTTCTTCAACAAATATTTCACCAGCTCGAGGAAAAGACTGTGGAGGTGAAGTTGGTCATTCCCCAGGACATGTCTCCTGGAAATACAAGAGGCTATGTAGGACGTGGAGCTAGTTTTGGTGCACAATAGATGCAAAGCTATGAACCAACTCCTATTGGGGTTTATGGAGCATGCCTACCTATTACAGGCACTAGATATCCGCCATATGTTCCAACCCCTAGCTATGGACCTACTAGGTATGGAAGTACACCAGGGTATGGGACAAGTACGAATGGTGGATATGGTGCAACAACTAAAAAGATTGCTTCAACAAGGTTTAGTCTGAATCATTAAAATCCTATCAATGTTGGCATTAGTGAATTGGTATTGATTATTTTGATCCAACTCACTAAGATCTTGATAGACCCTTCTAGCAAAGGATTAAAAAATCCTCACACAAGTAAGTCTCTAATAATTTTTCTCATTTGTTTGTGATTAATTTCAGGGTAAACCACGATATTTTCATTTTTGGAGACTTTGTTTTGGACAAGTTCGGGTCACAAGGGCTTAACAAAGACAAGGCATGTAGAACAGAGGAAGATGGAGAACCGTGGTTAAAGCAGGCAATAACAGGGGATATTGGGAGAATTCTGGAGGTAAAATACCTTAGTGTGACATGTGGAGCTAAAGGAATAGGAATGATGGTGCTTGGCTAGCTAAATTCTTATTGTGAGTTGAGCTCTGTCTGTTGAGTAATCTCAGGTTCCTCATTGGGTTCGATCCGCAGGTGCAGTGCGGGCAAAGCGAACTGTTGTTGGTGGGAGTCAACGAATGATTAAACACACCCTAATTTGATTAAGCATGGAAAACAGTGTAGAGTGGTGGGTACAAATGCTAGCATGGTGATGCAACGAGCCCCTCCCTTCGTTGATTCGGCATGGCGCATCCTAATGGCCTCAGCATGGCGATGTGTTGTTTTTGGACTTATGACGATGGACTTGGACATTGAAATGACATGTCTACATCGCTTTTGGGTCCAACAAATAAATTAAGTGATATTTATATCAACTATTAAGCCCAGAAGTATTTATAAATGTAAATGAAATAGTGAAACTCAAATTTGATATTGTTTAAAAGAAATCAAAACTTCAAATTTCATTTGGTATATATATATATATATATATATATATATATATATATATATGACTAGGAGGTAAAAGTAGACCATGAAAGTTACACCATCTAGCTTTAATACCAATTTGGGTAACACAAAGTGAATGGATTAGAGAATATATAAAATGATACAAAACTACTTTGAAAACCAAAAGTATTAGGGAAAAGAGAAAAAATTGAGTTTGATAAATTGAAATGAGGAAACATTAAACATATAGCTATGGTAAGAAAATTACAATATCAAAGCATTGAACCCAAAAATAAAAATTAACATATAAATTTAGTTTTATATTAATATATATATATATATATATAGAGCAAAACAAAATTATGTCACAAAATATAAATAATAAATAAGAACTTTATAAACTACGAAAGAAAAAACAAAAAGCTTTAAACAGTGAAAAAAAGTATTCATCCACTTTTACATATACGTAATTTTATGCATAATGACCCACCAAAACAAAAACAAAAGACTTTAGATAGTGAAGAATCTTATTCATTCACATTCAATGTACACAAGGTTTAACTTTTTACATGATAACCCACCAAAGAAATACAAAAATACTTTAGATAGTGGAAAATACTTTAGCTCCTAACTTTATGCATTATAAACTACGAAAAGAAAAACAAAACGCTTTAGTGAAAAAATTAATTTATCCACTTTTACAGATACCTAACTTTATGCATTATAACCCACCAAAACAAAAACAAAAAACCTTACAAAAGACTTTAGATAGTGAAGAATCTTATTCATTCACATTCAATGTACACAATGTTTAACTTTTTACATGGTAACCCACCAACGAAATACTTTCGCTGTACAAGATGCCTAACTTTCCACGTAATGAATTACTCTTAAAAAAAATAATAATATAAAATCTTATTCATCCATTTTCACTATACTTTTAGTGTACAAAATGATTAACTTTATGCATTATAAACCATCCCAAAAAATAATAAAACAACTTTCAAACACGTTTTTAAACAGAGCTTGAAAATAACGAATATTAAAATGCTAAAAAACATGACACCACCCACTCAATGAGAAAAAAAAAAAACCAAAGCAAGAAAAACAAAGAACTTTACCTACTCAATGGTGACAAGACCTAACAAAAACCTTTTTTGACACCACCCACTCAATGAGAAAAAAAAAAGAAGACCAAAGCAAGAAAAACAAAGAACCTTACCTACTCAATGGTGACAAGACCCAACAAAACCCTCTCAAAGAACAAGCAAGATTTTTATCAGTGAACTCTCAAACATTATTTGAAAATAGAGAATATATATATAAGAGAAAAGACACAAAGGAGAAGGACAAGACACCACCCAGTCATTCGGATCATCTGCGTGTAGTTCGCTGTCAATTTCAACTCTAGATTTTCATGACTCATCATTGCTGGAACAGGGATCACGTGTTCTACATTGCCTCTCCAAACCAGTGGCCTAGACAGCCAAGAGGACAAGACACCACCAGTCCCTGCCCAGTATTATGAAAAGACACAAAGTAAGAGGACAAGACACCACTAGTCCTTGCCCAGTATTTTCGGCGGTAACACATCATTTGGACCATCTGCGTGTAGTTCGCTGTCAATTTCAGCTCTAGTTTCTTCTAGATTGTCATGACTCATCATCCCTGGAACATCGAACATGGAACACTTGTCCTGCACTTTGTTGAGTGGCCTCTCCAAACCAGTGTCCTTGACGGCCCTCCGTGTTGATGCCGAGCCGGTGGCCAATGAGCGCTGCCGCCAAAGTCGATTGTGTTATTTTCTGACTAATTGTCACCATGGACTTCGACATTGGAATGACATGTCTACGCGGTTCTTGGTCCAGCAAATAAATTAAGTAATATTTGTAATATTCGACTCTGAAATTTGACATGGACGTCATAGGGACAGTTAAAACCTTCGTACTAATCCGCTGGGAAGCACATAACGCAGAGAATTAATCATTCATACGAAACAACTTGACTTGCGTGGCGGTAATGTGTTTGTTCTCCCAAAGGGTCTTCGTGCCTAGTTGTTTTTCAAACATAATAATCTGGATCATACCACTGCAATCTAACTAACAGTTTACGAATTATTAATTATTGATCTCATTTCTGATAAAATACTGATCCAAAGCAGAGTGACTATTCAAAATCAAAACCCGAGTGATAGAATTTAAAAAACTAATGACCGTAGGGTTTTGGAATGTCCCATGTTTTAGGGAAGATCATGCTGGACAGGTAATCTTCCGAAGTTTGAGTTATGTAATTTAATCTTAAAAAAAAAGAAATTAAAAAGAAATGACTGCAAGCAGTTTGTTCCACACTTTTTTGACGAGGGAAAACCATCAAAATCTATCCGTAAATATTTGAATTTCCTTTATTGTGAGAGAGGTTGTATGTGTATTTAAATTTGGTTCCAGTATATTTCTAAATATTCGAAGGGAGATTGAATGGGTAGATATTCATTTAATCAATAGTTATCTTTACTTTTAATAGCAATTGTCAAATTTTAAATTTATACGAAAATTAACTATCTCAATAATCTTTCGACTTAAATTTTGTAGAAGAGTAACTTTTAGTAAATATGTTTATTTAATTGAATATAAAGGTGTAAAGTTGCTTATTCCTTGAAATTAAATTTGAAACTTTAACTATTTAAGTTTATATTTATCTTAGATAAATTTTACATTAATTTTAAGATTAGTAAATATTGGTAAGAAATCTTATTTACCTAAGTGAATATGATAAACTTGAAAATATTTCTATGAATATAATTAAATATATTCCAAAACATATGAAAATATTTATATGGATATAATTGCTTACATTCATAACTTTTTCATGGATGAAAAAGCAGAAATTTCCCTTAATACATAGTCTTGTTTAATGCTTAATATATTTTTTTTGGCAAAGAACCATTCATCATTGGCAATTTAGTAGAATGTCCAAAAATATTAAAGGTATTTTTCTTGATTGTATGGATATAATTGCTTACATTTATAACTTTTTCATGGATGAAAAAGCAGGAAACTCCCTTAATACATAGTCTTGTTTAATGTTTAATAAAAAAAAAAATTAGGTTTGATGTAAAGAAACATTCATCATTAACAATTTAGTAGAATGTCCAAAAATATTAAAGGTAAATTTCTTGATTTTATTAACCATCACCCAGTTATTCAAATGCAACTCACCTCCTTAAAAACCCTTGCCAAGAGTTTCTTTCACGGATTGATGTAGATGGACATTTACCAATGATTTAATTTATATAACTACCTTAGTAATTAATTAACGTAATATGTTGAATTGATGATGTTAATTATCATCAAGTTTTTGAGATTATAATTATTTTATAGAAATTTAAAAGAGATAAAGATTACATAAAACCTTTTAAAATCTTATTTCTAGGAAAAAAAAAAAAGAGCCTTTCAAGATTACCATATTATATTGTAACAAATATTTTTAAATTGAATTTTAATTTGGGTTTAGGATATGTGTTTTAATTCAAATGTAATGATATTTTTAGCCAAGACCTGACCTCTTATGTTATTCTAACATGAGTTGTTAGTGATTATGGCTAGCCTTGGAAGCAATTTTGGGGAGCCTCTTGTCATTCATGTAGTTTATTTTTTCTTGTGGATTTAAGGCATAATCATGAATTTGGACTTACTGGGGAGAGGGTAGCTTTTATGAGGAGGGTAAAATAGGGTGCATTTCTTTGAATGGTAATATTACAAATTATAAAATTACTTTTCTTTTGCTTATCCTTCTCCAAAAAAAATTCAGAGATATTTCATCACCAAGCTTCACATCGTATAAGATAAAAAGAGTGATAAAAGTATCAAATATGAATATTTTTCTATCACATCTCTAAAGGTTTGCTAATTTACAATTTTTTCAAGTTCATCATAAGTCGTTCACCCTCCATTTATTTCAATACTATAATTCCAATTGAGCTTAGGAGGAATATGGATTCCAAAATATTTAAATGAAAGATATTTATTATTGATTACCAATTTTATATGTAAATAATTAATATAAATATAAACATTTATTATAAAGAAACACAAACATTTTTAATGTCCAGTAAAAAAAGCATATTTCTTATATAAATTGTGGAGAAGATCTATGTAAAAATATGTATAGCTCTAGAAGTTTGAGTTTCCTAAGGATACAAGCATAGTTTTATTACAAGTAGGTTCTTAAATGGAGATTGAAAAAAGAAACTATTATTATATCAAATTACTATATCAAAATCAGAGTTGTTATTCTATTCTAGCCTTTCATTCAATTGATTACTTTGATTGACTTAATAAACATCTACATTTTTTATACTCTTAATTGAGCAACCAATCTTAAGAGGATCTTCAAAATAAGTAGTTCTACAATATTGTTTGTGACATCTCCTAAACCAATCTTAAATAGGATTTTATGTGTACCATGAAGGAAAATAGCACCACCAACTCCTCCTTTTGGGGAGATTACCTTCACTTCCATTGTCAAAGTACCCCCAAGCCCCTATTTTGTTAATTTTAGCATGGGACAAGTATCTCATTACAAGGGTTTGCATCTCGGATTTTAAATATGCAAAAATGGATTTAACATGAGAAGCACATTGGATGAGAAGGATATCTATGTTCTCAAATATCCTTGCATTTCTAGCTAACCAAATGTCCCATGAAGTTATTGAAGGTAATCATTTCAACACTTCACTCTAGATTTTGCACCAATGTGTGAGAATTTCTTCAACATATTACCCTTCGCATTATTTTTTATCCTTATAGAGAGTATATTATAAAAAATAAACATGGAAATTATTGTTTCTTTATAATATATTAATTGATTTTTCAAAGGACATTGGGACAATTTTTCATTCATGATTTTTTTCCGTCTAATATCATGACATCCTCAAGTAAATGAATTACCACATCTATGCCACATTTAATTTTTCTTGATCCTCTTGCAATCTTCTTTCTTTTTAGTCCATGCCCAAACTATCATATCAATTGGAAGAGATTAAAGTTATTTTTCATGGGGATTTGGTACCTGATATTGGTTGAATACTTTTGTTATACCTTTCCCTAAACTAGGCAGGTAGTAGTCAACCTTAACATGAAGAGTCTTACTAAGATGCTAAAGAACCTCAACTATGGACCTCAAAATGATTTCTAGTGTGGGCCTAGGACATATTCTTATGTAGGCCCTATTTTGTGGTTTAACCATGGAATCCACTATACTAGGTTGGAGATACCTTACAATGGTAATACCATTGCTACTCAAATCATCCTACAAGTTTCCATTTCGGACATTATTTTTGCACATGCATCGCTCATCTTGCTTACAGAAAAAATAAATATTTTGGCCAATCATGGAATGTGCAAAATGTCAAAGAGTGTTTTAATCCTTTCATCCATGAGTTCCAACTTAAATTTTGCTTGTCCTATGATTCTATTTTTTGAGTCATCTCTTAGGAAAACATCACCACCATCATACATTTCCTATTCACAAAACCACTTCCTATGAGGGGTTATATGAAAAAATGCAACTAATTCATCCAATCACACCTCATGATCTGTATGTGTTCTTGAGAAAGCCAATAACACACCCCCTCCTTCATCTAAGGAGGTTTTCTCTTTTGTAGAAGGAGCACTAATGGATCCCTTCCCTTTTTCAACACTTTTGGATCTAAAATGTTTCTTGCAATGCCCTTCTTTTCCACATCTCTAGTATATATTTACTAACTTTCCTAGAGATTTCGATCTCCCTCTTAAGGACATATTTTTATTTCTATCCTATGAGCATATTCTTACATATAAGGCATCTTCATTATAACTTTACATATTCATTTCATCAAAACTTAAAGTAATGGTTTTTCTACAAGTTATGAATATCACTAAATGAGATGTTCATGTATTCTGAGAAGTGCTTCATATTGTTATTAATGGATATATTAGCATTTCTACCGAAGTCTCAAAGATTGCTAATGTTAATGTATTATGAAAAGTGCTTCAAATCATTATCAATTATGTTTTAATAAATTTCAATGCTAAATTATGATTTCCACATGTCGTTGCTCTAATTTGTGGAGATAAGTTGGACAAATTGGTTTCTCACACTAATCAGGTTGTATTGGAAATAGAAATCTATACCTTGACACTGAACCAATAAGGGTCCCTATGCTCCTCAAAGTTATATTTTGTGTCAGTTTTGGGGAAAATCCAAAGAGAATAAAAGGTTATAAGAACATTTTATATGCTCTTCAAGTTATATTTTGTGTTAGTTATGGGAAATTACAAAGATAATAAAAAAGTATATACTCTTCAAGATATATTTTGTATTAGTTTTGAGGAAAATATAAAGGAAAAAAATACAAATAAATAGTTGGATAAGTAGTCACTCAAATTCTAGGATTATCTATATTTTAGTTGGAACATTTTCTACTCTCCATATGTACCAAAATACCAATAATGAATAGCTTGAATAGACCAAACAAGGTCGTTAGTCAAATCATTGAACACAATGATGAATATTCCTCCATAAAAAATGTTACACTTCATGCTTGAGCAAGGAGATGGAAAGTAGTGTGTAAGCCGAAAAAGTGATTTTATCCTCCCAAAAAATGTGTCTTCTCTACCAACCACATTGACATAAAAACACAATACACTGGGAATTGTCACAATTGCCTCCCACTAAGTAATCAACTGAATTCTGTCAGCATTACCTGCCAACACTTACATGTGATGTTACCATCAACACCTAGCAACACCTGACAATATTGTTGTGAAAACATTATACTAGAAAATAAATAAAATTTGTTTTAAACGATGTAGGCTTTCATAAATTTAGTGTAGTTTCATAAAGTTTTAGTTTTTGCAAGCGCTTAATAATGAGCTTGGCCAAATTGTTGATTTTTCGTTATTCACAGTGGCTTCCCACTAAGTAGTCAACAAATTTTATCTACTAACATTTACATGTGACATTACTAACACCACCTCGCAATGCCTAAAATTATAGTTATCAAAACATTGTACTGGGAAATAAATAAAATTATCTTTCAAAAGATGTAGTTTTTCCTAAGGTAAGTGTGGTTTTGAAAAATTATAATTTTTTGAAAGATCTTAATAATGAGGACGAGATTTTATTCATTGATTCTTTTGAGGTTCCTCTAAGTACTTATTACATTCTTCTTTAGTCTCCAAGTTGCATAAGCCTTGATAATTTCAATACAACAATACTAATTTCAAAAAATTGAGAGAGGACTAGTTGTTTCTCACTAAGATGCATTTGAGGTTATGTCAAGTACCCATTACGCTCTTCTTGAGTGTTCAAATTGCATTTGTTAAGTTTAAAAGGTCCTTATAATTTCAATACCTCAATGTTGATATTCCCGGAAATTTGTGAGGTTTTTAGTTGGTTGTGTCTCTGTGCTTTCCAAAATTGTACCTTATAATTAAATCTTTCCACAATCATCACTTAATCATGTAGGAAAAGATGTTAAAAGTATATTGGCATAAATAAAACACACTTAGGTTTTGACTATCAATTTTTTGTATACCAAAATCCTCAAATATATAATTTTCTTGAATCTCCTTCAATGTAGATGTTTAAAATTCATTATGGAAGTACTTTCCTAGTGTTTTACGTTTTTGAATTTATTGAATCTCCTAGATGTGATTGATTTCCATAAATATCATGAGATCCCAAAGATTTCAAATTTTCTATTCATATTATTTTCCTAAGAAGTTAGTCATTGTATTTATATGATAGCTTGCTTCAAGTGCTTCATATCTCCAGCATGGTTATTTATAGTGAGTTTTGACTCTTGAGAAGTAGTTAGAAGCAACCCAAAAGTGTGCTACCTACACCATTTAGTGGTTTAAAAGGTTTGTAGTTACCGTGTCTAGACTTTAGGTCAATATGCATGTTGACCCTAAAAAATATTGTTCAGTTTCTGTAATTATGTGTATTGTACATCTTCCATCTGTTTTTGTTTCAATTAATGAAGTGTGGGGTGGGTGCTTCCTATGTGAATGCTTTCTTCTTCTTGGCTCTTTAGCTATAGTTACTTTGTCTATATCACTATGTTCATTGGCTTTCAAAACGTTGTTTGATTTCTCAATTTTGTGTTATATACATCTTCCCATCAGTTTTATGAATTGTTGAAGGGAAGTGCGGGTACTTCCTCTTTCAATGTTTACTTGTTGTTTCTTCTTTGATTGCAAGAGGTGTGCATGGTTAGTTTTTTCCTTTCTTAAGTAGTATAGTTGTGCATAGGTTGAAGCTAAAAGGGTTGTACCAAGGGATGAATAACAAAATGTTCATAGGAATAGTAATATGGCAGTACCTAGGACTAAGAAGATTTTTGTTGGTGGGTTAACACCCCCTGTTACTAAGGATGACTTCAGAAAGTATTTTGAGCAGTTTGGTAATACAACAGATGTAGTTGTAAGGTATGATCACACTACACAAACACATCATGGTTTTGGGTTTATTACTTATGATTCAGAGGATGCAGTGACAAATTTATTCAACAAATATTCCACCAGCTCAAGGAAAAGACTATGGAGGTGAAGTTGGTCATTCCCAAGGACATGTCTCTAGGAAATACAAGAGGTTCTACAGGACATGGAGCTAGTTTTTGTGCACAATATATGCAAAGCTATGGACCAACTCTTATTGGGGTTTATGGAGCACGCTTGCCTATTGCAGGTACTGGATATGCTCCATATGTTGCAGCCCCCAGCTATGGACCTTCTAGGTATGGAAGTACACCAGGGTATGGGACAAGTATGAATTGTGGATATGGTGCAATGCCTAAAAAACATTGCTTCAGTAAGGTTTAGTCTGAACCATTAAACTCCTATCAAAGTTGGCATTAGTGAATTGGTATTGATTTTTCTGATCCAACTCACTAAGATCTGGATATACCCTTCTAACAAAGGATTAAACAATCCTGACATGGGTAAGTCTTGAATAATCTTTCTCATTTGTTTGTGATTAATTTGAGGGTAAACCACAATATTTTCATTTTTGGATACTTTGTTTTGGAAAACTTCGGGTCACAGGCGCTTAACAAAGACAGGGCATGCAGAACAGAGGAAGATGGAGAACCATGGTTAAAGAAGGAAATAACAGGGGATACTGGAAGAGTTATGGAGGCAAATACCTTAGCGTGATGTGCGGAGCTGAAAGAACAGGAATGACAGTGCTTGGTCTACTGGATGTTTATTGTGTGTTGAGCTCTGTTTGTCAAGAAATCTCGGGTTCCTCGTTGGGTTCGATTCGTAGGTGCAGCGTGGGTGGATGATAGGTACCATGGACTTTGACTTATTATGTACCAATGATCCTAGCATGAGGAATAAGGGCCTATATCATCCCTTTCTTGTTGTAATAGCCTTGGGTCAAAATTTCATGTAACAAAGAATAATAAAGGAGTAATAAGACTAAGGTCATGGGACATGTATTCCAAGCCGAATGTTGGGTAGAAATCTATAGTGGGCATCACTTGTTTATTATTATGGATAAGAAACTTGGTAAAGGCATTGGAAAAGGAAAAGAGGAATTAAGTGGAATTTATTTATGAAAATAAATGAAAATAGGAGAACTGGGAGATGAAGAGTCACATATTTGCATGAGAAGGAAAATTAACGAAAATGAAGAAAAAGAGAGACATCAATGATAAAGTGGATTTTGAGGATCAATTCACAACTTTTGTTGGTTTGGCTTTTGTCAGTTTAGTTTTGGATCTATCTTCTATTCTCTCATACTCTTGCAGGCATTTTGTTTTGATGAGTGATCATAGTGGGATGAGATACTTGTTTCACCAACCTAATCTGAATGTCAGGAAAGCTAAATGGTTGGCCAATCTCAAAGAGTCTAAATTTGAGAACATTTGCATTAAGGGTAAAGAGAATAGGGTTGCATATGCTCTTACCAAAAGAATGTAGGTAAATCACATTGCAACTATTAGCTCATATGGGATAGATTTGCAGGAGAGGATCTTGTAGGTAGCGAAGCAGGATAACAAGTACCATGGACTTGGACTTTTTATGCCTACGCAGTTTTTTGGTCCAACAAATAAAAAATGAGAAGAAATTAAAAATAAATTAAAAAAACTGAGTGCAAGCAATTTTGGTCCACATTTTTTTACAATGGAAAACCCCATCACAATCTATTCGTAAATATTTTAATTTCCTTTATTGTGAGAGAGTTTGTATTTATATTTAGATTTGATAGATAGAGTATGTTTATAAATAATTCGAAGGGAGATTGAATGGGTAGAGATTCATTTAATCAATTGTTATCTTAACTTTTAATTGTAATTGTTCAATTTTAAATTCATAAGAAAATTAACTTTTAAATTTTATCTATTTAAATTTTGTAGAGTAGTAACTTTTAGTAAATATGTTTATTTCGTTGAATATAAAGATTGTGCAAATTTGCTTATTCTTTAAAATTAAATTTGAAACTTCAACCATTTAAGTTTATATTTATGTTAAATTAACTTTACATAAATTTTAAGATTAGCAAATATTGGTAAATAATATTCTTTACTTAAGTGAATATGATAAACTTGAAAATATTTCTATGAATATAATTAAATACATCCATAACATATGAAAATATTTATATGGATATAATTGCTTACATTCATAACTTTTTCATGGATGAAAAAGTATAAAATTCCCTTAATACATAGTCTTGTTTAATGTTTAACATAATTTTTTTTAGGTTTGATGCTAAGAAACATTCATCATTAGCAATTTAGTAGAATGTCCAGAAATATTAAAGGTAAGTTCCTTGATTTTATTGACCATCACCCAATTGTTCAAATGCAACTCACATCCATAAAAACCCTTGCCAAGAGTTTCTTTCATGAATTGATGTAGATGGACGTTTACCAATGATTTAATTTATATAACTACCTTAGTAATTAATTAATGTAATATATTGAATTGATGATGTTAATTATCATCAAGTTTTTGAGATTATAATTAGTTTATAGAAACTTAAAAGAGGTAAAGAATACATAAATTCTTTTAAAATCTTATTTCTAGGCCAAAAAAAAGTCTTTCAAGATTACCATATTATATTGTAACAAATATTTTTAAACTGAATATTAATTTGGGTTCAGGATAGGTGTTTTAATTCAAATGTAATGATATTTTTAGCCAAGACCTAGCCTCTTGTGTCATCCTAGCATGAGCAGTTAGTGATTATGTTAAGACTTGGAGGCAATTTTGAGGAACCTCTTATCATTCATGTTGTTTATTTTTTCTTGCACATTTAAGACCTAACTGTAGGTTTTAACACCGTACAGAAATTACCTGCATACGAATTCTAAAACACAGAAAATAAACAATGCGAGAGAATAACACATAAAACACATATATACAAAGATTTTCCCACTGGATCCCAAAACCGGGACTACCAGCTTGATTTTTCATTATATTCCTTTCAATGTTACAATACATATTTATACATGTTGAAGCATCCAATACCATGGACCGAAAACCATCGCGTCCAAAACCATGGACTGAAAGCCATAGGTAGGCTTGCCCAACCCAATATAGGGTCCAAAAAAAATTTTCTCGGGGCGCTGCCCTAGACCCTGTAGAGGGGGGCTACTCGCCCCCCTCAAACCCCCCTATGACCTTCCCGCTGCGCAATCGGTGCAACAAAGGGGGGCCTCTGGCCCCCCTCTAACCCCCTGGTTCACTACGTAGGTTAGTCGTGGAAAGAATATAACACAACCCAACAATCTCCCGCTTGTTGTTTTCTTTCCATAGGGGGCCATAGGAGAGCTTAGTCATTTTTTTAGCCCTGAAATGCCCATTGTTTCTCTACACCAGGAGAACTTCTCAGAGCTCACAGATTTTGTCAATGAATCTGCAGTATTCTTCAAAGTGTCCACCTTTACCAGCAACACCTTTTTGTCTACTATCATATCCCTCACAAAGTGATACTGAACATCAATGTGCTTTGTCTTTGAATGATAAGCAGGGTTCTTTGCCAAGAAAATTGCACTTTGGCTGTCACAGTCTATCCTTTTAGCTCCCTGTACTAACCCCATACCTGAACACAACCTCTGCAACCAAACTGATTCCTTGCTTGCATGAGTGCCTGCCATGTATTCTACCTCTATAGTTGATAGTGCCACTACAGATTGTTTCTTACTCATCCAACTGGCTGCACCTCCAAATAGGTTAAACACATACACACTTGTAGATATTCTCTGATCCAAATCTCTAGCCCAGTCTGCATCAACAAAGCCACGAATATCCAATGCTCTGTCCTATCCTGGTCTTCCTTGGTAGCACAAACCATAATCACTAGTGCCACGCAAATACATGAAAACCCGCTTCACTGTTGTCTAGTGCTCCTTCCCTGGTTTTGACGTAAACCTGCTCAATACTCCCACTGCATGTGCAATGTCTGGTCTAGTACAAACCATTGCATACATCAGGCTACCGATTGCACTTGCATATGGAACACAAGACATATCCTCTTCCTCTTCTTGTGTCTTGGGACACTGTTCAGCAGATAACTTTACACCTATAGGAATAGGAACCTTCACTGGTTTACTATCCTGCATATTAAACTTCTGCAATATTGTCTCGACATACTTCCTCTGGTTTAACCAGAGCTTCCTCTTTGCCCGATCTATTTTAATTTGCATGCCCAAAATATAGTTTGCAGCACCAAGATCTTTCATGTTGAATTTGGAGGACAATTGGGTCTTCAAATCCTGGATAATTTCTTTGTCATTTCCAACCAGCAACATATCATCCACATACAAGACCAAATAAATAACCCGGTCACCAATTAATTTAAAATACACACAGTGATCTGCTTTGCTTCTGGTGAAGCCAACCATGGCTTTGGACTCACTAGGGAGAGGGTAGCTTTTATGAGGATAAAATAGGGTTCATTGCTTTGAATAGTAATATTATAAATTATAAAATTAGTTTTCTTTTCTTTTGCTTAACCTTCACCAAAAAAATTTAGAGATATTTCATCACCAAGCTTCACATCGTATAAGATAAAAAGAGTGATAAAAATATCAAATATGAATATTTTTCTATCACATGTCTAAAGGTTCGCTAACTTATAATTTTTTCAAGCTCATAATAAGTTGTTCACCCTCTATCTATTTCAATACTATAATTCCAATTGAGCTTAGGAGGAATATGGATTCCAAAATATTTAAATGAACGATATTTATTGATTATCAATTTCATATGTAAATAATTAATATAAATATAAACATTTATTATAAAGAAACACAAACATTTTTAATGTCTCGTGGAGAAGAAAAAGGAAAAATAAAAAATAAAAAAACATATTTCTTATATAAATTGTGGAGAAGATCTTTGTAAAAATATGTATGTCTCTAGAAGTTTGAGTTTCTTAAGGATACAGGCATAGTTTTATTACAAGTCTCGTTGTTTAGGAGGTTCTTAAATGGAGATTGAAAAAAGAAATTATTATTATAGCAAATTACTATATTAATGTAACAATTGTTTTTAGACAAATGATATTTTTTTATTAAATTCATTTAAATATGTTTAAAGTAGATAAAGTTAAAAAAAATATAATGATGTTTTTACTTCATCAAATTCAAGGTTTAAAATCAGAGTTGCCATTCTATTCTAGCCATTCATTCAATTGATTACTTTGATTGAGTTAATAAACATCTATATTTTTTATACTCTTATTTGCGCAATCAATCTTATCTACAATATTATTTGTACCATCTCCTAAACCAATATTAAATAGGATTTTATGTGTACCATTAAGGAAAATAGCACCACCAACTCCTCCTTTTGGGGAGATTACCTTGACTTCCATTGTCAAAGTACCCCCAAGCCCCTATTTTATTAATTTTAGCATGGGACAAATATCTCATTACAAGGGTTTGCATCCTAGATTTTAAATATGAAAAAATAAATTTAACGTGAGAAGCACATTGGATGAGAAGGATATCCATGTTCTCAAATATCCTTGCATTTCTAGCTAACCAAATGTCCCATGAAGTTACTGAAGGTAGGTATTTCAACACTTTGCTCTAGATTTTGCACCAATGTGTAAGAAATTCTTCAACATATTACCCTTCGCATTAGTTTTTTATCCTTATATAGAGAATATATTATAAAAAATAAACATGGAAATTGTTTCTTCATAATATATTAATTGATTTTCCAAAGGACAATTTTTCATTCGTGATTTTTTTCCTTCTAATCTCATGACATCCTCAAGTAGATGAATTAAAACAACTATGCCACATTTATTTTTTCTTGATCCTCCTACAATCTTCTTTCTTTTCCCTCCACGCCCAAACTATCATATCAATTGGAAGAGATTAAAGTTCTTTTTTCATGGGGATTTGGTACCCGATATTGGTCTAATACTTTTGTTATACCTTTCCCTAAACTAGGAATCTAGTAGTCAACCTTAACATCAAGAGTCCCACTCAGATGCTAAAAAAACTCAACCATGGACCTCAAAATGATTTATAGTGTGGCCCTAGGACATATTCCTATGTAGGCCCTATGTTGTGGTTTAACCATGGAATCCACTATAGTAGGTTGGAGATACCTTATAATGGTAATACCATTGTTACTCGAATCATCCTACAAGTTTCCGTTTCAGACACTATTTTTACACATGCATCAGTCATCTTGCTTACAGAAAAAATAAATACTATAGCCAATCGTGGGATGTGCAAAACATCAAGGAGTGCTTTAATCATTTCATCCATGAGTTCCAACTTAACTTTTGCTTTTCCTATGATTATATTTTTAAGTCATCTCCTAGGAAAACATCACCACCATCATACATTTCCTATTCATGTTGGGATGGGATCCCTGGGGTCAATTTTTGTAAGTTAAGTCAATTTTTGTAATAGTTTTTGTTAAAGAATGTAAAGTTTCCACAAAATGTGGAAGTGGAGCGTGAAGCTAAGAAAGATTCAAAGGGGCATTAGTCCCTTGTATGGGTAGGTGATAGGATGGTTTTGAGACCCACCCATGGTCCGCAAGCCATGGTATTGTAATGAAAAGACCATATATAGTTGAGGCATAGTGAGTGGAGTCTAAAGAGATAATTTTTGGTAGATAATCATTGTAAGGGAAAGGTGCTAAGGCAAGAACGATATGTTTCCTGTACTTAGGCGAAAGGGGAAGGCTCCTATAGCTGAGTGCGCGAAGACCTTGGCAAGTCTGTAGCTGAGTGCATGAGCCCCTCTAGCTGGGTGCACAGAGAGAAGAAGTCTGTATCTAAACATTTGCATCTTAATAAAGACTGTTTTGAGCTAAATCTGTGCATCTGTGCCTTGTTTATTGTTTTATTTAAGTTTGTATATCTCTGTGATCTGTTATGACTTATGTGAATTAATGCTTGTTTATTACGCGGAAGTAGTGGATATGTATCTTTTATGCATATTAATAACAATTTAATACCTTCACGAAGCATTGGAAGCTGTTGGAATAGATTTACAATAGTTGATCAATTAGAAGAGTTAGGGTTGCATGAAGGTAGATCTGAGCCTTAAGATCCTTAGGAAGACCATCACATAGGCCTCTGGATGCAGAAACTTGGTTCTAGGATCCCCCAATACTGGAGACTGCAGCCTGCGCTACGCAGGTTATTTCCGAAAGGGCCAGTAGTTAGGGTTTTGTTGGTTGGCACGAATAACTCTAAACCCGGTTCAGGCCCCATCAAGCCAACAAATGGTTATGTTGTCGATACCAGGATCTATCTGAGGAATGTGTGATGTCGAATAAGTGGTTCCCTACTAAGAAATAAACTGATAAGTGGATCGATTGGAAGGAATGCGCGTTTGCATATCAAGAGAAAAGAAATCTGCAGTTATCCAAGGAACAATGGTTGAATAGATAGCTACACTCAGACGAAACTGAAGCCTTTTTTGTTTCTTCCCTTGCAAAACTGGATGAGTGGTTGTCTAGATTAGCGGACAGTCAGGGTACGTGGAGACTTGATGGCCCTATTGTGTGGACTCCAGAGGTAGTGAGGCGTTTGGAAGCATTAAAAAAAAACATCGCACGAGCTGTTGATCATTGGATTGATTGTACCATAGGAGGATTTTTCACTGAGCTTGTGATTGATATATCCATCAGTTATAGTGAAGCAGAGCACAAGTTATTCAAGGGACCACAAGATAAGTAATTAAAATCTTTGAAAACTTGGATTATGATGTTGTTGTGCGAAAAATGGGTTATGCCATTACCTTGATGTTTGGGACTACGTGAAGCGGGAAACCCTTCAGAAGGAATGGAGAATTAGGCTCTGAATGTAGTTCGCTATTGAGATCCTCTTCAAGCGACGGCGAAGGAACTATTCTGAGTACACCACGAAGTGCCCTGTAGTTGGTAAGTCAGGGTATCTTGCAAATACTTCATCCATCCACTCCGCCTCTAGCTCCACCTCCATCGCATACACCTACACCGTCACCTCCATGTCCACCTCCACCTCCACCATTCAACATGGCAAACGTAGTGAAGATGACGATCTTCAAGGGGGTAGGGAGCGAAGACCCTGAGCAATTCTCGTTTGTTGCAAATGTTGTGTGGACAGCCCAACATATCACTGATGATAATTTAAAGAAAGTGCAGTTGGTCACGACACTGCAAGATAGAGCGATGACTTGGTATATCAAGTACTGTCAAGATCTCCCTGTCGCGACATTGGCAGATACTCAACGAGAATTTAACAATGAGTTTAAGAATCCTAAGTCTCAGGCGCAGTCTGTTACAAATTCTAAGGAGATACAACAAGTGGTAAATGAATCCTCGTGGGATTTCAATCAGAGGCTAAAATTCCTGATCCGATAGGCTAATATGAACATCACAAACGAACAACACAAAGATTGGTACATTGCTTCATTTTTGCCTCACCTCATATTACCATTATCGCAGTAGAAGATATCAATGCAAGTAGAAGCTGTGGAGATTGCAATGAGGTTGGAAGCCTCACTAATACAAGATACAAACATTAGAGTACAACAGATTCACTCACAGCTGGCAAGTCTGCACCTGGAGTTGCAGAGCCTTAGGAAGGGAAAGGAAGCACAACCTGAAGTTCACGTAGAAGTTTGGTGCTTGAAATGCAAGGGTCACGGCCACGACAAGGACCATTGTCTGGTTTATCAGAATTATCTTATTGGGGGAGGCCTTGTCCCCCTAAAGCCAAAAAATACCGCTGGGCCGAGCGCAAGAGCAATGCCATGGTGAGCTATCTGTCAGGTTAAAGGACAACATGCGACAGACAATTTTCATCTACTACAGAAGTTTGTATAGACCCCTCAATAGTTGTTTTGCAATTTCTACAAGTCTGTAGGTCATGATGAGTGCCATTGTTGAAGTTATGAATTAATGATGGATAAAACCCCGACCTATTGAATGCAAGCAGAAAATTGGCCTCAGGATCAGGACGTGAGTGCAGTGCACGTAGGATTCCAAGGCCATGGACAAGGAAGAGGAGGAGGGGTTGGTAGAGGTCGTGGACAAGTTATTTGTTATAATTGTGGTGAAGCTGGAAATTTTGTGTGCGACTGTCCAAACCCAACGCATCCATCTTATCAATATTGTAGACAGTTCAACCATGTGATAGAATATTGCCCGATACTTATATCAAAGATGCAAGAAAAGAAGACACATACCCAGGAACCTATGCAGAATATCCAGATGATGAGTACGGAGCCTCATGAAGAAGATCACAATATTAATATCGTAACGTGCAGTGGTATAGCCACAGGTGAAGATAAGGGGAAGTAGCCAGAAACTGAGGGATGGGTGCACAAGGCTACCGAAAAGGAAGTTACATTTGACCTTAACCGGGCTAAAAAAACTTTCATGGAGGCTAAGAATAACTTTGCTGAGGCTTCTACATCGAGGAGTCAGGAAAAACCAATTGGAAATAGTGAAGTGAAAGATGTGAATCCTTCGCTGTTAACCACTTTTCTCAAAACTTGTATGAAGTTGTTGAGGGATTAGAAGGTAGTAGAAGGGCTCTAGGAGCTGATCGAAAATTACGCGGGAAAAATTAAGATTCCTACGGAACAACGCACTGTGAGGAAACTAGGAAAACACAAGAAGTAGACTAGGCATGAGATGAGGTTAACCGCACAAATCAGAGAGTATGAAATGGATCAAGTCATCCTAGATTTGGGTTCTGATGCAAATGTACTACCTAAGAAAACATGGGAGAGGATGGGGAGACCTGTGCTACAATGGTCTCCTATATAGCTATGCATGGCCAATCAACATAAGATCATTCCTATGGGGCACCGGTATGGGGTAACAATGGACATTGAAGGAGCGACTACGTTGGATGATTTTGAAGTAATTGAAATAGTGGATGACAACAATCCTTACCCTGCGCTACTAGGAATTGGTTTAGCCTTCGACATGGACACGGTGATTAATCTAAAGAAGTGAATGATGACATTTGAGAAGAAGGCGCTCAGGGTTATTATGCCACTAGACCCTACTGAAGGAGTGCACTATACTGAACCAGTCCACGACTATGAGGAGGACAATTATTTGGATAAAATCTACAATATTACTGTGCGCGACGAAGATTGGATCAATCCCACTGCAGATGGACGGATCACGTGGGATAGAGACAGCTCCTATACCTCAGACTCAGATGAAGATATCGAACACTGGCATAATAGGTTGCATGAGGTATCTACGCTACATTGAAATATGATGACCAAATCCCTGCGGTGTGTATCCACGTAGGTAAGAAAATTTTTGTATTATGATGGCTTAAGTGATGTTAATATTTTTTTAGATGAGTTTGATAGGGAGGTGCTCGAGGAACATCGTTTCCAGGCACTTGAATTGGCACTACGTGCTACACCTCCCCATTAGTGGGGTACGCATAAGGAACTCTTCGCTGACTAGAAGGAATACAAATGAATGATGAATCTCAAGTTTGGACATTCTAATACCTAGATGACGGAAAAATATAGTGGAAAGGGTGATCCCCGCGAACACTTCGTGCAGTGGACTAAAGCATGGGGAGAAGAGCCACAGTAGGAATGGGTGCACATCTTCTGTCATACTTTAGATACTATTCCCATGAATTGTTATTTGGAAATGGAGCTACGCCATGGGAAATCTAAATGGGATATATTGAGGGAAAGCTTCTTATTAACTTTCAGTCATAGAAAATTTTAGGGGCGAATGTTTGCCCTTTGGCGAAATTAAGGGGTTTTAAACTTTTAGTGGGCGAATATTTTGTATCATAGTACATTTTTACAAATCACCTCAAATAGCCCACCTTATTTTAAGGGAGAGGGTAAAAAAGGTAAATTTAGCCCTTGAAATTAGGAGTTACAACCTTCTATTCGCCCATTTTCAAGAATAGGTTTTATTTAAGTGAATCTTATGGGCCAAAGGCCCAAATATTATATTTATAAAAGAGGTATGGTAAATTAATAAAAATATAAATAAATGAGAGGTATGGTAAATAAATAAAACATTTTTTATATTTACTCCATAAGTCACCTTATATACATGCATGGGTGTAAACAAATAAAAATATAAGTAAAGTGGAGGTATGGTAAATAAATAAAACGTCTTTTTATACTTACTCAAAAGGTGTGGTAAATAAATAAAAATATAAATAAATTAGACGCATGGTAAATAAATAAAACCTCTTTTTATATTTAGTCCATAACCCTCATTCTATTTATGAAGGCTCAAGAAAGAGGTTATATTTAAGTGAATCCTATGGGCCAAATACCATATTTGTAAAAGAGGTATGGTAAATTAATAAAAATATAAATAAACAAGAGGTATGGTAAACAAATTAAAAAAAAAATTATATTTACTCCATAAGTCACCTTATATTTACGAACACTCAAAAAATGCGTTATATTTAGGTGAAACCTATGGGAAAAATACTATGGGACAAATACCATGGACTAGATTGTTATTAATACCATGCAAAAAAACATTATTAACCCTAATATTAGTATCAATAAAAATAAAAATGGCACATGGTATTCACATGGAATGTAGCCTATTTAAATGGGGGAATTAAACCAGCATAGATCCATCTTTATTATGGATCTACTAACCCCCGAGAGGTATCAAATATCGTGATATGCAAACTAGCATAGAGTGAAAAAATATTTGATCCGATCAAGAGTAAAAATGGATGTTGTAATTTAATATATGTTAAACATTTTAGCTTGGTTAAAATAAAAAATAAAATAAAAATCAACTATTAATTTTATTAATTTTTATAAATTACTAATAGTAATTTTTAAGCTCCAGGTTTATGATAACCCATGGTATTGACCCATGGTAATACCATGGTATTCATGTGAGCATAGACTATTTAAAGGGGAAATTCTATCATCTTAGATCCATCTTAATTCTGGGTCTACCAAGTGCTCAGAGGGATAAATACATTTCATCCCCCTAAGAGTGGTAGATGTGGAGTTAAGATGGATATAGGTTGGTTTTTATGATAATGAAGATATTAAATAGACTTAGGAAATTATATTGTAAAAACATCTTAAGGTGAATGGTTAAAGCATAGACATTGGACAAGTATATTTGTATACTTCTGTTTTAAACTGAAACAAATCCAGGGCTAAAAGGAATGGATTGATTGCATTAGTCATCCTTCTATAACTTTCCAACATATGCTGGAGTAAACAGATTGTAATTTGGGTAATTTTTCTAATTGCAAATAGGAACATACTTGTGTATTGGCAGGGTAGTTATGAGGTCCCTAGAAGTGATGAATTTGAATTTTTCTTGGTTTTATATATAGTATTAGGTTTTTTCTCATGCTTTCTGTGAATGGCACGCGTGAATTTTATCCTACACCCACTAGGTTATCGATCTGTAATTTCGGTAATTTTGATTTCAAAAGATATTTTAAAGAAATGCAATGATTTCATTTGTGTATTCAATAAACACAAGATTTTATAATTGAGTAAAATATTCTCCATGCCTCGTGAGAGATTCGCCAAAAAATTATATATACATATCATATTATTGATAAAATCGCCTTCCATTTTTCCTATATACCATGGAGATTCGCCCATTTATTATACATGTAAATTTAGGGGGGGTTCTTAAAATTTTCCCTGCTTTCAGTTTTGAGGATGGGATTGAGTGCATCGATGAATCACTCCAAGAGATTAAAGACGCTATCTTTCGAACACCTGAAGAGTCGGTAGAATGGGTTCACTTGGACTCGAGTACACAGCTGCGCCACGGGCTGGAATGCTACAATGTGACCACTGAAGAAGAGGAAGTTGATCCAAGAAAAATAAACATTCCATAAACTTAGGGATAGCGCGAGGTTGAAGGACCTAAAGTAGAGAACCCACCTAAAGAGTCGGTAGAATGGGTTCACCCGGACTCGAGTACACAGCTGCTCTACGGGCTGGAATGCTACAATGTGACTGCTGAAGAAGAGGAAGATGATCCAAGAAAAATAAACATTCCATAAACTTAGGGATAGCGCGAGGTTGAAGGACCTAAAGTAGAGAACCCTGATATATCAGAACCTTTGAAGACTAGGCAAGTAAATATTGGATCTGATGCGGAGCCTAAGTTCGCGAAGATAGGAGACTATTGGTACGAAGATACAATCGATAAGGTGGTCGATCTGCTACGTGAATACCAAAATCTATTCCCAACAAAGTTCTCGAATCTGAAGTGTATTATAAGAGATATGAGAGTTATGAAAATTACTTTGAAACCTGACGCAAATCCCATAAAGAAAAGACCTTATCGGTTCAATCTGAAGTATAAGGAAAAGGTGTGCAAAGAGCTCAATAAGATGCTGGAGGTCGGAATCATTGAACCAGTTGAAGAATTTGATTGGGTAAGCCCAATGGCTGTCCAGGAAAAGATCTCATGAAGCTTAATGATGCATGCATTCATGATCCATTTCCAAGACCATTTACACATGAATTTTTAGAGAATGTTGGAGGACAGGAGGCTTATTCGTTCACTGATGGATTCCCAGGGTACCATCAGATTAAGATTGCGTCGGAGGATCGCAACAAGACAACATTCGCAACAGAGTGGGGTTGCATTCAGTATAGAGTAATTCCATTTGGGCTGAAGAATGCACCCGCTATCTTCTCCGAGGTCATAATAACGGCATTTAAGGAGTTTATTGATAAATTCTTGGAGGTATATTTTGATGGTTGGATTGTGTTTGGATTGGTGAAGCTCCATGTTGCAAGTCTGTGCCTCATGTTGGATACATGTCGCAGATACGAGATCGCGCTGAATTTGAAGAAGTGTATATTCTGTGTGCCTTTTGGAATTTTGCTAGGCCATGTAGTATGTAAGTAGGGATTGATGGTAGACCCTGTGAAGATCGCAGTGATTGTGAATTTAGATGCTCCCAAGAATGTTAAGCAGCTGCGCACAACATTGGGCCACATAAGGTACTATAGGAAGTTTATCAAGTGTTATGCCTAGATAACCACAACGATGGAGAAACTATTAAAGAAGGATGTGACATTTTGTTGAGATGAAGAGTTTCAACAGAGCCTTAATGTGTTAAAGGAAAATATGGTGACTGTGCCCAACTTAGTATTTCCAGATTGGAAGAAAGAGTTCCATGTGCATGTCGATGCCTCATGTATTGCATTGGGTGTGGTATTAACCTAGCCTGGTGAAGGTGATATTGATCATCCAATAGCCTTTGCAAGTAGGAAACTGTCAAAAGCCGAAAAGAACTATTCCACTACAGAGCGCGAAGGGCTGGCGATGGTCTACGCGCTGCAAAAGTTTCGACATTATTTGTTGGGCACACATTTCAAAATGTACACAGATCACTCCGCTCTCAAGTACCTGGTCAACAAGCTTGTGTTGGGGGGGAAGACTTGTAGGTGGTTGTTGTTGTTCCAAGAGTATGACTTTGAAGTAATAGTGAAGCTTGGATGGTTGAACGCAGGACCGGATCACCTAAGTCGAATCGAGACAGGTGAAGAACCAACCAATTTGGAAGAAGGATTTCTGGATGCGTAGCTCTTTGCTGTAAGGGGCGCAGATGATCACTTTGTTGATATAATTCATATTCTAACTACTGGAACAACTCTAGAAGGGTATTATACTCAACAGAAGAAGGAACTGGTGGTCTGCGATGCTGACTTTTCTGTGATAGCAGGACACTTGTATAAGATGGGTACTGATGAAATAATGCGCAGATATGTTCCGGAGTTTGAGCGCTCTAGTATCCTCACTGAAGCACATGGAGGAGTGGTAGGAGGACACTATGAAGGTAAAGCGACCATGCAAAAGGTTCTGCACACAGGGTTATGGTGGCCAACAATACATAAGGATCCTAAGGCATACTGTAAGGCATGTGATGCTTGTCAGATGATGGGAAGGCCATCAGATAAAATGAAAAATGAGTTTGGATTGGTGAAGAAGTCATGTGGATACTCTATCAGCTCTATTATAGACCAAGAGGTGCATTTTTCCGCTCATATTTTGGCTAGGAATCATGTGAAAATGTCGCGCAGACAAGGTTCCGGCACCAGTAATTTCATTGGTTGCACAGTGCACAAAGTGGGTGTAGTACAACTAGGCACAATACCTCTGCAAGGAGTTCTTAGAAAATTTCTGTGAAGCGCAGGATGATGGCAAGGAATTTCACTATGCTTGGCTTGTGTTGTTGATTGTACTCGTTGCATGGCGACTTCCGAAGGATAGTCAGTTACCTTCATAGGATGAAGATTTACTAGAGGTAGTGAAGTTTTCTTCGTTGTGGGCGACGAAGGACCCAGAGAGGGTCAGGGAAGAAAAAGTCTTCTAGATACTGGTCGAGATGGACCTCCACATGGTGATCAATTAGAGGCCAAGGTTGTCTCCAACGTTGTTTGAGAAGTTACGGGCCTACGTGGAATTTGAACGCTGATTTTCATAATGTATACATCTATGTGAGGCGAGATCCTAAGAAGATATGGCAGAAGTTTCCATACATAGTTACGGAGGTCGATGTACATGAGACTGTGGGGACATGGCCAAGGGAGTGGCGAAAACTCCTCTGTGTAGATGAAAGCTATGCATAAATGGAAGGAAGTAGCATAAGTAGCAGCGTGGGAATTGGCTGATCAGAAGAAGAAATAAAATTCTGCTAAGGCAGCTTCCGAAAAAGAGCGCTTTGCAAAAGAGGCCACAATAGAAGTCGAGGACTAGGCTTCCTAGCATACTGATGAGTAGGAACAGTACAAGCAGGAAGGAGGTGGGGGTGATGCGTAGAGCACTCCCTTCAGGCTGTCAAAGCGCCAAAACGAGACAACTATTGGACCAAGGAAAAAGCACAAATTAGACAAGCAAGCGCGCATTGACCCAAATGGTCCTCACAGAGGGGGACATTGATGAAATTAGGGATAAGGTTAGAGACACAATGATAGAGTTGTGGACACAGTTTGAGCAATAGTACATGCAGATGATGGGGAGCGTCCAAAAGGATCTGCGAGAGTTTCAGATTCAAAGTTCAGGAGAGCGTGGGACAAGCGAGCGGGATTTAAGCGAGAAACAGAATGGAATCTAAACCTCAGAGTCATTCCCTTGCCATAAGGAACATTACACATAGATTCAGAGGAAGATAACGTCCAACTTGGAAATATCAAAGGCGTGGCCATTAATTTAGTTGCGCTACCACTTTAGACTATCCATGCACTTCATCAGGGGGGTCTCACATGAGCTTCGAATCAAAGAACATCGTACTATCGATAATTAGTGAATTCAAAATGAAAAATCAGAAGATCTTCGCCAAAAAGGCTCAGAATCTTAAGGAAAAATAAGAGCTAGCAATGTGAAGGTAGAGCCTCGAAGCAGCAATTACACAAGCGTATAATTCAATACTAGAACTACACATTCCAGAGGATGCAGTAGCTTCAGCAAAGATTCATAAGTTAACTGTTGCAGTGTGACAATCTAAGGATGAAGTAGGCTGAGTTATTTTTCAATTTCAGATGAGGATATCAGAACTACAATTGAAACTAAAGCCAGTTACTTTTCCAGAGGTCAGGGAGCAGCGTGGCGCAGCCATCAGAGAACACATGTCTGCTTTAGATAATGCAGTATCAGGTTGCAATGATCTTTTTGAAAATACAATGGGTTTATGGACCACTTTGCAGGAGGACTTAAACCTGTAGCGACTAGGTATAGAGATCTGAGAGGCACAATAGAAAGTTGATGAGATTAGGGCGACTGTGTGCACTTTGGTGCTAGTCCAGCACTTCTTGCACTTACAATAAGGGAAACTGCTGCAGGCATAGGTTGAGGAGCTACAACGAAAAAAAAAGTGTTGAAGCATCAACTTCAACCATGGATAAAGGAAGTGAGCTATATTACTCTATCTATTCAAGAGAAGATGAAGACTTTCCAGTAGACACAAAGGACCATGTGCCTCATGATGGAGGGGCCAACTACAGAGAATCTGGTCAAAGAAGTGCAGCACATTGTAGTACAGAGCACAACGGAACTTGAAGTATTGAAGCTGGAGTTCAATGAACTCCGCAATAAAGTGGAGAATCTAGATGAGTGACTCGAGGGCGAGTCACCATATTTGGCTTGGGGGCCTCTTGGGATGGCATCCCTAGGGTCATTTTTTGTCAGTTAAGTCAATTTTTGTAATAGTTTTTGTTAAATAATATAAAGTCTCCGCGAAATGTGGACGTGAAGTGTGAAGCTAAGAAAGAGTCAAAGGGGAATTAGTCCCTGGTATGGGTAGATGATAGGATAGTTTTGAGACCTGCCCATGGTTCGCGGGCCATGGTATTGTAATGAAAAGGCTATATATAGTTGAGGCATAGCAGGTCTAAAGAGATAATTTTTGGTAGAGAATAATTGTAAGAGAAAGGTGCTAAGGAAGGAAAGGTTTGTTTCCTGTACTTAAGTGAAAGGGGAAGGCTCCTCTAGCTGAGTGTGAGGAGACCTTTGCAAGTCCGCAGCTGAGTGTGCGGGCCCCTGCAACTGGGTGCACAGGGATAAGAAGATTGTATCTGAATGTTTACATCTTAATAAAGATTTTTTTGAGTCGAATATGTGCATCTATGTCTTGTTTATTATTTCAGTTAAGTTTGTATATCTCTGCGATCTATTATTACTTATGTGAATTAATGCTTTTTTATTACGTGAAAGTAGTGGATCTGTATCTTTTATGCATATTAATAACAATTTAAGACCTTCACTAATTGTTGGAAGTTGTTGGAATAGATTTATAGTAGTTGATCAATGAGAAGAGTTAGGGTTGCACGAAGGTATATCTGAGCCTTAAGATCCTTAGGAAGACCATAACACAAGCCTTTGGATGCAGAAATCTGGTTCTAGCATCCCCCAATACTGCTTTGGGTGGGACTACAACCTACACTATGCAGGTTGTTGCTGAAAGGGCTAGTAGTTAGGGTTTGGTTGGTTGTCGCGAATAACTTTGAACCTGGGTCAGGTCCCATCAATCTAACAATTCACAAAACAACTGCCTATGAGGGTTTATATGAATAAACGCAACTAATTCATCCAATAATGCCTCATGATTTGTATGTGTTCTTGAAGAAGCCAAGAACACATCCCCTTTTTCATCTAGGGATGTTTTTTATTTTGTAGAAGGAGCACCAACGGATCCCTTCGTTTTTGCAACACTTTTGGATCTACAGTGTTTCTTGTAATTCCCTTCTTTTCCATATCTCTAGTATAGATTTGCGGATTTTCCTAGAGATTTAGATCTCCCTCTTAAGGACATATTTTTGTTGCTATCCTAGGAGCGTCTTCTTATAGATAAGGCATCTGCATTCTAACTTTCCAGATTTTTCATTTCATCTCTTTCTATAAAAAGTATGAGATTATTTCATCAAAACTTAAAGTAGTCACATTACTACCTATGATAACAACTAGATTATCCCATGATTCTAATAAATAACACAACAAAATCATACACATACGCATTAGAAACTTTAATATCAACAAATAATAGTTGACTAACCATACTATTGAAGGCATTCATATGCTCTATTCTCCATCCTTTATCCTCAAGTTATACAACTTCTTCCACAAGAACACTTTGTTCACCAGGGACTTAAACTATTGCGAAGCCCCTAACTTATTCCACAATGCCTTTACTATAACTTATCTTAAAACATTCCATAATACCAAATTTGAGAGAAATAATTGTATTATCTTTTCTACCTTTCGATCCAACTTGGTCCAGTCTTCTATCACTACAACAAAACCAGCGATTAGCGTCCCTTTTTACTTCTTTTTTTGCATCTAGAGCCCATTTTTGGTGCTATTTGCATCCATTTATCAAATATGGTGCAAAACTTGACACAAAATTTGCATCAAGTTTTTCACCAAATCTTACACCAAGTTTAGCACCAGGTATTGCAATAGGTTTTGCACCACGTTTTGCACCAAATTTTATGCCAAGTTTTGTGTCATCCTTTGCACCAGGTTTTGTTCCAGGTTTTGCATCAATTTTGGCATCTATTTTTGTTTGACATACTTTTGCATCCTCATTTGCATCCACTTTTTGCACCTACACTTGCATCAACTTTTGCATCGACTTTTGCATCCTTTTTTGCATCCTTTTTTAAATCATTTTTTGCGTCCATTTTTTCATCCATTTGTGCATCACTTTTGCACCACGTTTTACATCGAGTTTTGTGTCTAGTTTTTCATATAATTTTGCATCTACTTTTGTTGCATCCACTTTTCCCTCTTGTTTGGCATCCATATTTACATCCTCTTTTGCATCTATTATTGTACCCACTATTGCATCTAATATTTTTGTGCCACAATTGGCGCCTAGTTTGGTACCTCCTTTTGCACCCACTTTTGATTATAATTTTGCATCCACGTTTGCATCCTCATTTGCATCTAGGTTTTCATCAACTACTACATCTATTTTTGCATCCCTTTTTGTATCCAATTTTGGACCAGGATTTGCATCGGGTTTTGTGTCTCGTTTTGCATCTACTTTTGCATCGACTTCTATTGCATCCACTTTTGCATACAATTTTGCATCCACTGTTACACCCATTTTAAATTTCACTTTTTGCATCCCTTTTTACATTTTCATTTGCATCATACTTTGATTCTTTTTTTTCATCTATCATTACATCCACTTTTTTTATGCCATAATTTGCACCATGTTTTGCACTCACTATTGTATCCACGTTTGCTTCCAATTTTGCATCCATGTTCACATCCTCTTTTGCATCAAATATTGCATCTATTTTTGCATCCACTTTTGTGTCAGGTTTATGCATTGGGTTTTGCATCTCGTTTTGTATCTACTTTTGCATCTACTTCCAGTGTATCCATTTTTTTCATCCAATTTTGTTTTGCCTGTTGCATCAATGTTTGCTTCCACTTTTACATCCATTTTTGCATCTTATTTTGCATATTTTTTGTCTATTGTTACATCCACTTTTGTTGGACCATATCTTGCGCCTACCATTGCAACCACATTTGCTTCCACGTTTGCATCGACATTTGCATCCTCTTTTTTGTTCAAGTTTGCATCAGATATTGTGTATGTTTTTGCATCCCCTATTGTATCCACTTTTGTTTCATCCATTTTTGCATCTACTTTTGTGTCCGTTGTTGCATCCACATTTGTTTCACCACAGTTTGTGCCAAGTTTTAAACCTACCATTGGACCCATGTTTGCTTCCACTTTTGCCTTCATGTTTGCATCCAAGTTTGCATTGACAACTGCATCTACTTTTGCATCCACTTTTGTGTTAGGTTTTTCATGTTGTTGTGCATCTACTTATGTTGTATCCACTTTTCATCCAATTTTACTTCTATTGTTGCCCCCATTTCTATGTTCGCTTTTGCATCCCTTTTCCAACACTCATCATATTTTCTGCATTGATGATATTCCTTATGGCATTGACAATTATGAACAATTGATGACAATGTCAATAATATTGACAATGATGAAAATGAAGATGATGGCGATGACATGAATTGTGATTATGATGATAAAGACGATAGTGGTTACAATGACATTAATGATGATGATGGCAATGATTATGATGATGACGACACTAATGACCTTGGCGAATCTTCCCAATTTTAGATGTTGTCATTGTCATAATCATAAGCATTATCCTTGGTGTCATCATCATCATTTTCATCTAGGGCATCATCAAAAACAATAATGGCATGAATGATGATGATGATTACAACAATGTTGATAGAAATTACATTAATGATGATGATGGGGATGATAAAAATGACAATGACGATGACAATGGTGGTGATGATGATGATCATCGATCATCTCTCAAAAATAGAGTTGTTATTTCTCTTACGTATATCAATGTGTCCTAAACAACCTTTTTCTAGCACTAATCACATTTTTTGGGTTGATGATATTTCTTACAACGTCTATAATTATAAACAATTGCAAACAAAGTCCATAATGATGATGATGATGGAGCTGATGATGATGGCATGAATGGTGATTATGATGATAATGTAATGATGGCAATAACGATGACAAGGATGATGGTGATGATGATGACAATGATTATGATAATGAGAATGAACAATTACTAGTTTCACTACCATCTTCTGGATACATATTACTATCATACTTTTTAAATTTTTTGTCTCTCTTGAGGTATCTTACTTTAATGGTGTTGTCAACACTAGAAAGATATCTTGTTGTAATGGTGGTTCTAATGTTAGCACTAGCAAAGTTTTTGTTAAATTTTGGTTAAAAAAAATCGATTTATGCAATTATTTTGACAATCTATGTAAAAAAGTAAATAACATCCAATTATTTTGACTGTAGTCCCATTGATTATCATGAATTCACCAGTCTGAAGACCATCTTCTACATACATATTATTATTAAACTTTTTGCATTATATCCCTCTTATATCTTGTTGTAATGGCAGTATTAGCACTAAAAACATATCTTGTTGTAATGGTGATGTTAGTATTAGCACTAAAAAAATCACTAAATTTTGGTAAAAAAAAGTTTATCATTTATTTATTTTTAATTTGGGAAATTTTTGTTTTTATTTTTTTTGTTTTTAATTCTATTTTTATGCAGTAATATTTTTTTGGTTGAATTTTGGTAGTAACTAGTTTTTGGTCGAATCATATGTATTAACCATGTTCTTTATGCTACAAGTCTAATTGTTGGGACAAAATTGCTCTTTCAAATAAGTTGCAAAAGCCATTTTACATCCATTGTTGCACCCATGTTTACACCCACTTTTACATCCCTTTTTGCATCCTATTTTTCATCTTCATTTGCTTCTTTTTTTGCATCTATCATTACATCTACTTTTGTTGTGACAAAATTTGTTCCATGTTTTGCACATACTGTTGTACCCACATTTGCTTCCAATTTTGCATCCATCTTCGCATCCTCTTTTGCATAAAATATTTCATCTATTTTTGCATCCACTTTTGTGTTGGGTTTTGCATCTCATTTTGTATCTTCTTTTGCATGTACTTCCATTTCATCCATATTTTGCATCCAATTTTGTTTCTCATGTTGCACCCGTGTTTGCATCCACTTTTACATCCCTTATAGCATCTTGTCTTGCATCTAAGTTTGCATATTTTTTTGTGTCTATTATTACATCCACCTTTTTTGTGCTATTATTTGTGCCATATCTTATGCCTATCATTGCAACCCACATTTTCTTCCACTATTGCATCCATATTTGCATCCTCTTTTGTGTCCAAGTTTGCATCAAATATTGTTTATGTTTTTTGCATCCCATTTCGAATTTACTTTTACATCCACTTTTGATTTGTCTAGTTTTGCAACTAATTTTGTGTTCACTATTGCACCCATGTTTGGGCCATGTTTACATCCCTTTTTTCATCCAAGTTTTCCTCCTTTTTGCATTCAAGTTTGTGTCCCTTTTTTTTACATTCATTGGAGTATCCACATTTGTTTCACCACAATTCATGCTAAGTTTTATGCCTACTATTGTGCCCATGTTTTCTTCCACTTTTTCATCCATGTTTGAGTCCTATTTTGTGTTCAAGTTTGTATGAACTATTGCATCTACTTTTTCATCCACTTTTGTTCAATTTTTCTGTCTTGTTCTGCATCTACTTATGTTGTGTCCACTCTTCATCCAAATTTACGTCTATTTTTACCCCCATTTTTTTGTTTACTTTTGCATCCATTTTCCAACACACATCATATCTTTTGCATTGATTATATTTCTTATGACATTGAAAATTATGAACAACTGATGACAATGTCAATAATTATAACGATGATGATAATGAAGATGATGATGATGACATGAATTGCGATTGTTATGATAATGACAATGATGATAAAGACGATGGGAGATACAATGACAATGATGATGATGCTAATGACCTTGGCCATTCCTCCCAATTTTTAAATGTTATCATGGTAAAAATCATAATAATTATCTTTGGCGTCATCTTCCAAGTGATCATCATCTGATCATCGTTATCATTATTTTCATCTTGGTCATAATCAAGAACAAAAATGGCATGAATGATGATTATGATGTTCATGATGAAGATGACAAAAATTATGATAAAACTTATATTAGTTATGATGATGGGGATGATGACAATTCTAATGGCGATGATAATGGTAGTTATGTTGATGATCATCAATCATTTCTAAAAAATAAAGTGGTTATTTTTCTTTCATATATCATGTGTCCTAAGGTTGGTGATATTTCTTATGATACCTATAATTATGAACAATTGACAACAATATACAAAATCATGAGGATGATGATGATCATGAAGAAGACATGAATGGTGATTATGATGATAATCTAATGATGACAATAATGATCACATTGATGGTGGTGATGATGGCAATAATGAAGATGATGACCCTCCCTCTAAACTAGCGAGGTACTCATAATGAGACAAAAAAGTACTCTCAAGTTGAAATATTCATATAAGAAGGGATCTATATTGATAAGCATCAATGATGATTTACATCATCATAGCCAAAATTTTCAAAATAGTAAGGCCTTGACTAACAAGTTTATCTCTCCATTAGATCAGGGCACAATGTTGGGAGGCATAAATTTGGACACCACTGCCTTTCAAGGCACTTACCCCACCCCTCATGTTCCAAGACTATTTTCATCAAAAATTTACATAGAAAGAAAGTATAAAGTGACTAAAAAGAAACATGTCTCAAGATTTAAGTGCATGGACAATTCCACTTCATGACTCCTATATTTCCTTAACCTGGGACCAAATGGTGAACTTGATGGCCTTAAGGGAAATTGATCAATGAAAATCTAAAAAAGAGGTGATTTTTGACTTTATCACATACAATTTAATATACTAAAAAAAATATCCATAACAATTTCATCAATCAATGAATCATTAAAAAAAATATCCAAAACAATTTCATCAAGCAAAGAATCATTGCATTATAAAATACAATCTATAAACATTTTGGGAAAGTTTTGCTAAAACATGCTTAAAAATCAGCATATTTAATATTAATATTTAACAATAATATGGACAATAACACATTTTGATAAATTAAATAACATATTATCAAGCCTAAAAAATGTCACTAACTGAAAACTACAAAGCATGCAACTAATGGAAGTGACCACTCAAGGCCACCACAAGACAATTAATCTATTAAGACCAGGATTAATGGGGACAAAGATCTATAAAGGACAAAGGAAAACCTATTTTAACTTTATTGTTTTATTAGCCTGGTTCAAGATGAACATTTCAAGATATCATGAAGAACATAATTAGTTTTATTGCATTAAGGAAAGCCAATCACATTCTATAACTTAACAAGAAAGAGATGTATAACACCCATCTCAGCAACACGACACATGACATTAAGTTACTTTACTATATATAATTTAAACTCCTATCATAAAATCACAAATTTAGCATGAATGGAATGTTTAAAATCCATTTTTATAAAAAACAAAATATAATTTTTCTTATATAAAAATATACCAAAAACTAAATATATTTTTCTAGAAAAAAAAATACTAAAACTAAATATATATTTAAAAAAAAACTAAAACATAAGCAAACTAGAATTTGAATCTGACATTCTTGGTCACTTTCGGAAACATATGGTGGAATGCAATCTCTTTATCCTCATATTTAGCTTTTTCCTAAAAAATAAAAGCATACAAAAGTGGGAAAGAGCCATAAAGCATGGGGAAGATTTTTCCTAAGCACAAAAGCATCTAAAAAGTGGAAAACTCCTTTTTTATATGAGGAAACATTATTCACCCAAAAGATTTTTCCCAAATTGAACTAATGAGGAATTTTGGAAATCTTCATAGCCTCCACTTTCCTATATATTAGAGGCTTGGCCATTGAAAAAATGATGGGAATTTTGTATTGTCACGCTCTTGAGATCTGTCTTGAGAGGGAGAGTTTTGGAGCTATGAGTTGGGGGAGGTGATGTTGCAACTATATTTGATTGTTGTAACTTTCCTCCAACTCCTTTATTCATATAGATCAGTTGTTCTTCCTTCCATATGTTTCTATTCATTCTTTACTTCTTCTATTTAACTAATGTATGCATGGGTTTTTGGTTTATATTTATTTATTCAATAATATTTATATGTTTTTTATAGTTTTGATTATTAAGATATTATGTTGTGAAGGTTGCTTTATTCTCTCTCTTATGTGTAGGACCAAGCTTTGGAGCTAGCTAGGAGCGCTTCTTGGCTATATGAAAAACTCCAAGAAGACCTGCATGCGAGGACTCACAAGAATTCATTCTCTTTTTCTTAATCTATACTCTACATCTTGATCTACTAAGAATCCTAAGCCTTAGAACAACCTTTCTCTTAATTGGTTTGTCCTAGGTTTCTGAGATAAACTGAGAGGGTTTTGTTTTCATCTAACCATGCATTAAATCCTACAGCAAAATGATATTTAGAAAATTTAATATATTTCACTATGTAAATGAACTTATTAAAATGAACCCATAGAGGTGGTCATAAATGGAAATAAAAGTAAAACTCTAAACAAGAAGCCAAAAGTGGATTTAACCATGGATGAAAAATTGGGAGTAGAATTGGATGTTAAACTAGCCATCAAAACAATATGCAAACAATGACACAAAAAGGTTTTTAAAGTAAAATTAAAAAAGGGTGCAACGCTAGACACAAAGAAGGGAACAAAATAGGGCATATGAAAGGATACCGAATTGGGTGCAAACAAGGATGCAAAAATGGACACCAAAATGAGGATGCAAAGAATGGTGTAAAATTAGGATGCAAAAAGGATGTAAGAAAAGACACAAAACAAGATGCAAAATGGGACTAAAAAATGGTCAAACCAAGGATGTCAAAGATGATGCATAACTAGATGAAAATTCCAACTAAAATGTAGGTGCAAAATGAGATGCAAATGTGGACACAAAATGTGGCAGGAAAAAAGGATGCAAATTTGGAAGCCAAAAAGGATGCAAATTTGGACATAAAAATGGTGCAAAATTGGACACAAAAGAAGAAAAAATGGTGCAAAAATGGGCATAAAAATGGCTCAATTTTGGATGCAAATTGAGATGCAACATTGGATGTAAAATGATGCAACAAATCATTCAAAACTTGGTGCAAAAACAAATGCAAAAGTAGACGAAAAAATGGCTCAAAAGTGAACGTAACAATAGATACAAAATGGGATGCAAAGGTGGATGCAATATATGGTTCAACATAGGATGCAAATTTAGATGCTCAAAAGGATGAAAAATTGGATGCAAGAAATGGTGTTAAAAATGATGCTAAATTGGATGCAACAAATGATGCAAAATAAAATGCAAAATATGGTGCAAAATAGGATGCAAAAAAGGGAGATAAATAAAATGCAAAAGTGGATGCAAAAAACGGTGCAAAAATGCATGCGAAATTTGGCACTAAATCAGATTCAACATATGGTGCAAAATTGGATGGAAAAGATGGTGTAAAAAAAGGCACAAAAATTGGCACAAAAATAGATGTAAAAATAAGTACAAAAATAGAAGCAAAAGATGGCATCAGACCAGATGCAAAAATTGGCACAAATTGGATGTAAAAAAAGGCGCTAAATAAGATGTCAAAGATGGTGTAAAAATCGATGCAAATTATGACACAAAAATAGAAGCAAAGAATTCCACAAAAGAGGAAGCAAAAAATGATGCAAAAATAGATGCAAAAAAAGGCACAAAACTAGAAGCAAAACCTGTTGTAAAACCAAATGAAAATCTTGGTGCAAAATATGATGCAGAAAATGATGGAAAATTTGGCGTAAAAAAGATGCAAAATTTGGTGCAAAAAAGGACGCTTTAAAAATTGTACAATAGAGCCAGATTTAGCGCTAGGTTGCTCATCCCAATTGAGAAAAAAATGCACTAGAATCTGGTGCTAAATCTGGCGCAAATTGCCTGTTTTGTTGTAGTGTATTAACATCTTTTTCGATATGGTGCATGGATCCATTATGATCCATTGATCTTTTTCCACCAAAAGATATTCCATTTTGATCTTCCACAACTCGAAACTTTTCCCATTCAATTGATCAATCTCTATCTTTGAATTGGTCACCATTTCCTTTCACCACAAGAATTGATACTGTATATATGCCACTTTAATAAGGTTTTCCACAAGCTCGAGCCAAAATCCTTAGCCATAAAGGTGTCCCCATGAAGCCAAACTGCTCTAATACCAATTTTTGGCTTTACCCATGTACAATTAATTTATGCAAGTAAATTCTTATAAAATTAGAAAAGATGCAATGTTGTGCATGCACACCCACACACACACACATTAAACATAGATATTTTACCCTAGAAACTGAAACTGGGAAAACCAGAAATATTTTTCAGTATATTATATTTTATAATGTTACAATACAATATGAATATACCGCAATATCCATAAACCCCCATTCCATTATCCTTCGATTATAATACAATTGCAATTTGTTAACTAGAATTAAAAAATCATGTGTTGAATTGCCATGTGCCACATAAGTACTAAAAATGAAAACTTCCTGCTTAAAATCACCAAAGTGAATGCAAAAATCACATTTTTTTTTGCAGGAGATACTCAGACAAAGAAAAATAATCTTGTTTCTCTCTCTTGATAATGGTTAAGGACATGAGAGCAATACATGATGCAAAAGGCCTCGTAATGGTACTCATATTCAACTCAAATTCCATCTAACCATGTTTATTCCTTGTCATCTATTTCTAGTTCACAAAACTCAATGGTACATGTGTCCCACTTGAAGGATAAATAACCCCTATAATGTTTCAATGCATTGGTTCAAGGAATTTTTCATGGCTCTTGAGCATGAGAAGCTTTAATGAGATGCTAAGGTAGTCATTTTCATTCTTTGATGATGGCAAAGGACTTGCAACCCATCCATGTCCCATGTGGTGCTATGAGGACACATTCATGGTGCTTTAGCATAAGAATATATGTTTAGGACCTGAGGTTATTGTTTATGTCATACTGCCCATGGTATCCCACCCAAATGCTAAATAATTCTAACCACAACCTAAAGGATAATTCCTACTGTGGGCCTAATAAAAAATCTATAGTGTATTAGAAGCCACTAATTTTGTGCCCAAAGCATGACTTATACAAAGAGACCCAATATTGGTATTCCAAGCCTTTTTAATAAGTCTCGTATTCCATTCTTGGACTAGATATTTTGTACAAAGTTCCTTCCAATGTTTTTCAGGCCAATTTATATGTTATAACAACAATATGTCCATGTTAAAAGCATGCACATGTTAATAATAATGTGTGATTTCATTGGAATAAAATAAAAGGGCAAAAATTGTAAGCACGTTGTTGCTTAAAAATAAGGTTCATAATACATAAGCAGTGTCATTTACTAGAAGAAATTGCCATTTCAATAATTTGGTTGTATAATGTGATTAGGATTGTCAAATTCTTATTTTGATTAAAGTTTTTGAAGATAGAAAACAAATGCAAGCTTGAAAGGAAGTTTGGTATAATGGATTAGCCCCTTGAAAAATGTCAATGGGCTAAGAACAAAGACAAAGATGGGTATGGAAAAACATAGGAATCAATTAGTCACTGCATTAGTTCCTTACAGGATGAATGTTGTGATGATATCTACTTCATCACCATAGGTTAAGTACGTGAACCCAGTGGAAGCCATTCTAATTTGAACATCAAGTCAATATTCATCCAATATTCCATCAACAAAGAATAATCAATTTTAAAAAGACACATAAATTTTGGTAGACAATGAGTATACAAAGGGTGACACTCTTGATAATACCTAAACTCCAAATACTCAATTTATGACCAACTTCAAGGCTAAGCCATCAAGCCATCATGACCTTGAGCCAGGACCACATATTAAATTATTATCTCTGATGGATCCATATTTTGGATCCCTAAAGAGGGCCCACTTCTATATAACCAAATTTCTAGATACTTGGATGTGCATTGTCATGGCCCTTTAGCTCTAGGCTCTAAAAAATTAACGTTTAGATTTTATACAACCTTACAGTGAAGTGGTTCATGTGGTGAGGTTGCTTTATGAATAATTAGGTTTTATTCATACCAACCACTAGCATGTATATTGCACTCCCAATGTTAACCAAATGAATTGTTATGATCTCCTAGTGAACTTCTACATTATCATGGTGATGGGTTCTAGAATTAGGGTCAAACTTCCTTGCTTCATCTATCTAGTGCACGATGAATAACTGCTCAGTGTATCATCTAAATGAAATTTCACTATTAATCCTTAAAGGTAGGTTTCCTAAATTAAATATTGATCGGAAATGCATGAAAAATATTAAAGAGTATTTTGAATAAAAAAGTGATGTATCTAGTCGATATAAGTTATTATTATTGGCTTGGTTAATCTATGCACTTTAGCTATTGTTAGGAAATTTTAGGAATAAGAATGTTTAAAAATTCAAAGACTAGTAATAATTTTGTTATTAGGTTTTAGGTCTCTTTCAGTACAATTGGAAAGAATACTCATTCATTATACTACACTGTAAGTCATCATGTATTGTCAGAATCAATAATTAACACACATATACAATTTTTTAAAATGTGAAAACCATGAAAATGTATTATAATTAAAGATAAAGTATTGAAAACCAAGGCCAAATAGATCTTTGGGCCTTCATCAATAAGCTACTTCACTCCAACATCAAGTTAGCTAAACCTGGTAAGGGACTATTTGTAATATCCCTAGAATTGCATATTAACGTTTAGCATTTATATAATATGAAAATGATATTACTTTAATGTGTTTGACATGTGATCATTCCCTTAACATGCTACGATCAGCATCAAGAATCCATTATGGTTCTTAACCACTTACCATTACCATGACAGGTACATTTCCCTTGAAAAAATAATGTTTTTTAAAATTAGAGTTAATTTTAGATTTGCTTGTTCGCTATAATGGTTGCATAGTAACTTCAAGTGATGATAAGTATCCATGCAGTGGTGGAAAATCGTTTATTTTTATTTGAGATTTGCATTTTATTGAAGTATTGTGATTATGTTAGGGTTTCTAAGGTTTAAGTGGTTATTCGATAGCCACTCCTTTGATATCTCAATTTCTCTTCCATGTTTTCCTATGTTACACTGGCAGATGGGTACTCAATTTGTAAGATTTATATAGACAAAAATATATCATGTACAAGGTGAGATGTGATATTGATGAATAGAGCAGGAATGTGGGTAGGTTTAAAAGTAATGGATTTGTCATCTGTGAGAATAAATCCCATATGTGCAGAGTTGGGATGCCACAATATTTGGAATTTAACATATCTGAGATGGGCTGATGAGGTCAAAGACATATTCCACTCTCTTTTGCATGCTACCATGAGGCAATTCCAAGGACAAGGCCATGAACATCCGTGAAGAGGTTAGTTGTCCATGATTTTGAGTAAGCATTAATTTTTGGAAAAATATTTCATGAAATCTTGTGCGCAAAGACATAGGTAAACTAGGTTTAATTTGTTGAAAATATTTCATGCATTCTTGTATGCAAAGACTAGTTACCTATATTAAATTCTTGGAAAAACTTCCATGAATTATTGTGTGCAAAGACATAGGCTAAATATGTTTATTTTTACTTTAAAATATTGCATGGTTCTATGTGTAGAAAGATAAAATTATTATGTTCATCTCTTTGAAAAAGAATTCCATGGTTCTTGTGTGTTAACCTCTTGAAAAAGGTTGCATGATTCTTGTGAGTAAAAATACAAGTTAACGATGTTATTTTCTTGAAAAATATTTTCATATGATTATTCTTCGGATAAGTTAACCATATTTATAACAACCCTGAGTTAAATGTTCATGTAATAAAGATTAATAAAGGAAAAATAAGACCAAGGTCATGGGGCACGTATTCCAAGTCAAATGTTGGGAAAAATATCCTAGTGGGCATAACCTATTTATTAGGGCTAAGGAAATTGGCAAAGGCATTTGCAAAGGCTTTGGAAAGGCAAAGAGGAATTTATTGGAATTTATTTATGAAAATAAAGGAAAATAGGAGAAAAGGGAGATGAAGGGTCACAAATTTGCATGAGGAGAAAATTGAAAGAAAAATAGAGGGAAATGAAGAAATTAGAGGCGTCAATGATAGAAAGGCTTCTAAGGATCATTTCATAGCTTTTTGTTAGATTTTGTCAGTTATAGTTTGGTTCTCTCATACTCTTACACACTTAGAGATTTCTTGGAGCATTGTAGCATGGGAGAAAGGAAGCCAAGGAAGGACAATGAAAGAAAAGGAAAAGAAAATAAGGTTAGATCAAGAATCTTCAATAGGAGAATATTGCAGGTAATAAGTTACATGTGTGATTTTCTAGCTGAGGTGTGAATACATGGTTCATGCATTTGTTCATTTGGTTCATTTGTTGTCATTGGAATGGGTTTTTCTTGGTTAGATAATGGTTTCAGCCTTCCCTTTTCAATTCTTGGATAACCATGGTGTGATGGGATTCTTTTCTAGTTGAGCTTTGGATTGCAGGAGGGGTTTGGAAATTGGTGAGGTGGTCTTAGGAAAATTTCCAAGGGTTGGGGGTGGAGGTGGTTTAATCTCTGAGAATCCCTTAATAGGTGGGTGGAGATAAGAAAATTACTTAAGGTAATGGTGAATAAATTCTGAGGCATCCAAGCTTGTTTTGGGCTCAGTTGTCTCTTGACCGAGTTTGGTGAGATTACGATAGCCTAAGGGTGGAGGTAGTTTAATATTCGAGAAGCCTTGTTTGTTCTTGTCTTGGTTTGCTTATGTGATCTCTTGACTAGTTTTGGCGTGATCGTGGTAGCATGAGGGTGGATGTGGTTTAATCTCTAGGAATACCTGGTTGTTTATGTCTTGAGATCCCACATTCATGCTTGGAATATGGCACGAGGGTGATTGGATGAAATAAATATTTGGTTCAACCTAATACATGGTCGGGTGGTACGTGGAAATCCCTAACTTGGTTGGCTTTTGCATCAATTAATAAGAGCTATTTACTTAAGGTAATCTATGAGCACTTGTACTTGTTATTATGATGATTTGATGGTTGTTCTATCATGGTTAATAATTTAGTTATATGTTGTTTATAAGCATGGATCTGTTATGTGCTCTAGTTATGGCTTTGTTAAGGATATGATAAGTATTTGATGGTTCCTAAATGCATGGCTAACAAGTTTTATTGCTGCTATTATGATAGGGCATTAAACCTTCTTGGTGATTCTTAGATAAGTTGCAGAAGCCTATGATCAAATAAGCATTCATGACCTGTAGCTTACATGATTACCATGTGTTTGATGAAATGATTGTTATGTTTAGGATTGGATATGTAAAGTTCTTGTTCAAGTATTGTATGAATGGATTTATCCTTATGTTATTTATCATTCTGGAAAGTCTCATTGATTTATGGGCAATGGTAAGGAGGCTAGCCTGAAATGGTGGCTCAAAATCCAAAACTACACCCTCTAAACTGTATATTTTGGGTCACAACTACTGGGAAGTAGGCTTATGCATGTGGTTATATGCTCATAATCGTTACCTTGCCTTGTCAAGCATGCTTTTGGGGAGTTTTCTTAGTGAAAAAGAGACTCACCTAAGGGATTTGCCACCTAGGGTGTTTCCCTGGCCCTTGAGTGTCTTCTAGCTCCTCAGTAAGGTCAGTAAAGTTTTAGTTTGTCGACTCCACTTCCTTAACTGGAATTAGGAGGTAAGTTCATGTCATAGTAGCCCTCAACTCATTTTTACCCTAGTAGGCTAGCTAAAGTGGGTAAATGTAGGAGGAGGTGGTTACATGGTGGTATAAGAGTGGGTTTATGTTCTCTTTGGGTGATATTTGATACCACAGGGTGGTATCAGAGCATGGTTGAAATACTTGGACTGGATGGGATAGAAGCATGTTGTTATGCATGCATTGTCATAGTATTGGTTATCGTGCATGAGGTCACTGTATATAGTTAATGATATCATGCATGATCTTGATATATTGATATGGTTATGTATATGCATGTATTGTGATAATCTAGATTGATTGTATAGACAAGATAGCCTCCCCAGAACTTCACTAAGGTATGTTTAATTTTTTAATCTTTTGTTATTTGACATGGTAAGTTTTCGGGAAGAGGAAGATTAGGGATGATTAACAGAATGGTGGGTTACAATTTATGTGACTCTCCATATAGATCAACTGAGTAACATGGGGAATAGAAATCTCCTAACATAATGAATACCTTGAGAAGTCTGAAGGAAAAAATCATGAATTGCAAAGCATATAATGATAGGATAATTTAGTCACAAGAATGACTTACCAAGGCAAAGGAAAAGCAAGATGAGGTTAATGCAGTTATCCTTCAGAGCTTATCAGATTTATAGAGATAGGGACAACGATGGATAAATTATGGACAGGAAGATAGGAATAATGGGGAATATCATAGCACGTCTCATGGAGGGAACATGTTTGACAAGGAATACATGGTCAAAGGTGGCAGATGGTTGGATACACCTAATAGGAGAGGTAGTAGTTATGGGTTCTACTCTAGTTCTGGTTCAGGTACGTATCATGGACATCATCGCTATCATCCTTATAGGAGGAGTGAGAGGAGATACTTTCCATATTAGTTCAAGAAATTCAAACCTCCTAAGTTTGATGGAGAGATGAAGAAACTAGAAGATGCAGATCCATGGATGTTTAGGATGAAGAAGTTCTTTGAGCTGCATGATTATACATAGAATATGAAAGCCATGATAGTTATTTTTAGTCATAAAGGAAAAACAAACATTTGGTGGGAAGATGTGAAATGTGTCAGAGACATCAGGACATAAGAGTTGAGTTGGTATGAGTTTAAAAGGCTCTTCTCAAAAAAATTAATTGTTAGATAGATACTATGATGGTAAGGCTAAGGAGTTCCACGAATTCAAAATGAGATATATGACAGATGAGGAGTACATGACTAAGTTTTTAGAGTTGTTGAGGTATGTACCTTATCTTAAGGATGAGAAGACAAAGGTTAATAGATTTAGCAATGGACTGCCATTAACATTCAAGGATCAAATTGAGTATGATGAGCCTCAATCACCAAAGGAAGTCGTTGGAAAGTTGAAGCATTTTTATGAGCAATCAAAGCGTAATTTTAAGTCGAAAGGGAATGAAAATACTAACGAAAAGTGGCCACCAAAGAATGGAAGACCTTAGGATGCAAGTGAGAAAGAAAATGGTGTTCCTTATAAGAAGTTTAATGTAGTAGAGAAGGGACATGGATCTCAACCTGGAGAGCTGCAAAATAGAGATGATTGTAGGGGAGAGTTACAGTATTGGATTTGTGGCAAAGACCATCGCAAGAAGGATTATATGTTGTATCATGGTGGCAAACCTTAGATCTACCGTGCTCAAGAGGTGCACGAAGTTGGGGATGTGGGCCAAAATATTCCTCAGACTTATGCAACATTTGATAACAAGTAGGTGAATCAACAGATATCCATTATTGAGATGGAAGGTAAGCTCTACGATCAAGTTTCTTATATTTTGATTGACCCTAGATCTAATTATATTTATGTTAATCGTGACCTGATGCATAAGTGTATTTTGAGAAAAGAAGTGTTGCAGAGTTTTAGTTGGTTCAGTTGGCTACAAGTACTAAGAAAATCCTTCATCATTGGGTGAGAGCTTGTGAATTTATTTGAATTGTATGTCTACATCAACACATCTAAATTTGCTTCCATTGGGATCATACATTATGCCTTTGCGTATGGATTGGTTATATCTTTAGATGACCAAGGTAGATTGTTAACAAAGTTACCGATCGAACGACAACTATTGCCTCAAAACAAGAACTCTAGCTAAAAAAACCCCAAAAAAACATGAAAAAATAGGCTAGAAACAAAAAGTTTTGATGTTGGAATACCATTTTTTTTCCCTGGGGTAAATTTTCAACATTTTTTAAAAATGACAGTAAAAACAATTTTTTTTGTGCAAAAGACACCCTGAAAACGAAAAGTGTTGATGTTGGAATAACATATTTTTTTTTCAAGGTAATTTTTTATCATTTTTTAATAAGACGCTAAAAATAAAATATCATGACTTTGAAAAACTTTAAATTTCCAACAATTTTCAAGCATGACATTAAATATTAAATATCATGTCTTTGAAAAGCCTTAAAATTCCAACAATTTTCAGGGATGACATTAAACTTAGAATATCATGTCTTTGAAAAACTTTAAAATCCCAACAATTTTCAAGCATGGTGCTAAAGAAAAAATACTTATAATTGTTTTCAACCATAGCATTAAAGATAAAATATCATGACGTGGATGCGGGTGTCAACAATGGCATTTAAAATGACAAGACAGACTGTCGGCGGGTTGGGAAGCCATCTGGCTAACTGCTTCGTCTTGAGAGCCCACTGTAGATGGATTAAAAACACCTTGCAGGCGACATTTACTGACTCCAAAAGCTGTGACGAGCTCACCTCCTTCAACACCATGGACCCTGCAACTCGTTTTGTTAATCCTCCTCTTCTCCATGGTGTTTGTTCTACGCAAGCGGCTGAACCGTGTATCAAGACTGCAACAGGCAGTCGCTGCCTGATTCTCCCTTGTCAGGATTTTGGTAATGGTTTCCATTTTTCACATTCCCATCATTGTCTCCTAGATTGTGGCTTGCCCACCCCTACTCACGCTCAACGTCGCCTTTCTTCCAATTCCTCCGCTGTCAATTTAGCTTGCATCTATGCCAGGCACCGCATGCGCAGTAGACGTGGATGTTCACATGGAGGTTTTATCCGCTCGCAAGCTTCAACCAGCTCCGCCTCTGATTCCCCAGACTCAACTACTGAAATTCCCAACCCACTCATTTACCCCACTCATAGCTACCCGAATACCAGAAGTGGTAGAGGTAGGAGGGACAATGTTGTCCACACTACGGATCTCCCACTCCCTCCTTTTTCTGCCCCTCACAACACTCAATTTTGATTCCGTAGTTCCTTAAACATGCCTACAATCATTGTAACCATCACAATTTCCTTCAAGGAAGAGTCTGCAACGCAAGCTCCTCTATCAATTCGCGGGAACAAGCTGAGCAGGGAAGTGCCTGGTAGTCATGGGATCAACAACAAGCAGCAAGGTGATAGCAGAAAGGCTCTGCATGGCAAAGCCAAAGCTGGTGACACTTCTGGTGAGGAGGACAAGCAATACGGCACGAAAGCTTCAGGTAGCAGGCAGAACGACACGGGTGAGTGACAGATGGATGCAGATGGCACTGTGGAAGCTCCACCTGCTCAGGGTCGAGGCGCGTCTGAAGAGCATGACGATTGGTATCAGTTTGCCTGCCAGATTGAGAAGGAGCCAGCTCCAGAGGAACCACCAGCCTAACACATGGCCTCATGCAAAGGTCTCCAGCTCCCAGGTGGATACGTCTCACTGTTTTGTGGTTTTTTGGTCTCATGCAAAGGTGTCCAGCTTCCAGGTGGATATGTTTCGTTGTTTCGTGGTTTTGTGGTCTGGATGTGTTCTATTTCTACGCCATGTGTCTCCTCTGGTTGAATCTCCGTCGGGTGGACATGTCACATTGTTTCTTGGTTATGTCCCTGTCTTTTGGTTCCAGAATTGCATTCCTCTTTGTTCATTTTGGAAAACCACGGTCTACTTTGAAATAGTTTTTCAGGTTCAATGGTTGGTTTCCCCCATAACAGGGGCAGTCTTTAAAGCTTCTTGGATTGGTTTCCCCTATGTTGGGGCAGTCCAATACTAACAATTTCATTTTGTGATGATGACTGATGTTTAACATCTCTGAGGTCAGGGCTCTCTGTAAATTTTTGTATCATATTAATAGATCAATACTATTTAGAAAAAAAAAAAGATAAAATATCATGACTTAGAAAAATATTAAAATATTGATAATTTTTCAACCATGGAATTAAAACCAAAGATTATGACTACAAAAAATTCTTAAGTTTTCAAAATATTTCAAGTATGACATTATGGAAAAAATTTATGACTAAAAAAGCTTTAAAAATAAACAACTGATTGAAAGAGTTATTATACCAAGAGTAATTTATTTTTTAAATGCTAAATGTATAGCAATTTTAAAATCTTAGCCTAAGACAACTTCATACATTGCAACAAAAATTTAAAAATCAACCATCAAATTGACACGCAGTGTAGGTGAACTTGACCTATTGTAATGAAAACTTAAAGGCCGATCATGAAATTGACACATTGTGAGGACAAACTCTATTCATTATAACGAAAATTTAAAATCAATTATCAAATTGCACATAATGGGACCGGGTTGTTAGGTGAGCATTGACACAGACCCTAAGAAAATAATAATAATAATAATAATGAAAAATATAAAAGAAAACAAAATTCAAATATTGAAAAAAATAAAAACAATAAACGAAAAAACACAAAAAAAAAAAATTAAAAATAATAATAATTACAAAAAAAAAAAAACATGACAAAAAAATCAAAAATATTTTTTTCAAGTTAAAAGTTAAAACAAAATAAAAAACCAAATAATTATAAAAGGTTAAAAATAAAAAAATATATATATAGATATATATATATATATATATATATATATATATATATATATATATATATATATATTTTAAAAAAACAAAGAAAAACTGGGCCAGGGTTGGCAAGGCATTCAGGGCCACCCTGGGCCGGGTTGGCAAGGCATTCAGGGCCACCCTGGGCCTATATATATATATATATATATATATATATATATATATATATATATATATATATATATATATATATATATATATATAACTTAAAAAAATGTTTTTTTTCCCTTAAATTATATGTTTTTTTGGAATATTCTCATTTTTTCATATTTTTTGTTTAAATTTTCTATTTTTACAAGTTAATTTTTTTTTCTTTTTTATATATTTTTATATATTTATTTTTTTTTTGTCATGTTTTTTTATTTATTTTTATGTTTTATTACCAACATGAAAATCACCAACATTAAAAAATATATATCCACACTTAATACATTAGAAAATTTAAATGTAAAAAATAATCCCTTTAAACGAAAAGGGTTGATGCTGCATCAAACTTTTCAAAATCAGGATGAAAATCACTAACATTTAAAAAAAATTGTTCATATTTGATACATAAAAAAATTTAAAGTGTCAAAAATAAGCCTTCTAAAAAAATGTTTTGATGTTGCATGAACACTTTCTAAAATCAACATGAAAATCAGTACATTAAAAAAAATGTTCATACTTGATATATAAGAAAATTTGAAGTGTCAAAAATATGCTCAAAAAAAAAAGGTGTATTCTGAATAACCTCTTTTCAAAATGAGGTTTTTTTTTGGTACCTCAAAAAAATGGGTAATCGGTAATTCTCTCGTTTAGTTGGTAACTATGTTTGTTACGAGAAGGCTATTGAGTGCTTGGATGGTGATGAAGAAAAGAGAATCTTGCAGGAAATAAGAAGCCCACATTAGTAAGAATGGTTATAGCTATGCAGACAAAGCACAGTTGCATGAAAGGGTATGTATTGTTCACAATGCATGTTTCCTTTGACAAAGGTAAGGTTGTTGAGGATGTGGAAGTCTAGAATAATTATACTATTTTGCAACCTTTTCAGGATTTATTTCCAGCAGTGATTATAGAGTTACTGCCTCATAGGGAAGTGGATTTCTATATTAAGTTGATACTAGGAGCAACACCATCATCAAAGGCACCTTATAGGATGAGCACACCAAAGTTAGTGGAACTAAAGTTGCAGATGAAGGAAATGCTTGATAAGGGATACATAAGGCCAAGTGTATCACCTTGGGGTGCAATAATATTATTTGTAAAGAATAAGGATGGTACTCTCAGGTTGTGCATTGATTACAGATAGTTGAACAAGGTCACTATCAAGAATAGGTATTTTTTGTCGAGGATTGATGACTTATTTGATCAGTTGAAGGGAGAAACCATGTTCTTAAAGATTGACTTGAGATCAAGATACCATGAGGTATGCATCAAAGAAGAGGAAATCTACAAGACCGCATTCTAGACCAATTATGGGCATTATGATTTTATTGTGGTCCCTTTTGGTTTGACTAATGCTCCAACTATTTTCATGTGTTTGATGAATAGTGTGTTGCGTCTTTATTTGGACAAGTTTGTAATAATATTCATTGATGATATATTGATATATTCTAAGAATGAGCAAGAACATGCAAAACCCCTGGCAGCAGTGTTAAGATTATTGAGAGAGCATCAGTTGTATGCCAAGCTTAGTAACTACAATCTCTTTCAGACATAGGTTCATTACTTGGGGCATGTTATTTCCAAAGAAGGTATAGCAGTGGACCTAAAAAATATCGGAGCTATCATGGAATGGGCAACTCCTAGGAATGTGGATGAAGTGAGATCATTCATGGGACTAGCAAGATACTACAGAAGGTTCATCAAGAACCTTTCACAGATTTACTATCCTATTACATCATTGTAAAGGAAAGGAAAGAAATTTGAATGGATAGAGGAATGCATCGTTAGTTTTGAGTAGTCGAAGCATTTTCTTACAAATGCTCCAGTTTTAAAGATTAGAGATCCAGATAAAGGGTTCATGGTGTGTACATATTCTTGCAAGAGAGGACTTGGTGGGGTCTTGATGCAAGAGGGGTAGGTGGTATGTTACGAGTCAAGGAAACTGAATGAGCACAAGTAGAACTATGTGAGTCATGATTTTGAGTTGGAAGCAATATTTCATGCATTGAAGATGTGGAGACATTATCTTCTTGGTAGGAGATTCATTATGATGAGTGATCATAGTGGGCTAAGATACTTGCTTGACAAACCTAATCTGAATTTTAGGAAAGCTATATGGTTGGCTACGCTCAGAGAGTTTGAATTCAATATCAGGTACATCAAGGGTAAGGAGAATAGGGTTGTAAATGATCTTAGCAGAAGAGTGTAGGCAAATCACATTTCAACTATGAGTTCATATGGGACAGACTTGGAGGAGCTGATATTGTAGGAAGGGTAACATGATGACAGGTATTGACAGCTTAAACATAGATTACAACAACAGGGTATAGGTGAGCAAGATGTGGATCATAATTTCACAATAAATAGCTTGGTCAGGTTTAGGGATAGGATCTATGTGCCAGACAATAGTGAACTCAAGAAGATTATCTTGAGGGAATTTCATGCAAAGCCATATTCAAGTCACCTAGGATATTAGAAGATTGTGACAGTTGTGAAGAAGTTTTACTACTGGTTGAACTTGAAAAAGGAAGTGGTTGATTTTGTGGCTAGATGCTTGGATTTTCAATAGGTAAAATTAGAGTGCAAGCATCCAGGTAGTTTATTACAGCTGAATCTGATTCTAGAGTGGAAATGGGAGGTCATTTCCATGGATTTCATTACAGTTTTTTCAAGGACATATAGAAAACATAATTCCATCATGGTTGTGGTTGAAAAATTAACCAAGGTAGCTCACTTCATTCCAGTGAAGTCTACTAATTCAGCTAACAGGATAGCTTAGGTCTCCATTAGGGATATAGTGAGATTACATAGTGTTCCTAACATGATCATATCAAACAAATATGCCAAGTTCACTTCCAGGTTTTGGAAGGAGTTGCTTGCAGTTTTGGGCATAGAGTTGGCCTTTAGTATAACTTACCATCCACAAATAGATGGAAATTCAGAAAAGGTAAACATGATTCTGGAGGACATGCTAAGATTGTATGTTATGCATTAAAAGAGGAAGTGGGAGGAATATCTTCCACTGGTAGAGTTTTTTTACAAAAATGGGTATTAGGAGTAATTGATGAGCTCATTTGAGCCACTTTGTGGGTGGAGTTGTAATAGTCCTATCAGCTAGAGTAATCCAGTGAACAGGGTATTGATTGCATAGGATATCCTAACAAAGATGGAACAAGAAATGTAGGTTATCAAGACGGATATAAAGGTAGCATATGACAGATAGAAGAGTTATGCAAATCATCATAAGGAATTTAAGGAGTTTCAGGTTGTTATGAAACCAACTCATAAAAAGATAGAAAAGATAGATCAATGACTTAAAAATCAACCTCTTCAAAGGGGCAACCTCCTTTACATTACACAAATGAACAATTCTTGGATGATACAAATGACAACACCTCCTTTCTATATATAGAAGTCTAAGTGGTCCCAATATAATCAGAGCCTAAGTAACAATAATATTGTAGGGGCACAACAATAACAATAGTGGGCCTCTATGGGGCACAATAATAACAACATGGGGACTGCATGGGCACAACAATACCATAAGGGGGTTGCACTAATAACAATAAGGGGTTACACCAGTAGTATAGGGGCCTAACATGCCCCTCTCCTTCAAAAAGTGTTGTCCTCAATGCTTGAGTAGTTCTAGGTGCTTCTGTATAAAATTCTCTTCCTCCCATGTGGAATCTTCAGTGGGTAAGTTCTTCCGCTTGATGAGATACTCTGAAATGGATTGATTTCTGTGACTACTTCAGGTTCCAATATGATTTGTTTCTGTGACTACTTCAGGGTCCAATATGATTTTTCCTTCCTTGTCAAGTTCTGACAATATTTTTTGAACTGGGACCTTGTCACCTCTAACCTTCTTTAAGCATGAAACATGGAAAACTGGAGGCACTCGAGAAGATGCAGGAAGCTCCAATTTGTATGCAATAGTACCAATCTTTTACAACACTTTAAAAAGACCATATTACTTTGGTGATAATATATTATCCTTCTTATCTTGCTTGAGGGACATTTGTTTGTATGGTTGTAGTCGTAAAAATACCCAGTCACCTATGTCAAAAATTATTTCGTTGCGATGTTGATCTTCTTGTTGTTTCATTCGATTATGCGTGAAAGTGAGGTTATCCTTTTTCTTCTTGATATGTCCTTCTATCTTGAGAGTTTGAGGAGTGGTAATTCTTGCCAATGCATTACAATATATGGTCATATTCATTTCTTCTTTTTCTGGGGTTGGTTCCTGGTGTATATCCTCTTCTTTTGACGTTTCTTGATCCTTTTCTTCCTCCTCTTCACAATCAATGTAAAATAATTTCTTCTTAGCACACTTATGACCTTTAGTGTATTTTCTATCACAATTGTAACAAAGGTAATTTTCTTCTTTTTCTTCCAATTGTTGTGGTGTTAACCTTGTAAGTTGTAGAAGGCTAGGAGAAACAACACTTCCATCTTTATAATTGTGAACGATAGGATTTCTTGTTACCATAATTTTTCTTTCAATTTTTCTTTCCAACCTAAATGCCTTCTCCGATGAATCAGGTTCCCAAAGATGAACCTCATGTTGAATTTTATCCTTTAAAGTCCCTCTGAAGACATCAATCCTCTGCTTCTCTGGAATATCATTTACCCTTATATTCAAGTTTTGGAAGTCCTCAGTGTGCTCTGCCACTGAACCCTTTTATTTGAGATTTATCAATTGGCTAAAGGAGGTGTTTCTCTTTGTATCCTCATAATGTGCTATCATTTCCTCCGTGAAAATTGACCAAGTGACAAGTGGTTTACAAGAACAAAGCCGTTTATACCATAAAAATTTATTCGGTTCTAAATATGAAGATGCAATACATACCTTTTGTAACAGTTGCACATCATGTAGATCAAAGTATTTCTCCATCTATAGTATCCATGTTATGGGGTCCTTGCCATCAAACTTCCTCATATCGATCTTTGAAATATGGTGGGTCTTCAATCCAATGTTAGATTCCATTAAATCATGAATAACATTTATTTTTTTCTCATCATGAATTTCCTCTACTACCTTTTTGTCATTAGGACGCCTTTCTTGTAGCAGCTTTGTCCCACCTTCCTTCAAACCTTCCATGTCTTTCTTCAAATATTCCATGTCTTTCTTCAAGTATACTTCCCTACCATTGATATTATCTTCCATATCACATATAAAACTATTTATCTTAGCTTTGATCGCATTCTTCAAATCATCCATCCAATTTTTCTTACTAGCTGTTTCTATTTTCTTGATTCGAATCATTCTTTTTCTTGCTTTTAGTAGCTCGGTCTTGAATCTCTTGTATCTATGAAATTTCAGATCTCTAAGGTTTGAAATTGTGACCTACAGTATCCATTTGCGTCATCTTTCCAATGCCACAAGTCGGATCGAAATTGGATTCTCCAAGAAAGAGTTATGCCCAATCTCCTAAGATGATTTGATTATATACTTTTTTCAGTAGAGCGAACTTGTATGAAGTGCCATGTGTCACAGTTTTGACCCTCGGACTTGAAGACAATACAAATAAAAGTAAAGTCCGTCCTCTTTCTGTAACTTCTGATGAAATTTCAATCTAATGCTTAGAGAGAAAGTTATGGCAATTTTCCCAAGGTCAATTGTTTGGGATGTAATTCAGGAGCCTGCAAAAACCCTAAATGTCTTGAACCGTATCTCTGAAACGTTAGCAAAACAAGATCTGATATTCAGGCTCAAGCTTCGCCAATATTTCAGTTCAAATGGGTTTTAATTTTAGAGTCTGAACCTTTGTAGAAAAAATATTATTGCAAAAATGCCACGATGACCTGTTTAAGATGGAATTATGGAGTTTGCAAAAACCCTAACTTCCTTAGATCATATCTCCGAAAATATAGCGAGACAATATCTGAAATTTGGATCTGAGGTTCAGAAATATTTTGGATCAAATAGTTTTTTTTTTAACTTCTAAAACTTCATAGAGAAAAATTTATAGCGAAAATGCCACGATGACCTGTTTGGAGCAATGAAACCCTAGAATCCAAAGCTTTGATACCAAATGTTATGAAACCAACTCACAAAAAGATAGAAAAGATATATCAACGACTTAAAAATTAGCCTCTTTGAGGGGAAAACCTCCTTTACATTACACAAATGAACAATTCTTCGATGATACAAATGACAAGGCCTCCTTTCTGTATATAGGAGTCTAAAGGGTCCCAATACAATCAGAGCCTACATAACAATAATATTGTAGGGGCACAACAATAACAATAGTGGGCTTCTATGGGGCATAATAATAATAACATGTGGAGTATATGGGCACAATAATACAATAAGGGGGTTTCACTAATAACAACAAGGGGTTACACTAGTAGTATAGGAACCTAATACAAGTTGAGGATCATGTGTACTTATGCATCAAGCGCAAGAAGACCTACTTGAGGATTGGATCATGTGCCAAGTTTGCACCTCGGTATTGTATACCTTTTGAGATCCTTGAGAGGATTGGAATAGTAGCCTATAGACTTGCACTACCACCAATAGTGAAAGTACATGATATTTTTAAGGTTTCATTGCTTAAGCAATATGTGAAGGATTTTTATCATCTAATTGACTGGTATGTATTATAGGTGGAACCAGAAGGAGAAATCTAATCGGAACCTTAGTGCATATTACAACGGAAACAACTCATGCTCAAAATTTGAAAAATCAACCAAGTTAAAGTGTGGTGGAAGCACTTTCGGCCTGATGAAGCTACATAGGAGATGGTTGATCAAATGTGGGCTATGTATCCTTAATTATTTATCGATTTAGGAAAATGAGTTTTGGTATATTTACATATCTATGTATGGATTTTATTGTAATTACAACAATGAGTTGTGTTATAAAGCTCCAATAAGCAGTATGATTGTCATGTTGTCATGTTTATCATGTGGTTTTTTTTTCCAACAACTTGTTCATTGTAAATACTACATCGAGCTAAGTCATAAATCTCCATGGGCAGTATGTTTTGGTTTTTAGTAGTTTTGTTGGTCATAGGTGTCATAGAACACAGAGGACAGTGTTTCCCCAATGGGGAGGGGTCTGTAACAACCCCATGTTAAAATTTCGTGTAATAAAGATTGCTAAAGGCATTTTAGGACCAAGGTCATGGGACACATATTCGAAGTTGAATGTTGGGAAAAACATCCTAGTGGGCATCTCTTGTCATTTATTATGGCTAAGGAAATTGAGAAAGGCATTGGGAAATGATTTGGAAAGGAAAGGAGGCATTAATTGGCATTTATTTATGAAAGTAAACGAAAATATGATAAAAGGGAGGTGGGTCATGGATTTTCATGACGAGGAAACTAAATGAAAAATAGAGAAAAATGAAGAAATTAAAGGCCCCAATAATAAAAAGGCCTATGAGGATCAGTTCACAATTTTTGGTCAACTTTTGTCAGTGCTAGTCTGGTTCTCTCATACTCTTTCACACTTATATCATTCTTAGATCACTCTAGTATTGGATAAAGGAAGCCAAGGAAGGACAAGGAAAGAAAATGAAAGAAAAGGACAAGCAAGGAAGGTTGGATCAAGAAGCTTTAACAAGAGGATATTGCAGGTAAGCGGTTGTATGTGTGATTTCCTAGCTGAGGTGTGAATGCATGGTGCATGCATTTGTTCATTTGGTTCATTTGTTGTAATTGGCATGGGTTTTTCCTAGTTATATAGTGGTTTTAGCCTTGCCTTGCCATTTCCTAGATAATCATGGTGTGATGGGATTCTTTTCTGGTTGATATTTGTATTTTCGAAAGGTTTTGGAAACCAGATGAGGTGGTCTTAGGAAAATTCCCAAGGGTTGGGGGTGGAGGTGGTTTAATCTCATAGAAGCCCTCAACAGGTGGGTGGAGACAAGAAAATTCCTCAAGGTAATGGAGAAAAATTTCTAAGGCATCCAAGCTTGTTTTGGGCTTAGTGATCTCTTGACTAGTTTTGCTGAGATTATGATAACCTGAGGGTGGAGGTAGTTTAATCTCTGGGAAGCCCTGGTTGTTTATGTCTTAGTTTTCTTATGTGATATCTTAACCCATTTGTGTGAGATTGCAGTAGAATGAGGGTGGAGGTGGCTTAATCTATCGGAAACCCTAGTAATTTATGTCTTGAGATTCCACATTCATGCTTGGAATATGGCACAAGAGTGATTGGATGAAAGAAAAATTTGGTTAAGCCCGCTCTATGGTTGGGTGGTACGTGGAATTCCTTGACTTGGTTGCTATTTGCATCAGCTAATAAGAGTTATTTTCTTATGGTAATCTATGATCACTTGTACTTGTTATTATCATGTTTTGATGGTTGTTCTTTCATGGTTAATAATATGGTTATATGTTGGTTATACGCATGGATCTGCTAAGTGCTTTAGCTATCGATTTGTTCAGGATTTGATAAGTATTTGATGGTTAATGAATGCATGTGCTTACAAGTTTTATTGCATATATTATGAGAGGTAGTTATATCTTCTTGGTGATTCTCAGATAAGTTCCAAACTCTTATGATCAGATATGCATTCATGACTTGTAGCTTACATGTTTACCATGTATTTGACGAAATGATTTTTATGGTTAGGCCTGGTTAGTTCAATTTCTTACACAAGTTTTATATGAATTGATTTTTCCTAATGTTAATTATCATTCTGGAAAGTCTCAATGAGTTCTGGGTAGTGGTTTGAAGGCTAGCCTAAAATGGTGGCTCAAAATCTAGAACTGCACCCTCTGAACTATAGCTTTTGGGTCACAATCATTGGGAAGCAAGATTATGCATGCGGTTAGAGGCTCTCAACCACTACCTTTCCTTCTCAAGCATGTGTTTGGGGATTTTTCTCAGTGAAAAAGAGACTCAACTCAAGGATTGGCCACGTAGGGTAGTTCTCTGGCCCCTGAGTGTTATGTAGACCCCGAGGAAGGTCAATAAAGTTTTAGTTTGTCATATCCATTTCCTTAACTAGACTTAGAAGGTCGGGTCATGTCATAGTAGCCTTGAGCTCATGTTTCCCTGGCATGTTGGTTAAAGTGGATAAATCTGGGAGAAGGTGGTTACAATGTTATTTTCTTGAAAATTATTGTATATGATTCTTGTGCGTAAAAGGATAAGTTAACCTTGTTATTTTCTTGAAAATATTACATGAATCTTGTGCATAGAAAAATAATTTAACTATGTTAAATTCTTTGAAAATATTGCATGGTTAATTTCGTTAAAAATATTTTCTTCATTAATGGTTAAATATTATAAATTTTCTCTAAGGTATTGTGGTCCATTTCTAACCTTGAAGAACAAATCAATGTGGCTGTGTCTAGATTACAATTACCAACACCACAAGAAGATGCATCTATTTTCCATTTTATTTTCTTAAAGGAGACTAAGACCATTTCCATATTTTTTCATAGAATTTCCAACACTTGTGCATGCTTAAGAGTTGGGTAATTAGCACAAGAACTATTTAATTTCGTGAAAATACAATTATAAAAAAAAAAACCATTGAGTAATGTATTGATTTGAAATACATTCAGGATTATAGTGGGTATAAATCTAATCTTGGAAATTTATGGTATGCATTAATTCCTATTGGAATGTTTTGGAACATTCATTGAAAACCTTAGAATGGAGAATTAAGACATAGTATTCATGCTTTGGATTGGAGGTTGACAACATAAATGTGAGTTGCATATGGTAATACGTTGCATTAGGACAATACAATAGTGATGATGGTGATCATTTTTGCATTCATAAATAAAGTTGACCCAGCTTGAAAATGCATTCACCATTTTGTAACTATATTTGATTTGAAATATGGATTGCAACGCATGCTTTGTAATTGTATGCACACGTGTGATATATGGATGAAAAAGGCATTCTTTTATAATATTTAAACATGTATTTAATGCATGTGATATTGAAGATGAATAGGCGTGCTTTGATAATCTTTACACATGATGGATGTTACATATTTCCATAGTTTTGTGTTTGGATTAAATGCATTAAAAGTATGGTCTTGCATATAATAGTTAAACTATTGTATGTGTAAATAGTTATGGTTATGCATGTTAAAGTAAAATATTAGTCATGGAGATGACTTATGCATGTGCAAGAAAGTGAAATTTCTTGAAAGGAGGTATAATGCGTAGAATATTTTGAAAGGATAATTAATATAGTTTGAATGTTGGAGATAAGTGGATTCTTATTGACTCCTCATTGTAGAGGTTGTAAAAAATGGTCCACATATATCAAATTGGGCTTGCTCCAAGATTTCTCCTACTTTGCTATCTCGGCCCTAAAAGGTGGATTTGACATATTTCCCCAATGTGCATCCCTTGCAGACATCATGCCGGTCAAGGGTGCATTTCAAGAGATCGGTGGTAATCTAATGCATGATTTTCAAGGCCCCATGGTGTAAGTGACCCATGCACCTATGCCAGAGTTCTCCAACTTCCCCACTTTTCACATTTTTTGCCTTGCTACTCAGTGCAGTGCAAGCTTCCGCCTCAAGTTTGTATAGGTTCTTCACTCAAAATCCAATCTGTTTCACTTTCCTGGTAGCTAAATGTCTCAAGAAGGTTTTCCCCTTACTGAAAACAACATCATAGCCCTTATCCTCTAATATTGCTACAAATATCAAATTCTTCTTCATCCCAGGTACATATATACATCTTTCATATGAATATGGGAGTCTAAATCCCTCTTAAAGGTTATAGTTCCAATTTCTTTGGTACTATACCACCCATTAACCCCAAGTTCTATGTGTATTTGGAGGTCCTTCTCCTCTAGGTTATTGAAGATTCGTTTGCATCCTGTCATATGGAACAAGGCACCTAAATCTAGGTAACACAAACTCCCCATTACAATGTTATCCATGCATGCAATTAGGTTGAATTTTAATTTTAATTGTGAGGCAATTTCTTCACCTCTTACTCCTCCTGAAAGCTTCTTGTTATACTTCTTGTGCGAACACTATTGCATAATGCCTATATTCGTGGCAACAAAAACATTTTATCTTTCTTAGGTCCTTCTTCTTACCATTGTTTTGAATGGACTCTGGTTTACATTGGGCCTTCTTAGCCTTATATTATTTCCCTTCCCAACCAAGGAAAAAATATCTTCTTCCTCAGCTTTGGATGTTCCTCCTTCTCAAGTGTTACTTCTGATCTCTTCCTATACCAAATCAGACCAAAGTCTCTCCCAATTTGGTAATTTTTCCCTTCTATGTATAAAGTCCTAGTAACTATGCCAGGAATTAGGAAGGCCTAGGAGAGATAAGATCACTATATTAGTTGATGATACATTTTCTCCAACATCTCCAAGCTCATCTCGAACTTGAGTGAACCTTGAGAGATATTGGACTACAGTTTCATTTTTCTGCATCCCGATGTAACTTTCTGAGCTTATCCTTCAATGCCAATTTTTTGGCATCATTGTTATTTTCAAACAAATTTGTGAGGGTCTTCCACATATAAATTGGATTCTACTTTCCATGTAAATTTGAGACTATGTGATCTCTCTCACACTCTAGGTTGATCCTCCTGGATTTTGCAACTCCCTTCTTCCATTGGGTTAGTTGTTGTGTATCCGACTCTGGAGGTTTTTCAATATTAGTTTTAATATATTCCAGCAATCCATTATCATCGAGAACAACCTCCATCATGTCCTTCCAAGATATGAAATTGGAAGTTCCCTCTAAGGCATGCCCCAATCTCAATCCGTTGAAAGAAGTCTTCCTGGTACTGCAGAAAACTTCTTCACAGAATCTGCACTTCAAAAGTTCTGGAGGAGAAGTTCAAATAACTCAATTCTAATGTGATTTCAAGGCTCTGATACCATGTATAATTTAATAGAGATTTGCTACTACTAAAGAATTCAAATTGAAAACAAGAGATTACAAATCTCCTCTACAATTTTGCGAAATGGAAATCACAATTTAGAAACACATGCAATGACATGCAACCATCAAAACCATAAGAAAAAAATGATTTATAGGGGAACAAAATTGGTAAAAACCCCTTCCTTTATTTGCATTAATTCAAATTAAATGATAATATATTACAATGACTTGCTTAAGCTTTGAAGCACACCTTGCACTGCAAACATGTTATCATTTTGAATGACTATCTTTGGCCAACACTTAACCTATTCAAGCCCCCAACTTTCTCCTATTTCCTTGAGAAATGTTGGATAAATTAGGCGCCTAAATAATCGAGGAAATCCCTATTTCCTTGTGCAGTCCCCAAGGAATTGATCACTTGCCTCAAGTGCAAAACTTGTACACTCAACTAGTATACAATTAATTTTACAGACTGACTTTTCCTCCACTTCAACGAGGAAATTCGAATTCCATGCATGTCTAAGCTATTTTGGGTTGATTGACTAGTTAACTGAGAGATCACTAAGTTTTCAAGAGTCATAAATGCTCAACTAACCTTCAACTGACTCTATTAATTACTAGAGCTAACTTAACTGAGTTCAACTGAAAATAATTGAACTAGATTGCTAAAATTTAGCAATCACCACATGCACAACTAAACTCCAAGCCTACAAACTTGAATTAGTTTATATAACTAGGAGACAAAGGCATGTCACACAAGTTAACTGCCATCTAGGCTATTTTGTTGATGTGGAAAACTGAATTACTCAATTTGACTAAGGAAAAAGTCAAATTGAGCCTTTCTTGCTACAATTTCTAACATTTAATTTTTGTTCCAACAGAGTTGTTCCATTGTCGCAATAACTATATCCTTCAAATCCATATCCTTGATTTTAGAAATGGCATAAATTATGCAAGGAACAATGAACATTAAGGTGATAAGTTTTTTCTTAAATTTAATTGATGTCCTTAGCAATCACAAAAATTGTTTGTGGAATATTAAGGTGACAACTTAATGAGAATGTTAGAAACCTTCTAATTTATTTTCAAAATTACACATTAAATTACTATGGATAGCCTTTCCCAGTAAAGGCTTATTTCACTCTTATGAATCTTTTTGTTAGCTATTGTTTAAAGCGTGTGTTTCCATATTTATTTTCATGAAGTTTTCAAATCCACCTGGAATCTATACTCTACAAAGTCATTAGACTTCGAATTCCTTGAATTTAACTAAATTTTTCCATATAATGAGTTTGGACAGGAGATTTTCTCTTGCATTAAGAAAACCCAGTAAATATATATAATTAAGCTAATCCCTACACATTCTTAAATGGAGTATTTTTCTTCTAATAACCAAAATCATAGTACATTTTAACTATATATGTATATGGATATATATAAAGCAATTGATATAGATTTATCTTAATTCCATATTTATAAAGTGTCTTAAAATAAAATTTCTTTTTTAGTATAAAATTTGAGAAAATGTTTGCATTTAATTTCTCACTATTTTGAGTAAATAAAAAATTATTATGGATCTATGTTGATTATTAATAATAAGATTTATATTTATATAAATTTAACATCTCTAAATATAGAATAATATTTAATTTTGAGATGGATCTAAGGGTAAGGAAAAGATAGGCATGGGTTAAAATGGATCTCTAGACAAAGAGAAATAATGATAGAGATAGGCTAGATTGAGATGGAGTGTAGAGCCTAATATGTAGATTAATACGGTCTACACTACATCCTTAACCTATCCTTGATTTAGGCTCTCATAGGTTTAATTCAAGCCATTCGAAGTCTAGTGACAAAGAGGGGATAGCCTCTTTGTCTCTTAATGCATCCTATCAGGTCCCAAAGATAGAGGGAAGAAGGGAGAGAGAGATGGAGTTGGAGGGTGAGAGAGAAAGAGGGAGACGCAAAGGGGGAGAGAGAGAGAGAGATGGGGGGAGATACATAGGGAGGTAGGAGTGAAAGGGAGAGAGAGGAGGTAAGAGAGATAGGACTTGAGAAAAAAAAGGAGAGAGAGAGGGAGGGAGAGAGGGGGGAGAGAGGGAGGGAAGAATAAATATATAGAGAGAAAGGTGGAGAGAGAGAGGGAGTGACAAGGGAGATATATATATATATATATATATATATATATATATATATATATATATATATAGAGAGAGAGAGAGAGAGAGAGAGAGAGAGAGAGAGAGAGATGGGGTAGAGAGGGTGGAAGAAAGAGAGGGAGGGTGATAGACACAGAGATGGAGGGGGGGGAGAGAGGGGAGGAGAAAGAGACACATAGAGACAATAGATATTATATAGTATTATATAATATTGAACATTATTAACCATAAAGGAAGAGTTCCAAGTAAAGTTTTTATAAAAGGTAAAAGAAGTTGAATTTAGAAAGCCATAAATATTTTGGTTTTTCACTGAAATAGATACATTGATTTCAATGTGGATGTTGATTCCTAATCATATTTTATTGATTGCACTAGATGCATTGATTTTAGTGTAGTTGTTGATTTCTAATACTATTTGAGTGCTTGCACTAAAAGCATTGATTTAAGTGGATGTTGATTTCTAATCCTATTTGATTGCTTGCACTAGGTGCATTGATTTAAATGGATGTTTATTTCTAATCCTATTTGATTGTTTACGCCAGGTGCATTGATTTCAGTGTAGATGTTGATTTCTAATTTTGATTTCATCAATTTGCATCATTCAAGTTATTAAGAGTCTGTATCATCTCAACAAATTGAGGTAACTGAACAAATTTAAAATTAAATGGCCATATTATCCTTAGACATATTTAACATATTTAAAATGATCAGAATAATTAGATGTTCAATAATTGTTGTGTGACTTCACATGAATAAAACTAGCCTAGATCCATCTTAACCTCGAATCTATCAAGCGTCGAGAGGAATCAGTCTCTCGAGGTGTAAACCTTTCCTCAAGTTTTGCATTCAAAGAAAAGGTTTGTACCTCGAAAGGTTTGATCTCTCTCGATGCTTGATCGATGCAAGGTTAAGATGGATCTAGGTTGGTTGTAGTGTCACTCAACTCAATAAAACTAAAAACTTAAAAATCATATGAATATGCAAAAATATGATTTTCAAATATTTTATATATATATATATATATATATATTTCATTTTGACATTATCATTATATAAGTATTATATAAATAATAATTTTATCTATATCTAAATTTGATGTCTCTTTCTTTAATAATAACCAACATACATCCATATTAACTCTGGATTTACCAAACACCCTAAGGGATCAAATCTCTCAATATGCAAATCTCTTTTTGAGTGCAAACTTAAGAAAATATTTCCACTCCTCTAGGTGCTCAGTAGATTCAGAGTTAAAATAGATCACGTTGACTTTTGATAATATTATATATATCTATGAATTTCACACATTTATATATAAAAACATTTTTATTTTTAATTTATTAAAACCATGGTAATATATGCATTTTTTGACATGCTTTTAATTTTTTTAATTTAATTATTTAATATAATATGCATAATAAATTAATAAATAAGAGAAAAAAATAATGTAAATATTAAGTTTTTATATGTTGATTAATTATACAATATCATAATTATAATTATGAATCATTATTATTTAAATTTATTTACATGTAATATGTATATTTGCATAAAAATATTCTTATTATTTTTAATTTTTATTATTTTTTATGTTTTAATTTATTTAATTCAATTCACATTTAATATTTATGTTCATATGATAATCAAAATCTAATTAATTTAAAATATCATATTACATAATTTAAAAAATAAATTAAAATACTCCATATAAATTATTATAATGAAAATAAAAAAACATACTAAAAATAAATAAAAGTTTGACCATATAAGTAACCAAAAAAATCCAAATTTTTTAACATAAAAGAAAAATCATATAACATAACATATAATTTTATAAAACATCTAAAATTTGAAAACATAATAATTTAATTTGATTAACTTAAAATGTCATACTACAACAACACACAAAACGGTTGTCCCATCATACTCAAAATGCTTCCCTCCTCCATGGCGTCTTTTTTACGTGTAATTTTTATGTCTCATATCACGTGAACAGTCGTCCTCATCACAATCAAAATGCTTCCTTCTCCATGGCGTTTCTTTCTAGGTTTAGTTTTTGTCTCCACGATCACATTGACAACTATCCCATTACAATCCACGATGTCTTTTAATTTCAAGCCAACCTAGAATTTTAAATTTAGTTTGCCTATTCTTTGGAGGTAAAAGTTATTTGTATAATTGTGAATATTTTGGAATATTGTAAAAAAAATAATTTAATTGTTCATAATTACTAGGTGGATTACTAAGTGGATGTAGTAATTTTACTTTTACAAAATATTTTAAAATATTTTTGGTAGCCGTCATAAATTAAAATTGGAGTTTTTTTTGTTTTGGTAAATTAAAAAATGTGTTGTCTTATAATGTCTTTAAAACTAGAGTGCATTATCCCACCATGCGTTGTTCATTTTTCGTTCTATTAGGAGGTTTTTCTTTGTCTCATCAAAGACCAAGGAATTAATCCACCTATTCATTACTTAGAAACTCAAAAAACAAACATAGAAATTTTGGTTATATCCTTATAGTACAAAACATAACATAAAACCATAATTTCTAGTAGACTTAGAACATTAACAATCCGAAGAGGAAACAGGAGCTCGATCCTTTGCACTTGAGCCGAGAGGAGCAAGAGGTTTAGAATCACATTGAAGATGGCCTTCTATATAGGCCAACCTTGCATCTAATCTATCCATGAGGAAACATTGATTTCTCAACTTTCTCTTGATGTCTTCTAATGGGGCAAACACATTATATCTTTCCACCTATTTCTCTTTTAATACCATGTCGAGCAAAGTCTGCAATTGTTAGTGCAATGCAATTGAGCTCAAGTATTGTTTCCTTTGTCTCCTAGTGTGACCAAGGTTGAGAATTTGGTAGGAGACCTCTTCTAAGATCTGAGAGTCAGAAAATACTTACCTCTTAGCACCCGTCATAGTTTCCAAATTCTGGATTTCCCATCGGGTCTAAGGACAAACATCATTGAAGTAAGCATCGACTGATTCATGCACAAATAAATAGGGCATGTTTTGGCCCTGGGGACCCCTTCCGCTGCTACCCATCCTATTGCACATACATTTCCTAGGTGACATGATGTGCAGGAGAGGTGCTATCTTAAATGCCCCTAAAGAAAGCCACAACCAGGGGTTTGGGGTTTGCACCAAATTGTAACAATTTCACTAACCACGCATTATTTAACAACACACCATCTACATAATTCAAACTTATGACACTAGCTCAAGCTAGAAAATAACCCACATCTACCAGGGTCATAGGATTAATACCCACTTCCAAACTTAAAACTTTTAGTGCTCAAAGCATTAAAACAAAGCCATAAATAGATCAAGAAAAGAGACGTACTAGGATCAAAACCACCTTTTCTAAAAAAATTAGTCAAGACATCAAACACCGATAAGAGGTTCCCAAACATTAGCTTACAAAAACATAGACCAAACGATATCACCAGACCTACAACTAAAATATGACCTAGACCAAGACAAAACCCTTCCATAACAAAACCAAAGCCCAACAAACAAAGGATTAATGGATATCCCAATTCACTAAGCTCTAGACCATTTGAGTGAAAACACATGATACCATGATAATTAACAAGCAAAAGAAATATTACCGAAGATGTCATGACGTGGGAAACCAAGATAGGAATGGCCGAGAGAGGTGATGTCCTCCTACCACTGTCAATATACAATCTCGCTTGTGACTTCGCCCAACCTCGACTTTCCACCACCACTCATGAGTCCACACTACCAAATGAGAGCCCACTAACTCGGGCTAGCCTCTTCACCTCACTAATATTATTCTCTCTCATTAGGCCATCAAATTTTAGGCTGATATCTTCACGATTTGGACCATAGTCATACTTAGATTCTTGTTGTGGGGGTTTTGGTTCCTCCCCTTCTCTTTCACAAACCTTCCTCACTCTCCACTAAACTTTCCCACCTCCTCCCCATGCTGTGATTTAATAGCCATCTAGGTGATCACATGCTCTTGCACACTGAGGAAAAACCACATTGCTTGACCATTAATTTCCATGTCGTCAGTAGAGAGGTATGCTCACCCCTCGAGAACCCCCCCTCCCTCCTTACTGAACCCACCCCATCAGGGAAAATCAAAATTCAATATTTATCTCAAAATTATAAATAATTTTTTACCATTTTTTTTTAAGTTTCGCATTGGTGAGGCTACATCATGGTGATGTCCAAGAACAACACCTAAATAAGGAAATGGTAATTTAACTAGTGACTTAATATATAGGAGTAGCTTAACCATGCACTCGATCATTATCTATCCAAGACGCACTCAATCATCATCTACTCAGTGGGCAGTGGTCATCATTGAGTGCTTGGTAAAATGGTTTTTTGGCATTTGTGATTCCCATGTATTCAAAATAGTAGTAAAAGTGCTACTAATGTCTTCCTCTTACTTGATTCAAATTTTAATGGATCCAAAACTTTCACCCTTAACTTTTATAAAAAAATATTAATTATGTTTCTTAATTTTGATTTTAAAATATGTTATCTCTTATAGGAAACCCAGTTACGGGAAAACCTCTAAGGTAACCTCGAACCTCTTTGAGGGTGAAAGCTTGCCTTTCAACTTGGAGAGGAATCTCTCCCTAAAAACTCAAATACTCAAGGTCGCTATAGTAGAAGGTTTGCAATTGAGTCCTATGGCCAAATTTATCAAAAAATGATTGAAATTTGGTTAGACTATGTGAAAGTTCCACCATTGGGCATGGAGTCTAACCCAATGAAGTCTTATACAAACACAGTTTCGAAGAGAAAAATAAAAAAATAGGGTAGCAATAATTCCTTTAACACTTAAGTGATGTAGAGCAAGATGAAGGAAATTAGTGTAAGGGTTAAGTGAACAACAATTCATGCCTGAGAAATAAAGAAAAGGGAGCATAAAATATGAATCCAATCTCATACTCTTTTTATGAGACATGAGGAAATATAAAACAAAGCAAAAACAAACAAGGAAATACAACACAAGAATTTATGCAAATGTTCATAAAGACTGTTTTCATTAATGATCTGCTCAAAATACACAAGGATACTAAATATCAAATAAACACCAACCCTTTCTTCTTTTGCAATATTTGCTTATATAAAAAATACAATAATTGATATAGGTTTGTAGCTCAAAAATAATTTACATTAAGCCAATAATAGAAGTATAAATCTCTTAGATAAATGCATATGAAACTTTCAAAACTTATCTACATCTAAAGATCATGTTGTTGTTGGAGTAATGGCTGGATATAAGAATCAACAAGTCGAATTTGGTGAGATGGCATCCAAGTCAACAACTCTCCATGAGCTTTTTCCTCATGAAATCCTGATAAATAAGGTTTAGTGATCCCTTCTATTAAGGCCTGGATCTACCTCAGGCTGAAGGAAGGCAGGTCTAGGGTAACATCAAACCACGCTTAACCTGGTAGCTAGCCCTACCAAGTTTAGAGAGGGCTCTCCCCTTGTCAATCTCAATTAGGTTATTGGCAATTAGGGCTTGAGATGACTGAATTTAATGTAGATTTCAGGCTAGGTATAGTAGCTTAGGGTTTATGGTTTGATTTTTAGGTTTTGGTTGCTATATCAATTGGAGAAGGCAGATTGGGTCCAGGAAATCAACTCAGGGATACAGTGATGTTCTGTGGGGCGAGGTAGACAAGGGTTTATGTACTCGAAATGGATTGAGATGGTAGATTGAGACAGCTGAGGAGTTGAGGAGGGCATAAAGAAACTATGAATCCTCTTCAAACAGTTGAAAACATTGAAAACCAAATGCATTCCCAAGACAAAGCACAACAGTGTATTTTGTCCATTCACCTTGATTCATTTAGTTTTAGATGAGAAATATGGATTTGGAAACATATAAAACATAAGAAAAACTCATTACAAAGAAGAAAAAAATACATAAAATCACTGTCACAAGAATCCCACAAAAATAGCTGTGAAACCTGGTTGTATTCTTGCCAAACTGCTGATACAAATGTTCAATGAGTGCCACTACTTCCACCAAAGTCCAACCTCTACAAATGACTAAAAAAACACATGATATAGACATCCAAACCACCTGTGCTATCCATCAGGGGTCGAATCCATGAGTCAAGGAGCTATTTCAACAACATCTAAACTAGGAACAAGAAAATAGGCAATGGAACAACTTGCCTCTAAAACTAAGGAAACTGATACATTCAATTCAAAACCACTTTTCATTTGATGTATCTACCCCATCAAGTGTTTTACATCAACATTTACATCATGTTACATAATTTACCATGCAAAATTTACCAAGACATGAAGAAGAAGTCAACCACTGAAGAACTGGGCGAAATTTTGAGTTTTAGGCAAAATTGACAAAATCTGCGTGATGCGCAGTGCCACTTCAAGGCTACTTTTGGAGGCCTTCCACTCATCCAAATCAGGCCCGCGATAGCTTGTTGGAAAGCCCTGATTGTCTAGTTTCTAGAAAACTTTGAATTTTCTAATTTGGAGGTCATTTTCGCCCTCAAAAGTGGATTCTCCCAAGATTGGTTCCTGTGTGTCCAAAAAGTGGCAGAGAGGGCACTTTTTGAGTGTTTTTTGCCCTTTTGGTGGCCCAGATCTTCTCCAAAATTGATGAAAGTTTCTGGGTTTGCATATTTTTTGATGCTAAATCCAAAACTACAAGCCATTTGGCAAAAGGATGCACCATTTCAATGTGCAACACTGGTGGCGCTGCGCATCCACTAGGATTTCCTGTTTTTCCAATTTCCAAAAATCAAAATTTACAAAATTTTTCCAAAATCTGCCCAGTTTTGGCTCAAATGTAATTCATTGGTTACTTTGTTGGGCAAGTGTAACATTAGCCAAGATCTCAAGTTTTTCACCCCTGTTTTTGCTTCTTAAGGCCCTCCTTAATATTGCCTTAAGGTGCTTAATTCTCATGTTACCTATCCTATTCTGGATCAAGTAATGGTAGGCCATATGCCAAAGCATCTTTTTGTCTCTGTTGGCCTTCTCTAGAAGACCCTCAAAGTGGATATTTACCCTCTCAAGCCATATTTCTCTCTCATTAACCACCTCTTGTTCAACTAGAGTAAAGAGAACGGATGCTTTTTACTACTTTGCCTTTGAATTTTTAACATCTCTAACTCCATTTGGGTTTGTTTATCCTTCAACTATTTGTTTTCTTGCTCTAGATAGTTGATAATATATCTAGCTCTGGCCACTTTATCATTTAGGATATGAATATGATCCTCTTGCTCTTTCAAAAGCATGTTTTGAGCTAAGGATGGGCTGTCAAGATCAATTACCTGAGTGTGATGAGGTGGCACATCATCATCATGCTCCTCAAGCTGAAACTCCCTCTCAACATCATCATCAAGCTTTTCTCCTAGGAACTTTCCTTTCCCTTTGTCTACCTGCTGCAAATTCCTTTCCATAGAGCTGTCACTTAGGGTGTCCTTCTCAAAATCAGGGTCACCGTCTCTTTCCATGCTTGTCTCTATGGGATGATGTGGTGATGATATGGTGAATGGTGGATAATAGATGGGGGGGGGAGATGAGTATGAAGAGATTTGTGAAAGGGACAATAGTGATGAGGTGAGGTAGGGGAGTGAGAGGGATGGATAAAGGACCTAGGATTTTGATGTATGAGCTTAGGGTTTCATAAAGGGATTAGTTTCTTAGGGAAAATAGGGAAAGAGAAAATAGGTTAGGGAAAATGGGATCAATGGGTAGATTTAGGGCAAATGATAATGGGAAAATGAAGACAAGTGACAAGAACTAGAAATGGTGAGAAATTTGGTAGGAGACAACTAGGGTTTTGAGTTTTAATATGCTAAAACCACAATTATAGCATAAAAACCCTATGTGAGATCAAAAGTGAGGTTACTTACTTGATTGGAAGAGAAATGCAGCAACGATGGTGATTAAAGGTGAAGTTTGAGGGTTTTAAAATGTTACTGGCCAATGCACAACACCTGATCACTAATGCGTAGCACCTCTTTGATGCACAGTGCCAATGTAAATTAACACAGGAGAAAACTACTTGATGCATGGCGCCACCAGCCCAATGCGCAGAGCCTGCCTGATGTGCAATACCTTTTTGCAGTCAACGTTTTAAGGCCTTCATGGTGTCCAAATTGGGCATGTGATAGCTCGTTGGAATTCTTGTCAAGTCTAATTTTCAGAACATCTTGAATTTTTAAATTTCGAGTTCATTTGCCTTGTCAAAAGTCATATCTCCCAAGACTGGTCAAAATGTGCAGAATGAGGTTGCCTAAATGCACAGTGCTATTGCAATCAACTTTTGAAGGTCTTACCCAACTCCAAATTGAGCTCATGATAGCTCATTGGAAAGCTCTCCCTATTTATATATCACTTAAATCATCAAGAAAGTCATTTGAACATCCCAGCTAGGTGAAATCTTGATTTTCCCAAGGTCACTCCAGAAGTGCATCAATCCTCTTGAGGCCAATGATGTTTTTGACATTTCTCCCAAACCATGAAACCTGTGTAAAAACTGAAAGAGGTTTTTCTTGTTGGGTCAATTATGGAAAAAAAAATCTCACTTTTTTCAAATTCATCTTTTCTTGTTCAGAAACATAGTTTGAAGAAAACCTATCCCGATATGTGGAACAGGGGATTTGTAGAAATGAAGGGAAATGAAGGGGATGAGGGGCTTCTAAATTCTTGAGAAAATTTTGGGAAGTAGGGAGGGATGTTAGGAAGCAGGGGAAAGTGTAATTTCAAAGATTGAGTGAGGGGAAGGGGTCCAAAAGGGAAAAACACAGGCCTAGCCTAGCAAATTGTCAAATTGTAGCAATAAGCTAGGGTTTGTGGGAAAATGATGAATTTGAGGGATATCAGTGATGGGAATTGTTTAAGAAGGTATATTAAGGATAGGGGAAGGTGTATGAGCATCAGGATACAAGTTTTTTTGATGATTTGACCATCCAAGAAAAATTAACTTCAAAACCCTAGGAGAGAGAAACGAGGCTTACCCAAGTATAACTGAAGCACGAACAAGGTGTAAAATGACCCATTGGAACCTGAAATGATGATGAAAACTCTTTGAATGATGGTACACTAAGCTGAATGGTGATATGGAGCAATAATTGAAAGACTTTGGAAGGAGTGAAAACAACCTTAGACCTAATACCTAGTGACCAAATTTTACTTGAAGACTCACTGAAATGACAAAATTTGACTTTGACACCCTGAAATCACTTTGTAAGAGCATGTTTGATCACTGGAGGAAGGCTGCAAAGACTAACTCTAACACCTTCAAAAATCCAAAAGTGTGATATATTTTAGAAAACCGAGAATGGTTTTTTTCTAATGGGTCTATTGTGAACAGAAACCTCATTCAGTTTTGAAAAAAATCGTTCTCATTTGTTTGGAAAGGGTGCCTGAAATCACTGTGTTGTATAGGAAAAACAGAGTTTTAACTGGCCATTTTTACGTAAATGTGTTGTTACTCCCGTTGTCAATGCATTTTCATTTTTATTTTTTTCAGAAACACGATAACGTTGACATTCTCCTTGTTATTGCATTTTAAAATTTGCAAAACTTTAGTAACGCTGACACTCCTGTTGTCAGTGTTTTAAACATGTTTATTACAAATATTTAGCCGACATTGTAATTGTCAATATTAAAAAAATTCGAACTTAAAGAAATGTGATAACATATAGCTTCATGGGGATATTGTTGATCATGGATGGCACAATAACACAATAGACCAGAGGCCCGATCCATTGGGATATTTCCAAATTCTTACCTGAAACTTGTATCCTACTCTGATCCAAGTGGATATTGGTGGCCACGTGCCTATTACACTTGGACCCCCACCATTTTCTCTTTTAGTTTTTCAATTTCCTTATTTGTAGCACAATTTACTATTTTTGGCAGTTTTTCGGGTCCTGAACTTCCGAACTTGTTTTGAGGCCCTAAACGATGCTTTTTTTTGGCAAAATGGCTTTGGTGGTTATGAAGGAAATCATGTCGGCATTTGTAGACCTCAGAGAGATATTTCCAATGAAGTATCATACGTGTCAATTGAAGATAATATGATCAATTTATGACCCTGGGAAGTTGGTTGCCCAACTAACCCCAACGGGGCCCATAAAATCTTGGTGTTACATCTCCTCAGGTTAGGGTTTTGGTTGTTTAGGGTTTTCTCTTAAAAAGGCCCTTGAGCCTCATTGTAACTCATTTTAGGGGCATGTAGCCACTGCATCTCTTCTCAGAGATAAGCTACCACCACCTAAGCTAGTCTTATTTCCATTTTGTTTGTAAGCATACTTAAGTATTTGATATTAATGAAATGAAATATTATTTCTACTGCATCTCTATATTTATGTTTATATATGTAATTTGTTACATTGTTGTTTAAATCTGGATCAGTGGTATCAGAGCGATCTGCGCTTTCTCTTATTTTCTTTACATGTCCCTAACAAGATCGGGATATAAGGAGTTAGGGCTTGAACTGATCGAACCTTTGTAAGACCAGCCTTGCAAATCCTGATGGCCTCCCATGGCGGATGAAAAGAAAGACAAGGGGGCAAGAGATCTTATCAAAATCTTGCTCGAAGAAGCCCTCGAGCAACAAAGGAATGTGATGATGGACAACTTTGACTAGATCCTTCAGCGGCTACCCAAGGGTGACACATCTACTTCCAGCAGCTACTCTAGAAGCGCCACACCCTTTAAGGTACAAGTTAACTTTGATATTCCCATATTTGAGAGTAAGATAGATGCGGATGCCATAGATAAATGGTTAAATCTACTAGTAGGATATTTTTATGTTCATGATTTTTCCAATCGGGAAAATATCACTTTTTCACTTCTCAAATCTGCCCCCTATGTCAAGGACGGGTGGGAAACCTACTACGAGCAGAAGGATGAAAGTACGGTCTCACCATTTTTATCCGCACCCACTTGGAATTCATTCCGGGATGCCATCAAGGAGCAGTACTACCCTGTCGGAAGCCATGAGGATAAATACATGAAGTGGACTACACTGTTTAGTAAATTTAATGTTCTTAAATTGTAAGCATAAATTATTGACCAGGGTAGGTATATTGATGAAGTACAAGTGCACTGTATATGCTAGAAGTTATTTATGTCGTTAAGGGGTTTAAGTTATGGTTAATGTCTAAATATAGAATTAGTATGGAGATGATGTTACTGTCTATATTAGAGTATTATCCTTGAGATTTGTTAGCTGGTTATTCTAAAATTAATCTTAATTAAATCAAACTTCTGGGATGGATGAATAGTGATCCTAACTCTACTCTGTTAGACTATTTTTTATTATGTTTGGATTTTTATGCTGCAACCAAACTAGACTAACTATGAAAGCATAAAATGATATAAAGGAGATCTACTTTATTGAATTGGGAAATGAAATATACTTGAATTCAGTTGCTAAGAAAAGATTGTCACTCCTAACTGTTGCAACTTCACTCAATGCAAAAGTAAAAACAAGAATGAGATTGATAAGCTATGAAATAACCAAACTGTGAAATGAAATGACTGAATTATACTAGGTAGAAAGCAAATGAAATGATCAAGTTATGCTAGGTATAAAGCAAATGAAATTATTGATGCAGATGTCAATTTAATCGTGAACTCCATTGGACTGCATCCTAAAACATAAAACAAAGCATCCATAATTTAATTCTAAGAAACCAAATAAAATCTATTTGCAATGAGTCAAAGACCTGATTTTCACACAGGGGCCCTCCACGAGACAATCAACAACTTTAATCAGCGCAACATGAAATGTATGAACCAAGATTTATAAATTGGAAAATAGTTTTAACAGGATGCCTTCAAAATTACATACAATAGCGCGCACCAAAACACAGAGCGGCCATTGTTCTTATAACATTTTCTTAATTAACAACACGAGAAATTCAAGCCTAAGTATCTTCATTACAATCCTTATCAAACCAAATCATATCGCTTAATCATCAATTTGCTATTTGGAAAAGCAAATCGATAATATTTCACGAAACTCGGACTATGTTCTGGCATATTATCTTGCAGTTGACTGTCATGGTTGACCACGTTGCAATGTGATTTTCTTGATGGATTGGTTCAAGTAAACAGGAAGAAATCCATGAGGGGATCATTGTTCATCTACCCATATACTCCTTTGCTGAGTTGGCGCACTCGAACCCTGTCAACAATGTAAGTAGCTGCAGATCTGTGGATTAGCTGCAGAATCAGGTTAATTTCATAGTTGAATGCAAACTTTAATAAAACAATAAAGTATATGTACAAAATATGAAAAATAGGACATGTAATTTCTTACCTTAACAAAACCTCATATTTATTGCATTTATTTAGATGATAGGGATAAGAAAAAGGAGGAAATATGAGCAAAAAGGGTGTCAAGGTAAAGCAGTTCTTGGATTCTACATTCCCCCACGCTGGAGGTTTTGTATGTCCTCATACAACTCAACATTGTTATTCTCCTATACATTCTTGCTATCATACTCAGGATTCACTTTCTTCTTCTTTTTGGCAACCACTAACATTCTTGGTTTCTTCATGAGGATATTATAATTTAGGTTGATGGTTTCTCTTTGCATTTCCCTATTTTCTTTCTTCAACTTCTTGTTCCTTTTGTACCATAGACTTAAGTAAAGAATAAGGTTGTCACTTTTGGCAATTTGAATTCCATTTTGTGCCTTTAGTGTCTAATTTTCATTTTTTAGGTATCTTTTTAATGTCTCCAGCTCAAATATTTCTTGCTTTAAAACATTAGATGTTGAAGGTTCTTGTGGCTCATTAAACTGATTACTTCCTTCTCCTGGAATTTGGATTGACCCTTTAGTTGTTGCTTCCTTTCTCTCTAATGATTCTATGTAATCATAAATTTCTTATTGAACAGGATCAACACCTAGACTGTGTACTGGACTTCTTGGAGGTGAACTGAAGGGGGGTGGTGACACCCTTGGTGACAGTCTCAGTGATTCTCCTGGAGAGTCCTCAAGATCTTCAGTTTGCTCTTTTGAATCAAGATCGATATATTCTCCTGAAACTGCATTTTGTATTGTGTTCAATCTGGTACTTCTTCTTAAACCTGTAGTCGACAATCCATGATTTTTCTTCTCTTTAGATTTTGGATTTTCTTTCTGAGGAAGGATCTTGGTTTGGGATAAAATTTATGTTTTCTTGTTGGCTTTCTTTCTTCTAATATTCCCTTTTTTCATTTTCTGCAAAATATCTACAATGGGTAGTTCATCCTCTAATAATTCTTGTTGGGACTGGGGTTCCTGTTCTTTTACTATTTCCATTTTTATCTTCCTCCCTCTGAGGGTTTTACTACCACTTGATTGTTCATGAATGTTTTCTTCAAAATGATTTCTTACTAGAAAGTTTTCCCAATTGTCACCTATACTCTGAAGGTGAAACTCAATCAAGATTTTTATCAATCCATGATGGTACATTGTATTGTCTATAAACTAAATTTTCTTTTGAACATTCATTGACATTTTCTTAAGGCTATGCAAGAGGAAGTATGGGAGATTCATTTGATGTTCTTCAAGGAAATTCATCATTATCCTAATGTGGTAGAAAAACATGCATCCAAATCGACCTTCGCAAGTAATAAATTTATGAAGTACAAGGAGAAAATTTCTCCATTTACTCTTAAGGGCTGAACTAGGAATACCTTTTCTGAAGATGGTAGTGTCCATGTTTGGATTTTTCAAGAAGACTTTCCAATCTTCCCCTTCGATTCCTCTATTTTTGAACCACTTTTCTCCACTTCTAGGCAATTTAGTAGCTTCTACAATTAGGGACTCTGTTATGGCGAACTTGACATCACCTATTTCAACCTCCGTTCCATCAAAAGAACATGCAAAATTCTTCGTTACCTCCCTATGGAAACCATCAAATTTTTCTATGAATTTTAACCACTGTACTTTCTGCAATAGTTCCTTGGTCTGAGGGTATCCTTCCAAGAACTTCTTTCCTATTGGTTCTATTCGGACAATAATGCCCATGGTGAAAGATTCTTTGTCTCAAGAGTTGTTTACTTGACAGGGAATAATGGTGTTGTTAGGGTTTCATTCTGTGATGGAGAGAGATGGAGAGGCTGTATGAATTTGGAGAAATGAGAGAATGAGTGAATTATAATGAAGGCTTGCGGAAATGAGTTAGTCATTGGGACGCATTCAATTCAATGATTTGGTGTTTAAATCGATGGATTTGAAATGAGGACGAGACAAGAGTTAAAAATGGTGGACTATAATGGATTTGACAAGCGGCTATCACCCATGATTTGCAATCATTTCGTTTTATTTCGATAATGCTATGTCTACATAATTCATATACGCAATGTATTAACCCTTATTGTAAAATTAAAGTATCACATACCTTCAACTGATTTTCTAACCTTTATTTGTCCTTTGATATCTTCTGCCGGTACTTTGCACTTAAAAGGAGTAATTTATTCTTCAACTTGAGCCATTAAGTGTTCCTGTCAAATTGGCTACAAAAATCTTATTAGAGCCGAAAAAACTTGTCCGAGTTGCAAAAGGTCACTAATTCTATAGATGGGAGAATTTTTTTCTTTTAAAAGAAAGGGATACTTAGGAAAAAAATACAATTTTTTTTTTTTAGGAAGAAATGGTAAAGCGAGAAAATTTAAGGTGCCAACAAGAGTTGGTTTTCACTTTAAATTTTCTATATAAGCATGCCAACAACATGTTGGTTTTCATGTTTATACATTATTTTTTCTTTTTTATATATATTTTATTTTATGCATATATATTTTAGAGAAAAATAAAATTCCTAAGGTGGAAAAGATGAATTCTTCTCAACCATCTTCAATTCTGAATTGTCTTGGAAACTTTTGACAAATTCAACTTTTTTCAATGGCTTCTGATAAAGTCTAAGTCGATGTCCATTCACTAAAAGAGGAATTTTATCTTCATCAATAGTCTTGATTCTAGCTGCACCATTGTCAAAGACATTTTCAACTTCATAAGGTCGAAGCCAGTGAGTTTGGAATTTTCCTTGGAAATTTTTGAACTTTGAATCGAAGAGTAATGCCCAATCTCTTGGATGAAATTTCCTTTCTTTAATGTACTTATCATGCCATCTGGATCTCTGTTGCTGAACTAGGCTAGTCTTCTGGAGGGCTTCTTGTCTTATTTCATCAAGCTCATTGACTTGTCCCATCCTTTTCTTTTGTGCTTCTGATAAGTCAAGATCCAACTGGATTGTTGTTTTATAGGTCTGGATCTTGAACTCTATTGGAAGTAAGACTTGCTTCCCATAAACACGTTCATAGGGAGTATGTCTTGTAGTACTTCTCCATGTAGTTCTATAAGCCCACAAAGCTTCTAGAAGCTTTTCTGCCCAGTCCTTCCTATGTAAGTGTACGGTATTGGTATGAATTGATTCAATCACCTTGTTTGTAGACTCAACTTGTCCATTAGCTTGTGGATGGTATGGAGTGGATTTCTGATGCTTGATTTTGTACTACTCCACAAGTTTCTGCACTAGTCTTGATGTAAATTGTCCCTTGATTTGTTACAATTTCTCTTGGAACACCAAAACAAGTAAAAATATCCTCAAAAAGAAATGAAACTACAACATTTTCAGTAGCAAAAGGAAGTGCTTTAGCTTCTACCCATTTAGTGACATAATCAGTACATACCAGGATATACCTTTTTTGCTTTGAAGGTGGATTTATTGGACCAACAAAATCTAGTGCCCATTTTTCAAATGGTTCAATGAGTACTTGCAGCTGTAATGGCATTTCATTTGAAAGAGTAGGTTTGCCCATTCTCTAACAACTGTCACATCTTTTAACATATTCCTTGGTATCCTTAAAAATGGAAGGCCAATAATATCCTAAAAGTAGGACCTTATAAGCAGTTCTTTTGTCAGAAAAATGTCCTCCACATGGTTCATCATGGCATGCTTTAAGTATTTCCAGTATTTCATCTTCTCGAACACATCTTTTGATGATGAGATCTGGTCCTGTTTTGTATAATTCTTCATTTATCCATGAATAAGATGTGTTATTGTGAACTATCCTCCTCTTTTCTCTACGAGACAAATGAAATGGTATCTTCCCTGTAGCTAAATAGTTAGTATCTACATACCAAGGTGATTTAGTATATAATTTAAAAAGATATTCATTAGGAAATTTATCCGCCATAGGTTGATCATTATTATCATTCTGAATTCTAGATAAAAAGATCAATAATTGTATTTTGTTTTCTGGGTCTATCTAGAATGGTGATGTTGAATTCTTGTAACAATAAAATCCATTTGGTTACTCTTGCATTAGTGATTAGTTTATTCATGAGATATCTAATGGCAGAATGTTATGTGTGAATGAAAGTTTCATAGCCAGTTATATAATGTCTGAATTTGTTAAAGGCATGAACTACATCTAAGAACTCCTTCTCGGTTATAGTATAATTTAACTCGGTTAGAGTTAAATTTTTACTGGTGTAATAGATTACATAAGGAGTAAGATCTTTTTGCCCTAACACAGCTCGTAAGGTTGTATCTGAAGCATCAGTTGATATATGGAAAGGTAATTTCCAATTAGGTCCTTTTAAGATAGGTGCTTTAGAAATTTTCTTTTTCAAAGTTTCAAAGGTAGCTTGACAATCAGAATTCCAACTGAATTCATAGTCTTTGGTAAGTAGTTTAAAGAGTGGAGATGCAATTTTTGTGAAGTTTTCTATAAATCTTCTATAATATCCAGTAAAACCAAGAAAACTCCTAACATCTCATTGACAATTTGGCACTGATAGTTTAGAAATGACCTCAACTTTAGATGAGTCTACCTTAATTCCATCTCCTGAAATATGGTGACCTAAAACAATCCCTTCATTAAACATCATAAAAAATTTCTCATGAATTAACGAAAGATTTGTTTCTTTACATCTTATTAAAACTTTTTCTAAATTTTCAAGTGCTTCGTTAAAAGAATTTCCATAAACTGTGAAATCATCCATATACACTTCCACACAATCATGAATAAGATCAGATAAAAATATGAGGACTGCTCTTTGGAATGTTGTCGGAGCATTGCATAATCCAAAGGGAAGTACTCGATAAGCATAATTTCCCCATGGACTGGTAAATGTGGTTTTATCTTGATCTTCAGGTGCTACCTGAATCTGATTATATCCACTAAAACTGTCCAAAAATGAAAAATACGTTTTCCTTGCCAATGTGTCCAAGACTTGATCTATGAAAGGAAGTGGAAAGTGGTCTTTTAATGTTGCTTTATTCAATTCCCTGTAATCGATACATACTCTCCATTTCCCATTTTTCTTTGGAACAATTACTAGGGGTGAAACCCACTGACTATCTGATATTGGATAGATGAAATTTACATTTAGCAGTTTTTGTAATTCCTCCTTAACAATTTCTTTTAAATTTGGGTTCATTCTTCGTTGTGGCTGTCTAACTGGTCTTGCACTTTGTTCAATGTAGATATGATGTATGCAAGTTTTAGGATCAATTCCTCTCATATTAGTGTATTCCCATGCATAAGCAGAAGAATGTCTTTGTAAAACTTCTACCAGTTGATTCTTTTGTAATTCTTCCAAGTTTTACTAATATTCAAAGTTTTACCTAGAAAATTTTCTATTGAATAATTCCCAAATTTCTCCATAGAGAGAAATGATACTTGTCTAGATGAGAGATATTCATTTCGACTATGGTCATAATGTGAGGAAGATTCATTATTTTCCAGTAGATTTAAAATTTGGTCCTCCTCTCTTCCTTGTTCAGTAGTGAAAACAAGTTGTATATCATCTTCATCATCTATCCATTCCTCATTCTCTATTTCTATTGTTGTTTTTGCAGGTGGGTATAATGTAAATTTATTTGTAGAATTTCCATCTGAGATAAACATGTCCCCTGATCTACAACTGATGAAAGCATCAATTGTAGCTAACCAAGGTCTTCCTAGGATTAATGGATGTCCTCCTAAATTATTCTTGGGCGTTAAGACCATGAAATCAATAGGATATTCCCAAGAATATAAGGATACACAAACATCTTCCAACACACCATCAGGTTTAATTATAGACCTATCTACTAATTGTAATAGTGTTGGTATGTATTGAAGGTTAGGAAGCCTAAGTGAATCCATAACTTGTTACTCATTATTTTTATGGCTGCTCCTAGATCAATCAGTGTGTTTGGTATTTCAATTCCATTGATGTAGATTTTCACAATGGGGCTCTGTAGATCTAGATATTTTTGGATTATTGTTTTCCCCATCATGATGTCTGCAATTTTCCTGACTAATTAAATTATTTTTATATCTTTTCTTTTTTTTCCTGATCTTTGAGTACTTAATTCCTTAATTGTTTTTGCAAAGATCGATATTTCTTTTATGGCTTGCAATAAAGTAATTTTTATACAGACATTTCTTAATTCATCCATCATATTATAATCAGGCAATGTGATTTGTTTTTCTACTCCATCAATTTTCAACCATTCAGGAAAAGGTGGTCTAATGGATACCGAGGGTTGTTCTATAACATGAGTATTTATTGGAACATTTTCTATTTGATTATTCTCTTTCTGAGGGAGAGAGATTTCTCCCTCTTCAGATTGATTTTTATGTTTTTGAAGATTTGTCCTTGCTTCCTGAATAACAACAGGGGGTTTTCTTTGCAATACTCTTCCAGATCTTAATTGAACATTATTTAGATCTAGTGGAGTTATTACATAGGTTTGAGGATTTTGCCCTTCCATATTGTAAATAGGTTGTTGTTGTGACATCTTATTATTGGGATTCAGAAGTGGTTGAGCAGGTAATTGATTTGATTTTTGTGAAAATGGTAGGGAGAGCTGTGGATTTTGATTCTGAACTTGGACTTGAGGTAATTTATTGGCTTGAGGAATTTGATTAGATTGGGGTAGGAATTGTGGTGGAAAATTGGGATAGGATGGTGAATATTGTTGATACTGAGCATAAGCCCCATAAGGATTTTCCCATCCTTGATTCCAAGATTTTGATTGTGGCTGAGCCCAAGGCTGCCAAGATGGATTCCAATTATTTTGTGAAGACTGAGAAAATTGTTGTGATCTAAATCCTTGGGGTTGACTTGTTTGAGAGTTCTGCCATGGTCTCTTGGAAATAAAGTAAATGGGGTCTACTTGTTTTGGTATCCCTTCATCATTAAATACAACCTTGAGACATGGTAAAGAAGGGAACTCCTTAGTATCATGGTTATCTGCACATATGGCACAAGTTTCTATAGTTTTTGAGTCTAAAGGACATTCTCTTAGGGCATGCTTCTTTCGACATCTAGGACAGAAAATGGATAATGCAACATTTTCGGATTTTTGCTTGTTCTGTATTTTAAGGGTGTCTATTTGTTCACTTAAACTCCCTAAAATATTTATCTTGAAAGTATCAAGCAAGCTTCCTAATTATGCCCTACTGATTGTCCCAGCTGTAGATTTATTGATTCTTGATAAGAGAGGGTCTCTAGGACTTTTTTCAACTTTTGCTTTACCCCTTGAGATATGTACACATAAATCACATTTATCTACAAATGGTAATTGGGAAACATCTCCTTTTCCTGTTAAGTTAAGGAGATCTATCCATTCATCTTTGATAGCTTTAAGTAGGAGGGCTTTCAAAGTTTCCTCATCGAAATTATCCAGTTTTTCTCTTTTAATATTATTCACAAATCTCTCTACTAAGTCTTCAAGATTTTCATCTTCCTTTTGTGCCATTTTGAATACTTCATCTTTAATGTTATGAGGCATACAATAATCTCTATATTTCTCTAAAAAATCTTCTTTCATTTGTGCCCATGTTCTTATAGAATTCATCCCTAAACTCATGAACCATTTTAATGTTGAATCCTTCAAGGTAGTAGGGAACAATTTCAGTTTTTGAGCATCATGTAGATAATCATATGATCTACATAATACTTCAAATTCGAAGAGAAACATCTTTGGGTCTTCACTTCTTTTTCCATGGAAATTAGGAAGAATAGAAGGTGAAATATTTTTCATTGTGAGGGTTGTATCTTCATCAAAAATAGGAAATCCAAAAGGATCTTGATTTCCTCGACCTCTGCCTCCTCCTATATTTCTATCTCCACCTCCTCTACCTCTACCTCCTCCAACCCTATTTTCCTCACCATTGACATTGTGTACCTCACCTCCCCCTTCTTCAACCATGACAGATTCCTCAGAACTAATGTAAGTTTCTTCTAATTCTTTAGGTTCCTCTATCAATGGGTAGCCAAAATAAGTTTCGTTGTTCCTCTTCTTCATTAGGAATTTCTAATTCTTCTCCTATAATTTGTTCACTAGTGGAAGGTAGAAAAACTACTCTTGTAGTTAGGGATGTAGGATTTTATTCAATTACAACTTCAGTAGATGAAGTAGGTGAAGTTCTGGATTGGATTTCTGATCTTGAGACTTTAGGAAGTCTTTGTCGACCTGCAAATGGAATTTGGGTTTGAGTAGGTGGTGTAGAATTTCGAAGTCATGGCGAAGTGAGTGGATTTGTGGGAATTAAGCTTCTTCCTCGTCCTACAAATCTAAATTTAGAGTCTCTATCCCTACGCATATCATGTTTTGATTGATGATTTTTTTTAACTTCTATTTGTATTTCCCTGGAAACGACGCCAAAATGTTTAGTCAATTTAATGTTCTTAAATTGTAAGCATAAATTATTGACTAGGGCAGGTAGACTAATGAAGTATAGGTGCACTGTATATGTTAGAAGTTATTTATGTCGTTAAGGGGTTTAAGTTATGGTTAATGTCTAAATCTAGAATCAATATGGAGATGATGTTACTATCTATATTAGAGTATTATCCTTGAGATTTGTTAGCTAGTTATTCTAAAACTAATATTAATTAAATCAAATTTGTGGGATGAATAAATAGTGATCCTAACTCTACTCTGTTATATTGTTTTTTATTATGTTTGGATTTTTATGCTGCAGCCAAACTAGACTAACTATGAAAGCATAAAATGATATAAAGGAGATCTACTTGATTGAATTGGGAAATGAAATATACTTGAATTCAGTTGCTAAGAAAGGACTTTCACTCCTAATTGTAGCAACTTCACTCAATGCAAAATTAAAAACAAGAATGAGATTGATAATCTATGAAATAACCAAACTGTGAAATGAAATGACTGGATTATATTAGATACAAAGAAAATGAAATGATCAAGTTATGCTAGGTATAAAGCAAATGAAATTACTGATGCAGATTTCGATTTAATCACGAACTCCATTGGACTGCATCCTAAAACATAAAACATAGCATCCATAATTTAATTTTAAGAAGCCAAAGAAAATCTACATGCAATGAGTCAAAGACCCGATCTTCACGCAGGGACCCTCCATGAGACAGTCAACAACTTTAATCAGAACAACATGAAATGTATGAACCAAGATTTATAAATTTGAAAATAGTTTTAATGGGATGACTTAAAAATTACATACAGCGGCATGCACCCAAACATAGAGCAACCATTGTTCTTATAATGATTTCTTAATTAACAACACGAGAAATTCAAGCCTAAGTATCTTCATTACAATCCTTATCAAACCAAATCATATCACTTAATCATAGATTTTCTATTTGGAAAAGCAAATCAATAATATTTTGTGAAACTTGGACTTTGTTCCAGCATATTATCTTGCAGTTGACTATCATGGTTGACTGCGTTGTAGTGTGATTTTCTTAATGCATTGGTTCAAGTAAACAGGAAAAAATCCATGAGGGGATCATTCTTCATCTACCCATATACTCCTTTGCTGAGCTGGCGCACTTGAACCCTGACAACAATGGAAGTAGCTGCAAATCTGTGGATTAGTTGCAAAATCAGGTTATTCTGTAGCTGAATGCAAACTTTAATAAAACAATAAGGTATATGGACAAAATATGAAAAAGAGGACATGTAAGTTCTTACCTTAAAAAAACTCATATTTATTTCATTTATTAGTTGATAGGGATAGAAAAAGAAGGAAATATGAGCAAAAGGGTTGTCAAGGTAAAGCAGTTCTTGGACTCTACACATGCTACTACTGGTAAGGGACCAAGATGTGCCAGATTTTACCAATATTTTTCAAACCCTTCGCATAAAGTTGGGTGTCAAGGATTCTGAGCGGCATTTGGTGCTTAAATACCATGGTTGCCTACACAAGTACATCAAGGATGAGATGGAGTTCCTAGACATCTCCTTGCTTGGCACGACGTATCGATATGCTCTCAAGATCAAGTAGAAGTTTAAACAAAAGAAGTGAGACTTTGGATCTATGAATCCAAAGAACAAAGGACAGAGCCAAGGCGAGGTGACCCAAGACAACCCGTCGAATCTGCGAGAAAGAATACCACCATGAAGTAAAATAAGGACACAGGAAAGTGGTGTGAGTTCCATAAGAGCCCCACTCACAACACAAGTGAGTGTCGGGCCAAGCAGTCATTGGTGGCTGAGTTGAAGGCTTTAGAATCAGGAACATGTCCCGACCCTGAGTCAGAACCCGACAAGAGGAATGAAAAAGGGAAGCATATTATTGATATGGAGCCTAGTGCTACGGTTTCCACCGCCAAGATCCAGAAGAATGAGCCTGAAGATCTAGAGGAGAGAGAGCGTCTTTTCCACTCACAAATGTGGTTGAAGGGTTCGCCGCTACAATTCATTATCGACAATGACAACTAAAAGAACCTCATTTCAACAGAGGTCGTGAAGCGGTTTTGTTATGAAACCAGCTTCAAGAAAGATAGAAAAGATAGATCAACGCCTTAGAATTCAACCTCTTCGAGGGGGCAACCTCCTTTACATTACATAAATGAACAATTCTTCGATGATTCAAATGACAAAACCTCCTTTCTATATATAGGAGTCTAAGGAGTCACAATATAACCCAGCCGACCTAACAATAATAATATAAAGCCACAAAAATAACAATAGAGGGATTCTATGGGGCACAATAATAACAATATGGGGACAATAGGGGCACAACAATATTAATAAGGGGTATAACTACAATAGTAATGGGGTAATCACTAGTATTATAGGGACCCAACATGCCCCTCTCCTTCAAAAAAGTGTTGTCCTCAACGCTTGAGTAGTTCTGGATACTTCTATATAAAATTCTCATCCTCCCATGTGGAATCTTCAGCGGATAAGTTCTTCCACTTGATAAGATACTCTGAAATTGATCGATTTCGTAGCTGTCGAGTTCTTGTTTCTGTGACTGCTTCCGGTTCCAATATAATTTTTCCTTCCTCGTCAAGTTCTGGCAATATTGTTTGAACTGGGAGCTTGTCGCCTATAACCTTCTTTAAACATGAAACATGGAAAACTGGGTGCAATCGAGAAGCTGCAGGAAGCTCCAATTTGTATGCCATAGTACCAATCTTTTGCAACACCTTGTACGGACCATAATACTTTGGTGATAATTTATTATCCTTCTTAGCTTGCTTGAGGGACATTTGCTTATATGGTTGTAGCCGTAGGAATACCCAATCACCTACATCAAAACTTCTTTCACTGCGATGTTGATCTGCCTGTTGTTTCATTCTATTCTGTGCCAACACGAGGTTATCCTTTAAGAGTTGGAGGACTTGTTGTTGATGTTCGATGTGATGTTCCACTGCCTGAACCTTAGAATTTTCTCTTAAATATGATGTGATGGATGGTGGTTGATACCCATAAAGTGCCATAAATGGGGTCATTTTTGTTGCTGTATGGAAGGAAGTGTTATACCACCATTCAGCCAGAGGCAACCATTTGACCCATTGTGTCTGTTTATCAGATACAAAGCAACGAAGATATCCTTCCAAACATTTGTTTACTATCTCAGTTTTCCCATCAGATTGAGGATGATAAGATGAGCTATGAGCTAACTGAGTACCAAGACAAGAAAATAATTCTGTCCAAAAATTTCCAGTGAAAATGGGATCTCTGTCACTTACAATAATCTTTGGGTTTCCATGTAGCTTTTGAATTGTTTCCATAAATGCAGTAGAAACTGTACTGGCTTTAAATGGATGTGATAATGCACAAAAGTGTGCATACTTGGTAAGTCTGTCAACTACCACCATGATGACACTCTTTCCCTCAGACTTGGGTAAACCTGTGATAAAATCCATTGAAACCTCCTCCCAACGTTGGCTTGGAATGGATAAAGGTTGTAATAGACCCGGTGTCTTAATTGTTTCAACTTTATTTTGTTGGCAAACCAAACATTTCGCCACAAACTTTTGAATATCTGATTTAAGGCCATCCCAAAAAAATTCCTTCTTAACCCTGTGGTAAGTTTTTAAAAATCCTGAGTGCCCTCCTAAGGGAGAAGTGTGCAATTCCATAAGAATCTTTTGTTTTAGCTGGGAATTCTTACAGAGGTATAAGCGATCTTTGTACCATAACGAATCATTTTGCCAGCTAAATGTATCAGACGTACTGGAATCTTGTTGTAACTTTCGAATAAGTGCCCACACTTCTTCGTCATTCTTCCATTCCTCCCTTGCTTCGTTTATCCAATCTGGTTGGATAATAGAAATGGCGCACAACAATGCTTCCACATCCTCATCCTTTCTTGAGAGTGCATCTGCCACCACATTTTGCTTCCCTTTTTTGTAGATGATTTCAAAGTCATAACCCAACATCTTTGTGACCCACTTTTGTTGCTCTTCAGAGGATAATCTTTGTTCTAAAAAGTATTTAAGGCTATCATGATCCGTTTTTACCTTGAAGTGTCTTCCCATTAGGTAGGGTCGCCATTTCTTAAGTGCATGGAGTATTGCCAACATTTCCTTCTCATAAATAGCTTTGTGTAAAAACTTTCCCTTGATTGGACGACTTTCAAAAGCAATGGGTCTTTCATCTTGCATTAGAACAACACCAATTCCATTTCCTGAAGCATCACATTCCACAATAAAGGTTTTTGTGAAGTCCGGTGTAGCTAAGACCGGTGCTTGGCACATTGCCTCTTTAAGATGTTCAAAGGCCTTTGTTGCTTCCGGAGTCCATGAAAATGCATCTTTCTTCAATAATGTTGTTAGAGGTGCTGCTATTCTCCCATAATTCTTAACAAACTTGCGATAATACCCTGTCAACCCAAGAAATCCTCGCAGATGCTTTATGGATGTGGGGATTTTCCATTCCTTAATGGCTTTAATTTTGCTAGGGTCTACCTTAACTCCTTCATGAGATACAATATGACCCAGATATTCCACCTCTTGGACTCCAAAGAAACATTTGGATCTTTTTGCATATAATTGTTTCTCCTCCAATAGTTGTAGCACCCTGTCAACATGTTCAACATGATCCTTCCAAGACTTGCTGTAGATTAGTATATCATCAAAAAATACTAACACAAATTTTCTAAGGAATGGTTTGAAAATTGAATTCATCAAACCTTGAAATGTTGAAGGTGCATTGGTAAGGCCAAAAGGCATGACCAAAAATTCATAATGACCCTCATGAGTTCTAAATGTTGTTTTCGGAATGTCTTCAATCTTCATTCTGATTTGATGATATCCTGAACGAAGATCCAACTTGGTGAAGTAAATTGATCCATGCAATTCATCCAGTAATTCATCAATGACAGGAATGGGAAACTTATCTTTAATAGTGAGCTTGTTGAGCTCCCTATAATCTGGACACATGCGCCATGATCCATCCTTCTTGTGCACCAATACTACTGGAGCAGAGAAAGAACTTTGACTCGGTTGAATTATACCAGCCTCTAGCATTTCTGCAACCATACGTTCAATTTCACTCTTTTGGGCATAGGGATATCTGTACGGCCTGATGTTTGGAGGAACACTTCCTGGAATCAGATGAATAGCATGATCATGATCACGCATAGGTGGGAGACCTTTTGGAGTCTCAAATACCTTGGAATGATTGTCCAGGACTTTTTGGAGATCTGGAGAAATAGATGATTCCGATGTGGAAACATCTAGCGAACATAATTGTGCAATTACACCTCTTTGTTCCTTTTTTAGAAGCTTTGTCATACCATTAGAGCTGATTATCTTTCCTGGTTTCCCTGCAATACCCCTTAATTCAACTTCCTTTCCTTCCGCAGAAAATTTGATGAAAAGTTCTTGAAAATTAAAAGCTATTGTACCCAAGGATTGTAGCCATTGGACTCCTAGTACAACATCAACACCTCCCATTGGAATGGAAAGCATTGGGCTAGTCAATACATATTCTCCCATGGATAGCTTGATATTATGGCACTTTCAGAGCAATTTATTGTTCCTCCATTTGCAATCATCACTTGACACTCTGGTGCTGGATATAGGAAGCAATTCAATTCTTTTGCTACCTTACAATGAATAAAATTGTGGGTGCTTCCTGAATCAATCAACACTATTACCTTTTTCTTCTTGATTTGTCCTTCTATCTTGATGGTTTGAGGAGTGGTAATTCCCGCCAATGCATTACAAGATATGGTCGGATTCATTTCTTCTTTATCTAGGCTTTGTTCCTGGAGTATATCCTCTTCTTTTGACCTTTCTTGCTCCTTTTCTTCTTCCTCTTCACAATCTATGTAGAATAATTTCTTCTCAGCACACTTATGACCTTTAGTGTATTTGCTATCACAACTGTAACAAAGCCCTTTTGCTCTTTTTTCTTCCAATTGTTGTGGTGTCAACCTTATAGGTTGTGGAAGACTAGGGGCAACACTTCCGTCTTTATAGTTGTGAGTGGTATGCTTCCTGGTTGCCATAATTTTGCTTTCCATTTTTCTTGCTAACCTGAATGCCTTCTCTAATGAATCAGGTTCCCAAAGGCGAACATCATGTTGGATATTATCCTTTAAAGACCCTATGAACACATCAATCCTATGCTCCTCTGGAATATCTTTTACCCTTATGTTCAATTTTTGGAACTCCTCAATGTGCTCCATTATTGAACCCTTTTGTTTGAGACTTATCAATTGGCTAAAAAAAGTGTTGCTTTTTGTATCCTCATAATGTGCTATCAATTCTTCCATAAAAATTGCCCAAGTGATAAATTGTTTATGAGAGCAAAGCCATTGATACCATACAAACTGATTTGGTTCCAAATATAAAGTTGCAATACGTACCTTTTGTGTGTTTTGCACATTATTGAGATCGAAAAATTGCTCCATCTGTAATATCCATGTTGCAGGATCCTTGCCATCAAACTTCCTCATATCGATTTTTGGAATATGGTGGGTCTTTGATCCAACATTAGAGTCTATGATATCATGATTAACATTTCTTTTGTTCGCATCATGAGTTTCCTTTACTACCTTTTCACCATTAGTAAGTATTTCTTGTAGAAAATTTGTCAAATCTGTCTTCAAATCTGCCATGCATGTCTTCAAATTTGTGTTCAAATCTATCTTCAAATTGTCCATCTTAGCTTCCATGCCATTCGTCTTAGCTTCCACGCCATTTATCTTAGCTTCTGTTAACTTTTGTGAGAGTGACATTTGTTGCACTTGTTCTTGTAATTTTGATATATCATGTAGCATTTCTTCCTCTTCTTCATGAGTCATGCTAGAGCTTTCAGGTTCCTTACTAGGCATTTGCATTTTCTTTCCTCGGGGCATCAGTTACTGATAATAATACTCTACTAGCCCTTTGAATTCCTTCAAAATAGGTTTTCAAACCAATCTTAAGCAAAAATTTAAAAGAATCTACACACCTTTTTTTTCTTTGTAGGAGCTCGATAGTGCCTTTGATGTATCTCTGTACTTTCAAATCATCCAGTTCTGAAATTACAACTTGTGGTAGCCCTTTGTGTCCTCTTTCCAATGCCACCAGTCTTATCCAAATTGGATTCTCCAAGGAAGAGTTATGTGAAATCTCCCACAGTGACCTGATTATAGACTAATTCAGTAGAGCGAACTTGTACGACATGCCACTAGTCATTGTTTCGACCTTTAGCTCTAAAAAATATATAAATGAAACTATAGTCCGTCCTCTTTTTGCACCTTCTTACGAAATTTCAATCCAATTCTCAGAGAAAACGTTATGACAATTTTCCCCAGGTCACATGTTTGGAATGTAATTCAGGAGTCTGCAAAAAGACCAACTTCCTCATATCATATCTCTGCAAATTAAGTGCAAAAAGCTCTGAAATTCGGACCCGAGATTTAGCGCAATGTCTTCTCAAATGGGTGTTTTTTCCAACGTCTGAAACATTGCAGAAAAAAAGTTATAGCAAAAATGCCACGATGACCTGTTTGGAGCAGCAAAACCCTAGAATCCAAAGCTCTAATACCAAATGTTATGAAACCAACTTCAAGAAAGATAGAAAAGATAGATCAACGCCTTAGAATTCAGCCTCTTCGAGGGGGCAACCTACTTTACATTACATAAATGAACAATTCTTCGATGATTCAAATGACAAAACCTCCTTTCTATATATAGGAGTTTAAGGAGTCACAATATAACCCAGCTGACCTAACAATAATAATATAAAGCCACAAAAATAATAATAGAGGGATTCTATGGGGCATAGTAATAACAATATGGAGACAATAGGGCCACAAAAATATTAATAAGGGGTATAACTACAATAGTAATGGGGTAATCACTAGTATTATAGGGACCCAACATGTTTGGCCTACTAACCATACCACACCCGTAGCCATACAACATCGGGTGGCTTCAAGAAGGACAAGATCTCCGAGTTAGCTAACAATTTCACCTTCCCTACAACATCAAGCCCTTCACAAATGAGGTATTGTGTGATGTTTCTCCTCTCGACATTTGTGATGTATTATTAGGACAACCATACTTGTGGAAGCGACATGCTATGAATGGGTCTAGACCTCGCTCTGTGATTATTTCTTTGGGTAATACATTATACAGGATACCGAAGGTAGCCCCACCTACCGCCACCTCTTTTATCTCTACTAAGAAATGTAGCAAGATCATCTCCCACACTAGGAAATTTATTTTCTTTATGGTTCACTCTTAAAGTAAGGGGAAGATCGTAGCCACATCCATGGCCCTGTGGAAGGTTTCCTCCACGCATCAGAAGCAGGTGAATACAGTCATGAAAGAATACACGGACATATTCTCCTCACCCACGGGGGTACCGTTGCACTGTTAGGTCAAGCATTCGTTTGATCTGACTCCTAAAACACCCCTACCCAAAGGGACGATATATTGTCACTCCATTGTATAAAATGACAAGTACAAGTAGAAACATGATCAACATCGGGCATCACACAAGTTTCAGGTGGGTGACAAAGTTTGGTTGCATTTGCAGAAAGAATTCCTTACCAGAGCCCATCGCAAACTCAGACCATTACCAAGGATGTGGGAGACAATGCTTTGGAGCATAGAATTCCCCCATTCCTTGGCTTGCAGCCATTCTTCAATGTGGACTGCCTTTGACCATGCTTCCCACCATTACTAGACAAATCGGATGTTGTAGAACAACTCACACAAGCAAAAGTTTCCTCATCTCATGGAGGAATTCAACGCAATAGGGACCATTGATTCCTAAGGGGTGAGGAATGATCCAGGTGGATATTGGTGGCCACCTGCATATCCCACTTGGACCCCCACCATTGTCTCTTTCAGTTTCCTTATTTGTAGCAGAATTTACTATTTTTGGCAATTTTTTTGGAACTGAACTTCCAGAGCTGTTTTGAGGCCCTAAATTACGATGTTTTGGCAAAATTACTTTGGTGATTGAAGCAATCAGGTCAAAATTTGTAGTCCTTGGAGGGATCTTTCCAATGAGGTATGATACTTGTTAAACGGAGATGATATGATCAAGTTATGACCCCGAGAAGTTGGCTGCCCAACTAACCCCAACGAGGCCCATAAACTCTTGGTGTTACATCTCCTCAGGTTAGGGTTTTGGTTGTTTAGGGTTTTCTCTTATTGTTTAATAATAAAAATGCCCTTGAGCCTCATTGTAACTTAGTTCAAAGGCATGTAGCCACCACATCTCTTCTCAAAGATAAGTTATCATCACCTGAACTAGTCTTACTTCCATTCTATTTGTAAGCATACTTCAATATTTGATATTAATGAAATGAAGTGTTATTTTTGTTTCATCTCTTATTTATGGATATATTTGTAATTTGTTGCATTCCTGTTTAAATCCAAATCATACTTTGTGCACTTCTCTCTAACTTAGTCCAATCATCAACTGAAACTAAACCAAACCAACTGAAAACTATACTGCAATGTGAAAGATGAATGTTTTTTATTACAATTGAATCCACACTCGAAATCTGGTTTACACCTAAACACCAATTGCTAAAAACTAAAAACTAAAATGCCAAAATGGGAGAATGCTCCATCTTGTGAGCTTAGTTATGTACATTGTTCCTATTCTAACCAGCTGACTTTATCTTTCTTCAAGTTATATGAAACTTCCAATGCAACCAATCTAACATTTGTTTTGAAAACAAAACTCCTTGATTATAGTTGGTTAAAATAAAAACTTGACAATATGATGATAACTCAGAATAAACTTGATCTTCACAGTGAAACCATGGTTGCAAATTTGAATTAAAAAACTCTTCAATATAAATGACTACAGGATCATCAAAGTCATAGATGTCATATCTTTCTTGACCTTCAATGTATTATGTAATTTGATTATCATGGTTGAACTTTTCACGCATGTTTTCTATTTCAAATTCATAATATAAAACATAAAATTCCCCACTCTCAATAACAGAGGGAAGCAATATGTCTTTTCATTGCTGTTGAGAAGAAATTCAAAAAAAATGATCTTGATATGGAAAAATTTACCGACACTCTAAGATTACAAGCTCCATTTGAATTTCCTTGGAATACTCTTCTAAGAAATGAATCTTTTCTTCTGAGAAACATTCGCATGGCCTTAAATAAGAGGAAAAAAATGCAATTTTTTTTTATCCACTTCACCATAAGTATACCCATCATTCCATTCTCCAAAAACCTTGAACAAAAACATGATCTACTACAGATTCGTTTTTCTCCATCCATGTTTCCAAGAAGATAACCCGAAATCTTGTTATGGATGTTATGGACTTTGCAGACAAACATTTAATCCAATTTCCGCACTTCCCTTGGAATGAATCATAAAATAATCTCATGTATACATCTTCACACTTGAATTTAAGAAGATCAGTAAAGTCATGAAATGTTTTTATATGTTTCAAAGTTAGGCTCAAATCATCACCACTAAATTTTGGTCCATTTCTGAGAAAATATTCATCTTTGGGTAGATGATTAGGAAAACCAGGAATAACTATAAAATCTAAACTTGCATACCTTAAAACAATAGTAGCAGCATCTGAGTTCTTCATTGGCCTAGTGAAATAACCATTGAATCATTTGAGCTGTGAATCCTTCTGACAATGGAGTCACCATGGAAGCTTCTAATTCTAGATTCATGAAACTGGAGTTGCTAGAGGAAACAACTTGTAGCCAAAACTGATATACAAATTTCTCTTTTCCCTCATAGATCTGATCTTAAATAATAAAATCGTTTAGGGAAAATATGACTTTTTCTCCCCAGCAGAGGCGCAAAAATGTTATCTCTTAAAAAAACCTGGCTGCGAGAAAACCTCTAAGGTAACCTCAAACCTATTTGAGGTTGAAATATGACCCTTCAACCTGGAGAGGGATCTCTCCCTAAAAACTCAACTACTCAAGGCCACTATAGTAGAAGGTTTGCAATTGATTCCTATTGCCATATTTATCGAAAATGATTGAAATTTGGTTGGGTTATGTGAAAGTTCCACTATTCGGCATGGATTCTAACCCAATTAGACCTTATACAAATATCATTTCGTTGAGTAAAACACAAAAGAAGGGTCGCAATAATTCCTTTGACACTTAAGTGATTTAGAGGAAGATGAAGGAAATTAGTGTAGGGGTTAATTGAACAACAATTATTAATGCCTGAAAAGTAAAGAAAAAATTTCATAAAATATGAATCCCAATCTCGTATTCTTTTTATCAGACATGAGGAAATATAAAACAAAGCAAAAATAGACAGAGAAATACAACACATGAATTTCTAAAAATTCTCATAAAGACTGCTTTCATTAATGATTTGCTCAAAATACACAAGGATGTAAAATCTCAGGTAAACACCAACTCTTTCTTCTTCTGCAGTCTTTGCTTATAAAAACAATACAATAATTGAAACATGTTTGTAGCTCAAAGATAATTACACTAATCCAATAATAGAAGTATACATATCTTGGGTACATGCATATGAAACTTTCCAAACCTATATGCATCTAAAGATCATGTTGTTGCTCAAGTCATGGCTCGAGATAAGGATCAACAAGTCGAATTTGGTGAACTGACATCCAAGTCAATGACTATCCACGAGCTTGTTCCTCACGAAATCCTGAAAAATAGGGTCCAGTGATCCATTCATAAATCCAAAACCGTGATAGCTATTAGAAAACTAAGAGAGGTTTCTTTAAATGGGTCCGTTTCAGACAAAAAATTCTTTTGGTTTTGAAAAAAATGTTCTCATTTGTTTGGAAAGCGTGCCCAAAATTACTGTGTTGTACAGGAAAAAATGGATTTTTAACTGACCATTTTTATAGAAATGTGATGCTACTCCCATTGTCAACAGATTTTCCTTCTTTTATTTTCAAACGCATGATAACATTGACACTCCGTTGTCAATGCATTTTTAAAATTTTCAAAACTTTAGCACCACTAACACTCCCGTTGTTAATGGTTTAAACCTATTTATTACAAATATTTTAGTGACAGCATTAAAAGATTTCAAACATTTATTTAAATGTGAGAAAAAAAATCACAAAAATATTTATTATGTTTCTTAATTATAATTTTCAAATCACAAAAAATTTAATTATATTTCTTAATTTTAAACCCATACAAAATTCTAATATATACATACAAAAAAGAAAAGAACAATAAAGAAGAAAGATTCAAAAAAATGTCTATGAGTGGAATTGGGAAGAATAACAAATTTGCAAATTATACATATAAAATATAAAAATAATGAAAAACGGTTTCAGATAAAATGATTTATTAATGGAATTGGGATAAATAACAACTTACTTTTATGCTGATTTCTTTCCATTTATCTTTTAGATTAAAAAAAAAAAAATTACAGTTATTCAACAAATGTCTAGAAAAGAGGAAGTCAAGGATCATTACCCAAATTAAAAAAATTGCAATTTCTTTTAATTTGGGTAATGACCTTTGACTTCCTCTACATTAAACATATAAGTTAATAAATAAAAAATTATGATAAATAACTTAAATATTTACATTTCATTGGCTTCCTCTGCATTAAACATACATTTCAAAAAGTCAGAAATTTATGATAACTAACTTAAGCATTTACATGTAAAATTTACTCAACATTTATTTTTATTCAACGCCAAATACATTTGAAAAAAGAACACATGACACAAAAGCTTAAATCACGGGCGCCTGAGTAAATAATTCTACCTCTAATTTTAATGTTCGCTAATCATGCAATCCCATCATGAAAATAACACTAATATGTCACCATCTTAGGAATCCCATCATGAAAATAACACTCATATGTCACCATCTTAGGAATCCCATTATGAAAATAGCACTAAATACCTCCATACTGACTCTTTATTGTTCTTGTTGGAAATAATACTGAGAAGGGGGGGGGGGGGTGAATCAGTATTATCAAATCAATTATTTTTCATTTCACAATCAGATTTGTATACGCTACTTCAGTTATGGGAAACTGCCTATATACGTTATTGTGTCTAAGGCAACCAGCATATATCAGTAAACTTATGATTCATTAAATGTTGATCTTTAATCAGTGCATCGAAACTTCATTAACCATAAGAACAGTAAACAGGTGCAATAAAACAGAACAGATCATCACACATATGGATACAAGATATAAGGTGGAAACCCAATGTGGGTGAAAACCACCTGCTGCAATTCGTCTCTATCTTCTTAATAAGAAATTTATTTTTACAATATTTCTGTACTAGTGCAGTCTTATACCAGTACATGGGCTTCTACCTGCAGAAGGCTACAACCTTCTCTCATTCTCTAGCTTCTCCTGGAAGGGAGCTACTACCCCCTTAGCTCTTGTACTAGCTAATGTACTAGTACGTAGGTGCTGACCTACAGAAAGCTACAACCTTCTCTTTTCTTCCAGGGACCATGTTTCATAAATTTTCAGTTTGGATCCATCAATAACAATAATCAAACATCAAATACATCTGCATCAACCTATCTCCTTTGCTGAATCAAACAATTAGTTCTCTGAATGCTATAACCAGAATACGTTAACAGTAACCAGAAACCAATCCTGAACCTAGAACACTGCAGCAATAAACAGAAGTAGCTAAAACATATTTCATGAGACGTACGCTACTTAAATATGTAGAACCTGCATGCATACGCTTCTGTATTAAGGCCAACCAGCGTATACGTCATTTTGACTTACTGAACTAGCGTGTATACGCGCCTCTGCTGTGACGAACCTACGTACATATCTATAAAAGATAATTTAGCCTTTTCACTTATTCAGACATTAGTTATACCCAGATTATCAGATTTATAGATCAAGTCGTGCGCCAAATATAACAGATCAAAATCACACAAAGATACTACTATTCAAGCCTTAAGATCTTGACCCAACAATATAACTTATCCTTCTTCTAGCGCTCAGGTTCCTCCTTAGTTTAGATCCAGCTATGCACCATAACCCAATTCTAGATCTTGCTCTTCATAAGATATTCAATGCTTGAGTGAATGCTTTTGCATAATGATCTCCTACCCCTTTTTATAGTCTTAGGCCTTACTCAATACCATGGTCCAAAACCACTTAGAACCAATACTTGGGGTGCAATACCTGTGTTCAATAACTTGGACGAGATACCATGGTCCAAAACCATAGGTCCAAATACCAAGGACTAAATACCATGGAAAAAAATAAGTTTTCCCACATGTACATGCTTTTCCTTGCATGAAAGTGCATGCATACGTATACATGCCTTTTGATCGTCGAACCCGCGTGTATACGCGACTTGGTTAAGAGGAGCCTATGTATAGCTATTTTTCTTTCATTCTGAGAGCCTGAACTGTGATATGTTATTCGAGTGAGTTGCCATCAAGGACAACACCTGTGTCATAACGCCAAACCTGTGTCATAATGCCAACAATCTCCTCCTTTGGTCTTGATGGCAACCCCAAGTCACTCCAAGTCATTCTCCCCCCTTGTCATCAAGAGCAAAGGGTTATGCTCCCCCTGAATACATGCTAAAATCTCTGCTCTGCTGTGTTGTCCATGCTCCCCCTGACTGTAGGCAAGATCTACAAGAAGATGTTCTACAAGAAGAAACATGACTTTATACATCATAAATGGCCTTCCTATCACCAAAGACTCATACATACATCCATCTCCCAACCAAGTGGGGATACACCAAAAGTTTACACATGATAAAACAAGAAAATTACATCATCCATCCTAGGCATAGTGGGGAAACCAAAGTAGGCCATTACATGACCTTGATAAGAAAAGAAATACATGACATAGAGATGAAATATTTACAACAAGACTATGATAGTCATCAACAACTATCATCAGCAGCAACCATGTTCTCCCTCTACACTTGTTCCACCTGAAACCAAAAAACAATTGTGAACTTGAGCCAAGATCCTCTAAGATAATGCCAACAATGCATTATTAGAAGTATATATGCTCCCCCTGAACTTGTGCCAGATGGTCTCTGTCAGGCCCATATCAGACTTTTTTCATCCTGAGCCTAACCCATTGTTTGTCTTCAAACCAACATATACGCGACTGTATCTACAGAAACCGACGTATGTACGCAGATGCGCCTCATGAAACTCCCGTACAACCACTTTTCTCTGAAACAGATAAGTTTCAACAGCAAGATGATGCATCAACTACTCCTAGCTTCTGTCTGAGGTATTCAAATGTCTCCCTGGGCAGTGGTTTGGTGAGTATATCAGCAACTTGTTCCTTGGAGGGAACATACTCCAATTTGACATTTTGTTCAAGCACATGTTCCCGGAGAAAATGATATTTGATAGGTATGTGCTTGATCTTTGAATGCATGACAAGATTCTTTGAAACACTGATTGCACTTGTATTATCACATAAAATGGAGATAGGTGGAGTATAAGTGATTTGAAAGTCTTGCAATGTTTGCATCATCCAAAGGAGTTGTGTGCAACAAGATGCAGCAACCACATATTCTGCTTCAGCTATAGATAATGCAATTGAACTTTGTTTCTTGCTGAACCAAGATACTAATCTGGAATCCATAAAGAATGCACCACCACTAATGCTTTTTCTGTCATCCACGCTTCCTGCCCAATCTGCATCTATATATGCATGAAGTGTGAGATCTGTATCTCTAGGATACCATAAGCCGTAGTTTTGTGTTCCTTGAAGATATTTGAAAATCCTTTTAACTACCTAAAGGTGTGCTTCTTTTGGATTTTCCTAGAATCTTCCAACTATTCCCACTGCATGCATGATGTCTAGTCGGGTAACTGTCAGATAAAGCAGACTACCAATCATGGATCTATAGGTTGGTTGATGTACTGTTGTTGAATCATCATTTGCGCTGAGGCTGCACCCTGTTACCATAGGGGTACATACTGGTTTCGAGTCTTCCATGCCATATTTCTTCAAGATTTGCTTGAGGTACTTGGTTTGTGATAGAAAGATACCGTCTTTGTTTTGGTGGACTTGTAAACCAAGAAAATATGTCAGCTCACCAAGCAAGGACATTTCAAATTCTTTCTGCATCACCAAAGCAAAGTTTTGACTCATGGCTTCTTCATTTCTACCAAAGATGATATCATCAACATACACAACAAGTATTAGCAATTTATCATTATCAATTTTTATATATAGATTGCTATCTGCTAATCCTTTTGAAAAACCTTGTTGATGGAGGTATTTGTCCAGACGATAATACCAAGCCCTTGGAGCCTGTTTAAGACCATAGAGTGCCTTCTTAAGTCTGCATACAAGTTTTGGATCATTTCCAAGGATGAATCCATCTGGTTGTTCAATATACACTTCTTCTTCTAAGTCTCCATTTAAAAAGGAAAATTTCACATCCATTTGAAATACTTTGAACTTCTGAAAGCTAGAAAGAGAAAGGAACATTCTTATGGCTTTAAGTCTAGCAACCAATGCAAAAGTTTCTTCAAAGTATATACATTCTTGTTGAGCATACCCTTTACAAACAAATCTGGCCTTGTTTCTAATAACATCTCCATTTTCATTCAGCTTGTTTTTGAATATCCATTTGGTCACTATGGCATTTTTATCATTTGGTCTAGGAACCAACTCCCAAGTGTTATTCTTTTCAATCTCCTCAAGTTATTCATGCATGGCCTTGACCCAGCATTCATCTTTGCATGCTTCACTTACATTTCGCGGTTCAATGGAGGAGAGCAATGCTAGATAGCTTGAAGCTTCTGAAATAGTTCTTCTTATTTGTACACCTGCTTCTTTCTGCCCCAAAATTTGAGTCTCTGGATGATTCTTCTGGACATACCTAGATGGAGTCTTTTCTTCTACACTTATCTGTTCTTCTGGTGCCTCATACGTTTCTTCTTCATCATTAGTCTGATTTGATGTTGAAGGATAGTCTTCAACATCTTCGAAATCTTCAGATTTTACCTGCCTTGGATTATTTCCTACTTCATCAACCACCACATCAATACTTTCAACAATTTTTCCAAGTCTTTTATTGTAACACTTATATCCTTTACTTCGGGAAGAGTAACTAAGGAGAATGCCTTCATCTGCTCTAGGTTCAAACTTGCCGAGGTTTTCATCAGTCCTTTTGATGTAACATTTGCTTCCAAAAATTTTGAAGTATTTTACCATAGGATTTTTACCATACCAAAGTTCATGAGGAGTTTGAGTGATGTTCACCCGAACGTTTGTTTTGTTGAGAATAGTAATGGTAGCAAATGCAGCTTCACCCATAAGTTTGTGGGAGTTCCAGACTCATCAAGCATAGCATGAGCCATTTGTTGAACCATTTTGTTCATCCTTTCCACTACTCCATTTTGCTGAGGAGTCCTTACAGTAGAGAATTCCCTTCTTATTCCATGTTCTTCACAAAAATCGAAAAATTCATCCGAGGTAAATTCTCCTCCTCGATCAGACCTGAGGCATTTGATTTTGCAATCTGATTCGTTTTCAACCAAGGCTTTGAATGCTATGAACTTTTTGAAAGCTTCGTCTTTATGCTTCAGAAGTCCTATCCAACACATCCTTGAAAAGTCGTCAATGAACAATATGAAGTATTCTTCTCCTCAAGGTGACCTTTTCCTGGATGGACCACATACATCAGTATGGACAAGTTCAAGTGGCTTACTAGCTAATCCTTCCTTCTCAGGGAAATTAGTTCTGGTTTGCTTGCCAAACTGACATGATTTGCGTATTGTATTGTCTGGAATTCTGATGTCAGGGACATCACGAACCGCCTGATATTTGCATGCTTTCCTTATCTAAGGGAAGCTTAGATGCCCCAATCTTCTGTGCCATAGCCATTGTTCATCATTCTTGCTTAGATAGCATTGTTGTTGTCCTCCCTTGAGTATGTATAAATTATTTGGAGTTCTTATGCCTTTGATCACTGTTTCTCCTGTATCAAGCTCACGAACAATACATCCATTTGACCGAAATATTACCTCATTTCCTTGATCACACATTTGACTGACACTCAATAGATTATGCTTTAAGCCATCAACATACATAACATTTCCAGCTTTGACCTTTTCTTTCAAAAGAACAGAACCTTTACCTTTTATGAGTGCAGGGGTGTCATTTCCCAATGAGACCTTCCTTTCCTTTTCTAAGGCACTATATGATTGAAGTTTTTTTTTATCACCTGTCATATGTTTCGAGCATCCACTGCCGATGTACCACTGGTTTTCTTGTCCTTTCGCATATAAGGCTATACCACATATTTCTGGTTGCGGTTCTTTCTTTCTCCATGTTTTGGGACTCAATGAAGCTTGCTCCTTCTGAGTTGTTTGCCGGAACCTACTCCTGCATTTAGAATCTTCATGATCAAAGTTGTTACAAATAGAACATTCTATTTCATTTTCAAGAGTAGAAAATTTATTGTAGGTCCTTTTCATGATCCCAATCACACTCCTTTGATTTCGTGCTTCTCTAGTCATGATGGTCTTGTAGGCAACACATTGAGTAGCTTTATGTCCAAAGTTATGACAAGAGAAACATTGGCCATTGAAGAAATTCCTGCAATTATCAAACCTACCATCCAGGTGATTGTAGTTTCCATAGGCAAATTGAGAATGATTTACCTATGGTTGGTTGTAACTTCTGTTCATCCTTGAAGTAGATTGCCCCCGATTTACTTGGTGATCTCTGTTCATCCTTGAAGTAGATTGACCCTGATTTACCTGGTGATCTACTTTATGCCTTTGCTGTCGATTGTCAACCTGTTCACTTCTCCTTGCTACATCTAGATAACTTTTGGAGGTGGATGGCTTCTATGCTTGAGATGATTCTTCAGAATATCCAAGACCTGTCTTGATTAGAGGAGAACGCTGCACTTTGATAATCTCATCTAAAGTTTCAGATCCTTTAGCAAATCTAAGATTAAGAGCTTTTGTTTTCTCAACATCTTTTCTAAGTCCCACAATTTCACATTCTAACTTTTCATTGTGTTTTTCCCTTTCAACAAGTTGGAATGTCAGAGTATCTATGATCACACTCTTTTCTTCTAAACATATTTTAAGTTTAGAAATTTCTTCATAGAGATCACCTTGATCTATAGCATCCAAGAAATCATCATCTTCAAAAGCCATCAAAAGTTTATAATCATTACATTGTTCATCTTCATCACTAATTGAAAATCCATCACTGTCTTCATGTGTATAATAGCTCTTCTTACTTACATTCTGTTTTCTGTTCCATCTAACTGGTTCCTTACCTTTGTCAAGCTTATCTTTATGAGGACACTTGGCTGCATAGTGACTGACTCTTCCACAAGAAAAACATTTGAAAGGTAGCTTACCTCTGAATCTTCCAGAACCCCGTTGAAGGTTCTTGACAAAGTTTGATTCTTCCTCTCCTTCTGACATATGTCCTGACTCATTGTAATCTCCTTTTCCTGAAGCTTTGAATGTGGCTTCTCTCTTATTTGATGGTCCCCCTTTTCTCATTTCGAAAGCAGTTAGGATTCCGTGCAGCTGTGACATGGTAATGCTCTGTAGATTCTGCTTTTCTTCTATGGCAGAAACTTTTGATTCAAACTTAGAAGACAAAGATCTTAGAACCTTTTCAACCAAAGTAACTTATTTTATCTCTTCACCCAAGTTTTTCATACGATTAACAATCTCATCAATACATAAGAAATAATTAGCCACACTTTCATCATTGTGCATTCTGAGATTTTCATATTGAATTCTGAGATATTGTAGTTTTGCACGTTTTACCTTATCGTCTCCTTCATAGCTTAGAACGATCTTGTCCCGTATTTCTTTTGCGGTTTTGAGTTGCGACGAATTCTGATTGAGATAAGCTCTCTAATAGAGTATTGATAGCCTTTGCATTTGTTTCATACTACTTCTTACCAGTTGTATCTGTAGGAGTTGCTGATGGAAATGTGTATCCTACTTCCACGATATCCCAAACTTCTGTACCAAGAGATTGAAGATAGGCTGTGATTCTTACCTTCCAATAGACGAAGTTGCTCCCATCAAAGATTGGTGGCCTGATAGATGCCTCTTTTTCATAGTTGCTCATGATGATAGATCTTCCTTCAAGTGATCAAGTTTCTTTTGAAGAACCTAGCTCTGATACCAATTGTTGGAAATAATACTTGGGGGGGGGGGGGGTGAATCAGTATTATCAAATCAATTATTTTTCATTTCACAATCAGATTTGTATATGCTACTTCAGTTATGGGAAACTGCGTATATATGCTACTGTGTCTAAGGCAACCAGTGTATATCAGTAAACTTATGATTCATTAAATGTTGATCTTTAATCAGTGCATCAGAACTTCATTAACCATAAGAATAGTGAACAGGTGTAGTAAAACAGAACAGATCATCACACACATGGACACAAGATCTAAGGTGGAAACCCAATGTGGGTGAAAACCACCTGTTGCAATTCGTCTCTATCTTCTTAATAAGAAACTTCTTTTTACAATATTTCTGTACTGGTGCAGTCTTATACCAGTATGCAGGCTTCTACCTGTAGAACGCTACAACCTTCTCTTTTCTTCCAGGGACCACGTTTCATAAATTTTCAAATTGGATCCATCAATAACAATAATCAAACATCAAATACATCTACATCAACCAATCTCCTTTGCTGAATCAAACAATTACTTCTCTGAATGTTGTAACCAGAATACATTAATAGTAACCAGAAACCAATCCTAAACCCAGAACATTGCAGCAATAAACAGAAGTAGCTAAAACATATTTCATGAGACGTACACTACTTAAATATGTAGAACCTGCGTGCATACGCTTTTGTATTAAGGCCAACCAGTGTATACGCTATTTTGACTTACTGAACCAGCGTGTATATGTGCCTCTGCTATGCCGAACCTGCGTACAGATCTATAAAAGATAATTTACCCTTTTCACTTATTCAGACATCAGTTATACCCAGATTATCAGATTTATAGATCAAGTCATGTGCCAAATATAACAGATCAAAATCACACAAAGATACTACTATTCAAGCCTTAAGATCTTGACCCAATAATAGAACTTATCCTTCTTCTAGCGCTCAGGTTCCTCCTTGGTTTAGATCCAGCTATGCACCATAACCCAATTCTAGATCTTGCTCTTCATAAGATATTCAATGCTTGAGTGAATGCTTTTTCCTAATGATCTCCTTCCCCTTTTATAGTCTTAGGCCTTACTCAATACCATGGTCCAAAACCACTTAGAACCAATACTTGGGGCGCAATACCTGGGTTCAATACTTTGGACGAGATACCATGGTCCAAACCATAGGTCTAAATACCAAAGACTAAATACCATGGACCAAAAATAAGTTTTCCCACATGTACGCGCTTTTCCTTGCATGAAAGTGCGTGCATACGTATACGTGCCTTTTGATCATCAAACCCGCATGTATACGCGACTTGGTTAAGAGGAACTTGCGTATATCTCTTTTTCTTTCATTCTGAGAACCTGAACTATGATCTGTTATTTGAGTGAGTTGCCATCAAGGACAACACCTGTGTCATAGCGCCAAACCTGTGTCATAATGCCGACAGTTCTGTATAGTCGTATGTGTATCATTTAAATCCAACATTACACATGCAACGCATGAAGCATGCCCATTAGAACAAATGTGACAGTTTCCCATCCAATGCATACAGACGCCCATTAGAACAAATGTGACAACTACCCAATACTTCTAACACCTTTTCCAAAGATTAATGCAGTCACCTAGAATACTTCCAACAATCTATCCACACTATTTCACATCATCATTTTCGCTAGAGATCTCTACAGGCCTGCAACACATTCCTCCAGCGATCTAACCACACACCTGCGCATAATCATTTCGGCCAGAGATATCTGTTGGTGCCTACAATACATCACAAGAATTTCTGCAAATTCTTATAAACATTGTTTTCATTAATTATCTGCACAAAATACATAAGGATGCTAAATCTCAAATAAATAGCAACCCTTTCTTCTTCTACAATCTTTTCTTATATACACAATACAATAACTTAAACAGGTTTCTAGCTAAAAAATAATTACAGTAATCCAATAATAGAAGTATAAATCTTTTAGGTACATGCATATGAAACTTTCCAAACCTATCTACATCTAAAGATCATGTTTTTGTTGGATTCATGGCTAGAGATAAGGATCAACAAGTCGAATTTGATGAGGTGACATCCAAGTTAACAATTGTCCATGAGTTTTTTCCTCACGAACTCTTGAAAAATAGGGTCCAGTTATCCCATCTAAAATCTAAAACTGTGATAGATGTTAGAAAACATAGAGAGGTTTTTTTAAATAGGTCTGTTGCAGACAAAAACCACTTTCGGTTTTGAAAACTTCATTCTCATTTGTTTGGAAAGCGTGCCCAATATTATTGTGTTGTACAGGAAAAAACATGTTTTAAGTGACCATTTTTACAGAAATGCGTTGTTACTCCCGTTTTTAGTGCATTTTCCTTTTTTTATTTTCAAACACACGATAACGTTGACACTCCCATTGTCAGTGCATTTTTTAATTTTTCAAAACTTCAATAACGTTGACACCCCCATTGTCAGTGTTTTAACCCCGTTTATTAAAAATATTTCGCTAACACTGTAATTGTCAGCATTAAAAAATTTCAAACTTAAAGAAATGTGATAATAGTTGGCTTCATGAGGATGTTGTCGATCATGGATGTCAACGAGAACCCTATAGACCAGAGACCTAATCCATTGGGTTATTTCCAACTTCTTACCTGAAACTTGTATTGTACTCTGTGAACTTCTCTCTAACTTAGTCCAATCCTCAATTGAAACTAAACCTAACCAACTAAAAACTATACTGCAATGTGAAAGCTGAAAATTGTTTATTACAATCGAATCCACACTCAAACTTTGGTTTCAACCTGAACACCAATTGCTAAAAACTAAAAACTAAAATGCCAAAATGAAAGGATGTTCTGTCTTGTGAGCTTATTTATGTACATTGTTCCTATTCTAACCAGCTAAATTTATCTTTCTTCAAGTTATATGAAACTTCCAATGCAACCAATCTAACATCTATTTTGAAAACTAGACTCCTTGATTATAGTTGATTAAAATAAAAACTTTAAAATATAATGATAACTCAAAATAAACGTGATCTTCACAGTGAAACCATGGTTGAAAATTTAAACTAAAAAACTCTTGAATATAAATGGCTACAGGATCATCAAATTCATAGGTCCCATATCTTTCTTGATCTTCAATGTATTATATAATTTGATTATGACAGTTGAACTTTTCATGCATGTTTTCTATTTCAAATTCATAATCCAAAACAAAAATTTCTCCACTCTCAATAACAGAGGGAAGAAATATGTATTTTCGTTGTTGTTGAGAATAAATTCCAAAGGAATGATCTTGATATGGAAAAATTTGTTGATCCTCTAAGATTACAAGCTTTATCTGAACCGGAATACTCTTCTAGGAAATGAATCTTTTCTTCTGAGCTACATTTGCATGACTTTAAATAAAAGGACAAAAATGCAATTTTTTTTATCCACTTCACCATCATTATACCCATCATTCCATTCTCTAAAAACTTGAATGGAAACATGATCTACAAAAAAAAAAAAAAAAAATCTCCATCCATGTTCCCAAGAAGATAACCCAAAATCTTGTTATGGATGTTATGGACTTTGCAGACAAACATTCAATCCAAAATTTTCAATTCCCTTGAAATGAATCATATAATATTCTCATGTATACATCTTCACACTTGACTTTAAGGAGATTAGTAAAGTCATGAAAATTTGCGATATGTTTCAAAGTTAGGCTCAAATCATCACCACTAAATTTTGGTCCATTTCTTAGAAAATATTCATCTTTGGGTAGATGATTAGGAAAACTAGGAAGAATTGTAAAATCTAAACTTGCATACCTTAAAACAATAGTAGCAGTGTCTGAGTTCTTCATTCGCCTATTGAAATAACCATTGAATCATTTGAGCTATGAATCTTTCTGACAATGGAGTCTCCATGGAAGATTCTAACTCTGGATCCTTGAAGCTGGAGTTGCCAAAGAAAACATTGTGTAGCCAAAACTAATATACAAATCTCTCTTTTCCCTTAGAGATCTGATCTTAAACAATAAAATCGTTTGGGAAAAATATTTCTTTCACTCCCCAACAAAGGCGCCAAAATGTTATCTCTTAGAGGAAGCCTGGTTGTGGTAAAACCTCTAAGGTAACCTCGAACCTCTTTGAGGTTGAAAGCTGGCCCTTCAACCTTCAACCTAGAGAGGGATCTCTCCCTAAAAACTCAACTAATCAAGGTCACTGTAGTAGAATGTTTTCAATTGAGTCCTATGGCCAGATTTATCAAAAATGATTGAAATTTGTTTGGGCTATGTGAAAGTTCCACCATTGGGCATGGAGTCTAACCTAATCAGGCGTTATACAAACACAATTTCGATGAGAAAAACACAAAATCATGGTAACAATAAATCCTTGGACGACATCCTCATCTTCAACAAGAGTTGGGAAGAACACTTGCAACACATTCGACAGGTCCTTCAAACCCTTCGGCAAAACAAACTGTGTGCCAACTTGGAGAAATGCACCTTTGGCATGAGCCAGGTCCAATATTTGGGTTACATCATAGATGAGCGTGGTGTACATATGGATCTGACTAAGATCCAAGGCATTCGGGATTGGCCAGCCCTGACCACTCTAACAGAGCTTGGCATCTTTTTGGGCCTTGCAAATTTTTATTGGAGGTCCAGGTTGGGATTCTCTCATATCACTTAGCCTTTGAGTCAGATTACTAAGGGTGGGGTGAAAGAAAAAATATCCTGGTCCTTGTCGCAACATAAGCCATTCGTTGTCTTGAAGCACCGACTCTGCTCTGCACCGGTACTCACACTGCTAGACCTGCAACAGTCATTTGAAATCTAGACAAGCACCTCAAACTATGTTATTGGTGTAGTCCTCACCCAACATGGGCATCCAATGGTCTATCATAGTGAGACACTTTTTGATACAATTCGGAAGTACCCCACCTATGATAAAGAAATGTATTCCATCATGAAGGCTTGCCGGCAATGGAAGCATTACATTCTGGGGAACCAGATGGTCATCCACACCAATCACCGACCGCTTCAGTTTATACAGACACAAGGGAAGTTACAAAATGATCGCCATTAGAAGTGGTCTACATATATGCAACAATTCCACTAGAACATTAAATACAAAAGGGGAAACACCAATATTGTTGCAGATTGCCTTAGTCGACCCCCAGTTGTAGCACTAACTATTGTTCTCAACTCTTATGGCCATGAGATCTCTGGATGGCCGCAACTATACAAAAATGATCTAGAGTTCGTCTCCACATACCGTATGCTAGTAGATGGAAAGCAAGTTCTTGATTTCCACCTTTATGATGCATTATTGTGCTATCTGGGCCACCTTTATGTTCCTTCAAGCGAGTGTGCCAAGATGATTTGGGAGGTGCACTACAGTCAGGTCGCAGAACACTTTGGTTTGGAGAAAATTGTGGCTATACTAGAAGAGTAATTTTATTGGCCCAAACTCCGACTAGATGTTGGGAAATATATAAGATCCTACACTACCCGTGCCATCGCCAAGCTAACCATCAAGAAGTAAGGCCTGTACACTCATTTTCCTACTCCCATACAATCGTGGGAATCCATCTTCATGGACTAGATGTTTGGCCTCCCTACTACCAAGCATGGTAATGACTATGTATTTGTGGTCATGGATAGATTTTCTAAGATGGCTATATTGGTGGCCTGTAAGAGGAGTATTAGAGCAGAGGAAACTGCCAAACTATTCTTTGAACGAGTATGGGTACATTTTGGGATCCCGTAGACCACTATATCAAATCAGGATAGCAGGTTCCTGAACACATTCTGGTCAAACCTCTAGAAACTATTAGACACCAACCTCACAAAGTCGATTGCCTTCCATCCCCAAACTGATGACTAGATGGAAGTCATCAATAGGATGATAGTGCACATACTCCACATGTACAACTCCAAGCATCCACGAACCTGGGATGAGAGTCTTCCTTATGTGCAACACAGTTATAATAGAGCTCTCCATAGCTCAACTGGTCGCAATCCCTTTCAAGTGGGTCTAGGATTTCAACCATTGTGTTTGATTGATGTTTCCTTGCCTCATGTGACTGCACGGACATAATCCACACATGTATTATCTAAGGTTGATAAAGTGACCAGATTTATTAAATGCATCCAACACATCCACCATCAAGTTCATGATGTCTTGGAGAAGTCAAATACCAAGTACAAGCGACTACATGATCAACATTGGGTGCCACACAAGTTTCAGGTGGGAGACAATGTTTGGTTGCATTTGTAGAAAGAACGCATTACCAGAGCCCATCAGAAGCTCATACCACCCTGATATGGTCCTTACGCTATTACCATGGTTGTGGGAGACAATGATTTTGAGTTCAACATTCCCCCTTCAATGGCCTGGACCCAGTGTTCAATGTGGACTACCTTTGACCATACTTCCCACCATTATTGGACACATCAGACATTACAGAACAACTCACACAAATATAGTTAAACCCATACTGCATGGAATAAGACACAACTGATCGGATTATGGATACACAGGTCAAGAACAATCGCCAATAGAAGATCCAACTATATCGGATTGTCAAAGTTGGCCAACTCCTACACCAAGGCAAGTGGCTCACCAAGGACCAAGTTCAGTAGAATTTTCTCCATTTCATGGAGGCACTCAACGCAATAGGGACCATTGCTTCCTAACGGGGGTGAACTGATCTAGGTGGATGTTGGTGGCCACCTGCCTATTCCACTTGGACCCCCACCACTATTTATTTAAGCTTTTTAGTTTCCTTAATTGTAGCACATTTACTATTTTTGGAATTTTTTCGAGTCTTGAACTTTCGAAGCCGTTTTGAGGCTCTAAACGACATTTTTTGGGGAAAATCAAGGCCGACATGGGGCTTTAATCAATTTTGGACACTCAAAATTTGTAGTCCTAGGATAGATATTTCTGACGAGGTATTGTGTGCATCAAACAAAGATCGTATGCCAAAGTTACAACCCTGGAAAGTTGATGTACTAATTTACCCAAACTGGGCCCATAGTTTGGCGCTTCATCTCCTACGGTTAGTTTTTTGGATGTTTAGGGTTTTCCATATTTTCTCAATAATAAATAGGCCTATGAGCCTCATTGTAACACAGTTCAGAGGCATGTAGCTACCACATCTCTTCTCAGAGATAAGCTACCATCGCCCAAGCTAGTCTTATTTCCATTATGTTTGTAAGCATATTTCAATATTTGATATTAACGAAATGAAGCATTATTTATGATGCGTCTCTGTAATTATGGTTATATCAGTAATGTTTTGTGTTCCTGTTTAAGTGTGGATCATTCAAGAAGATCAATTTCTTGAATTCTTGATTCAATTTCTTGTAATACAGTCAATTTCTTGAATTCTTTATATACCTGGAGGCAGGTATTATAAAAACTATGCCTAAATAAACAAATTCAATAAAGTTAGGAAATAAATACTCATCCTAAAATTTAGTAACTATATATCAATAAAACTTTCTTTTGTTTTTTACTAATTTAATTATATTCATTTAAATGGGAATTTTATTGTATAGTTGTTGCATCCGGTAAAGAAAATTATAGAAAGTTGACGGAAAAAGAAAAAGGTCAAATTAAAAATTGACTAGAAAAAAAAAACTATAATTAATGAAATTGGAATTTAAAATAGAGGAAAAAAGACCATAAAGAAAAGACAATATAAGTCAAATTAAAAAGTAATAAAACTAAAAAAAAAAAAAAACTATTAGAATTTTATTTTTTTAACCTTATTTTTCCTTTTAAAAATTTCTCATCTTAAATTGAAAAAGTGGAGAAAAAAATATAATTCATGAAAATAGTAATAATAGAAAAAAGATAAAAAGTAAAAAAAGTTGGATAAAAAGGAAATAAAACTAAAAACAAAAAAATTGGTAACTAATAGAACTAGCAATTGTCCCAAAAGGTACAAAGAGAGGCCGATAGGATTATTAAATTGGAATTGTTGAATTTTTCTAGAAGAGTTAATTGGTTTGTGGAAAATCTTGTTTTCTTGGACTGGATCACTGTGCAATTACTTTTCTTTAGATGTTTTGTTTATATCTATATTACAAGGAACACATTGAATGTCTTATTTCATTTTAGAGTAAGTTAATTACCCAAAATCAAGAGGTTAAGTTAATTACCCAAAATCAAGAAACCTCTATAGATGGCCAATAATATACGAAGAATACATCTCATTCATATGCAATACCAAATCCATCTTTTCTTTTTTCTGAGTAAAATTTCAAAAGCATGAACACATGCCATTTCATATGCACAATAAACCCAACTTCTGAAATTTCAATGCTTGGATGCATCCCATTCATATGCTACAATAAACCCATATTTTCCTTAAATTTCAATCCATAAACACATCCATTCATGAGCCATAACAGAACCACAAAAAACAAAACCCCCTGACCCGTTAATACATTATCTACTCAGAGAGAGGTAAGACGAAAGGACAGCACTGTCTACGGATCCTCCATGTCTCCGAAGGAGATGAGGAGCGTCCCGTGACCCATTAATGCATTGTCTTCTCCGGAGTGCGAGGTAAGACTAAAGAAAATCATTAGCTACAGATGCTTCATGTCTCCATAAGGCCTTGATAAATCTTTGTTTATTTTGTAAATACAATAATTTGATTGCATTTTAACACTGTAAATATTAAAATTGAGCCCATAAAGAGCAAATAATCAAGAAGGAAACACTTCAATCACAGACTGGAAATCAGGAATGGTGATTATTTTACAACGACCAAATCCACCTTCTAATAAAATCTTCTTCCATTCTTTCTCTGTTCTTTCCTTCCCACCAGAGCAGTGCACCACCATTACCAGATCAAATACTAGAACTAAATTAGGATCCAGAACCGGCTTCTTTTTCTGGCCACCATTATTATTATCACCGCCTCTATGATTAGAGTCCAGTGCCACTACGTCAACAATAATGAGCTTCCCCATCTCCGGGATTGCCTTCCTACAGCTCTTCAGTATCTTGATACAATCCTCGTCGCCCCAGTCATGCATGATCCACTGATGACATCGCACAAACAAATTGTATAGTCAAAATGTGCTCTCAGCGCATTTTAATTGAATTACATGACAACTCAACGAGTTCAAGACTTACCTTCATGAATATGGCGTCCGCAAAGGGCACGGTTTCAAACATGTCTCCGCCCATGTGCTCCACACCTATTTACATACATTTATATGTATAAAATTGTTATGCATATATACCATTGATGAAGCAAAGGTGTTGTTAGTAACCTGGGAGATGGGGAGCAGTGGCCATGACATGAGGGAGGTCGTAATTGATGCCTCTGATGGAAGGATAACGTCGCAGCATTGCCTCGATTGTCTTCTCTGCAAGCCCAGCGTCTCGAGGCAAATCAGAGAATGGAAGTCAAATTTCGAAAATCTCTTTACAGAGCTTCAAACCGACATTTATGTGTTTTAGAATGCTCGAGGGATTGTTACGTCGGCACTGCATCAGAAAGAGCTATTACTTCAAGATGCACCAGATCACGGCTTTGGGGGTTTGGGGATTAAGTTTGCGAAGATACAACTAAAGAGTTGGCCGCAGGTAGTTTTAATTGGTGTATGGGGTATATAATTTAATACTAATCAGTGCTTACCAAAAGCCAGGGAAGGAGTTTTAGTGGCATACCTCTTCATCTAATAGATACATTAGCAGCCAATTTGAAAATACTATATCAGCAGACCTTGGTTCAATTTTGAGGTTTGCGGACGTAACATCAGCACACATAAATTTGACATTCTTGAAGTGGCTATTTGTTTCTTCATTCTGAACAAAGTAAAGAATAGTTAGTTGATTTATGTAAAGCCTTTTGAGTTTCATAATTTAGATTCAAAGATTAACAGAAGCCATATGCGTTTCTAAATTCTAGCTTTAGATCTGACATGCAAACCAAGAGAAAGATAGAAACTATAAGCAAGGATTACGCATACCTTTTTGATTGCACTCTCAATGAAGTCCATAGCTAAAACATGTTCAGCCTCCTTCGCTAATTCAGCTGTGTAGCGTCCAATGCCAGCTCCTAGCTCAATTACCGACTTACCCTTACGTGATGGTAAAAGAGAAAGTATCTGCAGCACAGATAAACATTTATGTTTTACATTTGAACATATAGATATTTTGCTTTCAGTTTCATGCTATCTTGTTATTTCTATACCAGAATTGTAACAGACAAAAAGGAACAGGCATAACAAGAACTTGTAAAATCAAAAACAAATGCTCTCGTAGACTGTCAACGCAAGTGAAGTTGCCGAGACATTTGCTAGCATTTACATAAAACCGAGGAACAGTTATAAATCACAAAACTTCATTTCAGACAGTTTAAATTAACAATTATAAAACCAAGCAAGTGTTTAGAATTAGATGAAACGTCCGTTATAAACAAACGAATGTTACGAGTCCTCAAAGTCAAAACCCGCTATATTTAACCTTTGAAATTAAGATTCTTTCATGTCAAAACTTTAAGTCAGAAGTATGTTGCATAGCCAACTTCGCTTTCACATTAAGATCCACAATGCTGCAACTCAGATCAGAATCCTTTGACCTAATCAGCATCGTTTTGCTGGTAACGAACTGACAGTGTGGCAAATTTAGAGCTGAAGGCATTAACCTAATCATCAAAATCATCAGATTAAGATTCCAATATGTTGCAACCCAAGCCTTGGCATAGATTGTCTGAACTTTCCTTCAAAGTTCATATTTTGTCAATGTAGAAAAGGAACCATTGCAAACTAAGCTCCTTTGCTGATTTAGATCACAGTCCTTGATTCAGTCGCCTCTACAGTCACAAAACCAGATCCCTAAGCCTCACCTAATTATACTCCTACAAGCAGACATAATTTACCCTTGACATTGGGTGATGCAATATTGGTGCATCTTATGACTCTCTTCATGAGAATCGGTGGAGTACTCCCAGTTAACTGCTATATCAAATATACTGACTAATATTTTTATCTAAATGCTGAACGACACCAAAAATGCTACTACCCTTCAAAATTACCTTGAATAGTGCAAACCTATGGCCATGGAAACGAATTTATACAAATCACTATTTCTGTCTCTCACCCACAATATATAGAGACCATATAACCTTACTTTCGTATTTCGAATCTGAACAGTGACTTTATACAAATCACCAGTCCACATTTATTATATATATTCTGCTACAAAATTTCAAACGAACCAAAGACCATCACTCACTTTTGTGCTTCTAATCTAAACACTCGTTGCATCCAGCCCATGCGTGGGAGATATATATGTGTACATACAACACATACGAAACAGTAAAAAGAAAATGGGAAAATATAAAAATACCCTGATGTCAAACAAAAGAAAGATATTAATTAAAAAAAAAAGAGATCTCAGAATTAAAATAAGTAAATTGGTATAGATCCATTTTAAATCCAGATCTATCAACCTCAAGAAGATCGAATCCCTTAAAGTGCAAACCTCAAGTTTCTGCCACTGTTGCATGCATTTACTAACAAAAATAACTATGGGAATTACATAAAAAATATTTCCTATAAAATTACAAAAGAAAAATCAAATCAACTCAATCCCTGATAGATCCACGGTGAAGAGGGTTCTATTCTAACATACATAAAAGCCAACAGAGAGAAGGAAAAGACTAGTGACCTGTTTGTTTCTAGTGATCAACAGAGAGAGGGAAAAGACTAGTGACCTATTTGTTTCCTAGTGTAGAGGTAACTGCATTAAGTAAGTCATTTATCTATGACCATTTAACAAAAAATGATTAAGCATTGGGGGTTTTGACAGTGTATTTTTTGGGATTTAACTGCATTAAGTAAGTCATTCATCTATGACCATTTCCATGAGAGGTTGTCGTGAGTGACTAATTTCTCATGATTTTTGAATAGTCCACTTAGCACATAGATATCATTTTTTGGGATTCAACTGCATTAAGTAAGTCATTCATCTATGACCATTTCCATGAGAGGTAGTGGTAACTGACTAATTTCTCATGATTTTTGAATAGTCCACTTAGCACTCATTGCATTTTCTAGTGATTTTTGAATAGTCCACTTAGCACATAGATATCATTTTTTGGGATTCAACTACATTAAGTAAGTCATTCATCTATGACCATTTCCATGAGAGGTAGTCATAACCGACTAATTTCTCATGATTTTTTAATAGTCCACTTAGCACTCATTGCATCGGGATGCTCACAGGGGTGAAGAAGTGGGATTGAAACCAATGAAATAAATCACATAGCATCAATCATCACTTCTGGGGCTTACACCCAGTAACCAGGACTTCCCGGGAGTTTTCCCCACCATCAAGCCCACTTAGCTTGCTACCCCATTTGCAAAACCTTAGCAAGTATTTTGCCTCATAAACCATTCAAGTAGAGTTCCCTTCACTCTTTTGAATTAAGTATTGGGGGTTTCGCAATACACTATATTGAATTCTTAATATTATACTATAAATAAGTGAAAAAAATATTTGGTGAAAGACAAACTAATAAGAAATTCAAAAAACAAACTATTCATTATTGAGTAATAAAAAATTTACAAAATATTCGTACAAAATTAAAAAACAATTTCAAATAAAATAATTTATTAATGAAATTGGAATAAATAACAACTTACTTTTTATATAGATTTCTTGAGGGAAAAATTTTATTAATTGATTTCCTTAGAGAAAAATAAAAAACAATTATAATTATTCAACAAAAATCTGGAAAAAAGAAAATTTTTAAATTTGGGTAAGACCTTTGACTTCCTCTACATTAAACCTACAATTTAATAAATAAATAAATTAGGTTAAATAATTTAAATATTTAAGTTTCATTGGCTTCCTCTGCATTAAACCTATATTTCAACTTTCAACGAGTCAAAAATTTATGATAATTAACTTAAACATTTACATGTAAAATTTACTCAACATTTATTTTTATTCAACGCCAAATACATTTGAAAAAAGAATACATGACACAGAAGCTTAAACCCCTGGCGCCTGAGTAAATAATTCTACCTCTATTTTTTATGTTCTGCCAATCATGTAATCCCATCGTGAAAATAGCACTAACATGTCACCATCTTAGGAATCCCATCATGAAAATAGCACTAAACACCTACATACGGAGTCTTTATTGTTCTGCATATTGGGATGTTTATCATTTAAATCCAACGTTACACATGCAACGCATAAAGCACGCCCAGTAGAACAAATGTGACAGCTGCCCCATCCAATGCATAAAGACGCCCATTAGAACAAATGTGACAGCTGCCCAATACTTCTAACACCTTTGCCAGAGATTAATGCAGTCTCCTAGAACACTTCCAGCCATCTATCCACACTACTGCACATCATCATTTTCGCCAGAGATATTCTCTACAGGCCTGCAACACATTCCTCCAGCGGTCTAACTACACGCCTGCGGATAATCATTTTGGGCAGAGCATTCCTCCAGCGATCTAAGTACACAGCTGCGCATCATCATTTCAAATTTTCTTCTATCCATCTCTTCTTTCCAATTTCTATGGCAGAAATAACAGCCACCCCTCATCACCCTGACATTGCTTCCTCCTCCACGGCCTCTTGTTCTGCGTCGGCGTCGACTCCTTATGTCCATTATGACATATTTGTCAACCATTTTGAGGATGAAACTAGAGACTTCGCCATCGCTCTCTGCAGTCGTCTTATTAACCGTGGATTGCATGTTTTTCTGGACGAGCTGGACTTCAGCGATGAAGAGGAGTTTCAATCTCGAATGGAAGATGCCATTTCACTAGCCTCTCTCCAGATCGCCATATTTTCTCCAAACTATGCTCAATGGAAATGGTCCATGGATACGCTCGTCAAGATGACAAAGTCGGAGACGCCTATTCTCCCAGTTTTTTATAAAGTCGAACCTTCTCATCTCAGGTTTACGAGCAAAGATGACAACGGACCATATGCTCAATGGCTGCGTGACCATGAGGATAAAAAAAAATACAGCTCGCAAACTATTCAGGCTTGGAGAGACGCTCTGTTCCATGTTTCCAACCTAAGTGGTTTAGAGCTGGAGGAGACAGATGGGTGAGCATTTCCTACTATTCAAATCCTTACTGATCGTTTTCAATTTGATCGATTGGCAGCGGTTTCTCACCATTGTGACTTAATATATAAAAGCGTTTCTCACTGCTTATTTTACACTCTGCTTGAATATTTAGGGGCGAGGATGTGCTCTTGGGTAAAGTCATGGACAGCGTCTTCAAAACCTGTCCTCCTTGCGATTACCATGTTTTCTTGAGTCATCGCGGGCCAGACACGAAGGAGAAATTCGCCCAGCCTCTCTACGCTCGCCTTCGTTCCCATGGATTACGAGTCTTTCTGGACAGACCGGAATTGGTGGGGGCACTCAAGATTGAAGCTCAAATAGAGTTGCCTATTCAATTCGCGTATGTCAATATCGTTATATTTTCTCCCAGATTTCCGGAATCTTCTTGGTGCATGAATGAACTCTTCCTCATGACAAAGTCCAGGGGTACCATGTCCAGGGGTACCATTTTACCTCTTTTCTATGAAGTGGAACCTTCCGATCTGGATGGATTTTACATTGAAACCCTGGTCTCCGAACACCTAGAGAAACGGCGACAGGACACAGAGACTATTGGGAAATGGAGAGACGCTCTTGCCGAAGTCCGAAAATTAAAAGGATTCAAGCTGGCCGGGTAAGAATTCTTGTCATCTTTTCCAAGAGCATCCTTGTGTCATTGCGAATTCCAGGTATCTAATACTTAATTATTAATTTTTCTATTCATCCAATATGTGTAGTTTACTTTACTCCAAACCCGTTAACTGAATCTGCAATGGAAATACGCTCAGACCTTTCCCATCCCTGAAGTGCTGTTTTCAATTTGTTGGAATACATGTCATTAGAGTAGGTATTTCTCACTGCTTATTAAATTGGTTTTACTCTTTTCTAATGGAATATTCAGGGAGGAGCTCGAGGAGGAGCTTATGCATAAGATTGTAGAAAGTGTGTTGGAATCTATTCCAGAACCAGCACCATCAGAACTCATGATAAGCTCCGAAGAGCATAGAGCGGCGAAAAGTGTTCTAAACGATGTTTCAAAACGGTCAGAAGTCGTCCCCGTGGAAGACTTTTATATTGGGCTGCCCGAAAAATTAGAAGATTTCGAGAAGGCGGTGCTATCGCAGCAAGAGGAAAAGCGTGTAGAGGCCAAGGTTGTGGGAATTCTGGGTGGTGTCGGAATTGGGAAAACAGTGTTGGCGAAAGAAATTTTCAAGTGTGAGAGATCAAATTACAAAGAATCCTCCTCTTTGTTTAATGTGAGAAACTGTGTTGCGAGAAAATATGCTCTAAAAGATTTGCAAAGTCGGATCATTAAGGACTTGAAATATAGTCATAAAGGAATCAAAAGTGTTCAAGAAGGTAAAGAGATACTCAAACAGCATCTCCAATCGTGTCAGGCTCTCGTAATATTAGATGATGTTGATCATGTGGATCAACTTGATGCATTGATGCCAATCCTTCACCCAAACAGCTTGATTTTGGTTACCTCTCGTAACAAGGATGTCCTCAATAAGTTCGGCATCGTAAATTCATCAATTTATCATCTAACCGGACTAAATGGAGAAGACTCCCGAAAGCTTTTACTCTCCTATGCCTTCAATCTCCCGGATCTACGACACCCGTCAATTTATCATCTACTTCGACTAAATATAAAAGATCTCCAGAACCTTTTACTCTCCTATGACTTGGATTGCCCGTTTCCACGATGCCCTTCTGATGATCCGCTTTTTGAATCTCTGGTACTTGAGTTTGTAACGGCCTGCGATGGTTTGCCAGAACCGTTGAAAGAGCTAGGGGAGAGTCTGAGAGGAAAAGACAGATCTGGCTGGGAAGAGCAATTGAATCAACTTCGACACGACTGCAAACTACTTATCCAGAAAAAGCTTAACGTTTGTTATGATTCACTAAATGAAGAGGAACAGCAAATGTTCTTAGATGTTGCTTGCTTCTTCATAGGTGAAGACAGATATAGCGTAACAAGGATATTCGGCATGGAAGGACTTCAGAAGCTAGAGAACAGATGTCTATTGAAGGTGACCAGTAAAATAGAAATGAATGAATTCCTGCGAAATTATGGAAAAAATAAGGCTAACAGATTAACGCCACGTCGGCTTTGGCATCAGGGGACCAAGCAGATCAATGATTTGCTTGAGGAATCGCCATCTGTAAGTGCTTCTGCAATCCTTCAAACCTTTGTAAACCTTTGAATTTCTATTTATTCTTAAGAAACGCATCTTTTGTTTATTCGTAAGAGAGATGCATCTCTGTATTTCCGCGGAATTACAATGAATGGAGACCCCGGAGATGATACTGAAATGCCATGTTGCAAACAGAGTGGTGACACGTTTAGTGATTCCAGCAATTTGAAATTTCTTGCAGCTCAAGGTGGTTATGTACAAAAGATATTGACTAGGCTGCGATCAGCAGATCTCTTATGGCTAAAGTGGCATAAGTGCACCCACTCTTCTCTTCCTCCCTGGATTTCCATGGGGAAATTACGCGTTTTAGAAGTGGACGGAAGCAAATTAACAGAATTGTGGCAACCTGAATCTCAGGTTTGGTAAATTTTTGTGTTCATTATTCCTTCGTTTCATTTTTCATTTCGTAGATGAAAATCGTCTGATAGTTGATATCTAAACATCGCAGCTTCCTCTCCAGTTGCGGGAGCTAAATATCTGCGCTCCCCTTTCACCGTTTCCAGAGTCCATAGATCGACTGCGGTTCCTTGAAAAGATTGTAGTTAAATGTTCTGGACCACTCCCATTCATGGCTTTGCCGGAAGAATTTTGTCGGCTGCGCTCGTTGAAATACTTAGAGATGACAGAGTGCTCAGGAATGATGTCGCTGCCCGATTCCTTCGGAGATCTAGCAAACCTCCAATATCTCGCTTTGACAGGCGCTTCTTGCTTGCAGATGCTTCCAGAATCATTAGGGAAATTAACTTTACTCAAGTATCTATCACTGGAAGGGTGCAGTGAGATACGAAAGCTGCCTGGTCTGGAACATTTCACTTCTTTGGAGACGTTAGATGTCAGGAAATGCAAGAATCTCGAGAGCATACCAGAGTTGGGGCAGCTCATCAAGCTCCAAATACTAGATGTTAGTGAATGCAGCCAGATAAAATGGCTATCAGGTTTAAAACATTTGAATTCTTTGGAGAACTTTAATGTTAGCGGATGCCAGAAGCTCCAGAGCATACCAGGGTTGGGGCAGCTCGCAAAACTCCTAGAGTTAAATGTTAGTGGATGCAGTGAGATAAAATTGCTGCCAAGTTTGGAAAATTTGACTTCTTTAGAGTCTTTTAATGTTAGCTGGTGCCAGAAACTCCAGAGCATACCAGGGTTAGGGCAGCTCACAAAACTCCAAACACTAGATGTTAGTGGTTGCAGTGAGATACAGACGTTGCCAGGCTTGAAACATTTGACCTCGTTGAAGACTTTTAATGTTAGGGGATGCAAGAAGCTCCAGAGCATAGATGTTAGTGGAAGCAGAGGGATACATACGCTGTCAGGTTTGGAACATTTGACTTCTTTGAAGAAGTTGAATGCTAATGGATGCAAGAAGCTGCAGAGATTACCAAGTTTGGGGCTACTCACAAAGCTCATGACAATAGATGTTAGTGAATGCTGTGAGATACAATCGCTCTTAGGTTTGAAACATTTGACCTCTTTGAAGACGTTGAATGTTAGTGGATGCAAGAAGCTGCAGAGCATAAGAGGGTTGGGGCAGCTCAGAAAGCTTCAAATATTAAATGTCAGCAGATGCTATGAGATACGAGAGCTGCCAGGTGTGGAACTTCTAACCTCTTTAGAGAGGTTGAATATTAGTGAGTGCAAGAAGCTTCAGAGCATACGACCGTTGGGGCAGCTCAGAAACATCCGAGCACTAGATGTTGGTGGGTGCCAGATACAATGGCTCTCAGGTTTGAAATATTTGACTTCTTTGAAGAAGTTGAATGTTAGTCAGTGCTGGAACCTTAAGAGCATACCAGAGTTGGGGCAGCTCACAAAGCTTCAAATATTAAATGTCATTGAATGCTACAAAATACGAGAGCTTCCAGGTGTGGAACATCTCACGTCTTTGAAGACGTTGAATGTTAGTGAGTGCGAGAAACTTGAGAGCATACCAGAGTTGGGGAAGCTCACAAAGCTTCAAATATTAAATGTCAGTCGATGCTACGAGATACGAAGGCTTCCAGGTGTGGAACGTCTCACGTCTTTGAAGACGTTGAATGTTAGTAAGTGCTGCGAACTTGAGAGCATGCCAGAGTTGGGGCAGCTGACAAAGCTCCAAACACTAGATGCTGGTGATTGTAGCCAGATGCAATCGCTCTTGGGTTTGGAAAATTTGACTTCTTTGAAGACGTTGAACATTAGGGGATGCGATAAGCTGCACAGCATACCAAGGTTGGCCCAGCTAAAAACGCTCCAGATACTTCATGTTGGATGGGAAAAGCTGCAGAGAATGCCAAGTTTGGAACATTTGACTTCTTTGCTGACGTTGGATATTACAGGATGCCAGAGGTTGGAGAGCATACCAACGTTGGGGTCGCTCACAAAGCTCCGAAATCTAAAGCTTTCTGGATTGACAAGCCTACGAGAGCTGCCAAGTCTGGAACATTTGACTTCATTGCAGAGCCTGCTAGTTTGTGCATGCCAGAGTCTGCAGAGCATACCAAGTTTGGAGCACCTCACAAACGTCGAGACACTAATTGTCGCTGGCTGCGGTGACATAAATTCGCTCCAGGGTTTGGAACATCTGATTTCTTTGAAGAAGTTGTCGGTTTGTGGATGCGAGAAGCTCGAGAGCATGCCAGGATTGGGGCAACTCACAAAGCTCGAGACACTAGATGTCATTGGATGCCGCGAGACACGTAAGTTTCCAGGTTTAGAATATATGGGTTTTTTGAGGAAGTTGAATATTTATCCGTGGTCTTGCATCAGAGAAACAGAGGGTGGGATACAAACACTCCAAGGTTTGGAACGTTTGATTTCTTTAGAGAGTTTGAATGTCTGGGATTGCAAGGAGCTGAAGAGCATACCACCGTTGGAACATTTGATTTCTTTAAAAAGTTTGAATGTCCGGGGTTGCAAGGAGCTGGAGAGCATACCACCGTTGAGGTTCCTCGAAAAGCTCAAAAGCCTGAATGTTCGGGAATGCCCTAAGATACAGGATCTGCCAGGTGTGGAACATTTGATTTCTTTAAAGAGTTTGGATGTCAGGGATTGCAAGGAGCTGGAGAGCATACCACCTTTGAGGTTCCTCCAAAAGCTCAAAAGCCTTCTTGTTGTGGGATGCCCTAAGATACAGGATCTGCCAGGTGTGCAACATTTGATTTCTTTAGAGAGTTTGAAAGTCATGGATTGCAAGGAGCTGGAGAGCATACCACCGTTGAGGTTCCTCCAAAAGCTCAAAAGCCTATGTGTTCAGGAATGCCCTAAGATACGGCGAATCTCTTATCACCGCGTGGGGTTTTGTAATGTCTTAAATCGGCGCAGCGTTTTTTAATGTCTTAAATCGGCCCCATGTCAGGCCACATTCATGATGCTATAATCCATGAAATAGCATTCGCCCTAAGATACAGGATCTGCCAGGTGTGGAATATGCGATGTCGTTGGAATGGCTTTCAGTTCACAGTTGTCCGGGAGTCCGGTGGGATATGGGAGTACTCGAGCAGCTGCGCCAACGAAAAATATCTGTAGATGTATTTAGAAGCTAGAAGCTAAGGGACGCTTATGTGTCGCTTAGTATAAATAAATGAGAAGCGCCGACACAGGTTGTGCAAGTTGTACAGGGGAGTACGCGAGCAGCTGCGCCAACGCAAAATATCTGTAGATGTATTTAGAAGCTAGAAGCTCAGGGACGCTTATGTGTCGCTTAGTATAAATAAATGAGAAGCGCCGACACAGGTTGTGCAAGTTGTACGGGGATGTAATGAGGTCTTGCTGTCCTCCATGTTCCGTTAGGAGTGGAGTCTATCCATGTTTGAAAGTTTGAAGAGTCAATGTTAGATTAGGGAGTCCATCCATGTTTGAAAGTTTGAAGAGTCAATGTTAGATTAAAGGTTGTGCAAGTTGTACGGGGATGTATGTAATGAGGCCTTGCTGTCCTCCATGTTCCGTTAGGGAGTGGAGTCCATCCATGTTTGAAAGTTTGAAGAGTGAATGTTAGATTAATAGAGAATCCCCAAACAACATGACAAGTGCATAAGGTGAACAGTGAATGATTACAGTGATAAATAGTTGTAGTTTCGACCACACAAAAATATATGAAAAAATTCAAAGCATGGTAAAAATTAAAACTGAATTCTAAATAAATTTAAAAAACAAAAGAGAGAGAAGTAAATCGTACGGGGTATGACATCATATATTCCTGTCTGTTTACTTTTGTCGGCATGCAATATTGTTAGGCAAAGGTTTAGAAAAAGGTTTGGAAAATTTGTAATTATGAAAACTTAATTTTAATTAAAATTTGAATGTTTATAAAATGAATATATTTACATTAAAAAATAAAATAAAATAAATCTATATAGTTGTTTTTTCGTTTTTAAACATCTATTATAATATTAAAAATAATTAATATTATTCACATATTAATTAATAATTAATATAATCATATTGATTTTTTTTATGTTTATGTATCACATTTATTTTTTATATTATTATAATATTAAAAATGATAAAAATAATTAACATAATCATATTTATTTTTTATGTTTATGTATCATATTTATTTTTTATGTTTATGTAGTTGGGATTTTCAGCGTTTCAGTCGAGTTTCAAAAGCACCACGTAAATATAAAAAACATAAATAATATGGTCGACTTAAAACTATAAAAATAATTTATATAAAAAATATTATATTAAATAATATAATACAATAATATTGGAATGAATTAATACACTAATAAAATATAAATTAATTATATATATATTATTTTCTAAATTATATTAATAATATAATATAGATTAAATCTATGTTAATTTGTAGTAATACTATAATAGAGTGTATAATATATATGAATATCTATAATATATATTATAGATACAAATTTATTATATATAAAATGTTATTGGTGTGTAAGAAGAAAGTTAATACTATGGTTTATTAATTATGCTGATAGGCGTTTTTATTGTGAGGTTTATCATGGTGACACTATTTAGATTCATCATCCCTACCACAATATTAAACAAGTGTCTCACAATTCCAACAACACTTACTGCAATCTTAGGACGAACAAGCTACTGCAACAATTCTCTTGAGGAACCATTCTCATTCCCACTTCAGAAATCAAATGAGTTGTCATTGGGCACAAATTCATAGACGAGTAGCTTCTAGTCATTGTTTGAAATGAAACACAAAAGCTTCATCACATTGTTATGCCTCATCCTACTGCTAACCATCTCCATCTCTGCATTGAATTCCTTCTCTACCCCAGCCCCAAACTTTCCTCGTCGATTGCTACAGATTTTATTTACAACCTCCACTTCTCCACTATCCAAAATCACCCTGTATATTGTTCTGCATACTTAGCAGGTTTGGCATGCTAAGTATGCTCCAACATATAGAGTTCAACTTCCTCTGAGAGAGGGTCCTAATGAGAGTAGATATTGCTAAAAAATCACATCGTTGCTTTCCTGATTTGTTGGAAGTCTCCTATCTTGGTACCATGCAATATTGTTAGGCAAAGGTTTAGAAAAAGGTTTGGAAAATTTGTAATTACTTTTTAAATATGAAAACTTGAATTTTAATTAAAATTTGAATGTTTATAAAATGAATATATTTACATTAATAAAATAAAATAAAATAAAATAAATCTATATGGTTGTTTTTTGGTTTTTAAACATTTATTATAATTTTAAAAATAATATAAAATAATTAATATTATTCACATATTAATTAATAATTAATATAATCATATTGATTTATTTTATGTTTATGTATTACATTTATTTTTTATATTATTATAATATTAAAAATGATATAAAATAATTAACCTAATCATATTTATTTTTTATGTTTATGTATCATATTTACTTTTTATGTTTATGTACTTGGGATTTTCAATGTTATCAGTGGAGTTTCAAAAGCACCAAGTAAATATAAAAAACATAAATAATATGGTCGACTTAAAACTACAAAAATAATTTATATAAAAAATATTATATTAAATCATCTAATACAATAATATTGGAATGAATTAATACACTAATAAAATATAAATTAATTACATATATATTATTTTCTAAATTATATTAATAATATAATATATATTAAATCTATGTTAATTTATAGTAATACTATAATAGAGTGTATAATATATATGAATATCTATAATATATATTATAGATACAAATTTATTATATATAAAATGCTATTGCTGTGTAAGTAGAAAGTTAATACTATGGTCGTATATTAATTATGTTGATAGGCGTTTTTATTGTGAGGTTTATCATGGTGACATTATTCAAATTCGTCATTCCTGTCACAATCTTAAACAAGTGTCTCACAATTCCAGCAACACTTACTGCAATCTTAGGATGAACAAGCCACTGCAACAATTCCCTTGACGAACCATTCTCATTCCCACTTCAGAAAACAAATGAGTTGTCGTTGGGCACAAATTCGTAGACCAATAGATTCCAATCATTGCTTGAAATGCAACACAAAAGCTTCATCACATTGTTATGCCTCATCCTACTGCTAACCATCTCCATCTCTGCATTGAATTCCTTCTCTACCCTAGCCCCAAACTTTCCTCGTCGACTACTACAGATTTTATTTACAACCTCCACTTCTCCACTATCCAACATCACCCTGTATATTGTTTTGCATCCTTAGTAGGTTTGGCATGCTAAGTATGCTCCAATATATAGAGTTCAACCTCCTATTAGAGAGGGTCCTTATGAGAGTAGGTATTACGAAAAAATCACATCGTTGTTTTCTTGATTTGTTGGAAGTCTCCTATCTTGGTACCATTTACCTCAACCTCCTAAATATTTTTTTTTCCTCTACTTATTTTTCACTTGTTTATGAAAGAATTTGGTGTTTCCTCCCTATAGTCCCAAGCTTCGAGAATTAAGTGTCCAATATTCCTCTTCATATTTTAGTAGTGAATGATATTTTTCAAACTAAATTTTTTCTTAGCTCATCATTTCCTCTGACATAGATCCTTTTTCCATGGAGGAGTGAAAGGTGATCAATGGGCACTAAATAAGACATCCATTCCACAACTAAAAGTGTTGGGCTAATATTTCTTGATCCTCAAGCTTTATCTCTTGGAGAAGAGCAATAGAGGGATTTTCCTTCTTGATTAGAGATTTCACTTATGATTTCCTTTTTCTAGACCCTAAGCCCCTATAATTATAGGAGAGAACTATCATTGCTTACATTTTGAGTGGGGAACCCCTTTAGGCAGGGAAAATCCAAAACTTCTCTTATTTCCTTTACTTCATAGGTCACCCATTTGGATGTTTTTGAGGGTGGGTTAATGGCTCAGTTCTTTCTCTCCTTTTTTTCATTTGTTCAATCCTTATTTATCTATTGGATTTCCTCCTTGATCAATAGGTTCTATGATTAATATCCCTGGCTTTGTATGCTTTTTATTTTTCATTTGCTGAACTGGAAAATGGAGCTCCTGTCATACCAACCCTTGGAAAAAAAAGTATTCCTCTGCTTTTTAGGATTTGACTTGCATGTGCGTTGGGTCTTCATTGGATCTAACTACCATAGATTCTTTCGTTGGGCCTTGAGAAGGTACGAGGATAGGGGTCAAATCCACGGTTAGGTATTTTCCTAGGGGATCTCCTCATCTTCATCTTGATTTGCATGTGTTTCATACCCATTACCTGAGATTCCTCTGTTAATTAATTTATTTTTTCCTTCTCCATTTCCTACCAATTTGTTATTTGGAGGGGGGGGGGGGGGGCAAATTCTTTAGCAGGCGCTTGTCTCTATGGCTAGGTTGAAGGAGGATTTAGCTTTTGAGGGAATTTTCTCTTTTTAGCTTTTTGCCATTGGTCCCCTTGATCACTTTGCTTCTCCTGATCTTCTAGTTTCTTTAGGAAAATGTCAATAGTCGTGACAAACTTTTCATCTAAATGGCAGTTGATCTTAGTCGACTTCTTGAATATGTGCCCAAATTTCCAAGCTTAGATTGATTTCCGCATATCCTAGCACAAGAGAATAGTCCATCTTTGGGTTCAACAAAATCAACAAATTTCCGCAATGTGTTCCCGATCGTTTTGAAGGTGGCATCATTCCAACAGTGGAGGGGAAGGAAGGAAAAATTCACCCATAGAAACAAAGGAAGGGACATTGAAATCGAGGTTGAATTTGGGGCTCCATCAATCCAAATAAAACCCTTGTGCTCCCATGAAGTACAACCCACTGTGGAATATTTGATATCGATCTAATTTTTTCTCGAAGAAGATGGTGAAGAAAGCCTTGCCACAAAATGAAGAAGTGACTCTTCCATCTATCAAGGGTTTCCAATTATTTAGGGCCCATTGGAAAACTATTCATGGGGAGGGCCATAGGCCCATGAATTGACCTAGTAGGCCCCAATCTTCCAATTAGAGAGCTCGAAGCCTAGTTTGGGGAGCCAAGATTTAGACTTTGGGGATCTCATCCAATTTTTTCCACAAAATGAGATGATGCAGTGTTTTGGAACTTAGGTCCATTCCAAACCAAGGAATTAAAAGCTTCGACCTCCTAGTTAAGATGAGGAGGGGAGGCCAGATTAGTCATGATTAACCACTTGACCAAGGCTAGGGCCGATGGCTAGAAGATCTATATGGAGGGAGAATATGGGAATAAGCAAAGAAAAAACAAAAAAAAGAGGGATTCAAGGTAGCAAAGTAGAGTAAAAGGGAAGATGCAACGGGAGGGACGTCGACCTAACAAGCAGTGCCTCAAGGTCACAAAGGAAGCATGGCAGATCAAAGGATCACAAGGTTGACATGCCTCAGAGCATTAGAGCTACATAGGAATTCTTCGGGTGAAGACAAACATTACTCTTTACCAAATTTTCCCAAATAGATTTAATTTAAATAACAATATTGTTAGTTATAGTGATGTTCATTCAATGAAGAAGATTTCATTGTTCCAATGCATTATTCTATTATTGACACTAAAAGCAGATGCAACAAATATTCAAAATGTTTTTCCATCTATTAGGGTGCATATATCTCATATGAAAATAGGTCCATTTATCATGATGCATATAACTTATATGCAAGAATGTGATGAATGATAAACCTTTCTTTGGTGAATTACATCAATTGTACTATGAGTGCATCGATAACGGCTAGGATCTTCCCACCTTGAATCTAATTGGAACTTGAAACTAGACTTGATACAACCGATAAATTAGTGATGGAAATTTTGTTGTTTTCTTATAAGGACTTTAGAGACTATGAAGACTATTGATAGTTTCAATAGTTTCTTACAACATTCTTTTATTAACACTAGGTTTTATCTCTATCTTTATTTCAAATAATTAATTGATACTTTGTTTATTATTATAAATTTAAATTGTGCACAAATAAATATATAAAGTAGAGAATAAGACAATATTTTCAAACCCCCATGATACTATTATGAAAAGAGAGAAGACACAAAGAAATATTAATTGTAAGAAAAAATATGTAACTCATGACTTGTATCATATATCATATTAATTTATACCAAATAATTTTTTAAAAGATATGAATAAGATATTAATAATTTAACTATTATATTAAATTATATATTTTTAATATAAATTTAATTATATAAACTAATACTAAAAAAATATTATTATTTTGAAATTTAAAATAAATAAATAAGTATATACATACATACATACATACATACATACATACATACATACATATATAATTTTAATGAAAGTATATTCAAATCTCTTGTTTAATTAGATTTGAAATAATATAATAACTTATTTTTAACCTTATTTATTAATTTGAATAAAAATTATAATAAAATTTAAAATGAATCTAAATGATTTGAAATTTTTCTTTCATTATTTTCCAAATATGCTTTACCATATTGTATTTAAAATTATATTATATTTTTATTTATTTCAATAAAATTATAATAATATTTAAAATAAATTTAACTTAAAATGATTTGCCATTAAAATTTCACTTACGCTTCTACATGAAAATGAGTTACATGATCTATTAAAATTGAGTTAAAAAATGACTTGTCATATTGCATTATCTACACATTTCCATGGAACCACAACCATAAATCCGATTATTTTGGTGGTGTTGATTGCTTGTTCCTGGGGAGAATTCAAGTTCATATATTTTAGAACGTGTTAGGTAGTTTCGAGACACACATAACTTCATAACTACTTGGGAAATATTTACTTATTTCAACATTTTAAGCCATCAAATTCTAGAGCTCTCTAATTATGTAATTAGAGGGCATTATAGTTTGAAAGAAATATATATCTATATATAAAAAGTCTAATATCATGTATTGAGATTGTAACTACTCAAATATATTAAAAAAATATCAAAATATTCACAAAATCGTTACAAAATTGTATTAACATATTATCTAGTTGTTGGAAATATTTTTGGCACAAAATTTTATTAACACATCTTGTTATTATTTTTATTTTTCACAATGTTTTGATTTAAAAAAAAATAAAAAATTGATGGTTGTCCACTATTCGAATTGCTATGGGGACAATGCATATTAAAATTAAATGAGATAAACACAAAACAGAGGGCTTAATAACACTACTCCAACACCAATTTGTCTATCTAAAAAATCAATAGAGTTAAAAAACAATACATGGGTGTGAAGTTTTCTAGAAGTAAATCCCTTTGGCTAACTTGTTATTAATTGAATCTACTATCGTTTTAGTGAATTAAATAATTAATCCAACTACAAGTTCCCTAAGGTTGTTTATTACACAAAATGGCTTTGGCTAACTAGTTATTAATTGAATCTACTATTTTTTAAGTGACGGAAAGAATTGATCCAAATGCAAGTTCCCTAAGGTTGTTTATTAACACAAAATGGAATTTTGTGAATGCTGAATAAAAAAAATTATGCGAAGTAAATTATTACGCAAAATGGCTTTGGCTAACTAGTTATTAATTGAATCTGCTATTTTTTAAGTGACAGAAAGAATAAATCCAAATGCAAGTTCCCTAAGGTTGTTTATTACAAAAAATGGAATTTTGTGAATGGTGAAAAAAAAATTATTCGAAGTAAAAACCAAGTATAACGATGGAACGTGTAAATATAATGTAATGGTCAAATCACATATCCAATAGTATATCTTGTGAATTTTTAATGTGGTTTACCATTAAGCATACTTCCATGAGAAAATCTCTCACAAAATGGAATTTTGTGAATGCTGATAAAAAAAATATTCGAAGTAAAAAACAAGTATAATGCTGGAATGTGTAAATATAATGTAATGGTCAAATCACATATCCAATAGTATATCTTGTGAATTTTTAATGTGGTTTACCATTAAGCATACTTCCATGAGAAAATCTCTCACAAAATGGAATTTTGTGAATGCTGATTGAAAAAAATATTCGAAGTAAAAAACAAGTATCACTATGGAAGGTGTAAATATAATGTAATGGTCAAATCACATACCCAATAATATATCTTGTGAATTTTTAATGTGGTTTACCGTTAAGCATACTTCCATGAGAAAATCTCTCAACCGTTAGCAACATTTGAATTCAATTTAACCTTGCTAACTCAAAATATAGATACAAGGTTTAGCCATTCTTTTTGTATCAAATTAACACTTGTCAATACTGACTTTTGGTTAGAATAGGCCAGATTTTTAGTGAGTTGGCTCTGCGACCTTGCAACCATAAGATGCACAAATCCCAAAATATTCAAGCACATTTCATCTTTTTAAGAGTGGAGATCTTAAAAGGAGTGCACTGCAACGATAAATTGGATCAGTTAGGAAAAATTATATGTGCAATTCATTCCCTTTTTAGAATGGCTATCAATGATTTTATCCAGATTATCCATATTCAAATTTGCAGGGGTTGGTTGGTCCTTTTTCCCAAAAATGGTCATTAGATATTGGAAAGCAACTTCATCACAAGGAAGAGTGATCCCATCTGCGATCAAACCCAAACTCTTCTTTAGCCTTCATTAACAATGTCCAAAACCAAGAATGATTGGAATAAGCGGGCAAAGACAATACATCTTCTTCGTTCTCTTCCAACATACACTCCACAATGTTCCTTTGTAACATCAAAGCACAGTATGATTTTCCTATGGCTTCATATTCCACGGCGAAATACCTTATCTTCCTTGCAGAAAGGCCATTAGTAAGTTGCACTGTAACAACCCTTATGAAAAATCCATGTAATAAAAGTTAATAAAGGAAAAATAATAACCACAGTTGATGGGACACTTATTCCAAGCTGAATGTTGGGAAAAACCATGGTGATGGGGATCACTTGTGGTTGGTTAATGGCTAAGGAAATTGGCAAAGGAAATGACTATGTCTTTGGAAAGGAAAAATGGCATTTTGGCACAATTATTTATGAAAATAATGGAAATTAGGAGAAATGGGAGGTGAAAGGTCACAGGTTGCATGTGAGGAGGAAATTGAAGGAAAATAATGGAAAATGAAGAAAATAGAGGTCGCATTCATAAAAAGGCTTATGAGGATCAATTGGTAACAATTTTTCTGTTCAGTTTTGGAGCTCTCTCATTATTATCTCTCTCTCATACTCTTGGACACTTAGAATTTTCTTGGAGCACTCTTGGAGGGTGTCTCATACTTGGATTTTTGGAGCAAGAAGGAAAAACAAAAGCAGGAAAGCACAAGAGGGCATTGGGATCGACAACTACAACAATTTTTCTTGCAAATGCCAAGTTGCATGTATGTGTTTCTCACTAGTTTTGGCATGCATGGCATATGCATGTGGATTATTGGTCATGACTTGTCACTGGCATGGAGGATTGTCTGGATTGATAGTGGATTGCCTAGCCTTGCCATTTCCTGGATAGCCATGGACATTGTGGGTTTATTTCCTTGTTTTGTTTTGGTTGGTTCTCATGTTTCCTTAGCTTGGGTTGAGTTACTAGCTCCTAGAACCCTATAACAACTTGGGTTGAGTTACCAGTCTCGTAGCCTTGGTTGGACAAATGCTCTAGAGTCCTTGGTGGGTTGATTTACTAGTCATGTAGCCTTGTTTGGATAAACGCACTAGATCCTGGCTATATCTATGGGTTGAGTTACTATTCCTAGAGCCTTGGTTGGAACAAATGCTCTGGACCCCTGGAAAACTTGGATAGAGACTAATCTGATGTTGGTTTTGTGATGTCCAACCATGAGGTGGAATCACTGTTTGATGGGTTGAGGTGGATGGCCTTTGGAAGCCCTCGATGGTTTTTGATTGATGTGTTCTATGAGATCCCACAAGAATGCTTGGAATATGGCACAAGGGTGAATGGTTGAAGAGAGATTTGGCTTAGCAATTCTATTGTCGGGTGAAAGTGGAATTCCCATCCCAAGTTTGGATTTTACATCATCAATATGAGGTTATTTCTCCTTGTAATTCTATGAGTATTATACAGGTTATATGTGGTTTATATGGCTGTGATTTCATTAGTATTTATGCTACTATTTTGTTGGTTATAAATATGTTTTATGACATTAGCTATGTATGGCTCTCATCATGTTCTTACTGATAAATGAATGAAAAATATATCTATTCCCTAATGGATGAAATTGAAGTTTATGTGTTGAGGCATCAATGAATCTTAGTGATTCACAACTAAGTATGAGACCTCTATGCTCAGATATGTTATTTGTTGGGTGTTGTTATATTATTTCACGATTAGTGGGGGGATCATAGGGGGGTCGCCAGCCCCTCTGTCAGGGGGTATGCAGGGGTCTCCCCTACACAGGGTCCAGAGGGCAGCGCCCTGGGAAAAACAAAATTCGGACCCTATATTACCTATGGTTTTGTGCATGGATTTCTCACATGGTTTTGGGCGCGATGGTTTTCATTCCATGGTATTATGTAGATCCGGTCAAGGGAACTACGGTTATGTTCTAATCCAGGGTTAATGGATGCTTCAACATGTATATATATGTATTGTAACATTGAAAGGAATATAATGAAAAATCAATCTGGTAGTCTCGGTTTTGGGATCCAAGGGAAAACCTCTGTGTATATTTGTTTTCTGTGTTATGCTCTCGCTATTGTTTATTTTCTGTTTTTTAGAATTCGTATGCAGGTAAATTATGAATGTGGTTAAAACCTACATTATTTACACCTATAGATTACATATTCGTGATATGTTTGATGAAATTCCTGTCATGGCTAGTAGGGGTCCAATCAAAGTCTTATTCAAGTGATCGCATTTGTATTGTCATTCCTCTGTTATTTTACTGTTCTAAAGATGCCATTCAATTATGAGCAGTGACTTGGGATTTGGGCCTAGAAAAGTGGCTCAAATCCTGGGGACGCTGGAACAACACTATGAAAAACAATCCCTAGACATTAGCTTGTAGGCCTGTGAGAGCATCCAAAGGTCCCTCAACACTAGCATGCCCATAGCATGAGAGCATATAGAGGTCAAGTGGTCCAAAACCTCAGTGTGACCTAGGGGCTAGTTGGCATAAAGGTTTAATGGGTTCCTGAGGGTCCTAATGTTGATGTTGAATGTATGTATGGTGTGTTTTCATTGGTTCCACTTCCTTAACGTGACTTAGGAAGTTGAATCATATCATAGTGGCCTCTCGTTGCATGTTTACCCCGGTTAGTCGGTTGCTTGGTTAGATGTGGGAGGAGGGTGTTATAGAGTGGTATCAGAGCATGGTTCACCCCTTGGACTGAATGGGTTGTGTGTTGGTCATGCATTCATTTCAGTTGCATGTGTTTCTCTCATGCTTGCATTCCATGTGCTTATTTCATTTGCATAATTTTGATCATTTTCGTAGTGATGTCACTATGTGGAAGTTGATGTTTTTATTGTGGGATGCATCATCATGAGTGTATGACTAATTACATGTTGTTATATGTTTCTTACATGTATCATTTTTGTATGCTTGGTTGCATGTATCATTCTTGTAGGCTTGGTCACAAGTGTTGTTCAGTTATGCTTGATTATATGTGGTTATGTGTGTATGTGGATGATTTCGCATTGCTTATGCATATTCATGTTTACCTGTGGTCAAGTGTATAGTGATGTAATGGTTGTTGTCATGCATGAGGTCCTGGTATGCATTGTTAATAATTTCATGCATGAGGTCCTGACATGCATTGTTAATAATGTCATGCATTGATGACTGGACCCTAGCTAGAATGATGGTTGCGTGGTTATATGCTTATGTGTTATGCTTCTATATGTTGTCATGTTTATGTTATACATGTATCATGTTGATTTGTTGATCTTGAAGACAAGGTATCCTCCCCGAGCTATACTAAGGTACGTTGGTTTATTTTGATTTGGTTTAGCGGACATGATATACCTTGCAGGAAGAAATATAAAATGGCTAGTAAGATGGTAGACTACAAAGACTCTCCCTATGAATCAGAAGAGGATTATGGTGTTGGGAACTCTTCCTATTTGGCATATACACTAAGAATATTAAAGGAAGAAATTAGGAGTTGTAAGGTAGATAATGACATAATCATGCAGGCACATGAGAAACAAGCAGAGGTAAACATAGTGATACTTTAGAGTTTGTCAGACTTGCAGTGATAGGGACCACGTCGGACAAGCTATGAGTAGGAGGACCGAACTAATGGGGCATATGGCAGTAGGTCGCATGTGGTCATAGGTCAGATAGAGATGACATAGTTAGAGAGAGCAGATTTTTGGACACTCTGAATAGAAGGAGGGATAGACAAAGGTATTATTCTAGTTCTGATTCACATAGGCACTATGATCATCATCATTATCATCCTTATAGAAGGAGTGATAAGGGATACTTGCCAGATGAGTTTAAGAAAGAAAAGCCACCTACTTTTAATGAAGGTATGAAGAAACCACAGGATGCAAAGGCATGGTTTCTTGGTATGAGGAATTTCTTCAGATTTCATGATTATTTAGAGAACATGAAATCCAAAGTAGCTACATTCAGTCTGAAAGGTAAATCAAACATTTGGTGGGAAGATGTGAAGAATGTTAGATGTATTTATGAGGAGGACTTGACTTGGAGTGAGTTTGAGTGACTATCCTAGAAGAAGTACTTTTTGGAGAGATACTACGATGATAGTGCAAAATAATTCTATGAGCTGAAGATGGGATCAATGACAGATGAGGAGTACACTAGCAGGTTCTTGGAGTTACTGAGGTATGTGCCTTATCTCACGGAGGAGAAGTCAAAGATTCAAAGGTTCATTAGTGGATTACTAGTTGTATTTAAAGACAAGATTGAGTTCGATGAGCCTAAATCATTGGAGGAAACCATCCGAAAGTTAAGGCATTTCTATGATTCTAAGCCAGATTGGAAATTTAATGCAAAGAACAAAGGAAAATGGGACAAAATACAAGCAAGACCTCAGGATTCAGGTAATAAGGAGAATGTTGTACCACCTAAGAGGTTCAATGCATTAGATAGAGGACAGGGACATCAACCTAAGGAGCAGCATAAGGAGCCCGTGTGGTGTTGGAGTTGTGGAGGGGATCATCATAGGATATATTTCCATAGTATCAGGGCCGTAGACCTCAGATATATAGTGCGCAAGATGTACAGACTATTGGGGATGTTGGTCTGAGTATTCATCGTGTTTATGCGACAATGGATAAAAAACATGCATACCATTAGGAATCTACCATTGAGATGGACAGTAAGATTTGTGATCAAGTTATTTATATTTTGATTGACGCTGGATCTAATTATAGCTATGTTAGTCATCACTTGGTGGATAAGTGTGGTTTGAGTAAGGAATTGCATGTAGAATCTTGGTTAGTGCAATTGGCTACAGGTACAAAGAAGCGAGTTCATCATTGGGTAAGAGCTTGTGCATTTCATTTGAATGGTATGCCTACAGTAGCACATTTGAAAGTATTACCATTGGGATCATAGGCATGGATTGGTTGTATCTTCATAGAACCAAGTTGGATTGTTATGACAAAGCTATTGAGTGCTTGGATGAAAATGGGGAATCAAGATTCTTAGAGGTTAAGAAGAAAGCCACATCAGTTAGGATGGTGAGAGCTATGAAAACAAAGCGTAGTCATAGAAAAGGGTGTGTGTTATGTGTAGTACACATTTCTAGTGACAAGGGTAAGGAAGTTGAGGATGAAGCCGTTTTGAGCAGGTACCTAGTTCTACAATAGTTCAAGGATGTATTTCCTGAGGATATTTTAGAGTTGCCACCTCACAGGGAGGTAGACTTTTCCATTGAGTTGATGCCAGGGGAAACTTTGACATCAAAAGCACCTTACAAGATGAGCACACCTGAATTGGTAGAGTTGAAGTTGCAGTTGAAGGAAATGTTGGACAAGGGATACATCAGGACAAGTGTATCACCATGGGGCACACTGGTATTGTCTGTGAAGAAGAAAGATGGTACTATTAGATTATGCATTGACTACAGGTAGTTGAACAAAGTGATGATCAAGAACATGTATCCATTACTGAGGATTCATGACTTGTTCGATCAATTGAAGGGAGCAGCAATGTTCACGGAGATTAACCCGAGATCTAAGTATCATCAGGTATGCATCAAAGAGGAGGAAATTTACAAGACAACTTTCAGGACCAGGTATGGGCATTATGATTTTGCTCCAACTACACTTATGTGCTTGGTGAATAGTGTGTTGCATTCGTATTTGGATAAGTTTTCTATTGTGTTCATTGATTACATATTGGTATATTATAAAAATGAGGAAGAGCATTCTGAGCATTTAGCAGGAGTGTTGAGATTGTTGAGAGAGCATCTGTTGTATGCTAAGCTCAACAAGTGTAGTTTCTTTTAATCTGAGGTACATTACTTGGGGCATGTTGTCTCCAAGGAGGGCATTGCAGTAGATCCAGAAAAGATAAGAGTCATCATGGAGTGGGTAGCTCCTAGGAATGTAGATGAGGTGAGATATCTCATGGGGTTAGTAGGCTATTATAGGAGGTTCATCAGGAACTTATCACAAATTTCTTATCCTATCACATCATTGCAGAGGAAAGGTAAGAATTTTGAATGGACATAGGAGTGTGAGGCTAGTTTTGAGTAGCTTAAGGAGTTGTTGACACATGCACCAGTGTTAAAGAATGCAAACCCAAACAAAGAGTTTGTAGTATGTACAAATGCTTGCAAGAAAGGACTTGATGGAGTCCTTATGGAGGATGGACAGGTGGTATGCTATGAGTTGCAAAAACTAAATGACCACGAGAAGAACTACCCCACACATGATCTTGAGTTGGCAATGATTATACATGCATTGAAGATGTGGAGGAATTATCTTCTAGGTAGGAGGTTTGTATTGATGAGTGATCACAGTGGGTTACGGTATCTATTTGACCAATTGAATCTGAATGGAAGGCAGGCTCAACAGTTGGCCATGATCAGTGAGTTCGACTTGGAGATCAGGTACATCGAAGGTAAAGAGAATAGACTGGCAGATGCTCTTAGCATGTGGATACAGATAAATCACTTAGCAGCTATGAGCTCCTATGGGATAGACTTACAGGATAGGATCTTGCATGCAGGTCAACAAGATGTCAGATATATGGAGATTATGAACAGGTTGCAGTAGAGTATTGGTATAGGTACAGGTGATAGTACATGTACATGTATAGGTGATAGTACAAGTACAAGTACAAGTGGTAGTACAAGTATAGGTACATATACATGTATAGGTATAGGTATAAATAGTGATACAGGTACAGGTGTAGGTGCACATGATGTGTATTATTGTCTTACAGTGGATGGATTGGTCAGATTCAGAGAGAGGACATATGTGCCAGATAGTAGTGAGCTCAAGAAGGTGATCTTGAGGGAGTTTCATGTGAAACCATATTTAGATAACCCAGGTTATCAGAAGACACTGAGAGTAGTGAAGAGATTTTATTATTGGTCAAACCTAAAGAGGCATGTAGCAGAGTTTGTAGTTAGTAGCTTCAACTGTCAGCGTGTGAAGAAAAAGTGTAAGCATCTAGATGGACTACTACATGAGATTGCAGTTCCAGATTGGAAATGGGAAGTCATTTCCATGGACTTCATCATAGGTCTCTCGAGGACAGTGAGACAACGTGATTCCATCATGGTTATTGTGGACAGGTTGACAAAGGTTGTGCACTTCATCCCAGTGAAGTCTACATTCTTAGCTAGCGATGTAGCATAGATATTTAGTAGAGATGTGGTCAGATTGCATGGTGTTCTAAAGAAGAACATGTCAGACAAGGATGCAAAGTTCACTTCCAATTTTTGGAAGGAGTTATTTACATGTTCGGGCACGGAGTTGGCCTTCATTATAGCTTATTATCCGCAGACAGATGGATAGACAGAACTGGTCAACATGAAATTGGAGGAAATGTTGAGGATGTATGTGATGCATCAACAATGAAAGTGGGAAAAGTACCTTCCACTTGTAGATTTCACTCAAAACAATGGGTATCAAGAATCTCTGAGGATGAGTCCATTTGAGGCATTGTATGGACGAAGTTGCAATACTCCCATCAGTTGGAGTGATGTTGGTGGACATGGAATAGGAAATGCAGGTGATCATGAAGAATTTGAGAGCAACACAGGATAGGCATATGAGTTATGAAGATCAGAATAAGTTGTTCAAGGATTTCCAGGTTGGGGAATAGGTGTACTTGCACATCAAACCAAAGAAGAGCTCCTTATGGATTGGATCATGTGTCGAGATGGCACCACGGTTTTGTGGACCCTTCAATATCATTGAGAGGATTGGACCAGTAGCCTATCGACTTACACTACCTCCGACAGTGAAATTCCATGTTGTTTTCCATTTTTCATTGCTTAAGAAGTATGTTAAAGATGTTGATCATGTGATTGACTGGTCTGTATTACAGGTGGAACCAAATGAAGAATTCTAGTCAAAGCCTTAGTGTATATTGTACAAAAAGGTGCTCATGCTCTAGAACCGAGCAATCAAGAAAGTTAAGGTGCAATGGAAGCACTTTGGGCCTGATGAAGCTACATGGGAGATGACAAATCATATGCGGGCTATGCATCCTTCTTTGTTTGTCGGTTGAGGCAAAGCAGTTTTGGTATATGTCTTGTATATGTCTTAGTATATGTTTTGATGATGTTTGGTATATGTACATATGTATATCGATGTAAATACCGCCATGAGATATGTTATAAAGCTCCAATAAGAGGTGTGGGTGTCATGACATTATGATGTTATGTTGTTATGTTTTCATGTTGGTTTGCTTCTCCGTAGGATGATCATTATAAATACTGCAATGAGCTAAGTTATAAAGCTTCACTGACAATATGTTTTGCTTGTAGCAGTTTTTAATTATATGTGTTATTGATCACCAAGGATGGTGTTCCCCCAAGGGGGAGGGTTTTGTAACAGCCTTGGTGAAAATTCCATGTAATAAAATTTAATAAACGCAAAATAATAATGATGGTTGATGGGACACTTATTCCAAGCTAAATGTTGGGAAAAAGCATAGTGATGAGGATCACTTGTGGTTGGTTAATGGCTAAGGAAATTGACAAAGGAAATGGCTAAGGATTTGGAAAGGAAAAATGGCATTTTGGCACATTTAATTATGAAAATAATGGAAATTAGGAGAAAAGGGAGGTGAAAGGGAACATGTTGCATGTGAGGAGGAAATTGAAGGAAAATAATGGAAAATGAAGAAAATTGAGGCCCCATTCATAAAAAGGCTTCTGAGGATCATTTGGTAACCTTTTTTCAGTTCAGTTTTGGTGCTCTCTCATTATTCTCTCTCTCTCTCTCATACTCTTGGACACTTAGATTTTTCTTGGAGCACTCTTGGAGGGTGTGGCATACTTGGATTTTTGGAGCAAGAATGCAAAGGAAGAGCAGGAAAGCACAAGAGGGCATCAGGATTAGCCACTACAATAGTTTTGCTGGCAGGTACTGAGTTGCATGTATGTTTTCCTCGCTAGTTTTTGCATGCATGGCATATGCATGTGGATTATTGGTCATGATCTATCACTGTCATGGACGATTGCCTGGATTGACAGTGGATTACCTAGCCTTTCCATTTCCTGGATAACCATGGAGATTGTGGGTTTATTTCCTTGTTTTGTTCTAGTTGGTTCACATGTTTCCTTACCTTGCTTTGAGTTACTAGTTCCTAGAGCCCTGAAATAGCTTCGGTTGAGTGACTAGTCCTGTAGCTTTGGTTGGAAAATTCCCTAGATCCCTTGGTGGGTTGAGTTACTAGTCCTAGATCCTTGGTTGGACAATTAACACTCTAGAGTCCAACGATAGTTGTGGGTTGAATTACTAGTCCTGGAGCCTTGGTTGGAACAAAATCTCTGGAGCCCTATAAGGCTTGTATAAATACCAATCTGATGATGGTTTTGTGATTTCCGACCATGAGGTGGAATCATTGTTTCATGGGTTGAGGTGGATGGCCTCTAAAATCCATCGATGGTTTTGGATTGATGTGTTCTATGAGATCCCACATTCATGCTTGGAATATGGCACGGGGGTGAATGGTTGAAGAGAGATTTGGATCAGCCATTATATGGTCAAGTGGAACTTGGAAGTCTCATCCCAGGTTTGGATTCTTCATCATCAATATGAGGATATTTCTCCTTGCAATTATATGAGTATTATACAGGTTATATGTGGTTTATATGGCTGTAATTTCATTAGTACTTTTGTTGTTATTATGCCGGTTAAACATATGTTTTATGAAAGTAGCTATGTATGGCTCTCATCATGTTTTTACTGGTAAATGAATGAACAATGTATCTATGACCTAATAGATGAAATGGCAGTTGATGTGTGGAGGCATCAATGCTTCTTAGTGATTCACAGTTAAGTATGAGACCCCTATGCTCAGATATGTTATTTACACCTATATATTACATATTCATGATATTTTTGACAAAATGTGTGTCATGGATAGTAGGGGTCCATTCAAGGTCTTATTCAAGTGATCATGTTTTTACTATTATTCCTATGTTATTTTACTATTTTGAAGATGTCATTCAATACTGGGCAGTGACCTAGGCTCTTGGCCTAAAAAAGTGTCTCAAATCCCAGGAAACTTGCACAACACTGTGCATAATAGCCCCTAGACATTGGCTTGCAAGCTTGTGAGAGCATCCAAAGGTCCCTGGATGCTGGCATGCCCATAGCATGAGAGCATCCAGAGGTCAAGCGGTCCAAAATATGAGTGGGACCCAGGCGCTGGTTGATAGAAAGGTTGGATTGGTTCCCGAGGGTCCTAATGCTAATGTTGAATGTCTGTATGGTGTCTTTATGTTGGTTCCACTTCCTTAACATGACTTAGGAGGTCAAATCATATCATAGTGGCCTCTCATTGCATATTTACCCCGGCTGGTCGGTTGCTTGGGTAGATGTGGGAGGAGGGTGTTACATACCCTATAAGCCTTTGCAAACCCGTAAAGTGCTATGAATATCTGCTTTAAAAGAAAAACTTTAGGATTTCTCAATCTTCTTGTCATTGCCACTAATTAAATGACATAGGAGCACAGAAAAATAAATTTCAAGCTATTTCAAGAATTGATGTTAAAAGAAAGCATTGGCTTTGTATATATAATAATCTATGTTGCATGAGAATGTGGGAACGTTGTGAACTTAGGTACGGATGTACAAAACGACTAGAGGTTTCTCCAAATTTAGAAGAAACGACTAATCGGGAGCGATAATATTATATAATAAAAATATAAAAATAAAAAATAAAAAATAAATATTTTTTTTAATTATATAATTTATATAATAATCAAAATTAATATTAAATCAAAATATTCAAATATTAAAATCAATTTAAATATATAATATCTCTTATATATAAATATATTCTTAGGGTGTCTCTCTCCCTGTGCCTCTCTCTTTTATATATTTAAAATGTCAAGATTGTTCATTATCAATTCTCTGACACATATCTAGTCTTTGAAACAATCTGGCTTACAAATACAAAGGAACAATTTTACATATGTTTCTCTAGTTATTCTTAAGAGAAAATACAATTCTAATGTTTAAGCATTGACTATCATGTACAATATGCACACACAATCTTCTGCGATATATATATACATAAACAAAATTGGGACTGACTTATATACAATCTTCTTCATATATGCGTATATTGGCACTGGCTTCTCTGACAGTCAGAGCTGCCAAGAAAATGCTTGAGCTGCTGAAAAATAGAAAGACCCTTTCTCCATAATATATATGACCATCCTTACGAAATGTCACACCATAGTCTAAAAATTTGCACATCATCCGTGTTGGGAATGTGATCCCCCAAGGACAGTTTTCGGGCTAAAAGCCCATGTTTTGGGTTGAATTTTGTAATAAACTTGTAAAGACTCTGCATTTTGTGGTCGCGGAGCGCAAAGGTGTCATCAGTCATAAAGGGTTGTCCACCCTTATTTTCGTAAAGTTAAGTCAGTTGTAAATGATCTACCCATGGTTTGCGGACCATGGGATTGTATAAAAAGAGCTAAGTAAGATCGATCTAGTAGTTTTAGAGTCATGAGTTGAAGTCTGATAGTCATAGCTCTGAAGTAAGAAGTCTAAGTTTCAGGTTGCAGTGTAGGTAAAGGCTCTGCAGTTGAGTGCGTAGAGGCTTAGGGTGGAAGTTCATAGCTGAGTGCATGGACCCCTATAGTTGTGTGCGTAGGACGGATTAAGTCAGTAATCACTTGAAGATATCAATAAAGAGAAGTATTCTGCAAATTCTGTGTCTTTGTTCCGGTTAATGCATCTTGTCATGTTATATATAAATTTCATTTATAATGCTTATATGATGCACGAATGTATGTAATTACATTGGTTAAGTGAACACAAGTAAGAACCTCTGTTTACGCGATGATAACTATGATTACTTAACAACATAGGTAAGACACTTAAACTAGTTTGGGAATTTGCATGGTACGCTACCCTAGCAGCGTGAAAGTACCTGAGCCGCAAGTTAGGGCTGTGCGAAGGTCAATCATACCGTTTCGCGGAGGTACTGAAGGGCGGAATGGAGGGCTAGTCTAGAAAGTCCTAGAACTAAGTAACTTGTGCGAAGTTAGGAGTAGAAGGAATAAACCGACATCACGAGCATCTCAAGGTGCGGAAAATTGGTTCCAGCATCCCCCCATACTGCTTCGGGTGAGACTTCGGTCCATTATCCGTAGGCTGATGCTGAAAGGGCCAGTAGTGTAGGGGTTTGTGTGGCCAACTAATGTTGAACCTGGGTCAGGCCCCACCAAGCCAACAAATGGTTCCGTTGCCAGGACTGGAATCTGCATAAGAGATGTGTGATGTCGTATCGCTAGAATCCAACTAAGAAGGAGATCAAGGACTAGTTGGATAGGAAGATCCATGAAATCGCGGCACAGGATAATAGAAGTCCGCGATTAACAAAAGAATAGTGGTTGGACAGGTAGCTATATACAGAGATCCACGAGATCTTTTTCTATTCCTTTCTAGTTGAGCTATACGAGTCGATCGCAAAGCTAGCAGATAGCCAAGGAAGGTGGAAACTTGACGGTCCTATTGTTTGGACCCCGGAGCTAGTACATAAATTGGAAGCATCTGAGGATAAGATCACCCGCGTTGTTGATCATTGGCTCGATTGCGTCATAGGAGGATTTGTAATTGAATTCGCGGTCGACACCTCAATCAGCTACAATGAAGCAAAGCTACGTTTTTTCAAAGGTCCGCGAGGTAAGTACTTGAAATCTTTGAATACCTGGATTAAAATGTTATTGTGTGAAAAACGAGTTATGCAACTACCTTGATGTTTGGGGCTACGCAAAGTGGAAAAACTTACAGGAACAAAGGAAGAAAGGGTCCTGAATATAGTCCATTAATTTCACCTCCGCGAGGTGACGAAGAGGGAATAGTGCAGGCTTCTCCGTGAAGTACTATTCAGTTAATAAGACTTCACCCATACCACCTCCACCTCCACCGCAATTCACCACCATCACCTACGACTTCACCCCCATCACCTGCAACTTCACCCGTACCACCTCCACCTCCACCACAGTTCAGTATGGAAAATTCAGTGAAGCTACCTTTGTTTAAAGGCTTAGGAAATGAGGACCCGGACCAGTTCTGGTTCGTCGTGAAAGATGTATGGGAAGCTCAGGGCATTACAGATGATCACATGAAGAAGGAAACATTGGTTAGTTCTTTGCAGGATCGCACGCTAACCTGGTACATCAAGTACTCTAATGATAACCCAAATGATGGAGTGGCAGACATCCAGACCGCGTTGAACAAATAATTTAGTAGGCCTAAATCTGAGGCACAGTTGATTGTGGGGTTCAAGGAAATCACGATGCAACCAGGTGAGACCCCTTGGGAACTAGATCAGAGGTTGAAGTGTAAAATCCGTGAAGCTAATATGAACTTAACAGACGGACAACACCGTGAATGGTTCATGGCTTCACTCCTACCACACCTAAGGGTTGCACTGTCACAACAGAAGATAACGACTTAGGCAGAGGCCTTGGAGATTTCAATGAGACTACATGAAACACTAATGCAAGATCCAAATATGGGGGTTCAGCGGATCCATGCATAGTTGAAAAATCTTTGCCTCGAGATGTAAAGTTTGAAGCAGGACAGAACAGTTCGACCGAAGGTGCGCGAAAAGGTATGGTGCTTGAAATGCAAGGGTCAGGGGCATAACAAAGACCATTGCCTGGTCTTTGCAAACTATATTGCAGGGGGAGGGTTGATGCTTTTGAGGTCGAAAGCTCAAGTAGGACCAAGCGCAGGGCCTGCATTGTGGTGCGCTATATGTCAGGTAGTAGGAAAACATGCCATAGATAACTGTCATTTGCTACAGAAGTTTGTACAGACACCACAACAACTGTTCTGCAACTTTTGTAGGTCGGTAGGGCATGATGAGTGCAACTGCAGAAGCTATGAATTGATGATGGATAGAACACCCACCTATAGGGTACAAGCAGAAACATAGCCCCCTAATTAGAGTGCGGGGATGGTGCGGACAGGTTTTCAGGGGCATGGAAGAGGCCTAGGTGGAGGAGGACTTGGCAGAGGTCGGGGACAACAGATCTGCTACAATTTCGGAGGACCATGACACTATGCCCACAATTGCACTAACCCAACACGTCTGTCTTGCAAGTATTGCACTCTGTTTGATCATGAAACAGAAGATTGTCCTATGTTGATAGCAAGGATACGTGACAAAGGGGTGCTACCACCTCAGCCGACTCAAAACCTGTAAATGATGAGGTCTGAGCTACGTGAAGAGGATCCGAACGTGAATATAGTGCTCCGTAGTGGAATCACAACAAGAGATGACAAGGGGAAACAACCCGAAGACAACACATGGGTTTGAAAAGCTCCAGCAAAGGAGGTTGAGTTTGATTTGGAGCGCGCATGTGAAACATTCATGGAAGCAAAGAAGAGCTTCGCTAAAGCCTCCACCTCAGGAAGGAAGGATAAGCCTGATCAGGAGATGGACCCTTGTATGCTTACAAACTTCCTAGAGACCTGCATGAAGTTGCTATGCGATATCAAGGATGTGAAGGGGTTACAGGAGCTCATAAATAGATGTGTCGAAAGTCCAGATGAGCCGCGCATAGTACAAAAGATTGGTAAGCATAAAACAAGGACAAGACGGGAGATGAGACCGACCATGCAGTAGGAGAATATGAAATGGATCAGGTTATTTTGGATCTGGGGTTAGATGTGAACGTCCTACCAAAAAAGACTTGGGAATGGAAGGAAAGACCTGCACTGCAGTGGTCTCTGATTCAGCTAAGGATGGCGAATCAGCAGAAGATCATCCCCATGGGGCGGTGTAGGGGGTGAATGTAGATATTGAAGGTGCGAGCACACTAGCTGACTCTGAAGTAATAGAAACTATGGATGATAGCAACCCCTACCTTGTGCTCCTTGGAATTGATTGGGCTACTAATATGAACGGGGTAATCAACTTAAAGAAGCGAAATATGATATTTGAGAAGAAATCGCTCCACGTGATAGTACCCCTAGATCCTGCTGAGGGATCACGCTATATTGAACCAGTCCACGATTATGAGAGCGATGACGATCTAGACTGTATCTATAAGATAACAACGCGAGACCAAGATTGGGTGAATCCAACAGTGTATGGACGAGTTATATGGGACCGCGAGAGTTCATGCACCTCGGACTTTGATGAAGAATTAGAGCACTGGAAAAATTGGTTGCATGAAGTAACTATACTGAGCTGTAACATGATGACCCGGTCGCTGCGTTGTGTATCGTCAAAGGTAAGGAAACTACCCACTTATGATGGCTTGAATGATGTGGATATATTTTTGGATGTATTTGAGAGGGAGGTACCAGAAAAGAAGCACTTCCAAGCGTTGGACTAGGCACTGCGCGCTACTCCTACAAGGTGGTGGGGTAGCACAAGGGAAGCTTTGATGATTGGTGTGAATGTAGGAGGATGATGAGAACATGCCTTGGGAAGCTGAAGGTATGATTGGCAGAAAAATATGATGGGCAGGATGATCCATGCATTCACTTGGCCAAATGGGCTCAAGCTTATGGAGAAAAGCCATAACCTGAATGGGTGCACTTGTTTTTTCACGCCCTGGATGTCATCTCGATGAACTGGTACATAGAAATAGAGCTTCTACATGGTAAAGGTGAATGGGATATTCTGCACGAAGGATTCATAATGACATTCAACTTTGAAGATGGGTTTGACTGTATTGATGAGGCACTACAAGAGGTGAAAGCAACAATATTTAGGATACCACAGGATCCTTTGGACCTGATTTAGCCTAACTGGGCTGTGCTACTTAGCTGAGTCACATGCTGGAATGCTATAACACAACCGCTGAAGAAGAGGATGAGGATCCGCAAAAGATTAACATCCCTGAAACAGAAGGTCACCGCGAGGTTGAAGGACCAAATATTGAGAATCCTGATATAATAGCACCACTGAAAATGAAACAAGTAAACATTGGTACGAAGACAAAGCCCAAGTTTGCAAAGAATGGAGATTATTGGGATGACGTGACGGTCGATAAGGTCATTGTATTGCTCCGTGAATACCAAGATTTATTCCCTTTCAATTTTATAGATATAAAAGGGATAATTGGGGACCTAGGTGTTATGAAGTTCATATTTAAGCCCGACGCGAAGCCGGTTAAACAAAGACCTTACCATCTCAATCTAAAGTATAAGGAGAAGGTCCGCTTAGACCTAGACAAGATGCTCACAGCAGGCATCATTGAGCCTGTGGAAGAATCTCACTGGGTAAGCCCAATGGTGGTACATGAGAAGAAGCAGAAGGATGAAATAAGGATATGCATGGATCTCAGAAAGTTGAATGACACTTGCGTACATGATCCTTTCCTGACTCTGTTCATTGATGTAGTGTTGGACAATGTAGGTGGCCAGGAAGCATATTCCTTCACTGATGGGTTCTCTAGGTACCATTAGATCAAAATCGCGCTGGAGGATAGGAGCAAGACAACCTTCGCAACTGAGTGGGGGTGTTTTCGGCACACTGTAATGTCATTTGGATTGAAGAATGCGCTTTCGACTTTCTCGTGTGTAGTCATTGCTACATTCAAGGTGTTTATTCATAAGTTCCTGGAAGTATACTTTAATTATTGGACTGTGTTTGGGCTGGTGAAATTCCATGTAGCAAGCTTGTGCCTAATGCTGGATACCTATCGAAGATACCAAATCGCACTCAATCTGAAGAAGTGCCTGTTTTGTGTTCCTTTTGGGACCCTGTTGGGTCATGTGGTTTGTAGACAGGGATTGATGGTAGATCCCACAAAGATCGTAGTGATATTAAACTTGGAAGTGCTGAGGAGTGTGAAGCAGTTGCGCACTAACCTAGGACATATAGGATATTACAGAAAGTTTATCAAAGGCTATGCCCAGATCACCGTGCCTATGGAAAAGTTGTTGAAGAAGGATGTCACTTTTTGCTAGAACGAGGATTGTAAGAAGAGATTGGATGTATTGAAAGAAAGGATGGTCACGCCGATTTTAGTCTTCTTGGATTGGAAGAAGGAGTTTCATGTACATGTCGACACGTCGTGTATAGCGCTGGGAGCAGTACTGACACAGGCTAGTGGAGGAGATTTGGACCATCCTATAGTGTTCGCAAGTAGGAGGTTATCTAAGGTGAAGAAGAACTATTCCACCACCGAGCGCGAAGGGTTAGCCATGGTATACACGCTCAATAAGTTTAGACACTACTTGCTGGGAGGCCATTTTAAGATGTACATAGATCATTCTGCGCTGAAATACTTAGTCAATAAGCCTGTGTTGGGGGGGTGGGATCTGCAGATGGTTGTTATTTTTCTAGGAGTATGATTTTAAAGTTATTGTAAAACTTGGATGACTAAACACATGACCAGACCATCTGTCGTGCATCGAAACAGGGGAATAGCCCACAAATTTGGAGGAAGGATTGCCTGACGTGCAACTATTTGTAGTGCACGTCATGGATGGTCATTTTGAAGATATCATACATTTCTTAACGAAAAGAACTACCTCGGAAGGATACACCGTCTAGTAAAAGAAGGAGTTAGTTGTGAGCGAGGCAAACTTTTCTGTCATTTCCAGGCATCTGTATAAAATGGGGTCTGATGAGATATTGCAACAGTACGTACCGAAGTTTGAAAGAAGCAGCATCTTAGTGGACGCTAATGGGGGCGTCGCAGGAGGACATTATGCAGGGAGAGCAACCACGTAGAAGATTCTGCGTGTAGGGTTGTGGTGGCCAACCCTCGATCAGGACTCAAAAGTGTATTGTAAAGTGTGTGATGTGTGTCAAAGGACTGGCAGGCCATCGCAGAGGGATGAGTTGCCTTTGAATTCACAGATGACGGTACAACCCTTTAAGAAATGGGTGATAGAATTTGTGGGACCCATCCAGCCCCAAGGAAATATGGGAGCGAGGTACATTATCACTTTAACGGAGTTTTTGACTCAATGGGCAGAGGCACATATTGTGAAGGATTGTACAGGTGTGACGGCTGCAAAGTTCCTTTTTGAGTACCTACTAACGTGATTCGGGTGTCCAAATATTTTGATGAGTGATCGCGGTACACACTTTTTGAATGAGACGATCAATGCGCTAACGGAGGAATTTTAGGTATATCTCCAGAAGAGCACGCCTTATCACCCATTGGCTAACAGGATGGTGGAAGCATTCAATAAAGTGTTGTTGAATGCACTCACTAAGGTTTGAAATGCTCAGCGAAGTGATTGGGACCTACACATACCTATTGTACTATGGGCCTATCGGACGACATGAAAGAAGTTGACTGGACAAACACCCTTTAGGCTTGTCTATGGTGTTGAAGCAGTGATGTCCATGGAATACATTGTGCATAGTTTATGCATAACGTCACTCATAGGTATGATGGATCGCGGAGCCCTAAAGAAAAGGCTCGTGTAGCTGGCTGAGCTTGAGGAAGAAAGATTTTTAGCTGGATTTCACCAACAAGTCCAAAAGTAGTGCGAAAAAGGATGGCATGATCGACACATTAAGCTGCACACCTTTAAGGTAAATGACCTAGTTTTGTTATACAACAACAAGTTTGCAAAATTTCCAGGGAAGTTCAAGATGCATTGGTTAGGGCCCTATGTCATTAAGGAGATTACCAATAGAGGAGTGGTTCAATTGGTCAAATTGAATGGAGAACCCTTCTGAGGAAAGGTGAATGGCAGTCGATTGAAGCCATACACCAGCAGTCCGGCCATGTGACTAGATGAAGGTAGCACAATTTTAGCACTTCAGGCATCTAAAAGGAGGCAGGGGACTATAAACTACACTGCCCAAGTTGGGGAGCTATGCGATTGGAGGATTGTACGAAGCAAGGAAGTGTCACAGGGCTCACAGCAACACGAAGAAAGTTGCGCTACACAGGGAGAAATCGCATAGGTCGGCTGGAAAGTGACCGTCAAAAGTCACTGTTCATGATGTGATGGTAGAAATGTGGCCAAATGGAGTGGGTGACTAGCATTTAAGATGAAATTTATGGCTCAGATCCTTGAAAATATACTGCCAATCAAGCATTAATGAACCAAATTTGGGAGGAACGGTTGGATTTGAATTCAAAATGCCCTATAAATTACAAGTGGTTGTCCAGTGAAAAACACTTGGCATTTTAAGAATTGAGTTATTGAGCTCACAGGCGCACATGAATCACGATCACTACGAACTTTTGATAGCCAATAAAGTCTTTGAGACATTGTTGAAGGAGATATAGGAGTTCCTACGAAAAATCATGTCGGTGCCCACAGAATCCATAGATACTGAAGCAGAGGAGTCGGTGGCGGAAATGGAGATGGAGGCAGAGGAAGTTGCTCCAGAAATGGCTGAAGTATTAGCATAAGTCCCTAAATCGCCAATAACGCCGAGACCAAAGCCCACCCCAACCAAGGAGAGCGTGAAGGATAAGAAAGGAAAGCAGCCTGCAATACCAGTGCGTGCATCGCCAAGAAGAAACCCACCGAAGCCTACCGCACAGGAGAAGGGCAAAGCCATCAATTTGGAGCTGGAGGAGGAAGAAATCGAAGACATCCTGATGGATGATGAGGATGTGGGAGTAGAAGTGGAAGAGGTTGAAGCCCAGGGTGCTGACCTTATCACTCAGTTGCTTGAGTATGTCCCTCTGCGCAAGGGGCGGGACCTCGCACTTTTTGAAGGACCGCGCATGGGGCGGGTTCCTCTGTTGAAACTTGAAGACTAGGACTTGGCCAATCATAAGAAGTTAACGCACCTGGTGACCGAGCAGTTGATGCATCGCATCACCAATACAAACACCAGAATGACCACATTGGAGTCATAGAAGTGGCTCAGAGGAGTAGACAAGGCAAGGTTTCTCACCCTACTTTGCGGGTCACACTACAATTGCACCCCGGTTACTGTATTTGTCATCAAACAACTGTTGTGCTTGGTGCATGATGGGTGTCTGTGGCTGGAGGAGCAAATACCCATCACGGATAGATTGATCCACAAGATAACGTAGTTTCCTTATACTGGAGAAAATCTAGCCATGATATTTGGCAGAAAAGGTGTTGAGCAGGCCCTCATAGAGTCCATGAAAGAAGAGTTTAAGCTAGTGAAGAAGCCATGCAGATATGCGATATTGAGCATCTGCAACCTTGCTGTAAAGGTAGCTACGCAGATTTTAGTAGGGAAAGTGATGAGGAAGTGTCACGTTGATGAGGTTCCAGTGCCTGTCGTCGCGCTAGAATCCTAGTGTGCCGAAGGAGTCTAGTTCAACTGGTCGGACTACCTTTGCGACGAGTTCCTAGCAAACTATCGCGAAGTGCATGAGTTCAGCAAGACATTCCACTATGCGTGACTCTTGTTGTCAATTTTGCTGGTAGCATGTGAGCTGCTAGACTATAGTTAGTTCCCTTAAGTCACGCCAAACCTACTAGAAGAAGCGAAGTATGATTTGATGTGGGCAACGAAGGACACGCAGTGCGTCAAGGATAGCAAGATCTTCTATATCTTGATGGAGATGAACATCTGCATGGCTATCAATCACAAACTGCAGTTGTCGCCTACAATGTACATCAACCTACAGGGCTATGTAGAGTTTAAAGAAGACTTTCTCCATGTGTCAATCAGGGTGCGGAAGGACCCTCCACAGAAACGATATGACTTGCCTTACCTGGAAATGGATGACGCCATTGATGCACTAGTTGATCAATGGCCGACAAAGTGGTGCTCTATAGCAGACTTGGCGGTAGGAGGAAGCAAGTCCACCATGCAAGAAAAGAAGGAGGAGGTCAAGCTTAAGATGACACAACTGGATGAAAAGAGGAAAAAGGAGGTTGCTGACAAGGCCCAGGTGGAGCGCAAAGCTGCTCAATAGACAAAGAGGCAAACAAGTGGAATAGAGCAGGGCTATGACAAAGGTGCAAGGTCACCTTCTCCTAAGACAGAGGAGGAGACAGACGATCAGACTGAACAACATGGTGTGGATCCACAAGTGACGTCCGCCGACATCAAGTGTCCAAGGGGGAAGGAGAAAGGAGGGTCCAGGAAGAAATCAAAGGCTACAAAGACATCACTGGACCTAGTCACCCTCACAGAGCGCAATTTGCATGGTATCAGTGACAAAGTGAGGGATGTCACCGCGGAGGCCCTACAACAGTTTGAGTAGCCACAGTAGATAATCTTGGGGGCTATCTAGATAGGTTTGCAGGAGCTGCAAACCCACGCATCGTAGGCTGGCCTGATGTCTACCAGCCTGGCTATCGGTACTTTAGCAGCTGCTGAGATGCTGGGCGTGAAGGCCTCCAGCACGACAATGCTCCCTAATGGAGCACTGACCACAGAGAATGAAGCTCACAGGCCCACTGTCAGCTCCCTAAAGAGATTAGGGTTGAATCTGGTAACACTCCACCACTTGTAGGATGGAGTGATTGCAGAACTGAGGGCCCATGAACACTGCGCCCTTTAGGTGATCAATGGACATCAGATCAACAATGAGAAGATGGCACTATAGCAAGTCTCTGCCATCATTGTTGTGACCGAGGTGACCAATCAGAACAAGCGCATTATGCAAGTCATCAAGGAGGCATGTCGAATGGTCTTGGAGTTGGCCATTCCTAAGGAGGAGATAGTCAAGGTGCATATCTGTAAGCTAGCTACGGGGATGCACAAAACTCGTACTGAGATGTTGAAGGTTCAATTGGAGTTGAACCTGTAGATCACAGAGTTACAGTTGAAGTCCCAGCCTTCAACTCCGCCAAAGGTAAAGGAGCAGTGGGCGACCGCTATCACAGAAGCAGTAGCGGCGGTTGATAGTGCAGTAGCAGACTACACACAACTTTTTGAGCAGTCGTTCAAGGTCCTAACAAGCTTACAGCAAGACCCCAATGTACAACGATTAGAGATAGAAGTGCGCGAGCTACAATAGCGCTATGATGAGGTCAAGGGAACAGTGTGAACCATCACATTGACATAAAGACTAACAAAGCTATAGGAGGTCAAGCAACTGAAAGAACAGGTGGATGCAACATTGCACAAGGAAGTAGTGTTGAAGGCACGACTAAAGCCCTGGCTAGATGAGGCTTACACGGTAACAGGCTCTATTGAAGGAAATCTTGTGACTCTGCAAGCAACTCAACAAAAGCTTCAGGTCAACAGTTCAAGAGTAGTGACTAAGCAGATGGTCGAAGACGCGAAGTAGGCAATAGCTCAGTGCACTATTGAGGTTACGATCATACGAGTCGAGCTGGAGGGTCTTCGCGCTAAGATCTCTGCACCTACTGAGTGACTCAAGGGTGAGTCACGATGTTTGTGTTAGGGGCCTATTGGGAACGGGATCCCCCAAGGACAGTTTTGGGGCTAAAATCCCATGGTTTGGGTCAAATTTTGTAATAAACTTGTAAAGTCTCTGCAATTTGTGGTCGCAAATTGCGAAGGTGTCAGCAGTCATAAAGGGTTGTCCGCCCTTATTTTTGTAAAGTCAGCTGTAAAAGATCTACCCATGGTCCACGGACCATGGGATTGTATAAAAATAGCTAAGTAAGTAAACTCTAAGTAGTTTTAGAGTCATGAGTTGAAGTCAGATAGTCATAGCTCTAAAGTAAGAAGTCTAAGTTTTGGTTTGTAGCATAGGTAAAGGCTTTGCAGCTAAGTGCGCAGAGGCCTAGGGTGGAAGTCCGTAGCTGAGTGCGAGGACCCCTGAAGCTGTGTGCACAGGGTAGATAGAGTCTGTAATCACTTGAAGATATCAATAAAGAGAAGTATTCTGCAAATTATGTGTCTTTGTTCCGGTTAATGCATCTTGTCACGTTGTGTATGAATTTCATTTATATTTCTTATATGATGCGTGAATGTATGTAATTACATTGGTTAAGAAAACACAAGTAAGAACATTTGTTTATGTGGTGATAACTATGATTACTTAATAAGATAAGTAAGACACAACTAGTTTGGGAATATGCACGGTAGGCTTCCCTAGCAGCGCGAAAGTACTTGAGTCACAGATTAGGGCTGCGCGAAGGTCAATCGTACCGTTTCGTGGAGGTACTGAAGGGTAGAATAGAGGGCTAGTATGGCAAGCACTAGAACTAAGTAACCTGTGTGAAGGAAGGAATAAAAGGAATAAACTGAAATCAAGACCATATTAGGGTGTGGAAACTTGGTTCCAGCATCCCCCCATATTGCTTCAGGTGAGACTTCGGTCTGTGCTCTGCGAATTGATGTCGAAAGGGCCAATAGTGTAAGGATTTGTTTGGCTAACTAACACTGAACCTGGGTCAGGCCCCACCAAGCCAACAATCTGGATGGCATAACATGGTCATGTATGGTGAAGGGTGCTATCGAGTGCATTAAAGGCCCGATAGCAAGCCAAATATTTTTGATTGCATGTATCACAGGATTAGGTCGAACAATGATTAAATAGATGCTTACGTGTCACTGAAGATAAATGAAAAGTGCCAACACAGGTTGTGCAAGTTGTAGTGGATGTAATGAGGGCTTGTAGTCCTCCACGTCCCCTTAGTGACTCCATCCATGTTTGAAAGTTTGAAGACTTTATGTTAGATTATTGGATAATTCCCAAGTGATTAAGGTGAAATGTGAATGATTACAATGATAAATAGTTGTAGTTTTGATAATGTAAAAAAATAAATGAAAAACTCGAGATATGGTAAAAATCACAAGTGAATTCTAAATATATATAAAAAGTAAATCAAAGTCATATGATATTGTGTGTTTGTTTTTTTCGCCATGCATTACTGTTAAAATATGATAAATTTGTATTTACTTTTTAAATATCAAATCTTCAATCTTAATAAAATCTTGAAATTTAATAAAATGACTATAATAACATCAATATAAAGAAGAGTTATCTATGTAAATAAATGATAGAGTAAAGGAGAGTTATCTATGTAAATAAATGATAGAATAAAGAATTAAAAGCAAAATTTAAAATCTAAATAATATATATATTTTAAATATCATCAATATAAAGGAAGAGTGATCTATGTAAATAAATCATAGAATAATAATTAAAAGAAAAATTTTAAAATCTAAATTGTAGAATTTTTTTTAAATATAATAAAAAATAAAAAATATTAATAAGAATAATTATTTTGTGTCCCGGATGCGGGTGTCAACATGCCAGGCATTGAGGAGCCACATGCCCAACATGTGCCACCTCGCGATCGCCAAGGGAGTTTAATGCACCTCGCCGCCGAGGAGTTAAGACGGGAGGTGCAGGGCAGCAACCTTAATGCGGAAGCAGAGTACGATGACGAGCTTGCAGAGCGCAATCAAGGCGGGCAAAATTCGAGGGAATGTTAGTTTTTTTAAGAATGAAGGAATGTTGCAGTTTTGGAATCAGAGTGCAGAGCAAGCAGCTTAGATCTCTGAGGGAAATTGTCTCTTTCAAGCTTCTGTTCTTGCTGGGAGCGTTGGTATTCATACTAACGAAGGAGACTGCCTGCTTGTTTACCCGGGGTACCGCTGCTTCTGTGAGGCAGAGCTCTGTCACGGAGCAGTGGGGGGACGAAACTCAGTTGGGGGGCCCTCAAGTGCTGTTCGGTCACAAGTTGTTGGCGTCTCTGCAACCATGGCTCGTCCCCGGGAAAGAATGCCATGTAGAAGAGGTTCTGGGCGAGGAGGTTCCTCACGTCGCCCTGCGGCGGATGCCCACCATCACTGTTGCTGCTGCTACTGCCATAGGAGAGCGGGAGCCACCCCTATACCGGCCAGTCAATTCATGGAGGCTGGCAGTTCCAGTGATGGAGCGCCCCTGCTTCCAGCGTTTGGCTCAGTCATATTCACCCTTGGCAGCTCGCGGGCCAATCCTGGCATTAACGCACACATTTCAGTTCTCTTCACAAAGGTTCCTGAGGAGGAGGTCGAAGGAACGCATTCGGACTCTGCAGAGGAACATCCAGAGGGCAGTGGGGAGAAATGCTTGGATGTGCAGGCGGCAATTGCAGAAGTTATTCCAGCGGAGGAGCCCAAGCGGACCCCCACCCAACTTCAAGAGCAGGAGACACCAGCCTCTTCGCAGGACCCCATGGCAATGTGGGATGGCTACCCAGAAGGCCATGGGTGGAGCAGAATTGTTGAGGAAAATCCAGAAGAATAGTCTCCAGCAACCCACTCTGGCATACATTTTTCTCTCTCAGGTCTGGTATAGGTTCTTGGTCTCTGCTGGGGCCTGGATTAGGCTATATATCTATGTTCGTGTCTCTTTAGTTCCTGTTCATGTTCACGTTTACTTCTTCTCTTCAGTTCCTGTTCATGTTCACGTTTACTTGTTCATGTTCATGTCTCTTTAGTTCTTGTTCTTGTTCATATTTGGGCAGTAAGTCTTGCAAGGTCTGTTACGAGTCTTTTTGTTTGAAGCCCCTGCGCGGGCTGTTTTGGTATGACCCGAAAAACAACTCTGTGTTATGTTATGTGGGAAGCGAGGCCCCTGCGAGGGCGAATTCTGAGTCAAGAAAAGCCACCCAAAGTGCCACAGTTGGCCCTGGGCAGCCTGTCTTTTTGATTGTAATGTTTACATGTACATAATTTAATAGAATAGCTAGCTTTACCGAGAAAAAAAAAATTATTTTGTGTAGAGCATTATTTTACAATTGTTTTTTTCAAATATATTATTATATTAAAAAATTATAGAAAATTATCAATATTATTGACATATCAATTGATAATTAATATAATCATGTCATTTCATTCTTTAAAAAATAAATCAAGAAATTATTGGTTTCCATTTAGATAGTATGTTGTATATTGCTATTTTTCATTTGAAAAAAAAAAATTGTAAATAAATTGATGGTACTCAGAAATTCCATTTCCTCATGAGTCAGAGCATGTTTTAATGAGGCATGAGATTCCTATTTTGGAAAATGAAGATCTGAGGTTAACCCAAATGTTTTCAGTAATGAGACCAACCAAACCGAGATATGGTCTTGGTTATCTTGAGCAAGCTAATGGCCTTATACCAGATTGCCAATTTGGTTCTGTTCCGGATGACTGCAAAAAGCCAGTAGTCATGGAGATGCAAAAATTCTTCACTTTAATGGATGGATGTCTAAAAAATAGAGTCCCTACAAAATGGATGAAAGCCATGTTGAATTGGGATCTTTTTACAAATCTTAAAGCAGAAGAATTTGGTTTCAGTCATTCTATGTCTGAGAAAATAAAATTGTCGCAAGAATGGAAAAACCACATGGACTGTACTAACACATGGATCTCATTCTATGTTTGGTTAGAAAAGAGAAAGAAACAAATGATTTTAATGATTGATGCATCCACTTCATCTCAGCATTCTTGGATAGCACTAGATGGCCTTAAAGTTGAAACACCTACAACTTTTACTCCATACAAAGGCATAGTGCTTGGAGAAGGACAAAATTCTGCCAAAGCAATATCATTAGTATTAAAGGATGACAATGCATTCGATACTGATGGCAGAATACATAAAACTTATGAACAACTGAATTGGACAAACAAAGTTGTGAAAGGTCTTGAAATGAACATGGCCAAATCCAAAGAGGTCAAAGAACAATTTGATACTGTCCAAGTTTCTTTAAATTTTGTAAATAATTCCTTAAATAATGTTCAAAGTTCTACTTCAGTAATTAGAGGATATGTTAGAGAATCTCTAATGAAGCTAGAGAATGTTGAAGACAAAATGGTAGAACATATTGGTTCTACATCTGGACAAATAAATGAACTGGTACAGAAGATGGATCAATTATCTATATCCAAAACAGAAAAACCAGTTCCTTCTTATTTTTTGCATAAAGTAAGTGTCCGTATTCAGGATCCTGTCAAGCCAGTTGACAGGTTTCCTTTTTTATTCCCCAAATAAATTGCATCCCAAGAACCAGAAAAAGTTGAAACTTCAAGTGCACATAGTTATATAGCAAGTATGTTTAAGGAAGAGGAAAAAGAGCCAGAAGTTATGCCTATATATGAGCGTTTGGAAAGTTAGTACAACAGATATTCAACACCTGATATCAGAGGAAAAGGAAAACTTCCTGAAACCCACACTTTCTTCCTTGATTCTCATAGGGAATGGACTATAGATAACCTCAGTGTCGACCAGATAAGACAAATGGTAGACATGATGTTTACCGAATATAAACTTATGTGTCTAAGAGGAAAAACTAAGGTAGAAGCCTACAAAACAATTATCCAGTGTTTCACAAGCACACTATCAAAATGGTGGGAAACAGAATCCTCTCCTGCTTTAATTAAACAAATGGAAGAACAACTTCTCAAAGATGAGCAAGGAAATATAATTCATAATTCAGATGGGACAGTATAGAACAACATGATTGGAGCCTTGACCTCCATGATTGTTGAGCACTGGTGTGGTTTTGAGGTTGAAATAGCCGATAAGCATGAGATTATTTTAATGAATCTCAAGTGCAATAAAATATCCCAATATGAAGACTTCCATCGAGATTGGATGCAGAGAACCTATGAAGTCAAAGACTCAAAGAATTTGTTATGGAAGCAGGTTTATCTTGCAGCACTTCACTCCAAGTTCATTGACTATCTCAGAATGCAAGAATTTTTTCAAATGCCTTTTGAGTCTTACACATGGGGACAAATATATTCAATTATTACTAAAGCTCTAGTTGGTCTTTGTACAAGCTTGAAAGTTAATAAGTCTCTAGAAAAGTTATCTAGATTTCCAGACAACAAATCATTGTGCAGCAAGTATGGGTTATCTCTTGATGATCCATTAGTAAAAAGGAGGAAAATCAAGAAACGAGCCAAGAAAGAAAAGAATTTATCAACCGGAAAAGACTTTAAGTCGAAATGATGATCTTTTCGACAACATAAAAGGAAGGGATATTACAAATATGTCCCTAAGACACATTATTATAAACCATCTGACATTCACCTGCATATTGCCAAGCAAGAAAAATGGAATAAATTAACATGTTGACTGTGTGGAAAAAATGGACATACTGCAAATAATTGTCCAGTAGGTGAAGAATCAAAAAGAAATCGAGGCAAGAAATCTCAGCCTCAAAATCAAAAATTAAAAACTCCAAAAATAGAGGCTCAGTATCTTTGCATGAGGTGTGGGTCTAGAAATCATAAAACTAATCATTGCCCTAATATGGTGATCAAAGAACAACCCCAGATTCAGCAGCAATAGTTGCTTGACTCATCTGTTGAAATTTCTACTTCTATATATACTTCAAAAGAAGAAGTTGAAGAATTAAATTTTTATGCAAATGCTTGTGAATGTTCAGATTCTGAAAATTGTAAATGTATTTTCTCTTATGAATATGAAATTTCTAATGAATCTTCTGATGAAGATATACAACCACAGAAATACAAAGAAAAAATTCTTATGGTACAAATAGAAGAAGATGAGATAAAAATCTTGTCCCAAATAAGAGCTATGGAAGAAGGAGAAATAAAGAACTGCCTTATGGAAGCCTTCATGGACCAAATGAAATCTTCCAGCAGAAGTTCTTCAAAGAAGCCACTCTTCATTGACGCCTCTTATGAAAAGAATGCAAAATCATTCCAAAGACATCAACAACAGGATAAGGTTCGCGTGCTTACCTTGGGGGAGGTAAGTCATGAAATTCACAATCTCAAATATGAAATTTCTATTCTTAAATCTCAAATTGTGAGATTAGAAAAAGGCAAATCCATTGATGAAGTAGATCCTATAGAAGAATATGATACATAAGAACTTTACAAACCAAATTTACAGATTTATGAAGGAAGAAAAGATATTGCTTCAGGTTTTCAGGAAATGAGGATACTTTCCATCGAATACCAGCAACATCAAGCACAAATAAATATTTGCATACAGGGACAGATGTTCAAATTGATTGCTCTTATTGATTCTGGAGCAGACGTAAATATTTTAAATACAAAAGTGATCCCTGCTAAATATTGGATGACAAAAGAAAGAAAAGTTATTGGCTTGGGAAGTAAAACGTTGAAGTATGAAATTCCCAAGGCATCTATCTGCTTTGATAATCACTGCATAAAATTAAAATTTGCAGTTGCTGACATCCCTGTTGATTGTATTTTAGGTAACATATTTTTGGCTGTTGTTGAACCACATGGTTCATTTAGAACAAAAAAGAATAAGGGTGGATATTTTATTACTCTTCCTACCTCCTCGAATGGCCCAAGAAAAATTAAATTACCATATGTCTCAGCTCCATGAGTCTCGACAATGGTTTAGACTATGGAAGAGCTAAAGAAAGCTGAATCAAAGCTAACAGATCTGAAATCCACCATTCATATCTCACAACAGCTAAGCTTACCAACAATACAAAAGAAGATTTCAGAATTAAAGGCACAAATAGAGAAAGAATGTTGTGCAAAAGATCCAAATTCTTTTTGGCACAGAAAGCAATATTGTGTTGAATTGCCCTATAAAACAGAATATACAGGTAAGCCATGTAAAAGTAAGGCAATTCTGATGAACAAGGAATACCGTGAACTCTACAAAAAATAAATCAAGAATTTGTTGAGTAAGAAATTGATCAGAGAATCAAAGAACCCGTGGAATTGTTATGGGTTCTATGTAAATAAATGAGCAGAACAAATCAGAGGCATCCCAAGGCTAGTCATCAATTATAAGCCTTTGAACTCAGTACTAGCAGATAATACATATCTGATTCCCCACAAAGGAGATCTGATAAGCAGAATAGCAGGAGAAAAAATATTTTCCAAGTTCGATCTGAAATTGGGATTTTGGCAAGTTGCTATATTAGAGAAGGATAAATTTAAAACAGCTTTCAGTGTCCCAGCCGGACATTATGAATGGAATGTAATGCCTTTCGGCCTAAAGCATGCACCATCCAAGTTCCAGAAGGTGATGGACTCTATATTTAAACCCTTCTTCGATTGGCTGATTGTGTATATAGATGATATACTTATTTTTTCAAAAAATTTGCAAGATCATTTTAAACATATACAGACCTTTGTAAATACAATAAAAAGGAATGGTCTTGTATTAAGAAAAAAGAAAATCGAAGTCTTTCAGACTTCCATTAAATTTCTTGGCCATACTATATTCAATGGCCAAATCTCCTTGCAAAAACATGCTCTGGAATTCTCTAACAAATTTCCAGACATCATTATAGACAAGACGCAGCTACAAAGATTTCTTGGTTGTTTAAATTACGTAAGTAATTTCTATCAAGACTGTGCCAAGGACAAAAGATTATTAAATCAAAGGCTGCGCAAAAATCTTGAACCTTGGACTCCACTCCATACCGGAGCAGTTCAAAAGATTAAAGCCAAGGTCAGAGACCTTCCCATACTGTATATATCTGATGATGCAACTTATAAGATTGTAGAATCCGAGGCCGGCAACATCGGTTGGGGGGGGTATATTAAAACAGAAAAAAGATAATGAAGAACAGGTTATCCAGTTCACTTCAAGAACATGGAACCCCACTGAGAAAAGATATTCTACTATAGAAAAAGAGGTGAAAGCAGCACGGAATAGCATTAAAAAATTCGAGATCCATTTGGTCAATAAACCATTTCTTCTCAGGACAGACGTGTCTGCCCTTAAGAAGGTGCTTAATAAAGATATCAAGAAGCCTAGAGAAGCCAAATTCGCCAGATGGCAAGCCCTTTTTGCAAATTTTGATTTCGAAGTGGAACACATCAAAGGAGAAGACAACTATCTACCTGATTTTCTCAGCCGAGAATACTTACAAACCCAATCACAAGAACAAGAGCATGTTTTTGTTATTGTTACTGAATGGGACCTAGATAATCATTAAGAAGTTCTCAGAACTATTAGAGAGGACCAAAGCTGGGAAGATACAAGGAGAACTAGAACCCAACTTGGCAACTAAGACAAACAAAAGTCTTAGATGTAGATCTACAGCCACATACATATATTTTACACCTAGTGCATGAAAGAAGAGTATTTCCCAAAGGAAATCGATGGATCCATGATATGGTGTATACTAGCAGTATGGCTACAGCTCATCAAGCAGAAGAGGAATTGCAAAATAATTTCCATGACATCGCAATGATCTAGTCTGAAGGAGGAAGACAAAGAAATATTTATCACATATATTTAGTCATCAACAGAACCAGAAACATAGATTGGACAATCACCAGAAATTCTCCTATCTTATGGCCACAAAATAATCCTAATCTTATTTTTCCTGACACTGTTTTTAATTTTGCAGGTTACAAAAAATTATGGTGGGATCTCCTAAATGTTGATGGAAAGAATGAAATCCATTATACAAAATTAAAATTTGGATCAATTAGGTCCATGCAAAGGAATCAATTTTCAGGATGGTTAGGTGACTGGTGGTGAGATTTTGGAGTAAATTGCACTGCTATAGATCCAATCTTTTAGGAAAGTTATTCTAATGTCATGTGACAAATGCTACCACAGAAATGTCATTGATTGTTTTCATATTCCTTGTACCATAGTAAGTGATCTGCTGAATTATCCAGATCACCATATACTACAACAATTTATGGCTAGGCATGACGAATGGCTAGTCATGACTAAAATAAAGCATCAATATGTGTTGAATAAACCTATGATAGTTTTGCGGATCTATACAAAGGCATGGGATGACCTCATTTATCCTAGAAGTAGGTTCCTAGGAATCACAACTCTCGGTGAATCATCCGACAATGCTAGTCCTTCTTCATAAAAAGGTTTCTGTGGGTTTATCCAGAAATCTCCACTATGTAATTATGTTGTTCATTCATGAGGACTATTCATGGCCAATTTCCTCATGGGCCTTAACTGGTTAAAAGGCATCCACTTTGTAGATAATATGCTTTCTATAGGATTGATTGTAATCTTGTAATAGGAAAAAGACCCTGTATGCAAATATTTATTTGTACATGATGTTGCTGGTATTCGATGGCGAGTATCCTCATTTCCTGAAAACTTGAAGCAGTATCTTTTCTTCCTTCATAAATCTGTACATTTGGCTTGTAAAATTATTCTGTATCATATTCTTCTATAGGATCTAGTTCATCAATGGATTTGCCTTTTTCTAATCTCACAATCTGAGATTTAAGAATAGAAATTTCAGATCTGAGATTGTGAATTTCATGACTTACCTCCCCCAAGGTAATTGCGCGAACCTTATCCTGTTGTTGATGTTTTGGAATTAATTTTCATTCTTTTCATAAGAGGCATCAATGAAGAGTGGCTTCTTTGAAGAACCTCTGCTGGAAGATTTCATTTGGTCCATGAAGGCTTCCATAAGGCAGTTCTTCATTTCTCCTTCTTCCATAGCTCTTATTGGGACAAGAATTTTATCTCATCTTCTTCTGTCTGTACCATAAGAATTTTTTCTTTGTATTTCTGTGGCTGTATATCTTCATCAGAAGGTTCATTAGAAATTTTAGATTCAAAAGAGAAAATAAATTTACAATTTTCAGAATCTGAACAATCACAAGCATTTGCATAAAAATTTAATTCTTCAACTTCCTCTTCTGAAGTATATACAGAAGTAGAACTTTTAATAGATGAGTCAAGCAACTGTTGTTGTTGAATCTGGGGTTGTTCTTTGATCACCATATTGGGGCAATGATCAGTTTTATGATTTCTAGACCCACACCTCATGCAAATATACCGAGCCTCTGTTTTTGGAGTTTTTAATTTTTGATTTTGAGGCTGATATTTCTTGCCTCGATTTCTTTTTGATTCTTCACCTACTTGACAATTATTTGCAGTATGTCCATTTTTTCCACACAACCAACATGTTAATTTATTCCATTTTTCTTGCTAGGCACTATGCAGATGAATATCAGATGGTTTATAATAATGTGTCTTAGGGACATATTTGTAATATCCCTTCCTTTTATGCTGTCGAAAAGATTGTCCTTTCGACTTAAAGTTTTTTGTAGTTGATAAATTCTTTTCTTTCTTAGCTCATTTCTTGATTTTTCTCCTTTTTACTAATGGATCATCAAGAGATAACCCATACTTGCTGCACAATGATTTGCTATCTAGGAATTTGGACAACTTTTCTAGAGACTTATTAACTTTCGAGCTTGTACAAAGACCAACCAGAGCTTTAGTAATAATTGAATATATTTGTCCCCATGTGTAAGACTCAAAAGGCATTTGAAAAAATTCTTGCATTCTGAGATAGTCAACAAACTTGGAGGGAAGTGCTACAAGATAAACTTGCTTCCATAAAAAATTCTTTGAGTCTTTGACTTCATATATTCTCTGCATCCAATCTCGATGGAAGTCTTCATATTGGGATATTTTATTGCACTTGAGATTCATTAAAATAATCTCATGCTTATTAGCTATTTCAGCCTCAGAACCACACCAGTGCTCAACAATCATGGAGGTCAAGGCTCCAATCATGTTGTTCTGTACTGTCCCATCTGAATTATGAATTATATTTCCTTGCTCATCTTTGAGAAGTTGTTCTTCCATCTGTTTAATTAAAGCAGGAGAGGATTCTGTTTCCCACCATTTTGATAGTGTGCCTGTGAAACACTGGATAATTGTTTTACGGGATTTTACCTTAGTTTTCCTCTTAGACTCATAAGTTTATATTCGGTAAACATCATGTCTACCATTTGTCTTATCTGGCCGACACTGAAGTTATCTATAGTCCATTCCCTATGAGAATCAGGGAAGAAGTGTGGGTTTCAAGAAGTTTGCCTTTTCCTCTAATATCAGGTGTTGAATATCTACTATACTGACTTTCCAAAGGCTCATATATAGGCATAACTTCTGGCTCTTTTTCCTTTTCCTTAAACAGACTTGCTATAGAAATATGTTGACTTGGAGTTTCAACTTTTTCAGGTTCTTAGGATGCAATTTCTTTGGGGAGTAAAAAAGGAAACCTATCGACTGGCTTGACAGGATCCTGAATACGGACACTTGCTTTATGCAAAAAAGAAGAAGGAACTGGTTTTTCTGTTTTGGATATAGATAATTGATCCATCTTCTATACCAGTTCATTTATTTGTCTAGATGTAAAACCAATATGTTCTACCATTTTGTCTTCAAAATTCTCTAGCTTCATTAGAGATTCTCTAACATATCCTCTAATTACTGAAGTAGAACTTTGAACATTATTCAAGGAATTATTTACATAATTTAAAGAAACTTGGACAATATCAAATTGTTCTTTAACCTCTTTGGATTTGGCCATGTTCATTTCAAGACCTTTCACAGCTGTGTTTGTCCAATTCAACTGTTCAGAAGTTTTATGTATTCTGCCATCAATACCGAATGCATTGTCATCCTTTAATACGAATGGTATTGCTTTGGCAGAATTTTGTCCTTCTCCAAGCACTATGCCTTTGTATGGAGGAAAAGTTGTAGGTGTTTCAACTTTAAGGCCATCTAGTGCTATCCAAGAATGCTGAGATGAAGTGGATGCATTAGTCATTAAAATCATTTGTTTCTTTCTCTTTCTAACCAAACATAGAATGAGATCCATGTGTTAGTACAGTCCATGTGGTTTTTCCATTCTTGAGACAATTTTATTTTCTCAGACATAGAATGATTGAAACCAAATTCTTTTGCTTTAGGATTTGTAAAAATATCCCAATTCAACATGGCTTTCATCCATTTTGTAGGGACTCTATTTTTTAGACATCCATCCATTAAAGTGAAGAATTTGTGCATCTCCATGACTGCTGGCTTTTTGTAGTCATCCAGAACATAACCAAATCGGCAATCTGGTATAAGGCCATTAGCTTGCTCAAGATAACCAAGACCATATCTCGGTTTGGCTGGTCTCATTACTGAAAACATTTGGGTTAACCTCGGATCTTCATTTTCCAAAATAGGAATCTCATGCATCATTAAAACATGCTCTGACTCATGAGGAAATGGAATTTCTGAGCACTTAGGATTAGGACATGGATTGACAGAAGTTGTAGGTGGGGCTTCACCAGTCCTAGGATGATGGTTCTCATGGATTACCAAATCTGCAAGCTGGCTTAAAATAACTGGATACTGACACTCTGGACATTTAACTTCTAGGGAAGAAAAATTTACCATCTGGGCTAATTCAAACAATGAAATATGTTTGCAAGTATTTACAAGAGAACTTGTGCAAGCAGTGTCAACAAGTTCAGGATTTCTGTATAATGGTGAACTCCTGCACATTTGATCTATCCTCTTTCTGTCTATAGTAGATCTATGGGGGAAAGATAAGACGGCAGATGAGGATTCTTCTCTGATATCTGCAGAAGTAATTTTCTTAACTGACAGAGGCCTAGGGTTTGAAACCACCCAATGTTCAGGGAATGTCAAATCTTCCCACCTGATTGTTTGGTGTTCTATTTTTTGATTTCTAGAGTCTGTTAACACCACAACACTAGCTTTATAATCTTTACTGGGGGCATGCATAATAGCAGGATACAGGGTATTTGTGTGCCTGAAGCAACCTCTGGTTTGGATTGCTATATTATGTATTTTCTTATTCATATCAAATCCAGTTGTCTGGATTTGGAGTTGGAGAATGCTCTCAATAGTTTCATCAAAGACATAAACTGAAAAATTTGGATAGCAATCAAAATACACTGGACCATTTGAAAGAGGTGCAACTATCCCTCCTATTAATGAATCTGTATATTTGTTGTGTGTAAGATCTCAGACAGTGGCTAACACAAAAGTATTCAAACCCTGATGTGTTAATGCATGTATTCCAATTCTGATACAACCCAAATGAAGGTATTGGGTTTTTAGATGCTTAGCCTCAACCTGTAATTGTTTGGGGTTAAGTAAAGGAATAGATTGTACACAGTCAGAATTTTCCTGAATCTGACTGATAGATTCCTTTATACTTATCCTAGTAATGGCAATTAAATGGAAGGCAGACAAATCTGCATAGACTTCTGAAGCATTAATTGAAGGTAGCTTCCATCTAGCAGAGGGTTGGGTTTCTTCATATTCAATTTCAACAGTATTCAAAACCTTACTAGATGCAATAGCGAACATATCCCGAAGGGGATTTTCTTGAACAGAGGACTCTTGCTCTTCGATATCACACTGTGAAACCGACTTTCTAATTGGATCCATTTTATAGAGTGATGAAAATGAGTACTGACCCAGAAAACCAAACATTACTAGCTCTGATACCAATTTTTTGTAGGGGCTTTCACAAAGCTTGCTATAGTGCTGCTACAGTGCCACGCACTCCGCGCGCTATGCTGCTATCACTCTCTACTGACTTGGCCTTGTTGTGTCCCTTCGTTTGTCTTCACTGTGAACTTAGTGCGAACCTACTCGTATCTTTCACACTTTGTGACTTTACATGCAACTTCCTCACCTTCCAATGGTCTAGCATCCCTTTGAACCTTTGGTGAACCCCTAATGAACTTCGAGTGAAGATTACGAAACAACTACTACATAGCAGCACAAATTAAAGCACATATTACTCAGAAGCGGAAAATGAAATAACACTCTTTTATTGAATTTTCAGATATCGATTACACTTGATTTACAGTCTGTTCATACCAGAGATGGACTGTGTTCGCATTTACCAAACTGTTGCTACTCAATACTGAGATAGCTTACTGGAGGCTACCTGGCAATTACACAGACTCTGTCTTTGAACATATACTCAAAACACACATATAGATAGACACACTACCAATCTGGCCACTTTAGGTTCTCACCAGTGCTCTCACACTGATGCACAGGCTTCTCATATCACCTAAAGACTTGAGTTCTTCTCATGATGCAAGCAGATCAGACTGAATGTCCACAGTTGCAGAGCAGGAGAAGCTCTCGACTTCCAACTCCAAAAGACACAATAACTCTAACTCTCGATGCCCCGAATGAGCCTGACTCTCTTCGTTTTATAGGAAGAAGAGGGGACAAACATCCAACCATCGGACCAACAAGTTGAGTATGAAAGATTCTATTAATCACGGAGATGTGGTTCAATATCCACCAAAATTCGAAGAAGTGCTCCGAGTCTCATGACTAAAGAATCTTTTTCCTATTACAAGATTACAATCAATCCTACGGAAAGCATATTATCTACAAAGTGGATGCCTTTTAACCAGTTAAGGCCCACGAGGAAACTGGCCATGAATAGTCCTCATGACTGGACAACATAATTACACAGTGGAGCTTTCTGGATAAACCCACGGAAACCTTTTTATGAAGAAGGACTAGCACTGTCGGATGATTCACCAAGAGTTGTGATTCCCGGGAACCTACTTCTAGGATAAATGAGGTTATCCCATGCCTTTGTATAGATCCGCCGAACTATCATAGGTTTATTCAACACATATTGATGCTTTATTTTAGTCATGAGTAACCATCCGTCATGCCTAGCCATAAATTGTTGTAGTATATGGTGATCTGGATAATTCAGCAGATCACTTACTGTGGTACAAGGAATATGAAAACAGTCAACGACATTTCTGTGGTAGCATTTGTCACATGACATCTGAAAATAACTTTCATAAAAGATTGGATCTATAGCAGTGCAATTTACTCCAAAATCTCTCCACCAGTCACCTAACCATCCTGAAAATTGATTCCTTTGCAACCTAATTGATCCAAATTTTAATTTTGTATAATGGATTTCATTCTTTCCATCAACATTTAGGAGATCTCACCATAATTTTTTGTAACCTGCAAAATTAAAAACAGTGTCAGGAAAAATAAGATTAGGATTATTTTGTGGCCATAAGATAGGAGAATTTCTAGTGATTGTCCAATCTGTGTTTCTGGTTCTGTTGATGACTAAATATCTGTGATAAATATTTCTTTGTCTTCCTCCTTTAGACCAGATCATTGCGATGTCATGGAAATTATTCTACAATGCCTCTTCTACTTGATGAGCTACAACCATACTGCTAGTATACACCATATCATGGATCCAGTGATTTCCTTTGGGAAATACTCTTCTTTCAGGCACTAGGTGTAAAATATCTATATGTGGCTGTAGATCTGCATCTAAGACTTTTGTTTGTCTTAGCTGCTAGGTTGGCTTCCAGTTCTCCTTGTATTCTTCCCAGCTTTGGTCCTCTCTGATAGTTCTGAGAACTTCTTGTTGATTATCTAGGTCCCATTCAGTAACAATAACAAAAACATGTTCTTGTTCTTGTGACTGGGTTTGTATGTATTCTCGGTTGAGAAAATCAGGTAGATAGTTGTCTTCTCCTTTGATATGTTCCACTTCGAAATCAAAATTTGCAAAAAGGGCTTGCCATCTGGCGAATTTGGCTTCTCTAGGCTTCTTGATATCTTTATTAAGCACCTTCTTAAGGGCAGACGCATCTGTCCTGAGAAGAAATGGTTTATTGACCAGATGGATCTCGAATTTGTCAATGATATTCCATGCTGCTTTCACCTCTTTTTCTATAGTAGAATATCTTTTCTCAATGGAGTTCAATGTTCTTGAAGCGAACTGAATAACCTGTTCTTCATTATATTTTTTTTGTTTTAATATACCCCCCCATCCGATGTTGCTAGAATCAGATTCTACAATCTTATAAGCTGCATCATCAGATATATATAGTATGGGAAGGTCTCTGACCTTGGCTTTATCTTTTGAACTACTCTGGTATGGAGTGGAGTCCAAGGTTTAGGATTTTTGTGCAGCCTCTGATTTAATAAGCTTCTATCCTTGGCGCAGTCTTGATAGAAATTACTTACGTAATTTAAACAACCAAGAAATATTTGTAGCTACATCTTGTCTGTAATGATGTCTGGAAATTTGTTAGAGAATTCCAGAGCATGTTTTTACAAGGAGATTTGGCCATTGAACATAGTATGGCCAAGAAATTTAATGGAAGTCTGAAAGACTTCAATTTTCTTTTTGCTTAATACAAGACCATTCCTTTTTATTATGTTTACAAAGGTCTGTATATATTTAAAATGATCTTGCAAATTTTTTGAAAAAATATGGATATCATTTATATACACAATTAGCCAATCGAAGAAGGGTTTAGATATAGAGTCCATCACCTTTTGGAACTTGGATGGTTCATGCTTTAGGCTGAAAGGCATTACATTCCATTCATAATGTTCGTTTGGGACACTGAAAGCTGTTCTAAATTTATCCTTCTCTGATATAGCAACTTGCCAAAATCCTGATTTCAGATCGAACTTGGAAAATGTTTTTTCTCCTGCTATTCTACTTATCAGATCTCGTTTGTGGGGAATCGGATATGTATTATCTGCTAGTACTGAGTTCAAAGGATTATAATGGTTTTTTATTTATTTAACATTTTCATTTATAGGTTTTGTATTAATATGGTTAGGTTTTTTATTTATTTATTATTCATTTTAATAGTAATTGTTTAAAATAATAAGTAATGAAAATTGAAATAATAATGAGTAATGAAAATTGAAAAAATATATATCTTGTGATGAAATGTAATTTTAGATATAAATAATTTTAATGTGAAGATTTAATTTTATTTAAATATTAATAATATACCATTGATGGGGTGATATTGGGCATTTAATGGAGGTAACGGAGGTTGTGTCTGCCACTCTATAGTTCCATTAGGCATTTATGAAGGTAGTTTGCAGCCTCCCTTATCATGCACACACATGCAATTAATAGTTGGTGATTGAATGTTTATTTGGCGTGTTGAGGATCATTTGATGGCAATAGGAGTAGAGCTGAGGATCGGGCCTCAACCTCTTGGTTTTGCATTGGGCTTGCATTTGGGTGTTTAAACCTCATCAACTGGTGGGAAGGCTATGTAGCTAATAATTTGGGTAGCGTAAATGTTGATGTGATCAAGTTGAAAGGAATTGAATTCTGGGTTTGAGTTCCTGCAGGGACATCAGAGGCTCGCTCTACTCGAGGGTCGAGTGGGATGCTCAACCAAATCTAGGGAGCGAATTCTCAGGTGAATTATAATTTTATCTTGGCTTTTGTCTTTTGGGATGTAGTTGTGGTTGGTCTGGATTATTTAGGTTGTAAGTCTCTAGTTTTCTGTAGCTCTTTTGGGGGAGTATTAGCTTGAGCTCTTGCTTGTATAAGTTCTCTCAAGTTTCAGTGAGGATTCTGGGCCCTAGGTATAAGTCTGGAATTTTAAATGTTGGTTGAATTTATCCCCTAGTGCTTTGTATGGTTTGGTTTTGTCTGGGTGTTTAAAATTGGGGGTTGTGAAGCAGTGGCGTGGTTGCGTCCATTGAGATACTACAAAGTCTTGGTCTTGGCTTGAATATTTGGAGGTTCAATGATTAATGGGTTTGAGTCTATGGAGGAGATAATAACTCCTCTATCAATTTCAGGTTCGAGCCTTGATTTAGGTGCAATTATTGGGGGGTATTGTGATGACCTAGCTTGTTTTTTCTTGGTTGTGTCAGTTTTGGATCTAGTATAGTATTTTATCCCTTTGTAGGTAGAGGCTCACGTAGAAATTTATGGGAATTTGGTCTTGCTTCTGCCATGGTGCTATGACAAAGGGGGAGGAGAAAAAGGGGAGGTGGTGGACATGCCCTATTAGGGCAATATGGTGCTCGTTTTTTTGCCCACAATTCGGATGCCATCTTTTTCAACGTTGTCCCATCGGAAACACGTAGAGAAATTTGCAAGCATGAGACAAAAGCAGGCATCGAGAGAAAAATCACTTTCAGATTCAGAATTGATGGAGGACATGTCAACTTGGGTTCTTGACCATAGGCATACCAGGGTTAAGAAGAAGTAATACCTCAATTTGGTAGCTCTCCACTGGAAAATGAAGGCCATCCTTTTCTTGACCGAGAGAGAGAGAGAGAGAGAGAGAGAGAGAGAGAGAGAGAGAGAGAGAGAGAGAGAGAGAGAGAGAGAGAGAGAGAGAGAGAGAGAGAGAGAGAGAGAGAGAGAGAGAGAGAGAGAGAGAGAGAGAGAGAGAGAGAGAGAGAGAGAGAGAGAGAGAGAGAGAGAGAGAGAGAGAGAGAGAGAGAGAGAGAGAGAGAGAGAGAGAGAGAGAGAGAGAGAGAGAGAGAGAGAGAGAGAGAGAGAGAGAGAGAGAGAGAGAGAGAGAGATTGACCGAGAGAGAGAGAGAGAGAGAGAGAGAGAGAGAGAGAGAGAGAGAGAGAGAGAGAGTGATAATGTGAGAGAGAGAGAGTGATAATGTAAATATGTGTTAAGATATTATTGAAGTAACAAAAACTTTAAAGAATTTTTCCGTGAGAGAGTGATAATGTAAATATGTGTTATTTATCACTACAAAAAAGATATTATTGAAGTGACAAAAACTTTAAAGAATTTTTCCGTGGAAATTCAAGGTAGGTCAACTTGAAGGGACCACACCCCCCACCCAAACTAATCCAAGAATAATCTTGAAGGCATTGAGGAGAATTAAACACGTGACCTCCCAATGGAAAATTGCTTTAGCAATAGAAGCTCAACCAATTTGGCTAACCCTCAAGGCTATCATAAATTTTAAAGAATTATATACAATTGGTAGCTCTCCATTGAAAAATGAAAGCCCTCCTTTTCTTGACCGAGAGAGAGAGAGAGAGAGAGAGAGAGAGAGAGAGAGAGAGAGAGAGATAATGTAAATATGTGTTACCTCAATTTGGTAGCTCTCCATTGAAAAATGAAAGCCCTCCTTTTCTTGACCGAGAGAGAGAGAGAGAGAGAGAGTGAGTGATAATGTAAATATGTGTTATTTATCACTACAAAAAAGATATTATTGAAGTAACAAAAACTTTAAAGAATTTTTCCGTGAGAGAGTGATAATGTAAATATGTGTTATTTATCACTACAAAAAAGATATTATTGAAGTAACAAAAACTTTAAAGAATTTTTCCGTGGAAATTCAAGGTAGGTCAACTCGAAGGGACCACACCCCCCACCCAAACTAATCCAAGAATAATCTTGAAGGCATCGAGGAGAATTAAACACGTGACCTCCCAATGGAAAATTGCTTTAGCAATAGAATCTCAACCAATTTGGCTAACCCTCAAGGCTATCATAAATTTTAAAGAATTATATACATTTGTTTAGAAATTAAACAAACTTAAAAGTCAATATAGAGTTATTTTGCTTGATATAACTCAATTTTAAAACTCTAGTTGTAGTCCTCTACCTTCATATCATTTTCTCTTGGACTTTAAATTTCCTTCTCATCTTGCTTGGATCAATATCCTCCCTTAACTGTGATATTCAGGCGTGGGATTTTAATAAAAAATTTACAATAATTTTGAAACCCTCGTTACAGAATCAAAATAACTATACATATAATGTGTTCACAGTAAAAACATTTAAATAACAATTTTACCAGTTACCACAATTAAAATAAAGTGCATGCAGCCAAAAACACTGAAAATAAAATAATCTGAAATATGAAACCACTTTATTTACTAGTAGCTAGAAAAACAATACATTCCAATACAATTAATGATGAATCCCTTGCTAATGGCATTCACGACTGCTCAAATTGCTAAATTAAAACATTGAAGCACACCTGTGAACCATGGATGGATCCACCAAGGAGATATCACAACAAGGGTTTTGTCTTGTGATCAAGATGGAACTGGCCATGCCAATTTCTCTAAAAAATACACAATATGATAAACAAATCCAAGATACACCAAGTTGCTTTTTCCCTGTCTCTTTTAAGGCGATAATATATCCTTCTTCAATATTCTATAATCCTTCTTTCTCATCATGAATACCGGGGTGTCACCAATACCATGGAAAATGCCATGGCCAATTACCATTACCAAATACCATGGTCCAATACCACACTTTTCCTGCCTTTACACAAGAAAGGTTTTTTTTCTCCTGTGGCCTAGCTTCCACAAATGTGATAAGTCCATATTTTCCACACTATGAGGGAAATCAGAAAAGGGAATATGAAAAATCCTCCCTCCCCAAGATTGCTTGTCCTCAAGCATTCCACATCTGTCTACCAGTCTAGATGTCAAATGCATTTACGCACTAATGCCAATATCCTAGATGAACTACTATGTCACCACGTACCTCCATACCACCCTATAATGGATTGATATCTCGATGTTGAGGTCTTAGATAAACCTCAGAATCATATGGTCATCAATAGACTTGTTATTGTGTGAACTGCCACATCTACCCAAATTCCAATATCTCCACTAAGTTGGGCCCTTGGCTTCCATACATCTATCCCACTCCACAGGGTACCAACTCAAGATCTCTCACCATCCAATCCCATGGGAGGAATCAAATGCATGAATATATGTGCATGGATAAAACCCACCAAATTGATGTTGTGTCATTCTTAATTCATGTTACTTGGCTTGGTTAACCTATAGGGTCAACCTAGAAAACTCTTCCCCTTTTCCTCTAATGTACAAAGATGGGACGATAGAGATGCAAACCATGTCAATGTGTCACTCAAGAAAGTTTCTCTACATCTCCTAATTGTAACCTTCTTGCCTCTATGCCAAGGACTTTAGACTTCCCTCTACATTAGTCAACTTGGTTTCTGACTTAGAACCTACTACCCCAAAATCCTAAAAACTAATGATTTGTTGCAATATGCTATCTCGGGGTGTCTGAGCCTCCTTATCTATATTGGCATGCTAAAACTCTCTCTGGTGGTCTTCCTCTAAAAATATTGGTGCCTCAGTAAATGCCTCTTTATCTACTTGTACCGCAATAATAATTGGCTCCAAAGATGGATGATCTACTACCTCAGTCATAATTCCAACTTCAACTTCTAATTGCTTATGAACATCATGTGTATTTTCCTCATAATACCTACGCACCTCTAAGTTCTCATCATTTTGGTTCACCACTACTAGCTCATCTTGCAAGTTTCCTTTAATGTTCATAGAATCAGCCTGTTGTCAAGTGAACAACTACTAACACCCATGCTTGACTACTTGTATTCTACATTGATGTCCTCCTATAAATATATGGACTCAATTGTACAAGATTATACCTCATCAACACCATTAGGAATAACTTCCTCCTTCCCTTATCCATGCACTTCTATGTGATTATTATGATGGTTGATTTTTATCATATTATCTTGCAAGTCTCTTTGAATAACATCACGTTGTTGATCACCATATATAATTGACTACTCATATTCTTCATGGGTGCTTTCCAATAAATCAATGGCCCCAACTATAGAAGAATCTTCATTGTCAGAAGGAATCTCATCCTGCTCTGCCCCTAGTGTCTCCCTCTAATCACCTAGTCATGAATGGTTAGGTTCCCAAGGTCCCTTATAGATAAAGCATATACCTTTCCTTAGCTCATTCTTGCTACTAGTTTTACTCCCTTCGTTCTTTATTTCTCCATAAATCCTCATCAGTGCCTTCTAATTCAACTACCTTCTCACTTGTTTTATGTTATGCCTGACCAAACTATCAACTAGTTCATAAGCAACAAGTGATACAATTAGTTCCTCTCCAAATGGCCAAAACTTTGGATCTTAGTTTTTTGTAGATGGCATCATATTTACCTAAGAATAGGGAAAAAATATTTTTCATGTTTATTTTGACATTGTTTAGATGAGTTTTCGTAATTCTAGTACAAAATTACTAGAGCATTTGAAAGATTAAGTTGTCACATTCCATATCCAGCATGATTGTACCAAAGTTTAACTCTACCATGAGTTCTAAAATTTTGTGCCTACTCTTAAAGTTAGGAATCACAATGTTGTCCAACCCTTGAAGTGTTTCTACTATCAGTTGTGTGGAGTAGGAAGATTCTCTTTGCGGACAGAGATAATCCCTCTAGCCTAGGGGAGAGGGTCTAGCCACAAACAAGACAATCTGACATAAGTTCCCTTAGATTGAGAATGGATAAGATCCTACCTCTTGTATCGCTTATCCTTGTTTGATGAAGTCCTTGTGTCTTTGCTCCAGCGATCATCTCCTTAATGTCAATCAAGCACCTGAAACAAATAGACAAGAAACCAAAGCACACATGATAGCATACAATAGATTCAACCTACTTAAGAGGCTAAGGAGTCTTAAGCTACCAAATACCATATGAGATTGATATAGGAAACAAAATATCAGTTGTATTATTATGACAAAAATGAAAGTACAATGTTCACCTCAATGTTGCAGGTTTCCTTCGACGTGTCTGGGTTCCAGCACCACTGTTAGCATCTCATGATTCATCTCAAAAAATAGAAGTTCAAGGCTTCCTCTTTGGTCCAAATCAAACAAACTAAAAACTTATTCTCCCTTTACAAATGCAAACTAGAAGGCTAAGGCTATCAAGAGTTGTTTAGGATATCAAGATTTTACAGATTATTCAAGCCCTTCCATTAGCTAGTTGAGGTTGGAATAGGAGAACTTTATATAGCTTGAGAGAGGGGAAATGGATCCTCTTATGATGGGAAAGGTTTCATCCCTTTTGGTTTGTTCCATTTTAATAGGGGAAAGGAGCCCAAACAGTATCTCTCAGCTCTATCTCAACTAACCATTTACGAGACTTCCATTCACGAAGCTTCTAGACTTGGAAGCTTCAACTCCATTTTTCAAAAACTTTCCAAAAGAGGGTTAGTGCAAGTAATGGATGGATACAAGTGCTAATCGATGCTAGGCTCAGTGTTAAACTCTATAAATCAGCGCAAGGAAGAAACTGAGGGATAGCGCTGACCTTTAAGGCTGATTTTGAAGGAATATTCTTTGGAAATGATGTAAGAGGGAAATGTTTTGGAGATAAAGAGTGATGTAAAGACATGTTCTTCATGATAGGAAAACACATGAGGTTCACTGTAGAGGTCCTCCAGGATCGAGGAACGGGGAGTACAGGGACAGTGACAAAATGTTGTGTAACAGATGCCCCCTAAAGCGTGAAGGTCGAACAAGAGTGAGGGGTGAAATGCTTTACGAGTAGATGCATGGAACCAGAAATTGTCATCAGGAAACCTGCAAGCAAGCATAGATACATATACATCACTAAAATCTTTGATAAAAGATACATGAATCATGGTATGGACACAGCCATCCAGAAAAAGATCATGTAAATGGATCCAAGGTATGGGCGTAGCCATCTAGTAAGAAGGATCATATCTAACCCAAGGTATGGTTGTAGCCATCCAATAATGAGAAGGATCACATATAACAGACTCATTGTATGGTCACAACCATCCATCTGAAAGAGACATGGGTATAAGCATGATCATGTCGCATCGCCTCGCAACCTGGACTTTTGTAATCTGAGCCCAGGGTCTCACGCTCCAACATGACCCGATCAAACTACAAATTCTAACATGTGAATAGATGTGTCGAAGTCGAACACACTAGAATATCACTTTGATTACTAGTCAATGATGTGAAAAGTTAACAAGTGTGAGAAAAACCACCAATAATGACAATGGCTCTTAAGGTACCAGCAACACAATTCGTGGAGTGTGAATAAGGAACTGAAATCGAAGACCCGTGAATTCACTTGAGCGAAAGCAAATGATGTGAACCTATCATCGAGTGCAAAGAACTTGTCATTAGGGCATGCAAGATCTAGGGTACTGGAAGGGAGTCTCTTGGCCAACTTCCCGAATAATGAGCTGAAGTCGACAAGAAGTGACCTTGTCGAAGGAGGGTCGTGATCTATCCCACATCATGAACGCGAGACAAGGGGATGCAATGATTATGGATGATACAAAGAATTAGGAATGAGTGTAAACTACAAAAGGATTAACTCTTGAACATATCAGTGAGACAACTCCGGAGTTTAGTATCTCTTTAGATCCATAGGATCAGAGGTCATGATGATGTGGAAAAGATCAAATGGAAAGACAAAAGGTGGATGACCCAAGCCTAGGAAGTTCAATGATGAAGTGAGGATATCCCAACCTGACATGAAGCAAAAGAGTGTCATGTTCAGGAGTGACAAGCCGCTGACACAACTGGTAAAAATTTTCATTTCCCCCCACCATTCTTGGTAGGTATCCCAATTATTTTTTATCACGAGATTGAAGGGGATAACATATCCTTGTAATATAAGTCCATCCTTCAGATTGATCTGACCTAGTAAGATTAACGAGCCCTAGGATGGAGAATCTTGTGTCCGTCATGATGACGAATCCGATGTCGCTGAATTTTAACGAGATCGACAAAGGAAAAACTCAGCATCTTTTTCATGTTTAGAGAGTTTGAAAAAGACACGAAAAAGAAAACTCCAAAAGGTCCCTTTTCGTAAAGTTGTCTCCTGAGCCCGAAAAGGTAGAAAACAATACTCGAGAGAAACTCCTAGCCATGTTCGACTAAGGTGTTCCTTTTTCATACAATAGTCTATCTCAGTTCGGAAAAGGGTTAAACTTATATTGAGTAGAAGTCAATTCATTTACTTTAATGAGTTTGAAATGACAAGTACTCGACAATATTTTCATATTTTTGGAGTCTGAAAAGAGCTAAAAGATGACTCCTCCCAGAGGAACGAGTGGTAAAAAATGATAGCAACTTGTTCCGGTAATGATGGAACTGCTCAAAACATGTAATGGCCAAGAGGCTAACTAATAAGACCACTAATCGCAGATGTTCCTCAGGAGCAGGAAAAACAACCAAATGAAGGCATATGATCGGCTAAAGAGATGGTGACAATGGAATGAAAAAACCAAGGCTCATCTGGCAAAAATTATCTGATAAAAACAACAATCACGAGATGTAAAGTGGGAATGGTTTCATTTTTACACAAGCTTGAAACATGAGAAACTATGTTTGAGTATACTTGAATATGGTTTCATTTTTCACAAGCTTCAAACAAAGATAAACTATGCTTGGATTTGGTTTCATTTTTACACAAGCTTGAAACAAAGATAAACTATGCTTGAGATAAGTTTGCATGCCCCCAGCATAATGACTCAATTCGAGGTACATTCCCCCCAAGCTTCATTTCATATAGCTAAGTGGATGGAATGAAGGTTCACTTACGAGATCAAATGAAAGACTTAACTGGGATTTTATGAGATCTAATCAAAGACTCGAATTGGAAGGGGATTTGTTTCATTTTTTAACGAGCTTGACACAGGAAAAGAACCATGCTCATGACACCTTGTTTCATTTTTTAACGAGCTTGACACAAGTAAAAGAACCATGCTCATAGCCCTTGTTTCATTTTTTAAGGAGCTTGACACAAGACACTCTTCTCCAAGATCCTTTGGTCATAGACCAAAATAGGACATGGTTTCCAAGAGGTTCTCATCAAATGGTAGAACAATGCTCTGGAAGGGATACATTTCCAGGGATCCAAATGAAAAATCAGGTTCCAATTCCCCAGTACACAATTTACTACATCACCAACTAGATCATTAGTACATGTGACCATGGAATAGGTGGCCACATAGTTAACCTGTGGAGGGGGTGGTACTGCTTGGATGGTTGAGTGGGATATGATTAAGGACCAATGAATGTAATCTGATCAATGATCAAAATGTTTCCTTCATGTGGAAAACACATCACTCAAAAGAGGGAAGAAACAGCAACTCCCATGACATAAACATAATCACAACCAAGGAGTAGATTAAAATCTAATGGGCCTTGGACAACCATCACGTCTATATAGACAATCTTTCCTCCCAAAGTAATAGGAAACTTAGGAAGGATCCCTAACGGTTGACTGGTTCCTCTATTAAAAGCTAACAAATTTTGGGTGATGGGGACAATTTGAGGAGATCCTAAAGCTTGCCAAGCAGTTGAGGACATAATACTAATAGATGCACCCTCGTCTATGACTATGATAGGTACGAACATATTGTAAGTCTACACTGTAATCTGGAAAGGCACATAATATAGAAGGCGATATCCTGCCAGTTGACTCCAATCAAAAGAAGTGACCAAACTACTTGGAAGGGGCATCATAGGAACATGAGAGTTGCCTTCTAGTTCGATGGGAACAGGAGAAATTCTCTCATGCACCTCAGGAATAGGAGGATTTCCCTCCAGTTCATGCGAAACCAAAAGAACCTGAGCAGTATGAGGTTCACTCTCTACCGGAAAGGTACAATTAACTGAAGGTGGAGTCAAGTCTACAAGTTTCTCAACCAATGATTGGTCAAGAACAGACTCACGAGACTCACTTTCAGAGAGAGTGGAGTTGACCAAAGATGGCTTTTGTTCAATCACTTGATCAATTAGTAAAGGATCAAGGGAAATCTTTTGATACCTAGTTAGAAGACGATATTGAGAAGTTGTAAGGCTTTCCAATTATTTGGAAGCTTCATCTATAAGAGGACAAAGGTGAATGGGATGATTACCTTCACACAACTTACCGGGAAATTTGACTTTTTCCTTTTTTCCCATGGACCTTATTGTCACTAGTTGAAGATTTGTCACCAACTTGATCTCCAAAGGCTAATGACAAAGGTTGATGTGAACTTGTGGACCACACTTCTAAGACCTTGGGAATACCAGGACAATTCCAAAGAAGGTGGTCACCCTTACATAACATGCAAGGGAATTTTACTTTCCGAGGTTGATTGGAAGATTTTCCTTGATTAGTTGCATCCGTAGCAATGACTGCTTGGCTTCCCCCTTACTTATTTTGCTTCTTCTTCTGCGTCCTCTTCTTCTTCTTCTTAGCTTCCTGGTTACTAGAATCCAAACTTTCACCAGGAGAAGAGGAAGAACAGGGTGAAGAAATAGGCGAAGAAGGCAAGGGGTCAACTTTAGGATCAACATGAAGTTGATGTTGTTCAAGTGGAGGAGAACTTGGTTGAAAAGTAGTTGGGACACTCGGAATCATCGAGGTCAAAAACAACGAAACTGGCAAACCAATGGTCAATCCAGGAAGGGACAATGTCACCATATAAGAAACACCAGTATTTCCAAAAGAAGGAAAAGGACTAGGATTCCCATCAGAGGGGTTTCCTTGACTAGTAGACTCAGGAAATGTTGCCATTGGTATTATGGTAAAATATACTAAGGAGTCTTTCCACAGGAAGGATGTTGTTCTGTGGTCAATTAATTTTAGAATTTGAAACAAAAACTTTTCCTTTTCATATTTTAAGAGTCGAGAAAAGGACGAAAAGGTGACTCTAGTTGCTTTCGGTTTGAACGAGCTCGAAAGGACAAGTGCTCGATGATATTCTAAATTTAAAGAGTCAAAAATACCAAAATGACTGCTCAGGGTAATCTAGGCAAAAGGGATTACCAAGCAACCGTCAAATACAGAATACCTCTCAGAAAACCGAAAAGTACGAGTAGGAAATCTCCCTAAGTGTTGTGTTCGGTGTATCACGTTTACAGGGCGGCATACTCAGCTTCCTACGGATAAAGGTTTGCAACCTATGAGGGTCTCCCTTTATATACGCGATGGTACGAGGACCACAAGTCCGTGCTAGCACTGTCTAAGTATGAGGCATTAATGTTTTAAATGCTCCTTAAATTAATTGAATATGTTTTAAAGGTTTGTCTTGAAATTAAGTCTCATTTTTTGAGTCTTATCGATGTCACCTGAAAAAATCTTATGTGCAGCTATATGAGACAAAACCCTTTCAATTCCATGAATGCTTACACTAATTGAGAGAAGAGAAAACAACCAATGCAACAAACAAGCAACTAAAAGTAAGATGACTTTTCACTTCTTCGCTTTCAAAACAAAACAATGAAAATTCTTTCCACTTCTTACTCTTCCTATCAAAAGCACTTCAACTAGTCCTTTTAACAGTAAAATAAGTTCATTTCATTTCAAATGCTCATGATTATGTAATTCTAGATCTCAATGATGCTATTTAATGCAACATATCAATTAAAAAAACTAGAATGATGTATTTTCTTCAATGGAATGCTAGAATGAATCTTCCACATAAACATTTCAATGAAAATTTTCAAACAACCAAACATCAATCATATGCAAAGCATGATAAAAAGAACTCCTTTCAAACCAAATATGTAAAGATTCAATCGAAAAAACCGAGCAATGTAATCTATGCTCACAAAAGAGACATTCAACAAGAGAAGAGCAAATGAAACTCTTTTCCCTCGTTCAATTAAAAGCAGAGCAATATATATACAAGGACCAAAACATGAAATGCATGAAGCAGCAAATCACCAACTTGATTTGACGATCATATAAGAAAATGAATGGACAATGACCTAGATGCCCTAGGAACATAAACCATCCAAAAATCTCAAAAAATCAAGTAATGCAATCTCAAACCAATCAAGCAAACAAATCAAGCTAGCAAAGAATTCTATCGAGGGAGAATAAAGGTAAACAAGCCAAGAAACAAAATCTATGAGGACAAGACACACTAGAAATGATTTAAGAGAAACCCTGATTTTAACCTACAGGAATCGGCACGACTGTTTAACTAGCAACTAGTGCCACAAGGGGTTGTCACGCTATTGTTCAAGAGGAACTCGTGCTGGTCAGCGTTACTATTAGCAAAATAACAACGTTGATCGAGGGATTCAAAGAAAAACAAAAAATTTCCACAAACAAAAACCAGACCTATCACTCTAAATTCAAGAATCAAAGCAGTAGATAACGTAAAGTACAGATTACAAAAGAGAAAGAGTGATACGACAAAAGTCGTCACAAATCATGAAATGAAAAACAACACAAAGAGAGGGATGGGTCCCTAATGAAGTCGCTAATTTGTGGAGTAGGAAGATTCTCTCTATGGATAGAGACAATCTCTCTAGCCTAGGGGAGAGGGTTTAGCCAAAAATAAGACAATCTGACATAAGTTCCCTTAGATTGAGAATGGATAAGATCCTACCTCTTTTATCGCTTATCCTTGTTTAATGAAGTCCTTGTGTCTTTGCTCCAGCGATCAGCTCCTTAATGTCAATCAAGCACCTGAAACAAATAGACAAGAAACCAAAGCACACATGATAGCATACAATAGATTCAACCTACTTAAGAGGCTAAGGAGTCTTAAGCTACCAAATACCATATGTGATTGATATAGGAAACAAAATATCAGTTGTATTATTATGACAAAAAGGAAAGTACAACCTTCGCCTTAGCATTGCAGGTTTCCTTCGACGTGTCCGGGTTCCAGCACCATTGTTAGCATCTCATGATTCACCTCAAACAATAGAATTTTAAGGCTTCTTCCTCTTTTCTCCAAACTAAACAAACTATAAACTTATTCTCCTTTTACAAGCGCAAACTAGAAGGCTAAGGCTATCAAGATTTTGCAGATTATTCAAGCCCTTCCATTAGCTAGCTAAGGTTGGAATATCAGAAGTTTATATAGATTGAGAGAGGGGAAATGGGTCCTCTTATTATCGGATAGGTTTCATCCCTTTTGGTTTGTTCCATTTTAATAGGGGAAAGGAGCCCAAACAGTCTCTCTCAGCTCTATCTCGACTAAACATTTACAAGAATTCCATTCATGAAACTTCTAGACCTGGAAGCTTCAAGTCCATTTTTAAAAAACTTTCCAAAAGAGGGTCGATGAGAGTAATGGATGGATACAAGCACTGATTAGCACTAGGCTCAGTGTTAAGCTCTACGAATTGGCGTGGGGAAGAAACTGAGGGATAGTGTTGGCCTTTAAAACTGAGTTTGAAGGAATATTCTCTCGAAATGATGTAAGAGGGAAATGTTCTGCAGATGAAGAGTGATGTAAAGACATGTTCTTCATGATAGGAAAACACATGAGGTTCACTGTAGAGGTCCTCTAGGATCGAGGAATGGGGAGTACAGGGACAGTGAATTTTTTGTGTGTAACAAGCTGCAACATCTCCATCATAATATTATTATTGTAAGGTGGAAGTGGCAATGTTAAAGCTATGATATCACTAAGATAGAAAGCGACTGTGAGTTGACCTTTTCACAAGGATGCTCCAAAAATTTGGGTTAGATCAGAGCAAGGATGGACAAATTGAGAGCCCAATTGAGTTTCTTCCATTCTGATTGAAACAACATGGATAAACATGTGTCTAATTCCTCCAACTTATGAAGGAAAATTACCAACTTTGTTTGTTGCAACTCAGAACCAATTGTGAAGAGATAAGTCTCTCTTCCCTATCCTTCCTTCATCTGCCATGAGTTCTTTTGTTACATAATAGCATGGACTCTTTTCGAGAAGGATTTGCTACTCTGACTTTTTCTTTGGTCTGAGGAGGTATTGCTGCCTAGAGGTACCCATCTTTTTTCAAGTTCATTAAGAGGGTCCTTGATGCTTTATAGGGACTCTTCAAAGCCCATATTCCCACATACAGGATATTATAAGATACCAAAGTAGGAAAATATGAAATAATACACTAATTCTTCATAGGGAGATTACATCAAACATTTTCCATACAAACATTCTGTTAAACAGCTACCATGCAATCTGAAATAAATCAAACAACAATAGACATGAAGGTAATTTTATCAATTATTTGAGCTCAATCACTTGTTAAAATGGTGATACTCAGCCTAAATTGACCCTCTTGTAGCTTATGGCTTGGCCTTTGAAATTGAATAGACCTTTGATATTTTAATATTGAACTTGTTCTCCTTTAAATTTGACTGTTGTAGGTTCACTTTGACTGTTGAGTTTAAATAGACGTCAACAGGAAACAACACATACCAATATGATGCTTCAAACAATATTGAATAATAGAACCACATACAATGCTAATATAAGTTTGTATAACAACGAACTTAAACATTCACATTCATTTCATAGTCTAGGCACAGATGTAGAACAAACAATGAGAATAGTGGAACCTGGAATGATTTTAGTGTAGAAACTTCGACATTTCAGGAAATATAATGAGAAACCCCACCACTGTGATCTTCAGATTCAAAGGCTCCAAGATAGCGAAATGTTAGACCTTCTTTCCACAACATTCTCAGCGTCATGAATGGTATGCCTCTGATTGGTTGTGTAAACTCAACGTATAGGAGTAAAATGTTGGGTCTTAAACCACACGTATGCACTAGCTTCATGAACAATAGATCCATCCTAGAAAATGTAGTGACATGTCCCTTCTCTAGAGGTATCTCAACTCTATTTTAGTGGGTAAATTTAGGCTTCACACTTATGTTTTCTGCTAGCTCCCCAAATGGAAAATCGACCCCAAAACACATGCTATCAGAACTTATGACATCCACATCCTGTGATCAGATCCACATAATGTTATCTCTCAATGGCTCTATGTCAAATAACAATCTGACTAGTAGACAAGAGAAATTTCAGCCTCAATTTGATCTATTGCATAAGCAATCACTTTTTATCCATGGAAAACCCTATCAACAGTGATGCAATCGACCTTTCAAACAGGGATATCTGCTTCAATTTTTAGAGAGATTCAACCCTTTTTATATGAAATTCACTCAACACTTGGAAGAGAAAAATCACATGTAGTTAATGTGGCCTCTTCAAATTGTAATTCGTCCTTAGTGAAACCTAGTTGACTAAGAGAATGTGGCTTATATACGCCTAGAACTTGGCCCCTCTAAATGCACTTGATATGGCTCGCGTTTACAGTGAGTTTGGACCTTGGGAAAAAATGACTTCATCCTCAATAAAATAATGGTTACAACTACGCAAAAACCCTTGATCTTCTACATCGATTAATAATTTTTCCCCAATGAAAGTTAATACATCAGGCCCAGTTGCGACTTCAATAAAAATGGTCGAAATTGTGGTATTTAGAGATGAATTCGAACAAGAGGAAATCTAAGGATAATTCCCATTTACAGTAGTGGAAATGATTCATTGAAGCTTCTAAGTTAAAATTATGCCCATGACCCTCGTTTATTTGTTGGATAGGAAACCTTGGCTCTAAATTACACTGATTCAACCCCCTCATTAGAGAAATTTTGAGGTACAAATGGGCCTCAAAACAAAAATGTACAACCAAAATCAACTTTATAAGAACCAATATAATTGAAGATGGTGATGTCAACCATGGGGGATAATTCACCATTTTTGGAGTAAAAAGGTAAAATAATAAAAATATATAAATAAATAATAATTTTTCAACTTGTATATTTATGTCATCTCCTTACAATTTACTCAAATTTCGAGTGAGAAAACTCCTTGGATGCGAAGTTTAATCTTGTATCCAAGGAGTACCCATCTTGAATACTTTTGATGGTGCCCACTACACAAAAAATGATAAATACATGAAAATTGTGATTGCAATCACATTTTTTAATGTATTTCTCATTTTTTTGTAGTAGGATCCATCGAAAGTATTGAACATGGGTACTCCTTGGATGTGGAATTAAATTATGCATCCAAAAAGTGCTCTTGCTTGAAATTTGAGTAAAATATTAGGAAGATAAGTTGAAAATACAAGTTGAAAAAGTTGTGTTTCCTTTTTTCACTCCAAAATCTGATGAGGTAATCTAATTTTATTTTATTATTTCCACTATTATTTTATAATTTTCTTTAGGAGGCCCATTTTAGACCTAAAAAATTCTCTATTGTGAATCACAAGATTTTGCATGGGTGTTTGAAAAACGAAATATTGTTCCTTCTCACTATTATTGAAACATTGTTTCTCTTAGTATACTCAAGACTCGACCCAATGATTTGGAGATGCGTTGCAGTGAATTTTCATAAGACAAGATTCGACCTTTGATGCAGAAGTAATTCGATCTTCAAACTGGATGAATTGTACCTTGATAATTTGACAAAAATTTGGCCCCATGGATATAGATCTAGTCCTGAACATGGTCAATTCGATCCACAATGAGGAGCATATCTTATCTAGAAATGAAATCAATAATTTCCCACACTCCTCAAATATCGATATGATCTTGAAGATGGTAAATTTGATCTATAGTGGGAAGAAAATCTGATCAATAATTTCCCACTCTTCAAATCTATCATTCGGCTTATTGCCTAAGCATGATCTCTTTCTACAAATGTGAATTAGATCTAATCTAATAATGCTTGTAAAAAAAAAAAAAACCCTTGAACTAGGTGCAGGAATACCTCCAAAAATAATCAACTGAAAAATAAGAGACCAACTAGGGTGATATAGAGTACCACAGAAGATGGAAAATGTCGGCTGGGGTGAAAATAAATTCCACCAAAGTTATGACAATAATTTTCAATATTGAAAATAAAAATTTGATTTGTTGAAAAGAACCCTCATGTTGGCAGGATGCAGAACTCTGATACCATTGTAATATTTTGTTGGCAGATTTTACTGAAAAAATTACAATAATTTCCAAACCCTCATTATGGAATCAAAGTAACCAGAAATAGCATGCACCCGCGACAAAAACATTTAAATAACAATTTTACCAGTTACCGGAATTAAAACAAATTTCATGCAACAAAAAACACGAAACATAAAATAATTTGAAAAATATAGCCACCTTATTTGTTAATATTCCAAAAAACAATACATGCCAATACAATTAACAATGAAGCCCTTGATAATGGCATGCACAACTATTCATCAAATTTCTAAACTGAAACATTGAAGCACACTTTTTAACCCTATATGGATCCACTAAGGAGATATCACCGCGGGGGTTTCATCTTGGGATCAAGATGAAACTGGCCATGCTAAGTTCCCTACAAAATACATTATACGATAAACAAATCCAGGATACCCCAAAAGCCTTTCTCCTTGTCCCTTTTAAAGAGATAACAAATCCTTCTTTAATTTTATAGAATCCTCCTCTCATGTCACGAATACCATGGTGTCACCAATACCATGGAAAATACCACAACCAATTACCACAACAAATATAACTACCAAATACCATGGTCCAATACCACACTTTTCCTTCGTTTACTCCAGAAAGGGTTATTTTTCTCATGTGGATTGGCTTCCACCAATGTCGTAAGTCCATCCTATCCACACCATAAGGGAAATTAGAAAAAGGAACATGACATTAACCCTATGTCTTTAACATGCATTGAACCATATGATCTTCCTCGTCATGCTTGTTGTGGTTCATCCAGAAAACTATGAAATATCACACTGACATAATATTGAAGAATATCCCTAAATTGTTTCTTACATCTCAAAACTCATTTAACAAGCCTCCTATGAATACAACTTTCTAATTATAAAAACCCCCTAGTTTCATTAGATATCTTATGTATGACATTTTTTTCATGACATTTTGCATGGCACTTTTTTTTTTATACTATGAGTATGTTAGCCTCAATACAATATCTACATCCACCTTAAAATCCTCGTCATGATTCCTACTTCATATTCCTTTGAAAAGCACATCAAATTTTATTGTGTGAGCCATGCTTACATTAGATGAATATTTTACCTCCCTCTACAATATAAAATCCATATATCTATAGCCATAGAAAATTAAAACACACGCCACCCTCTATCCAAATGACTATATATGTTGGGATGTTAAAATACCCCTCTTACCCTCCTTATTATTGATCAATATATTGCTCAATCTCCTTGTCAATTTGAAACCCTAATTAAGTATAAACTAGGGTATTTACTCATTGGTGTTCCCACCATGCTTAACTTGACTTCCTCCATAGTGATTTATGAACACTCTAGCTAATATTTTTTTCCAAAATTGGTACTTGCATAATCTTGCACCTCACATTTTTGTTATTCATGTAAATAATCATGTTTCCCCTCATCAACCTTGAACTATTGTTATCTTGATTTTATTTTAAGATTACTAGTTAAAGCCTTTCCTTCTATCGTTCCATCTCCCTTCACATAGTGTTATCCTCTACCAACTTCTATTTAGCTTCAAGATAGTAGATGTACTTCTTGAGGGGACACCTCCTCCTAGTAATCTTCAATCTCAATCTATATTATTTGACTTTCCTCTCTATTAAACCCCCTTCAATGCTCCAAGTGTGCAAATAACCTATGTACAATACAAATGTTAATGTGCACAGAAATTTAACCTCATGGCACTAATGAGTAAATTGTTAAAAAATATGTTTGGGTTGAATAACTACATATATTTGCGAGTGTTCATAAAAAAATAACCTAGGATATTTAAAGGGCATCTCAGAGGATTCTACTGGGATCGAGCAATGATGTAAGTAGGTCCAAGAAGTTTGGAACATTCTAGTGTGACTTGAAGTTGGATCAGTTGGTCACTTAGATAAGATTAAGTATTCATGATTAATTGATATCATAGAATATGGTTGAACTAAGTTGTAGAAAGTAGAGTAGAAGTACTAATATAAGGGCTCATGTTTAGGCCTTGTTGAGAAGTTTTAAGAACAATGTTGAAAGATACTCTAGAGCCAAAGGGAGCTAAGGAGAATGGTTTCCAATTATGTGATTCATAAGGTGTTGACAAAATCCTTAAGGTTTGTAAACCATAGAAGACTATACGTCTTGGATAAGAAATCCCTAGGGTTTGTGGATAAAACCCTATATCTAGACCTAGATCGATGTTTTAGTTGAATGAAGAAACCATATCTCATTACTAAAAGGAAAGGAATGAAACATGTTGATGATGAGGAAAAGGAAGAAAGTTCTATCTTGATGAGATTGCAATGCTTCCTGCAAGAAAGAATCAAGAGGGAGTTGAAAATTCCCTACAATCCACAAATTAAAAGGACCTCCTAATGAGGGTTGCAAGTACATTGTGAAGGTTGCGAAGGCTCTAGTAGCATATGGAAGCATCGGGAAGAACGAAGAAAAGTTTATGAAAATATGGTTCTCCCAGGGTAGAGCAAAAACTTAGCTAGATATATTTGTGTTCAAGAGGGATAAATGGAACAAAACATCTAAAACCATGCCAAATGACTAAAAGAGCTTCTAGTTTAGAGGGAACAGATAGTTAGGTAGAGTGGAATGATGCAACCTATTGAATATTGAAAGGGTCTCTCATGATGATGAGGAGTAGAAGGCTCCCAAGGATGTGGATTAAAGTCCTTTGGTACCTGTAGAACATCCTTTAGATTACCAAAAAATCTAGAAGGGCCCATTGAGCCAATGGAACCACTTAGGGTCAATGTTCTAGAATCCAAGAAGAGGTTGACATGGATTTGAATTATATTGAAGGATGTAAAGGGACATGTAACTCCTCGTGGCACCTTCAGGGAAAGAAAAAATCCTAAGAAGTACTTAGGATATTTAGCAGTGATGAGTAACATCATTGATTCTAAGCCATCCAACTATAAGGAGGCAGCAGGCCAACATGTTTGGAAGGATGCCATGATGAAAGAATAGTAGTCCATCTTAAAGAATGATGTGTTGGAAATGGTGTTGAGACATGAGGGGATGTCACTGGTGACTTCCAAGTTGATCTAAAAATGTTAATATGTGGAGAGATTTAACCTCATGGGTGAATAATAACATAGATCCACCAGTGTTCATAAGAAATTAACCTAAGAGATTTAAAGGGAATCTTAGAGGATTATCCCAGGATTAAGTAATGATGTAAGATAGGGCCAAGAATTCTGGACCATGCTAGTGCCACTTGAAGTTGCATCAATTGGTAGATTGGCTAATATGAAGTATTCATGATCAATTGATAAAATAGAATATGGTTGAACTAAGTTGTAGAAAGAAGAATAGCAAGACTAAGATGAGGGTTCACGTTCAGGCCTTGTTGGAAGTTTCAGGAACAAAAGTGAAATATACTCTAGAGAAAAGGGAGCTAAGGATAAAGGTTTCCAATGATGTGATTCATAGGGTGTTGATGAAAGTATTAGGGATTATAAACCATAGAAGACGAGAAGTCTTAAATAAGAAAACCCTAGGGTTTGTGGATAAAAACTAAACCTATATCGATTTTTATGTTGAATGAAGAAACCCTATCTCATGCCTAAAATGAAAGGAACACAACATGTTTATGGTGAGGAAAATGATGAACATTTCTAGCTTGATGATATTGTAATGCTTCCTATAAGAAATAAATAATTTAGAGGGAGTTGATAATTCCCTACAATATTTAGATTAAAAGGACCTCCTAATTAGTGTTTCAGGTACATTATGAAGGTTTCCAAGGTTCTAGTAGCAAATGGAAGCATTGATAAGAATGAAGCAAATTTTATGACTATAGGATTCTCCCAGGGTGGAGCACAAACTTAGATAGATATTTGTGTTCAAGAGGGAGAAATGGAACAAGACATCTAAAACCATGCCAAACGACTAGAAGAGATTCTAGTTCAGAGGGATCAGCCAATTAGGTAGAGTAGAATGATGTAGCCTATTGAATATCAAAAGGGTGTCTCATGATGATGAGGAGAAGAAGGCTCCCAAGGATGTAGATTCAAGTCCTTTGGTACCTATAGAACATCCTTCAGATCATGAGAAAAATCCAGAAGGGTCCATTGAGCCAGTGGAACAACTTAGGGTCAATGTTCCAGAATCCAAGAAGAGGTTGACATGGATTTGAAGTATATTAAAGGATGTAAAGGGACATAATATATCCTCATGGAACCTTCGAGGAAACAAAACATCCTAAGAAGTACCCAGGATATGTAGAAGTGATGAGTAAAATCATTGATTCTAAGCCATCCAACTATAAGGAGGCAACATGTCGGCATGTTTGGAAGGATGCCATGATGTAAGAATATAAGTCCATCATGAAGAATGATGTGTAGGAAATTGTGTTGAGACATGAGGGGAGGTCAGTGGTGACTTCCAAGTTGATATACAAGTTCTAACATGTAGCACATGGCATCATAGCCTAAGTACAAAGTAAGATTCATGAAGAGTATGTTATCGCATAAAGAGGGAGAAGATTGTGACAAAAACTTGCTTCGGTTGTTAGGTACCTTGTGTTTTTATGAGCTTGTAATCTTGTTGATGATTTATTCTAACATAAACGAAGCGAAAATGGTAAAAATATTTTCTTCCATGATAGAGGGAGCAACCATAATTTCAATAGGAAGCATTACTTCAGTTTCAGAGGAAGATGACCTTGGGATTCGAGATAAAGGATCTAGATTTGATGTATTACTTCCTTGGTCAAGGGAAGTATACTATTGAGATCCTTCAAATGATGAACTGCAATATTTTCAAACTAGATGCTTAGAGACAGGAGATATCTAACAACAATATGCTCTTTGTGAGTGGACCATGCAAGACATCATATGTGGTTTAGTTACTACAAAATAAAAGTGGTAAAGGGAGTAAATAGAATTGCCACAATAGAATCTATTTCAGTGTCAAAAAGAGCAACCATCAAGGTGACTGGAAATAAATTGTGGTGATGGATATAGTAAACAAAGCCATTTATTTATGGTTGTGCCAAGGGATGCGACACAACATGTGTTGAGGTATGGTATGATATAGCTGGATATGGATTGAGATATTTCTCAAATAATGAAGTGCAACTGTTGGGATATACAAATTATAGTTGAGTAGGGAGAGCCAAAGACAAGAAGAACACAACAATATGTTACTTCAGTTTGATCTCTATAGGTAGTAGACATATATCACACTCAACACTATAGAGACTAAGTATATTGCATCTAGTGTGGTGAGTTGTGAAGAATTGTGGCTTCAAAAGTTGCTTGTAGGATTGTTTGATGAGGTGCAAGAGATGACCATGATGACAAGTTGAAGCACATTGAGATCAAGTACCAAGAAATGATACAAAAGGGAGTAGTGTGGCTTCGATACTTTTCTTTGGATTAATAGGATGTTGACATTCTCACAAAAGCCTTTGTCTCAAGATGAAGTTTGTATACTTCAGGGACAATCTTGGAGTGATTAAGAATGTTTCCCTTAGTTAGAGGGAGTGTTGATGTCATAGCATCAAGGGAATTCTTTCTCCCTAGTTAAATATTATTAACAGGTAAAGGGTATTGACTAGGGGCCAAGTAATGTGTCTAGTGAGACTGACCAGGTAGCATCAAGGCCTAGAGAGTTTCTGCAGTCAGGGGTTACCTAACCATATTGCCAAGGGTTACTTGGTTAGTGGGTTAAGTGAGTGCCTTATAGCATCAGGTAGGTGGTTTACCATTCAATAATGTGTGACAACATGTGGGGATAAGAATTGGCCTAGGTTTTCACCATTGTATTCCCAAGTAGTTACTTGGTTGATTGGTGACCCAAGGATTAGTTTTTGTTTTCACTCTGGTCAAGGAGTTACCAAACCATATCGCCAAAGGTTATTTGGCTAGTGGGTGACTAGTTCCTTTATATGATGTTGATGTGGGATGATTTCCACATGGTTCTGGAATTGAACATAAAGTGGATGGATTCATCAACATAGCTAATCTCATTCAAATTTTTCTTAGGATGGATAAATTTATCAACAAAGAGATAAATTTGAATAAGTTAAAGTGAATACCTCCCTACTTAAGAGGGAGTGTTTATTTTTAGGTAGACGCAAGAGATGTTCCCTAGCCACACAAGTATGATCACAAGTAGACATGTTGGGCTTGATATTATTATTGATGGATATATGATGAGTATTGGTTGATATTGTTATTATATGACTTGTTTCTAACCAGACTAGAAGGCCTTGGATGACAGAGGAAGTAGCAGTGGTAGGAGGACTTGTTTCCGTATTAGAGGGAGTAGTCAAGCCCTGCTTCAATGTCAAGGGAGTTGACATATGAGTTTGAGATGAAGGATAATTGGTTGGGTACATTAATTCTTGACACTAGAAATGTGAAATAATTTGGATGAGATATTCCTGGGTCAAAGGAATCATATTATTATTATCCTTCAAATATTTGAGATAATCGACAACTAGACCATGGCAACTCCCATTGTAACCAATGTTCAACGAAGTTTATATTTGAGGAAGTCAAGTTGAATACCTCCCTAGCTAAGAGGGAGTGTTTATTTTTGGATAGTTGCAGGAGGTATTACCCAACTACATAAGTTAAAATCAAAAGAAAGAAAATTTAATTTGATATATAAAGAGACGTGCATCTTTGGAGAAACCTAATATCACTCTAAAAAGTCACTTGAACTTATCATTTACATACTCATCCTACACGTGTCACACACTTATTACACACATATTTCTCTCTCTCATACATAAACTTGTTGTATGGGGGATGATATTAACTTTAAAAATATTTAGAAAGGATTATTATAATGGTTTGAGTAATTGAGAATTGAAGTTAATACTTACATAGTACCTCGAAAAACCAATATTTAGTTGATTTTATTTTATTAGTTACATGTGCAAAGTATATAAGAATATATTTAACAAGAATACATACTTTGGGACTATTTCTAATCAACTATGAGAGGGAAATAACTAATGATATTTCCTAAATAGTTACAATGAAGAAGATTAAACGTAAGTTGTGACTACCTCAACATTATAAATTAAAGCAAAATAAGATAAGGAAGATATTTTTCCTAAGATTGAATTTAAACATATTTAATTGAGAAATTGTCAAGAGTCTTCTATAATGAAACATAGTCAATAAATTCGAGAAAGAAAACATGGGAAATATATGTACATGTCATATTATGGTAAACAAGAAAACCTTATGTGTGTGAGTCTAAATGGAGAAAGGATTATATTGTTAATATAAAATAACAAGTGAAGCTTAAGTGTGTGTATCATTATTTTAAGTTAAAAATTTAATTCTTTCTCCATTTAGAAGAAAAAAAGAAACTTACAGAAGAAATATGGATCCATCCCCTAAATTATAACTCACTACTAGAGATGGAGATTAATAAGTTGCAATAAATTTATTTAGAAATTATCAATATGAGCTTATGATCTATTGGCGAATCTAGTACTTAATTAGTGAATACTATACTTCAAAATAATTATGAGAGATGAATATAGTAATATTGTAAGTTAAACATGGTATACACAGTCCACCTTAACCATAAGTTGAGAAATGGAAGTATCTGAAAAACCTTTGAACATAGTGGAACATAAATAAATTAGGTAGTGAGGAAATTCTCATCGGAAAATAGTAAACACTTATGTGTAATTAGGAAACATGGAATACTTTTAGTATTCCTAAGACATAAAAAGATTTGATCATTTTCTTTGGGTCTTGTACAGTGAGTTCATTGGCTATAGTAAATATATATTTACTTATATATAGTAATGCACTTGTATTAATTTAGATAAATTTTGAAATAACGCTATAATGGTTTTAGATATATTGAAATTTTGAACACAATATGATATCGTGGAAAATATATGGACTATCATAGAGAACTTATGGAATGTAAGTCCAAGACTTTAGAGGGACAATAAAAGCTAGAATTATGTTGAATATATATATATATATATAGAAGTATTGTAAGAGGTAATCTAAATTATTATTTTATCTCTATGTTAGGTTGTTAAGAACAAAGAACAAGATATTACACCTTATGACTAAGAAATTCTTAGTCTCTTTCATTAAGTCGCAACATGTTAATATCATTCAAATATATTAGAAACTAGTTAATGAATTCAATTACATGCATTCAGTAGAGATACTAGAGAAAGTAAACATTCATGACAATTTTAACTATAGATAATAGTCATATAATGCACTATCAAGGAGTAAATTATATGTGTGCTACTGTAAGCACAATACAACAATACAAACATAATAACAAATCTGAAATGAATATTTAAACCATGTGTGTGTGTGTGTGTTGTCACTTTTACATATATATGAGAATGTCAAAATTTCCTTAAAACACAGGCTTTCATCTTGTAGTTTTGTATAATTGTAAATCAATAAATGATGTGAATAGCCTAGAACTTAATAGACTATGACAAGTCCATAGGAAATAATGTAGCCATTAAAAGCTTCGCATACATCTCAAACATAAGTATGAAGAACCATTAACCTAAGAAATGAGCAAAGAAGCCTCTCAGTCTAGCACGTAGAGGAGAACTATGGAAGACACATAAACCTAGCATAAGCATAATATTGATGATTCATACTTGTAATAAGAAAAACCCTGAGATGAAATTAGAACAAACTAGAGTCCCAAAGTATAAACTAGACATATAATGAATGAAATTATATTTCAAAGAGAAAAGAGTGATTGTTTACCTAGGGTTACAGAGCACAATGTCCTCCAATGATGTATCCCTATAAAATCCATAAAAACCCAATTTATTAGAGGGAAATGAAGATGGAATTAAATAAGATATAAAAGAAATGTAGGAGAATGATTTGGAACTTTTACATAAACAACTATAGAGAAGAGGGTAATAAATATTCAAGGTTGATATCAAACCTTAGATACCCTCATGAAAGATGAGAATAATCTTGTGATAGTCATTAAGGGTATGTCCAAGAGCAAGAGCATAACTATAAAAATGTAATGAGGTTACAGGTTGTGACTAAAAGCAATAATTTCGAGCAACCTAAACAATGCATAAGGAATTCAATCCAATTTTCGAAAGAAGGATTTCAATCTAAAATATAATGATAAAATGTCAGTGGATCCATCACTTACCAATATGCTATAAAAAAACCAATTCATGTAAGATTCAAAGCATACTTTAGTCACACCAACTTCTATCCATAGTGAATAAGAAATGTTGTAAAAACCTAGAAGAAGGTATGAAATATATGAACTTCAAAGAATATAAAATTTCAATAGAGATCAATTTAAAAAAGTAAGAAAGGAGGGCCATTACAACTAAAAAGGGTTCAAACATATATTTTTACAAAACCTTAGAGTACCTACAAAAACTTTAGAAAATATTGCAGAGTTCAATAAAGAAAACCTCTTAAGAAAAAAAGAGAATTGACAGTGTACCCTAGAATTACAAATTGGATAGACAATGATAGATGGATGATTTCCTATGTGCAAATAAATCCATTCAACCAATGTGGAATGAGATGATGGCATCAAGAAAAGACTTGGAAGGTATAACAACATAGAGCGACATCTGGCCGCCGAAACAAAGGCCAAATTCACAAATGAGACCAAGGTTAGGGTTTTCCACTCTTTTGAAAAATACAATTTAATATCGCTTGCCCAATCATCACCGTAAATCACAATCGTTCATAGTGGGTGGAGCAGAATAGTCATGTGTAGTCACATGGGTAGGGCCAATGTGGCCTATGCTAAGTGGGGCACATGCACATTAATAGAATATGACTCCATTCATAGAGCGCATGTAGGAATAAAGATGTATGGTTAGGTTATGTAACCTGGGAACTCAATTTAAATGAATAGGAAATTTATAAACCATGATTTGGTTATGAAATAAGGGTTGAAATTCTTAAAATAATTATGCACCACAAATAAATTGTGAAGTGAAATATTCTACTATATGGTTCGCAAGAGCGCCGCATATCACATTGATAAGGGTCAAATAAAGGATGATATGAGGAAAGGAGAAAATGAAGAGTTTTTGTTCCTTCTAGAGATATTTCATAATGATAACAAAATGGAGTTAAGAAAAGACAAGGATTATAACCCTAGAGACATATGTAAATTGCAGTCTTAGTGGCCATGTTAATTCACTTTAATTATTGAAATGTGTATACAAAATGCTAAAGTAATGGTAGGAAAAAATATATATTTATTAATTCTATCATAAAGAAGAAGAAAAATTGGTATGTACGAGGAGGTATGTTACATTTGGTATCAAAGTTGTAGGTTCAAAATTTAGGCCTAAGGGTCAAACCACAACGAAAATTATTTTGCAGAAAATGTTATGTTTAAGAAAACTAATTTTTATTTCTTGTAATGATTTATAGTAGTAAGAAAAAAGAGAGTACAGTATGGCAGAACCTTTTTCCAGGTTTCCTAGTGGAGGAGAAAAAAATTGGGTTCAATTGGGAGAGGAAAATGCACCTCCAACAACCTAGTTTCTGTTTATTGTAAGAGATTTGGGACAAGAATTGGCTAGCATCAGGGATCGCCATGAACGCTTGTTGAAATCAAGTGAAGAGTAGGAGAAGCTCATAAAATAATTGATTGAAAAGTAAATACGTTTATCTCTAGATACAAAGATACAAGGGGGTAGAGAAGACCCTTTACAACGAAAAACTATTGAGAATGAACCTGATAAGTCTAAACATAAATATGAAAAATATAAAAGTGAAGAAGACTTCGATAAAAAAATCTCCAAAACCCATTAAATTAAGAAATAAAAATAAAACAAAACTCCAATGAGAGTTCAAAAAGATAAGACCATCTACCTTTGACAGAGAAAAAGAAGAAGATGCAAAATCCTAGTTGTTGAACATCAGATAATATTTTCATGTATATTAATATTCCAGTTATCTCAAGGCTAGACTGGAAATATGTAAATTACAAGGAAAGACAACATTATGGTGGGAAGAAGCAAAAATAGTGCACAATATCAATGAAAACATAGCCAACTAGAAAAAATTTCATAAACAAGTCAAAGGAAAATATCTAACTAAAATATATTATAATGTTCAAGATGAAGAAATTCATAAGTTGAGGTTAGGATAGCTAAGTATGGATGAGTTTGTAGAAAAATTTACAAACCTATTAACATATGTTCCATACATTAAAGAAGAAAAAGTGAAGGTGCATCGAATTTTGAATGGCCTTCCACTCTCATACAAAGAAAGGATTGAATTTGATAATCTAAAGACCACAAATGAAGTTATAAGAAAAGAAAGGATTTGTTAAAAAAAATTAAACAGAAGGTTGAAGCCTTAAAATCCTGGTCTAACAAAGAGAAAAATAAATTTGGAATTGGAATTAAGAAGCCAAACTCTTTTATTCTGAATAATTTTGGAAGAAACCATCAACAGAAAAGGTTTAACCAGAATAACCAACCACATTGATCTGAACACAAAAGGGATGAATAGCTGAACAAAAAGAGAACCTCTAAAGTGTTGGGGCTGTGGAGAACCCCATCTATTGAGGAACTTTCCACATAACACCATACCAATTCAAGCATTACAAATTTTATAAGGGACAACTATAGTAAATGACAAAGTCAATATATATATATATATATATTATTAATAATAATTATTTAGTAATGTAATTAAATATATGGATTAATCATCATTAAGACCATATTAATAGATTTTCTTATTATTCGAAAAATATTATTATTAATATATCTAATTTAAATTAGTTTGATATTACTTTAATAAAAATTATTGAATAATAACCATTTTAATTAAAATATTAACCTTTAATTACCTATTCCTAGGAATATTAATTAATTTGACCAGGTCATTAGTCAAATAATATTAATATATCTAAATTTAAATTAATTTAATAGTACTTTATTTAAATAATTATTGAATAATAGTATATAATGACCATTATAATTTAAAAAATTAAATATTAACCTGTATTTACCTGTTTCTAGAAATATTAATTAAAAAATTTTGACCAGGTTCTTTAGTCAAACTAGCTGTTAGTATTTTAGCTGTTGGAGTCTCTGCACAATCTATTTAATCGAGCTAAGCTGGATTTGTTCTTCAACTTGTCCTGACGATGAACCACACTGGTTGGTTCGAAACGCGTCGACAAATGATCAATTATGTGATTTCGCCAAAGATTTCTAAACAAACGTTATGGATCACAGAAGTCTAAATTCCTTAATAAAGACAAAATTATCTGAAAATTAATGTTTCTCTAGAAGAAAGACAAATTGAACATGATTCAACTCTGATTGGAATTGAAGGTATTGTACTAGTCTAGCCTATATCTATTTTAATAGATCTAGGAGCTATTTTTAGTTATGTCAATCCATAGGTTGTGGAAAAATGAAAATTGAATGTTGTGAAATTTTAATATTCACGGTTAGTTCGGCTAACTACAAGCACAAAAGGAAAATTAATTAATTGGATAAAACAATATCTTGTACAACTAAATGGATGTAAAACATAATTAGATATAAAAATAATACTTTTAGGTTCCTATGACTTGCTAATAGGAATGGAATGGTTGGAGAAAAATATGTTTGTAATAAATTGTTTAGAAAAAACTATTATTGATGTAACTGAAGAAGGAAATGTGTAATTAATTAATGGCATACCTAGACCTATCTCCATCAGAAAAATTTCATCCTTGTCGCTGAAAAGATGTGTCTAAAAGGGTTGTAAACTATTTGTTGTTAAAGTAGAATAAAACACACAGAAAACAAATGATTAAAAAAAAGAGGATCTAGCTATAATTAGAGAATTTTTAAGGATGTTTTCGCCAAAGTGATTCCAAGATTACCACCAAGAAGAGACATAGAATTTACAATTGACCTGGTGTTGATGGTGTTGGACCCGCCAACATTCAAGGGATCTCCCCGCTGTGAAGTCCCAACTAGACCTCACACCATTTGGTGTAGGAGTCACATCCGGTATGATGGCCCAGTTGCCATTATCGTAAAGATATGCCTTAGCTCTTGCTTGTCAGCACATGAGAGTGCTATACTTAGTCTTGAAATATCAAGGTTTGTGTGCCTAGTGAGTGCTTAGTGTAACTTGTTTCTAAGTTATTTCATTGCAGAGGGAGAGGGTGAGAGTGAGTCTCAAGTCGAAAGGGATATTCCCAACTCTATTAGAGACACACAACACAGTAGGACATGCACAGCTTACAACAGAGTAGTCCACATGGATGTGGCAGTCACAAACACAAAGTGAACACATAGCATGTACAAGACCCAACGGAATAGTCCACATGACTGCGATGGTCATTATAACAAGTTTACAATAATGAACCTGTCGAGTGTCCGACGAAATAGTCCACACAGGCGAGATAAAATTAACAACTGATACAACACATTTCCAGTAGCATATGTACTAAAACAATTGAAATAGTTCAACTATCTTAATACATGTTAAAGCAACATGCATTACAAGTGTCCAAAGAATAGTCTTACAAATGAATACAATACATGTGTGAAAACGTGCTGGCCTGTTAACAAGATTCTGAATTAAGTGAAAGTTCCAAGAAAAATTCATACACCATACATCCCTAACCCCGATTGCGGGGTATTGGAGCCACTGCTCACTCCTCAAAGAAATACTATAGAATCTCAGGGCTATGTTGGAGGAGCCAAGGTGAAAAGTCATTTGCATGTCCAAATGAAGTGTATATATAGCCAAGGGTGAAACTGACCCTTGTGATTGTTCGACTTCCCTCATGATTGTTCGACTTACATGACTCTTTGACTGCATTCGTGGGTCTCTTAGACTTCCACGTTACATTACATTGATTACACATTTATGACCTAAAATAGTGATGTGGCCGAGGTGACTCATGACACAACTCGACATGACACTGTTGGTATGCAGATGTTGGCTGTGATGTTCATGTCGAGCTGCTAAGTGATGAGTATGCCCGTGGTGTACCATAGCTTCACCTCCGCATGGAAAAGTTCATGGAGTCTTCAATGGTATTGGTGTTCGCTTGATGGTTCATGCATGTGCATGTGTCTCCTTCGCTTGCTACCTGGTATGCTTCGTATGTTTGTCCAACTATGAGCAAGTTTTCTAGCATATGCTCCTTGTTCATCCCGTTCATCGTCGTACCATGTCTCATCCATGTACCTATTTCTGCAATCACTCATAATAAAAAAATCCCCTAGTTTACCATGATGCATTGTCTTTCTTTTTCAGGTACAATTGACCGGGAGAGAGGAAAAGGCTCTGTAACTGCGCAAAGCACTTTTCAGGCCAGGATACGAGGTGCCCAGACACTATCGGGAAAAACTGTGTAGAGGTCACTAAGAGGATGGGTTGAGTAGTCTAGGACAGTAGTGGCATCTACAATATCTGGTGCAGCTGGGAGGAAAAACTGTACAATTTTTCTAGAGAAGGCAGTGTGGGCAGCAGGAGGCACTAGCAGTGAAAACTTTGCAGATTTCCAGAGGAGGCTGGGAGCGGGCTACAAGAGATTTTTGGCCAAAACTACACAGATCTAGGAGGCAGTCATGCAGGACATTTCTGCATTATTTTCGGGCTGAGTGGGGTGTAGATCAACTCATGGGAAGTCCAAGGAAATTGCGTAATTTTCAGGAGGAGCAGCAGGTCGGCTGGCAGGGGGACTGATTGACAAAAACTACTCAATTTTTTGAGATAGTGTAGTGGCAGGAAGCGGGTGCCTATCCCTCTTGTCTGCGTAATTTATTCAATCAATATAGGAAGGAAAGCTTACACCTTCTGTGCAATTTTTGGGAGTGAAGCCTAGAGTCACTGCCTAGTCAAATTCTCTGGTTGACTAGCAGGAGGCTTTATGGATAGGCTTATGGGAAGCACATATTGAGATAGATTCTTGGGAAACATTTGTGTTCTTTTGGGTGACAGTCAGCCAATTCGATTCCAAGATTGTAGAGTGCAAACTACCTAGGAGGCAGTCTCAATATCTGCGCAATTCTGGGCAACAATGCTTGGTCACTGAGGGCTGAGACTGCACATTGTATCTTAGTAGAGGTCCAGTTGATGGAGGGTGGACAAATATTTGGAAAAATGGTTAAGTGTGTGAGTGAGTGAGGTCTTGTATAGTTGACCTTGCGAACACACACTCAACATGACTTGACAACAAAACACCCCTAAGCAACAAGACAACATGTGCTCAGTTTGACTGAATAAGGGACTGTCTAATGGTGAAAATGACAAGTGCGACACTTCAAATAGACCTTCGGACGATCGCGTCAACACTTGCACGAAAATGCTTACAACATCATGTGTGAGTGTGATAGATGTTTACATAGCAAACATCAACAGAACAAGGTTGCAAGCATGACATAGTGATCAATATGATGAAGATGACAATTGGTCAAACAAGCGAAGAGGAAGTAAGACATGTAGAGGAAACAAATGAAATGACTTTTTGGCGCTTTCACACAAGCATGTTACTGAAGACATGATGATATGACAATGAGAAGAAGTCTTGCAAAATCAGCTAAGAGATGTACTTCTAAAGGTTTTCTTTACTTACCATACCTACCCTCAAGATGATCATGCATTCGACAGAGTTTGCATGTGGTCCTCATCTTTTGCGATAATTTAGTTTCTTTGTTCTTCTCCTCAAATCCTTGGGAGTGATCTTAGCATGTCACCTTTTTCCTATAGTCACTGAGAGGTATATCAACGTTGTTTCAGTGGCCAATGACTGTTGCCAAAACGAGGCCCTTAGAGGCCTAACTGTGTAGTTTTTGCATGCAAGACAGATAGGGAAGCTTGGATAATACTGCGCAATTTTGAGGCACAACACAGTTGCAGGGTGGGGGTCCTAGGAGGAAACCTCTGCACAATTTCGAAGTTCTGGCTACATGACTCCTCTGCACATTTCTGGAGAGCAGTGTTAGCTTCCTGACTACTCTGCACATTTTTGGAGAGTAGTATTGGCTAGGGTCTCTGCGTACTGTGGGGTTTCGACAGGTAAGGGAGGAAGCTTAATGGTTGTAGAAACAAAGTACACAGTTCTAGGAAGCTAGATGAGGCTAGGTTGTTCGGGAAGTGGCTAAGTGTGATATGAGTGACACAAATGTAAATAGTGATAGGACTTGACTGTGATCACACACGAACACTTAGTGATGCAACATAAACCATCTAAAATGTATAAAACATACTTTACTTGATGCAGCAACCTTTGCGACAAGAGTGTGTGAAGTGAGTGTGAAACATCTCTATGTCATGATAGAAACTCATGCTCGCATGCTTTCCCTTGAAGAAAAATGACATTCCCTTTACATGACAAACAACAATCCCTATGCCCAAATATGACAAACGTTGCATAAAGATGAGAACATGGACAACTCTTAAGACCAAGGAGGGGGGAGCTTGAGATCATCAGCCTACCAACAAGTGACCAAGGACAATTGATTGCAGGATACAATGTAGGCTCCAAAATTTGCATGCGAGCCAAAATTTTGGAGGGTGGTTGTAGCCGCTATAACATTGGTGACACACTGGTAGAACTCCAGCTCTCTGTATGGACCTTGTTTCGTGAAAAGTGAGTCTAACCCTTCTGGAAGTATTGTTCGATTCTTTGATCATGATGGCTTCCGTGCTAGCTTGTGTGAAAGATGTAGTCCTTGCCATTCTCTTGTCGGTCAACACACATTCCAAACCAAATCAATTTAGTTGTTTCGATTGGGAATGAGGGGGTATCTTGATGCACAAGTAATATAACTGTTAGAGCTTAAGTTTCATCTCTGGTGTTTCTCTGCTACCACTGGGCCTAGACAGTACCTCAATGGAGTCACGCAGGAACACAAGCATCGCTCTGCTACCAGCGAGCCTAGCCAATACCCTAGCAGAGCTACTTGCATCACCTCCCTGTGTAGGAAGCCTTTCTCTTCTTTTTCCTTATTCATTTTTCATTTAATTTTTTTTTTTATTTTTTCAAAGAACTGTGCATAGGCACTTATTTAATTCATAGGCAGAAGAGGGATCCTGCCTTATTGAGAGAAGAATAGGTTGTTCCTTCATAGAGGTATGTTATATATACCTCTGACATAGTTTTTAAGGTTTTCCCCTCACCTTACTCTACTTGACTGAGCTGACAAGGGTTAACCCAAAAGAACTGATTAGAGTAGGCAGTACTAGTTAACAGTTCAAGCATTGTGTTTTCACCAAGACTCACTCTGAGCATAACGTTTTTTCCATCAAGGCATCATCAAATGAAGACAAAAAGCTCTTCATAAAGAGAGGGGACACCAGATAACCAAATGTTGATAGTTGTACAATTCCTCTTAGATTTTATCAGCTTGTCTCGAGAGCCAACATGGCTTCATGTAAGGCTAACCTATGGACACCGGGAAGCAAAGAAAGCAAAAAAGCAAAAGAAAAAGTAAAGTGAAAGAAAAACAAGTAGGCAAATAAATAAACCAAAGAAACCAAACCAAGTTAGGAAGAAAATAAACATGCAAACCAGGAAGCAAAGCAAAGCAAGAAAGAAAACACTACTCCTACTCCTACGCTAAACAGTGCATGGGCCTATTCACATGAATTGATATTTACAATGTAGCCATCAGGGCATTGGATAGCCCATGTTGGTGAAGGCATGGTAAACAAGAAAGATATGCATGTAAACTAGCGAACAAGAAATATAGATCAGTGAAGACTAACATGCTCTGAGTTATAAAACATCCACAGAAAAGAAAAGAGTGAATGCACAAAACAAACATTTCGTAGACGTACCATGGTGTCATGATGCACTGTGTGCAAACAGTAAACATACACACTCTTTGGACTATGACATACCAGCGAAAACGAGAAAGACAAACAACTTATGCTTTACAAATGTTGTCGTTGTGTATGATTTCTCCAAGGCATGAGCGATGGTATCATGTAATTCGGGTGGAGGAAGTGAACTTTGTGTACTAGATTGATCTTCAATGTGAAGCAGAGAGTGATGAGAAGCCTTGGGAGTTTAAAAAATTTTCATGGTTGGAAGTGGAACTAACCTTAGGAAGGTGAGGGCCTGACATAACCATCAGCTTAGGCTGAAGTGCCTTGATAGCTTGCAGGGTCTCCACTTCATCAATAGATAGATCATTAGAGACCAGTGGCTTAGAAAGATTGACAGTGAGTGAATGAACATTGTGCTTGAATGAAGATGTACAAAGATCATGACAACCATGATAAAAAAATCTAAGATGTTCGTCAAAATCCTCTTGATTTGATGAATCATGGAGAGGGGTAAATGAGAAACAAAGAAGTTCACCCTCTGTGTTTTCAAAAATGAAAGATGACAGATGGGACAAATTTTCAGAGGAAGCTGTTTCCTCTCCACAATGTAATGACAGGCTGACATCTGGTGTGTCCTATGAATGATCACAAGTAGAAACATTCGGAGATGAGTTTTCACAGGGAAAATGAAAATTGGCAGACTCATAAGAGATGCCAAGATAGAACAGATGAGGCGTGGATGGAAGGGATTCATCCTTCACCGCGGGTTCTTCTTCATATTCCTGCACACACTCATCATGAATGATAGTGCAAGTTGGTTGCACAACACCAACTTTGTCGACAACTTTATCCTCATTCACAACAAGTGTGGATTCTGGAATGGAAGAACATAAGGCAATACAATATGGAGCATCAACAAAATGCAGGGACAGAGGTTGAGATAACAAGTCCACATGATAACCAGCAGGCTTGCAAACCAAATCTGCACAGATATCAAGAGTAGGTGGGGTAGGAGGATGTGACAATTCAATAGATGTGCGCGCACCTTCTCCACGTCACATTGTGGATCTAGAGCTATTTGATGAGAAGAGGATGAGCAGTCACTTGTGACAGTGACCTTGTCCGTCTTAGATTTAGCAGCTCTAACATCGAGGTCTACTGGGATGTATTCAAATGATTCTAAGAATTGCAGGTTTTCGGATATGTAAAGAATATAGTTAAATCTTCCATCAAGGAATTCCCAATCAATTTCATATTCGAGAAAATGATATGCAAGATTACAAAAGCATGTGTGAAATTGTTTAATGGATTCATCAGGTGCTTTCCATAATTTCATATTTTTTTTATTGAGTGCTTTACGATAAAAAATATTGAAAGCACGGTCTATCTCTATGATCAGATGATGGAAAGAGTGAATACATCTTTGGGAAATGTGGCAAACCAATGCAATGGGTGCCCTCAAAGCATGTATGCGAACAACGCGCAGGTCATGTAATCTTCATAGATTTCATGTCTTTCACAGGAGCCTACAATGCCAACCATGTGTTTAAGCAAGGCTACTTGGCCTCCACCATTGTATGTTTTACATGACAAGTTATTCCAGAGCTCTTCTGAGATTTCAAAGTCGTTTCCATAAGAGATACACTCCGGAAGATAAATTTTGTGGTTAGTCATTATAATTATGTGAGGATTAAAAATAGATTGTGAGGACTCATCTTGTCATCTGACCCTTCTTCTAGTGACAGAAATGTTGATGGTGCTAGACCCGTCAACATTCAAGGGATCTCCCTAGTATGAAGTCCCAACTAGACCTCACACTGTTTGGTGTAGGAGTCCCATCTGGTGTGATGCCCTAGTTTCCATTATCCTAAATATATGCCTTAGCTCTTTCTTGGCAGCACATGAGAGTGGTATACTTAGTCTTCAAACAATGAGGTTTGTGTGCCTGGTGAGTTCTTAGTGTAACTTATGTCTAAGTTCTTTCATTGTAGAGGGAGAGGGTGAGAGTGAGTCTCAAGTCGAAAGGGAATAGTCGCAACTCTATTAGAGACATACAACACAACAAGACATGTGCAACTTTCGGCAAAGTATTCCACACCAATGTGGTAGTCACAAACACAAAGTGAACAAATATCACGTACAACACCAGTGGAATAGTCCACACGAGTGCAACGGTCGTTATAACAAGTTTACAAGAATGAATATGTCGAGTGTCCGGCGGAATAGTCCACACGGGAGAGACAACATTAACAAATGATACAACACATTTCCAATAGAATATGCACTAAAACAACCAAAATATTTCAATTGTCTTAATACAGGTTAAAGAAACATGCATTACAAGCATCCAAAGAAAAGTCTTACAAATGAATACAATACATGTGTGAAAATGTGCTGGCCTATTAAAAGGCTTCTGAATTAAGTGAAAGTTCCAAGAGACATTTGTACACCATACATCCCTAACCCCGATAGTGGGGCGTTGGAGCCACTGCTCACTCCTCAAGGAAAAGGCTACAATTTCTCAAGGGTATGTGGGAGGAGCCAAGGTGAAAAGTCCTTTGCATGCACAAATGAAGGTATATATAACCAAGGGTGAAACTGGAACTTTTGATTGTTCGACTCCCTCATGACTGTTCAACTTACATGACTCTTTGACTTCATTCATGGGTCTCTTGGACTTCCACGTTACATTACATTGATTACACAATTATGACCCAAAGTAGTGATGTGGTAGAGGCAAATCATGACACAACTCAACATGACACTGTTGGTATGCACATGTTGGTTGTGTTGTTTGGTCAAGTTGTTGTGTTGCTGAGTGATGAGTATGCACGTGGTGCACCATAGCTTCACCTCTGCATGGAAAATTGTATGGAATCTTCAATGGTATTGGTGTTTTCTTGATGGTTCATGCATGTGCACGTGTCTCCTTCACTTGCTACTTGGTATGCTTCGTATGTTCATCCAACCACGAGCAATTCTTCTAGCATGCGCTCCTTGTTCATCCAATTTGTCTTCATGCCATGTCTTATCCATGTACCTATTTCTGCAATCACTCATGATGAGGTGACATCAAATCCAAAAATAACTTTGTCTATCATGATGCATTATCTATTGTTTTCGGGTGTAGGTGACTCGGAGAGAAGACAAGGCTCTGAAACTTTGTAGAGCACATTTCAGGCTGGGATGCGAGGCTGCAGGACATTGTCGGGAAAAACTGCGTAGAGGTCAATGAGAGGCTGGGTTGAGTAGTACGAGACAACAGTGACATCTACGAGATTTAGCTCAGCTGGGAGGTAGAACTACACAATTTTTCTAGGGAAGGTAGTGCGGGCAACATGAGGCACTAGCAGTGAAAACTGCGTAGATTTTCAGTGGAGGCTGGGAACGGGCTGCGAGAGCGTGTTGGCAAAAACTTCACGGATCTAGGAGGAATTCATGCAGAACATGTCTACATAGCTTCTAGGCTGAGTGGGGTGTCAACAAGATAGTAGAAAACCCAATAAAACTTCACAATTTTCAGGAGGAGCAGCAAGTCGGCCGAGAGGGGGACTGATTGACAAAAACTACGCAATTTTCTGAAATAGTGCAGTGATAGGCAGCGGGTTCCTGTCTCTCTTTTCTGTGTAGTTTTTTTAGTCAGTGTAGGCAGGCAGACTGACAACTTCTATGCATTTTTTGGGAGGAGTGAAGCCCAGGGTCACTGCCCAACCAAAATATCTGGTTGACCAGTGTGAGGCTTGATGGATAGGCTTGTGGGAAGCGTAAATTGAGATAGCTTCTTGAGCAACTTCTGTGCTATTCTAGGTGACAGTTAGCCAGGTCGATTCTAGGATTGAGTAGTGCAGACTGCCTAGGGGCAGCCTCAATGTCTGCATAATTCTGGGCAATAATGCTTGGTCACTAAAAGTTGAGACTGCATAGTGTAGCTTAGTGGAGGTTTGGCTGATGGAGGGTGGTCCGGTTAACAGATCTTTGGAAAAATGGTTAAGTGTGTGAGCAAGTGAACTCGTGTATACACAACCTTGCGAACACACACTCAACATGACTTGACGACAAGACACCTCGAACCAACAAGACAACATGTGCTCAGTGTGACTGACTACAGGACTATCTAATGGTGAAAGTGACAAGTGCGACGATTCAGATAGACCTTCGAACGACCATGTCAACACTTGCGTGACAGTTTTTACAACATCGTGTGTGAGTGTGATAGATGTTTACATAGCGAAGACAACTCATAAACAAACCTTCAACATCAATAGAACAAGGTCACAAGCATGACATAGCGATCAATATGTTGAAGACGACAGTTGGTCAATCAAGCAAAATGGAAGAAAGACATGTAGAGGAAACACATGAAATGACTTTTTCGTGTTTGCACACAAGCATGTTACTAAAGACATGATGATATGAAAATGAGAAGTAATCTTGAAAAACCAACTAAGAGATGTATTTCGAAAGGTTTTCTTTACTTACCATACTTACCCTCAAGATGATCATGCATCCAACAAAGTTTGCGTGTGGTCCTAATCTTTTGCCATAACTTAGTTTCTTAGTTTTTCTCACCAACTTCTTTAGAGTGATCTTAGCATGCCACATTTTCTTATAGTCACTGAGAGGTAGATTAGCAATGTTTCAGCGGGGAGTGACTGCTACCCGAATGAGGTCGTGGGAGGCCTAACTGTGCAGTTTCTTCATGTAAGACAGACAGGGAACCTTGGGCAATACTGCACAATTTTTAGGCACAATACATTGTTGTGGGATGGGGGTCCTGAGAGGACACCTATGCACAACTTCTGAGTGTTGGCTGCCTGACTGCTCTATGCATTTCTGGAGAGAAGTACTAGCTGCTTGACTACTCTGTGCATTTCTGGAGAGCAGTGCTAGTCGCCTGACTTCTCTATGCATTTCTTGAGAGCAGCGTTGGCTGGGGTCTTTGCACATTATAGAGTTTCAATAGGCAAGGGAGGAAGCTTGATGGTTGCAGAAGAAAATTGCATAGTTTCGGGAAGCTGGATGAGGCTAGGTTGTTTGGGAAATGGCTAAGTGTGAGATTAGTGACACATATGTAAACTCTAATAGGACTTGACTTTGATTGCACACGAACACTTAGTGATGTAACATAGACCATCCAGCATGTATAAAACATATTCTTATTAACGCAACAACCTTCGTGACAAGAGTGTGTGAAGTGAGTGTGAAACATGTCTATGTGATGATAGAAACTCATGCGCGCATGCTTTCCCTTAATGCAAAACAACATTTCCTTTACATGACAAACAACAATCCTTATGCCCAAAGATGACACACACTGCATAAAGATGATAACATGGACAAATCTTAAGATCGAGGGCGGGGGGGGGGGAAGCTGGAGATCATCAACTTATCAAAAATTGACCGAGGATGATCGATCGCAAGATCCAAGGTAGGTTCCAAAATTTGCATGCAAGCCAAAATTTTGGAGGGTAGTTGTAGCTGCTACAACACCTGGTAACAGGAGAGACACCTGTTTCAAAAGCACCATACAGAATGAGCATCCTTGAACTTATGGAATTGAAAATATTGCTACAAGAATTATTGGATAAAGGCTATATTAAACCAAGCATTCCCCTTGGGGAGCCCCGATATTGTTTGTTAAAATAAATATGGGACTTTTGAAATGTGCATAGATTATCAATAGTTGAAAAAATTGACAATTAAGAATAAATATCATTTACCCCAAATAGATAATATGTTTGATAAAGTCATAGGGGAAACAATGTTTTCAAAAATAGATCTTAGATCAGGTTATCATTAGTTAAGGATAAAAGATGAGGACATACACAGGATAACATTTACAATAAGGTATAAACACTATGAATTTGTTGTTAGGTAAAATTGACTTGGGGTTTGAGTCAAGGTTGACCTAGTTAAATAGTAGTGGTTTTGGGCACATGGTATAGTGTACCCATGGTATTATGGTCCGTGGTATTGCATGTCATGGAGCTTATAAAACGCTGGGAATACTTCATTGTAATGTAGGCCTGGAGGTGAGCGGTGAAAGCTCACTTGGTTGGATTGGCCAGGGTTTTGGCCAATACTAATGAGATCTCATTGGGTTGGGTTTTTCCTGGATAAATATTATGTGTATAATATTTATGTGTATAGTTGCTAGTTATTTTATTTTCTTCTCTGTAAATATCAGTAAATCACAGTAATAATTTATCTCTCTGTGGTAAATTTCTAACAATTGGCATCAGAGCCAGGTTGGCTTCAGAAGGACGGTTTTTTTTGCCAAGGGTTTGTATTGGCCTGGTAGATAAAGAGATAATTGAGTTTTTCTTGTAGATCTGGATCAAAAGCCATAGATTGTGAAGCAAAGTTGCACACTATTTCGTCATGAGAGATTCACTAGATGAGGAGGATATGTGCACGTGGATTAATTAATTGATGAACCATGTACCTAAAAGGAATGCCTAGATAACTGTGGTTACAGTGGCTGGTGACCCATGTAATTCGGTAGATGGGTTTTCTTTTATATGGACATTGATGTCATATATACAAAGACAGCAACAAGGGTAAGAAAAAAAAAAGTATTACAATGGAGTGAAATTTTAATTTTCATGTAAATGGGCATACTGTTGTAAGACCTGGTAAGACATGCATACCCCTGGGTAATTACCGGTAAAGTCTGGGTTAGACCTAGGTAATAGGGGGATGTCGGGTTAACAAATCCCGGATAAAAAAAATTGAAGGGGGTAAGGGCTAGAGTGAGCGAGATTGTCTCACTTAGCAGGTTTTGGCTAGATTTAGTCCAGGAACCCCAAGTCAAGTTTAAGGGGGGAATTGTTAGGTAAAATTGACTCGGGGTTTGTGTCAAGGTTGACTTGGTTAAATAGTAGTCGTTTTGGGCACATGGTATAGTGTACCCATGGTATTATGGTCTGTGGTATTGCATGTAATGGAGCTTATAAAAGGCTGGAAATACTTCATTTTAATGTAGGTCTGGAGGTGAGTGGTGAAATCTCACTTGGTTGGATTGGCCATGGTTTTGGCCAATGCTAATGAGATCTCATTGGGTTGGGTTTTTCCCGAAACTAAGAAGAACATGAGGAGCATTTAAGAATAATGTTGTAGACCTTGAAAGAACACTAGTTGTATACAAAGTTCAACGTGTAACTTTTATAATGACAAAATTTAGTACCTGGGTCATGTTATCTTTAAAGAAGGCATATATGTTGATCTTGAAAATGTTAAGGCCATTTTCAACTGGTCAGTACCTAAGGATGTAGCAAATATCAGGTCCTTCATAGGAATTACGTGTTATTATAGAAGATTTATTGAAGTCTTTTCTAAATTATCCTATCCCATTACCTCTTTGCAAAAGAAAGGAGTTAAATTCAATTAGACAAAGAAATGTAAAACGAGTTTTGATAGATTAAAACATCTATTAATAGTAGCCCCAACTTTAAAGATTGTTTATCCAAAAAAAAGACTTTGTTGTGTGCACAGATGCATGTCTTGAAGGGTTGGGTGGTGTATTAATCTAGGAAAAATATGTAGTTGTTTATGAATCAAGAAAATTGAAGCTTCATGAGAAAATTTTAGTTTTTATGACTTGGAATTAATTGTTTCTATACATGCATTAAAAATGTGGAGTCATTACTTATTGGGTAAAAATTTTACTCTTATTACCAACCACATAAGTCTAAAGTATTTTTTCAATCAATAATAGTTGAATGCTAGATAGGAAAGGTTAATGACATTCTTGAGTGAATTTGAATTTGTCATCAAGAACATTAAAGGAAAAGGAAAAAATAGTTGATGCCTTGAGTATAAGTGCAAATCATTTAGCTAGAATTTATGTCAGTAGTGCAAAGACAGATTTTGTAGAATAAATAAAAATGAAAGACAAATTTTTCCACACAGATTCCTTCATCAAAGATTCATATGACTTTGTAAAGCTCATGAAGGAAGAAAAACTGGACAATGATGAACTAATAACTAGTTTTGATCTAGTTTCATTATTCACTAATATTCCCTTAGAGGATGTTATCCATGTTCTCTATGAGGTAGCTGACCCTGAAACTGCCAAACTTGCGGAAATTTTCCTTCTCTCAACATTATTTAGATTTCAAGGAGAATATTATGTGCAAGTCACAGATGTTGCTATGGGCTCTTCCTTTTCTCCTGTTGTAGCAAACCTATACATGGACAAATTTGAACATAAAGCATTAGACTCCTACCCATTAAAACCTAGAAGATGGAAAAAGGTACGTTGATGATACTAATCTGAAATGGAAACATGGCAAGGAAGAACTCAACGAATTATTAGAACATCTTAATGGAATATTTGATGACATAAATTCACTATCGAACTTGAAGATAATAATTGCACTCCTTTCCTAGATTTATTAATTACTAAAAATGAGTATGGGACCTTAGGGTACCAAGTATTCTGAAAAAATACCCATACTAATAGTTACCTTCATGTAGATTCCCACCATTACCCAGCTTAGAATTTTGGAATCCTCAATACATTGACCTCAAGAGCTGTTAGGATATCTAATAAAGATCACTTAGATCAAGAATTGGATCACCTTAGTAACGTCTTTAAAGATATTGGATACAAGGATAAAGACATTTCTAAGGCCATCAATAGAGCCAAATAGAAGAGGAACCCCTCACATATAATAACTAATTTACAACCATCCAGCATGAAGGCCCACCTCCCGTACATTAGTGGTGTAACAGATAGAATAGCTAAAATTCTCAGAAAAAAGGAATATTGGTGATCCAGACTTATGTAGGAACACCAAAAAATATAGATATAAACATGAGCACAATTTGCAGCAGAAATAAAACTTCGTTTCATTAATATCAAAGAGCTGAAATATGCTTACATACAGAATGGAAATAAAATAGCTCGAGCGAGGGTAGCTTATCTATGAGAAGAGATGTGGCGGCTACATGCCTTTGAATTGTGTTACAACGAGGCTCATGGGACTTTTTATTAATGAACATCAAAGGAAAACCCTAAAAAACCAAAACCCTAACCCCAGGAGATGAAACACCAAGAGTTTACGGGCCCCATTGGGGTTAGTTAGGCAGCCAACTTCCCGGGGTCGTAACTTGGTCATATGATCTCTGTTTGGCACGTATGATACTTATTTGGAAATATCTCTCTAAGTACTACAAGATTTCATGCCTGTGATTATAGACCTACTGCAGACCTCAAAAAAATGTCGTTTAGGGAGACAAAACAACTCCAGAAGTTCAAGACCCGAAAAACCACTAAAAATAGTAAATGTTGTAATAATAAAGGAAACAGACAAAACCAACTGGAGGTCTAGGTGGAATAGGCAGGCGGCCACCAATATCCACCTAGATCAATTGGCTCAGTATTCAAACCATTTGAAACTTTAAAAGAAAAAATGAAACCAGTTAAAGACAACATTGATCAACAACCATTAAGAGTCTATAAAATCAATTGCTCATGTGGAAAAATCTACATTGGGGAAACTGGGAAGTCATTCAAAACAAGAATAAAAGAAAATTGTGCCAACATTAAAAATCAAAGCTCTCGCACCTATGCTCTTGCAGAGAATTCTCTCTACACTAAGCATCACATATGCATGTAATATACTACTATCTTTGCATAGGAAGATAACTATTTTAAGAAAATATTCAAGGAGGCTGTTGAAATATAAAGACATCCAAACAACCTAAATAGGGATGGAAGTCTTGAAGTTAGTAGGAGTTGGCTCCCTATACTCTCTCAGCTCTAAGATTTGTTCCCTCTCCTTCAATATTAATTTAATAATGTTATTTTTAACATTATCACTCTCACCAAACTCTTAATATTAATAATATTATTCTATTAATATTAATATTTCTCCTTATTTCTTCTTTTCTATCTAATTTAGTTGTATAATTCTTAGATCGGTATACATTTTACTTTAATATATATAATTAATTTTTATTAGCTTAGACTTTAATTCTAATAAATTAACCATAATGAATAAAGAAATAAAACTATCTAATTAATTTCATTTTACGTTTAATTTTATTAACTTAGACTTTAGTCTAATATATTAATTATAATAATTAATAAATAAATTATTTAATTAATTAATTGATTATAATAATACATATTATATGAAACATCATATTAATATAGTTACTCATATATATATATATATATATATATATATATATATATATATATATAATATTAATAATTCGTTATTTTCACCATTTTACGATTATATTAAGTTAGTAATAAATTGTAATAAATTAATTAATTAGTTCTATAATAATTAATTAATTTGAAAAACTTGAGATAGACAGTGGTGTGAATGTGGGGGTTGGTGGGAACGAAGTAGGACAAAAAACTAAGGTATCAGATTGTTACAGAGGCTGCCCTCCATGGAAGGACGCAAAGGAGGGAGCTCCACTCCCTCCTACAAGTAGGTTGTGGCCAGCAGGGGAAAAAAGCCAATGGAAAATGACAGAGAGCCTTCAGAAGGAAGGGAAAGAAATAGTGAAGAAGAAAAGGAGGGAACTAAGTTAAGGAAGCAGCATAATGATGCAAAGGAAAATGAGGAAGAAGACAAGGAGCAAGGAACAAAAGACAAAGCACACATGGACCATGCAAACCCAAAGTGTCAGTAATACCTAGGGTCATTTTAAATGATCCGGCGTTGCAAGCACCTACAGATCACATGCAAACATATGCAATCATTTGTAAATTCATGGGTTTATGGCCCACTGAGAAAGCCTTACAAATGTGGATTAAATACCACTGGAAACCAAAAGGCAGCATTGACCTACATCTTGGATCTAAGGGTTTTTTCACTGTTGTATTTGCAAATATTGAAGATAAGGACTGAGTGTTTGAAGGAGGGCCCTACTTTTATGCTGCAGCAGGCCTCTATATGCGACCTTGGATTATGAATTTTGTTCCAGAAAGTGAAACTTTTACATCGGTCCCGGTTTGGGTAAGACTCTATTCCCTACCTCTTGATTACTGGCAAACGAAATCTCTATCTGCCATAGGAAATAAGTTAGGACGTTTTGTCAAAGTTTCTGAGGCCACTAGAAGGGGGAAGTATACTTCCTTAGCTAGAATATGTGTGGAGACGGATCTCTCTAGAGCTCTGCCGGACGAGGTTATTTTGGAAGTTTTTGATGAAGATTGGATACAAACAGTAGATTATGAACATATTCCATTTAGATGTCACAAATGTCATGAGCATGGCCACCTGGCTAGAGACTGCCCTCTCAGTAAAACATAGAACAAAAACAAAACTGACACAATGAAGGATTCAGAAAGCTTCTTCAAGGTGGAACATAAAGGAAAAGGAGGCAAAAGAAGACCAAAAACACGTAAATTTGCAGCGAAACAAGCTAGCCAAAACATGTTTCAAGTCCTCGAAGTAGACGAAGGTCAATAGAAGCAGATAAAGCAAAAGAAGGAAGTCCAGTGGAAGAGGAGAAAGCAGAAGACAGTGAACGAATACAAGAAAATAACAAACAGAAATAATTTATGATGAGTGATGCTGAATAGTGTAGAAATTTTGAATAATATGACGGTTATTCACAGAGATTATCCTGATTATACACTATTGCGGAATACATGCATAATACATAACCTCCTCTACGTTGATCATCAATTTAGCAGCATTAAAAACAATGAAACATTAATCGCATGCGCACATTAACACAATATGTAACCCGGGGAAAGCATACAGCTGAAAACTCCACACTATCTGTATATTATAATGATTGAGAACATGTAACATTACATAGTACAATACTCCTCACAAGTACTCAGTACTAGCTCCACCTGTTACACACAAACTAGCTCAGATCTGATGCCTCAAATCTCCTCCACTGTTTGTCTGCCTCCACTGTGCAATCCTGCATGAGAATAATGAGTATGGCTGATCCAAACTCGTATTTAATTGGCTTAATCACGTGAGCACAAGCTACAATTGCTTTGGTATTGGCCCACACTATGCAGTCCTCATTGGCATTAATCCCACTGATTGTGCAAATCTCATGCACAACTATAGTCACAAATCACCCTTTCACTTACCTCTAACACCTGTCTCCACTGAACTGTCCATGCACTGAGTTAACTGATGTATTCTTTAGTTTCTTTATCAGTTAATAATTAGTGAATTAATTAACAATCAATTCACACAACTCATCACTAGTGTATTCTTCAATTAGGCTAAATACAACTAGTTCAACTGAACACAACTCCATCAACTCCACATCTAACTCCACAGAACTCACATGCATGAGTTCTCATTGAAGTCCTCCATGAAATAGCTCAACTAACACATAAGAAAAGCGTATTTCCTTCTGTCAGCTGCATGTGCCACATCCCTAGCTCGAACTGAAGTGCTCCAAGAGAATAAGATAATGTTTAGAGTCCAAATATTACTAAGGGCTAATAATATTTGATTGTTTCTATTTTTAGCATGGAAGTCTAAAAATAGACTCTGATCACACCGATGTGAACCAAAAATAGAAGTCCATCTATTTTTCCCAACATGACCAATCATCCATAAACAGCATCCTGCAACTCATAGACCATGATCCATATGTCTAAAAATAGACTTTGCACCAAAAATAGCCAGCGGGCCCACTTAGTGAAGGCGACTTCTTTTCACTAAGCTCCATCATCTTGTTGCATTTTCAACAAACATGAGATGGACCAAGAAATGACCCAAAGTGAGATGGAAATGGAGGACCATGAACTCCAAGAAATTCTTGAGAAAGAGAACCTGGATTTGGAAGGTTTCTTGAATCGAGGAACCAAAGAATGGTTAGACTCGTTACCTACAGAGGAGTTCAATAGAGTTCAATAGCTATTTTAATGGAAAACCTAGACTAAAGGGGTGGACAGACAAAGATACAAAGATAGGCAGGGCAACGAAGGAGTGAAAATGATGAAAAACACAGCAGGACTAGCACCCAGAAACCCAGGAAAGAAAAGGGGCAGAAAAAAGCAGAACGAGCTGTTGATGGAATGTGGAAGGCTAATGATAGATTCAGGTAAGATGAAAGACCTATCGAGTTACTCTTTTACTAATATTTAATAATGAAGTTCACTTCTTGGAATATCAGGGGTCTAGGTAGTAAAAGAAAACAAAGATTACTAAGTAATAGAATGAAACAAGCAGCTCCAGATGTGATTTTCATCCAGGAAACTAAGTGTTCCATCCAGAAGATAAGAGATATCCATAGTAAATGGCTCAATAGATTTGAGTTTTTGGAATTCAAAGCAGAGAATACAGCAGGTGGTATTCTCACTCTTTCGAACCCACAAAAAATTGGCTTAATAGATGCGGAGGCATCTAGAGATTTTTTAACTATAGTAATTCAACCTATAGGAGACAAGGAAACCTACCTGGTGACGAATGTTTATGGCCCTCAAAGAATAGATGAAAAACTCAGGCTTCTAAACTCTCTGGAGAATCTTAGAGACAGACATGCAGGAATACCCTGGATCTTGGGGGGTGATTTCAACATGATCATATCACTTACAGGAAAAAAAGGGGGAACTAGAGTTAAGAGCAAAGACTCTTTGGCTTTTCAAAACTTTATTGATAAGATGAAGCTGGTGGAAATTGTAACGAGTAATGGAATCTTTACTTGGAACAATAAAAGAGGATGAGAGTCTCAGGTGGCCTCAAAATTAGACAAATTTATAATCTCAGAGGATCTTATGCTCAATGACAAGGAAATGATAGCAAGAGTGCTCCCCTTTGGAGGCTCAGATCACTGGCTGGTACAACTGGAGGATCAGGGAATTGGCACTCCCAGGAACAGACCTTTTCGATTTGAGAACATCTGGCTTTCCCACCCAGATTTCATTAGAAACATAGCCAAATGGTGGTCATAGGATTTAAACATTCAGGGTAATAGAATGTTCCTTCTTCAGAAAAGACTAAAACACATCAAGCTCTGGCTTAAAGACTAGAACAAGAATGAATTTGGAAATATCTTTGAAGAGAAAAAATATATTGAAGGTAAAATGGAGGAACTCAACCAAGCCCTTATCACGGAGGGCCATGATAAAGTCAGAAGCGATCAAGCCACCAAATATCATCAAAACTGGGAGAATTTATGCAAACAAGAGGAAATATTTTGGAGACAAAAATCTAGAGTTCAGTGGCTAAAAGAAGGTGAATGTAACACTAGATTTTTTCACAAATCCAACATTGCAAACAGAGCTCATAACAGAATTTCTTTGATCAAGGATGAAAGAGGAGATCTTATCAATTCTCATGAAGAATAGAAGCAGTTCTAGTTCAGCACTTTCGAAACATAGCACAGGAAACCTGTTTTGATAGAGAACACTATATCTAGGACTTCACTAAGCATATACCCAGGATGGTATCCAGAGAGGATAATGTCAACCTTTACAGGCCAGTGACTGAAGAGGAGGTTAGTGGGGTACTCAAAGAAATGCAGAATGGTAAGGCACCAGGCCCGGATGGTTTCAATGTTGACTTCTTCAAAGCCTATTGGAATATTGTCAAACAGGACACTCTGCATGTTGTGGAAGATTCCAGAATGAACAAAACCATTTTGAAGGCTCTGAATACCTCGTTTTAGCCCTGATCCCTAAACAGGAGTTGGCTCAAACCCCTGATAGGTTCAGACCTATAGCTTTGTGCAATGTGGTTTACAAGATAATATCAAAAGTTGTAGCAAACAGGCTCAAACCCCTCCTTCCTTCACTAGTTTCGGGGGAACAATCTAGATATGTGGAAGGAAGGAAAATTCTTAATAACATCATTCAAGCACATGAAGTGGTGCAATCTCTTACTAGCAAGAGAAAGGCTAGAATGATCATGCAATTGGACATAGCCAAAGCTTATGATAAGCTGAATTGGATCTATATTAAAAAAGTTCTTATTGCTTTTGGGTTTGACCATAATTGGGTAAGATGGATCCTGGCTTTGGTGACTTCTTCTAGCTTTTCAATTCTGGTTAATGGTTCTCCTTCGGAGACTTTCATTCCTTCCAGAGGCCTTAGGTAGGGTGACCCACTCTCTCCCTTTCTCTTCATCCTCATGATGGAAGGATTGGGTAGGTCTATCAAGCATGCAAAAGAAGTTGGGAAAATCAAGGGTCTCCAACTCTCTGACAATGGACAAGCCCTGACTCATCAACAATTTGTGGATGACACCATGCTGCAAGGAATCCCCACAGTCAAAGAAGCTCTTACGTATAAACAAATCCTCAGTGACTTTGCCATGGCTTCAGGTATGGAAGTTAATCTTTCCAAATCTAAGATTTTTTTCTTAAATACTAACATTGCTATTTATAAGAATATATCTATAATTCTTGGCTTTCAAAGAGATTCTCTCCCCTCAAAATATATGGGAGTTCCTCTAACTACTAAACCATTACACAAGAGCATCTGGGAGCCAATGATTAATAAATTACAAGACAAAACCAGGAAATGGACTATGAGATCATTAATCTTGGTTGGCAGGCTAGTCCTCACAAAGGCTGTTCTACAATCAATCCCAGTATTTATGCTTTCAGTTATCCCTACTCCTAAAGGAGTCCTGCATCAAATGAGAAACATACAAAAAGACTTTCTTTGGGGCAAGGGGGAAGAAAAGAAAAAATGGGCCTTAGCTGCCTGGGAAAAAATTTGCAAACCCAAAAACCACGGGGGTCTTGGATTGGATGATCTTGAGATTCTAAGCAAGGTTTTAGGGGTGAAATTATGGTGCCGATGGATAAAAGAACTAGAGGCACATTGGGCTATCATTTGGAAAGAAAAATATGCAAGCTCTTGGCTGGATAATGATTGCATAAGGATGGATGGTAATATAAGAGGATCGCATATTTGGAATAAAGCTTGGGAAAATAGAGGCTTAATTCAAGATAACAGCTTTTGGGAAATTAGAGAGGGAGACTTAGCCTTATTCTTGGAGGATATATGGCAACAAGAACCTATTCTGTTAAAGGAGGATTTGGAGGACCTCAAAGCAGAGACAGATACTAAGGAGCTCACCAAAGTTAAGGATTTTTGGGATCAAAACAATACTTTAGGGAAATGGAGAAATTGGAGGGAATTTGATCTCAGAAAGGAAAGCCCCCTAAAAGCTAAAGCTGAAACACTGATGAAAATGTTAGAACAAAGGAAAATTCTAGTTTCAAAGGCACAGGACCAGCTGAGGTGGGGCAACAATAATGAAGGGACCTATAATATCAAGGAAGCTAAGCTCATTCTCCTTGAACTAGATTCCCATGCTCCAGATAGGATTTGGAAAAACCTATGGAAGCATCAAGGCTGGATGAAAATTAAACTTTTTATGTGGCTGGTACTGCACAGGAAAATTCTGACCTGGGATAACATTAGGAAGAGGGGTGTCCTGGGGCCTTCCAGATTCCAGCTCTGTGAAGCTCAAGAGGAGACAATGGAGAACCTTCTCAACAACTGCATTTTCACTTCCATATTATGGGATTCTTTCGCCTTTATCTTCTAACAATCTGACAGAGACATTGGAAGTCTTTTCAGTACCCTCACCAATTGGAGAAGGAACTTTTCGGATAATGAAGCTTTGAGTTTAGCTTGGGCACTTACACCAAGCTTCATCATTTGGAATATCTGGAAAGAAAGGAACAAGAGAATCTTCAAGAATGTTAAGAAATCATCCCATTGTCTCTATGATCTGATCCTAAAATAGATTAGGGAAATGCTTGGCATTATAGTTTGAAATCTCCCTTTGAATCCCCCTTCTGCAACGGATTGGAGAATTCTTTGTAAGCTAGAGTTGCAGGGACTTGTTCCTCAGAGCTTAGTTAGGAAAGTCTCAATTTTGGATCTTGAGCTAGATTTTTGGTATCCCCCCCCCAAGGGTTTTCTGAAATTCAACATTGATGGTGCTTCTAAAGGTAATCTGGGGAAGGTCGGCCATGGAGGGGTGTTAAGGGATGATAATGGAAGTATTCTATTTATCTTTCATGGTCACTTAGGAAAAGCCACCAACAACATGGTGGAGTTAATGGCCATGGAACAATGTCTTGAGTTCCTGGTTCAGGGAAACCGAAAAAATACAATCATTGAAGATAATTCTGAGTTAATCATTAACTCGGTCAAGAGAATAAGCTGGGGAACGAAACCGGATAAAGCCTCAAGAAACTAGAGGTTGATCCAACTCTTTCAACAGATTCACAGTCACCTTCAGAGCCTGAGAACAATCAGTTTTTTACATGTGCAAAGAAAGGCCAATAAACTAGCATATTTTCTTGATAATCAAGGAGTGATCTGCACAGATAATAGGGTAGCAATGAACTGGAAAGAGCTCCCTTGAAACAGATTAAAAACAGAGTGTCAAAACCAAGCAGATGAAGATAAGACAGTGTTCCTTAAAAGAGCCATGGAGACAGGCATAACTGAATAGTAGTTGTTTGTTTAGAGGGCTGCTCACAATCAGGTCCTTTGAGAGTGGCTTGCAGTGGTCAACCGGTGAATCCCAGGTTAATATGTTCACTGTAGTTTCTAGTTGCAACAGCGAGGACGATTTGGTTTGGTGGATAACAAGAAGGATGGTGGCTGCTTCAATTCACATCAGGTCAAGGAGGATGGACACAGCGTATGGTTGGGAGCCGGGGACACACGGAGGCCACGAAACCAGAGGTTTTTCCATTTGGCTCACTTTACCATGACCTGATTGGTTTTCTGGTGTTTGTGGCCCTCACAAGTGGGAAGTGGTATTTCCTTTTCGGGAGCGATTCCACTCAGGGTGCTCCACGTGGCAGTGGGGTCGGGAGGAATACCGCCCTCATCGCACGCTAATGTCCGCGTATGTAGGCGGGTGCGATATTGGTCTCAGCCGTTGGATCTCACAGAGTAGATCAATGGATGAGATTGATCGTGCATGTCTGCGGGTCCTTGTGGTAAACGACGTGCTGCTTATCATAGCGATTTCATCCATAGCCGTTGGATCGAACGGTGAGGTTCAATAGTTGAGATTAAAGGGGCAAGTTTGGATTTGGCGGGAAGTGTATGTCCTTAGTGCCAAGAGACTTTTCACTTAGGGCATTAATTCTCAGGTTAGGAATTCGGGCGGGTGCGAAACCTTTATATTTTTGCAACTGTTGTTTCTTTTCGGGTCCATTTCCAGACTCTTGTAATTTTCTTTTGAAAGTTGTAAGGTTTTGTTGTAGGGAGGGGGGCTTGTGTTTTGAGCCCGGTTTCAGGTTTTGTTGAGAGCTCTCCATGGTCAACGACCATGCGAGAATTGATGTATTTTATGTACTTTATAGGCTATTTAATGAAATTGAAGGTCCGACTCTTGCATTAGCAAAAAAAAATTAATTAATTAATATATTAATGATTTATTTATATATTTTCTAATTAGTTAATACCAAAATATTAATTAATTAGACTTCTTTTCTTTGTTCTATTTTACTAATTAATCAATTAACTCTGTATATTAATTAAGTCATTCTATTATAGATTTTAGGTTTTATGTTTTACCACTTTTTGGCTTATTTCTTTTTTCTTTTTATCTATTTATACGTTATCACCTTTCCTTTCCTTCTTGTATCATCAATTTTCTCTTGATGATGGGTCTTGATTTGGCCTTGAAACATCGCTTAAAAGTGACCATTGTGGACAAATATATAGAAGCAAATTCTCCAAATTCTAACAACCACATAAAATTACAAACAAGGATTATTATGAACTTAATGGCTATGGAAGCCAGAATTGGAATCATTTGATTATGTAGTTAATTTTTAATTTATTAAATTAATAAATGAGTTGCTTGGGAATATTTGGGAAAGACCATTTGAGTATCAACAATTTATTTCCATTTATAAAAAGGTGTTAGTGGTTAAGTCCACATGGTGGACCTTCCCAAAATTTCTCCTAAAATCCCAAGGAGAAAGTTTTTAAATAAATTAGCATAAAGGGAGAAAGATTATGCTAAACACTTTGCTAGAGAGAAATGCTAAGTTGGGTGAAAAGAAGAATAAAGCACAGTGGGAGAGAAATGCATTCTTTAAAGAAAAAGAAAGATTGTTTCTTAATTTAGAATACAAAGCTTAGGTAACTATGGGATGTAGACCCTTAAAGCAGGACGTTGCTAAGGAAACATTTGTTGGGAAGATCTATAAGAAAGTCACTCAAGAACACAAGGTTGTTGATACCTGGAAGCAAGAATGTCTAAGCTCGGGAGGGAATTGTTGGTCACAATTCATTGGTTGGGTGGAATGTGCTTTGTTAATCTTGAGTATTCCCAAATGGGAGGTTGTGCTTAGACTATTATTATTTTATTTCTTACATGTTGAATTATATGTTAGTTTAAGATTACTACTATAATGAGCATTGTCTAGGATGTTAAAAGAAATAAGATATTATGTGTATGAGTTGAATCGTGCATTCATAGGTAGAATGGTTACCTATGAATTAGACTATCTATATACATATTATAATTTGTTATTACATATGTGCATGACGAGTATGGAAATCAAATCCTTTCAATTCATAGTTTATTAGTACATGCTTGAGATTGTACCACTAAACTATAGAGTTGAATTTTGTTATATAGGGAATGATATAAACTTTAAATTTTTTTAGAAAGGAATAGTATAATGGTTTGATTATTTGAGAACTAAAGTTCATACTTACACAGTACCTTGGAAAACCTATATTTAGTTGATACTATTTGTTTAGTTGCATGTGTGAAGTATAAGAATGTATTTAACAAGAAGCCATACTTTGGACTATTTATAATCAACTATGCGAGGGAAATAAATAATGTGATTCCTTGAATAGTTAAAGTGAAGAAGAGTAAGCGTAAAGTGCACCTACTTCAACATATGGATTAAATTAAAACGACATAAGGAATATATTCTTCCTAAGATTGAATTTAAACATATTTAATTGAGAAGTTGTTGAGAGTAATCTATAATGAAAAATAGTTGATCAATTCATGAAAGGAAATATGGGAAATATATATACATATCGTATTCTGGTAAATAAGAAAACCTTTGGTTTGTGAGTCTAAATGGAGAAAGGATTAGACTAATAATTTAAAATAAGAGCAAAGCTTATATATATATATATATATATATATATATATATATATATATATATATATATATATATATATATATATATATATATATATATATATATATGGCTACCATTCCTTGAAATTAAAAAGTTCAAGCTTTCACTTCTTAATTGAAAGGGATTTATCGAAGGTGAGGTAGTGTTCGACCATAAGGGAGAGGCTAGCCCACTTCGTGGTAATGAAAGGTGATATATATATATATATATATGTGTGTGTGTGTGTGTGTGTGTGTGTGTGATATATAGATATATATATATATATATATATATATATATATATATCACACACACACACACACACACACACACACGCATATATATATCCTCTGCAAAAAGTTTTAAACTGACTATTATGTAGTATTAAAAAGAAAAGAATCATAGAGAAGAAATATGGATCCATCCCCCAAATTATAACTTAGTACTGGAGACAAAAATTAACAAGTTGCAATAAATTTGGGCCTAGCAGAGTGAGTTCATTGGCTATTTACTAATGTATAGAAATATGCTTGTATTAATTTAGATAAATTTTGATATAATGCTAAAATGGTTTTAGATATATTAACATTTTGAACAAAATACGGTATCCTCTAAAATATATGGACTATCATAGACAACTTATAGAATGTAGTCCAACACTTCAGAGAGACCATAAAAACTAGACTTCTGGTTAATAGCTATACAGAGGTACTATAAGAGGTAATGTGAATTGTTAATTGATATCTATGTTAAGTTATTAAGAACATAGAAAAATATATTACACCTTGTGACTAAGAAATTCTTAGTCCATGTAACATACCCAACGTAGCAATAAAATTACTATCAAGATTTATGTGTTCAATTATTCATAAGTGTATAAGATAGAAATTATATTGTAAAAAGGAGAGGTTTATTTTATTTTTTTAATTCTGAAAGAAAAACTTGCCATCTTTTGCCATCACTAGAATTTACTTATAGACTTGAACACAAATTAAACTTAAGGCATATCATCACTATTCTTTATTTTTTGTTCCTATAGGTTGCTCCAAAGTTCTCCCTCATGAATTCATTTATATTTAGAGCTCAATGATACATTTTTCAAGACTAGCTCAAATTTCCGTTATTACTCTCACATTGGCACACACTTACATATATAGGTCTATCTTTCTTCACTTGTAAAATACATTCATACTTTAAACAATCAACATAGAAGTTCCCAACAATTAAATTATTATAATTGGTTTTGGACTTATAATCACACATGGACTATTATAGTCATTATATCTGCTAACCTTTCATTCCGCACTTTATAATGTATATGAATATACATAATTTTGTTATGAGTCTCTATGACTATTGGTATTGCTTAAATAGAGTGCATTTTCTTTTATACCAAGGTTACGTTTTCTTGTCTAAGGATATCTACATCGATATGGTTATGATGGCTTGTACTTGATTTCCACATATATGCTCAAATTGTTTGTCTAACATCTAAAATTTGATCGCATGGAATTTAACACATGGAGGGGTTGTCCCACTCCTATGTGGCACCGGTACACATTGACAAACCAACAATCAAGATTGTATATTAGCAAGGGAAAACTTAGATTGTCTAAGCGAGAGGTTAGGGTAACGACCTACCCAATCCTATCGACATCGTCTCATTTTGCATTTTCCTCAATAGAGGTTGAGATCTTTGCTCTCTAGTCTCAAACCCTAATTCATCTTCCTTTGGCATCCAGTTATCTATGTCTCCTTCCTTGAATTTCATAAGGTTTCTACAATGGGTTTCATTAAAATTCATGGCTTTCCTATTTTTTTTCTAATATGACCGCAAGAGGTATATGTGGCTCTATTATCATTTTCCCACTACAATTTTTTTGGGTTTTCCTTCCATTTTATCATGGTGATATTTTGGGCTTTTTTTGGCTACTGCGTTGCATATCTAGGTTATATTCCTCAACAAGGTGAATTTTTTCAGGCATCCTGCTACTCTTATTCGAACATGGAGGTCTTTGCTCAAACCTTACTAAGTTATGTTATCTGTTGTCAAGGGAGTTGTTAGCAAATATTTCAAGTAATGGTTTTTAAAGGGAAATCCATAGCTTTAATTTATTTTGGCATTAATTTTACTGTTATCAAATTTTTCTAAATTTTTACTTTCCTCCCTGCAAAATACGATAGAAAGGGAAACACAAACTCTCTTCTCATCCACAAGTAAGATTGTTATTTAATCTTATTGCTTGCTTTCTTCTTTTAATTTCATGTATTGGTATTATAAGGTTTGTGACTCATTTCATCTACTTGTTTCTTCTCGTAAGTACACATCTTTGTTACAATGGAAAAATGGGTTGTTAGGGGGTTTTACCTTTCTTTTTGAATGGTTGATGTTGGTTCTAGGTTCTAACTTTATCAGTCCTTTCTAGTAGGTTATTATAATGGTTAAATGGAATTCAAAGAGCGTAGCTAGACTACTACACTCTGAGCATTTTTTTATTCCCTTATTGGGTTTGTTCATAGTGCTAGGGTTTTAAGGAATTGTTGGGATACTATAGTGGCTATAGTTCCTCTCCGCTTTGCTTGAATTGTTTGTGGGTTTTTATGTAATAATTTATTAAGGCCTTGCATGGCCTCCCTGCATGAGGGTTCTTTGATGTTTATTTGATACGTCTACCCCACTCTATTAGTTGTTTTTTAGAATTTGAGGCCTTCCAATGCTTAGGAATTGAAAAGATATGTGATATTATTACAGTTAGACTTGGCTATGTAATGTATTTTATCTCTGGAATATATATAGTTCTTTAATTTCTTTTGCATAGTATTTAAGGTACTCTTCCTCGAGTTCTCTCCATGAGGATTGAGCTTTTAACCGTTATGGGTCATTGTTTTATGATACTTTTATGTAATACTACTATTACATTTATAAACAGATCCTTGATATCAAGACATATAGTTTTCTCTTACTTGTAAATACATCAAAAGGTACAAATATCTTGTTTATTTTTTTGTGGATTCTGTTGACAGTGCTGGACCTGCCAACATTCAAGGGGTCTCCCCGATATGAAGTCCCAACTAGACCTCACACCATTTGGTGTAGGAGCCCTATCTAAAATACAACCTAGTTGTTGATGCAGTGGGTATTAATGATGTGCCTTGGATGTAATAATGCATAGAGTGATGTATGGTAACTTTGGTGGGAACAAGTGTGTGACTCTATGGAAGGTCAAGTGTAATGGATGAAGGGTTCTAACACAACGCAAGGGAAATAAATTGAGCCCCTGAGAATCTTGTAATAGTATGCAATTTAAAAGGAACACACGAGCGTAAAGACATCACAAGATATCCTGCAAAATAGTTCACAAGTTAAACGTGATGGAAATAATATGACAACACACATTAAACAAGATTCATGTTAAAGCAAACGAAATAGTTCATAAGTGTTAGCGTAAGTTAAATAACATACATTGCAAACATAACAAGAATAGTCGTACTACATCTACAACATATGCATGAAAGTGTGTCGACTCTGAGCTTTTATTAAAGTGATATTTCCAATCATGCATATACCACTGATGATTCACTAGCCCCAATAGTGGAACATGAAGTCAACACCTTCTCCTCCAAAGAAAGATACTCCCTCTATGCTATGGAGAAGCCAAGGCTCTCAAGAACTTCCAAGCTCTTGATTATAAGCCTAAGCATAGCCAAAAGCTTGGCTCCCAAAATTCCCTTTACATGAGTTATGAGGGTATATTTATAACAAGAGGAGGGTGAATCTTCACTTCCCCTTTGTGAATCTTGAACTTCCCTTATGACTCTTCAACTTATTTACAAAAATTTTCTTCAATTACATGATGACTCTTCACATTCCACAATTTACACTTGGAATTTCACTTACACATTAATTACAAAATAATATTACAATGCATTTGTACCCATATAAGACAAAACTGGGTAGAGCCCACTAGACAACCTAATAAGACAAAACAGTTAAGCTTGAGTTTAGGGAAACTCGAATTGAGAAAATTCCACTTGATGCCTCTCTGTCACATACCAGTGCCAAGCATGGTACTGTGCGATGACATCCCAAAATTGTGTGATGTTGTATGGCTGGAAGTGGAGTCTAGCTTCCATGGCATCTGGGTACATTGTTTTGAAACTGGCTTGTGTTTCCTTCCGGAGCATGAGTAACATTGTATTGACTTAGATAGGACCACAAATGTACTTTTTCATGTTCTAATTGTTCACCTCCAGATCCCCCTTGGTGGCGATCTGTCTAAGCTTCTCCGATAATTCTTCTACATCATGCCTGACCTGGTTCCTACATTTGGCTTCAGTGAGTGAACCAATTGATGGGATCATGTGCGATCTCACCAAAAATCCATTTCGTTGTATAGTCATGCGTAAGAGGCCTAAATACCACCAATAAATGAAGCGAGTTGTTTGTTGTTCTGGATCAACATTCGAACTCTTGCTTTCTCTAGCTCTCCTTGTTGCTTCTTTTTCTTTCCCAAGTAAAGTGGTGCCCCTTTATATTGTATTGATCATTCATGCATGATAGTGATATCAGCTTGTACATTCCTACGTTTTTTAACAAAATATTTACACTTTTGTTGAAATCCATGCAAGTGTACAACTGCCTTATTCACAATGACAAGCTCCTCATAAGGGTTCTGCATGGTCTCTCCCAAAATTGATAATTTTCCACTTATCACTTCCTTAAGCTCTTGCAGATAGACCTGTGCGGGAAATGTGTTCTTGATCTTTGTGCAAATCTGTTCAAATTCTTGCCTAGGGACATGCAAGTTCTTTTCCATTTGATTGTTCTCAGACATCAACTACTTAGTGTTTGAATTTTTTGCTCTAGCGAAGGCCAAGTTGGCTACAAAAATGGCATTGGGATTTCTCTTGGTGTTCGCCACAATCACCCTTTCTCTAAGAAATGCAGGAAATGAGTGGTCATATGGGAAATGTTTTCTCCTTGATTGTACAATCTTCTTCTGAAGTTCATCATATGAAATATTGTATGTTTCCATCACCGGATGTTGATAAGAGGAACAATTTCGTCTTCCCTGCTCGGAGCTAGCTCTATTGCTAGAGGATGTGGAGACTGAATGGTGACCTAGTGTGTGCTCAACATTACATCGACATTTTCATTATATGGATCCAAACCTGCCTCGATATCTTCAATCTTGATCAATTATTCATTCTAATGAGAAATATGCTTGTCCTGCATTTGCTTTCTCTCCTCAACTTGTCTTTGCATTGTTTTTTTTTTACGCCTTCGCTCTTTGCCTTTCCTCTTCTTCTTTCTTTTTGCTTCTCTTCTTCTTCTTTCCTCTTATGATATTTTTCTTCCCTCTGCCTTTTTTCTACTTCATACATCTTCTATTTCCTCTTCCTCTCTGTTGTTAAATCCACTTTCATAATACATGGATCTGCTTTCATCTTGTGGCTTTGCTCTCCCCCTGGGTTATATGTAACCTTCCTCTTGCCCTTCTCATGCACTAGGTTGTTTGCTTCTGCTGGTGTTGCCTTTGGAGTAGCTTCCTTTTGTGAATTAATCTGCAATGTACCTACAAATTTGATTGGTTTGCAAGACTTTGAGGCGTTATAACATTTCCTCCAGGAATCCTCCTCAGGCGAGCGAAAAGTCTCGTTTAGCAACTGAAAATGGATTCTCGCATAATGGTCTTTGCAAATATTCCTCAGATCATACAGATTGTAATCCCAAGTACCGAATGTAAATTTCTCTATTTCCTTCCCTTTAGTATCCACAAATTTCAATTTCTTAATCTCGTACAATCTGATCTACAAAGGAAGGACATGCCAATGATTTCTTATTCCTATGCGGAGTTGTTGATAACCCTGTGGGGAGATGATACACAACTTCTTTCATGATGAGCTTATCAATGGCATACCTTGGCAAAATATGTGGTGACTTCTATCCACCTAACACTCTAAGGAAAGTGGCATCCGATGAGGCAAACCAATCTGCGATCTCTAATACTACTTCCATTTCCCCAAGTGACATGCAAAGTGGCTCTTCCTCAAAGATCATCTTGTATAGAGGAATGAGGAAGTGACCAGTCAGCTTCTCCATTGCTCCTCTATGGATGCACTCTGAAAGAAACCTGCAGTAAATGTGCATAGCATGCTCTCGTGGTGTCCAAGTCTAATTCATTCTAGGGAATAAATTGTGCACACAGATTGTACTCAGAAAATATGCAGACATGTAAAATCTAGCTTGACCGCCCTTGGGAGGATTTAGGGCGTTGGCTACATGGATCTTAAAATATCAAGCCAACAAGGTTGACTATTTGAATTGTCTTCCTTCGCTTACAACCTAATTTAGCTATAATTCCCACCCTTCGGTGAAGGTCTCAGTGCTCTGTTGACCATAGATTCCACAACATAGAATTATCAACAGTTGATAGGCCTTCCTGAGAGACTTTGTCTTGTATGTGTTGGTGGGTGTGTGGAAAAACTTTGTTGGCTCTTTCACCCACTATTTAACAATATCCTTTGTGCTCATATAGTTGTTGGTGGCATAGAAATATGAATCCATGAGCACTTTTGGCTCAAGAAGATGATACATAACATGATAATCAGGTGCCAAAAAAGAAGCAAGCCTTCGTCTGTTGGTACTACTTAGTTTCATAGTCTTTGGATCTATGTGAGATAGTATCTAGTTAATCACATTTGCAAATGGAAATGTTGCGTACCTACATACAACCCTGTGTAGAGATGACCGTTGGACATTGACATATACTTGCTAGTCTTCCAAATATTATTTGAATTTCTTTACCGATAATATTTCACTCATCTTCTTCCATGTGATATATGATTCCTTTCCCACCAACAATTGAGTGTAAAAATAAAATGGCAAGTAAAATAGCGTACTCTCAACTTCCTACCTAATGCTACTTTCAGTGGTGTCCTTTGAAGCAGGTATCTTGGGTGCCATGGTAATAGTGACTGAGGAAGTGAAGTTCTCAACACTTGTGATACCTGTAGGAGGAACATGCACTCATGGAAGGTATGAATTAGCTCGAGCAAATAAACTTACAAATAAAGATCAAGAAACAACCACATGGATTGATGAGCAAGATTACACAATTATGGATGTAAAGGAGAGAGAAAAACTGAGGGAATTGTGTATTGTATAGTCTCAATAGCCAGTGGTGTATCTTTAGGCTAGAGATTGTGTAATGTGTAGTTCTGCCTAGGCAGTGTGAGAGAGATATTGCATATTGTGCAATCTCAATGGCCAAGGTGAGCACTTGAGCCCTAGAACTGCACAATGCATAGTTGAACCAGCCTGGTACTATGCACTATGTAGTTTCAGAGGCCAAGCTGATAGCTTAAGCCTTGGACTTGCACAATGCCTAGCTAGACAAGGAAAACTTTGTCCAAGGGATGAGTAGATCTGTCAGGTGAGGGTGTGGGAAACTAGAAGATCTGAGTGATGGTGCAATTTTGAGTGTAGATCTAACTAAGTATGGATATATCAATGCAAATCAAATGTATAAAACCAACATGCAAAAGGAAAAATAAGCATGCATGGAGGGTTATCGTAACGACGACTTCTGATGGGAAAAAACAAGAAAAATGATGCGAAATTTGTAAAAGGAAAACAACAGAAAGAACAAAAATTAGAAAAACCAAATATATAATAAAAGACAAGTAACCATGAAGAGAAACAAGCAAAACAACCCTCAGAAAATCAAAATGAGAGAAAGTGACAGAAAAATGGAAAAAGGCGACAAAAGCAAAGCTCACCCAAAAAAGTGACGCAAACTCCACCGAAGGCTACTTGATCTCCTTGGGAATGCTATAAATCCAAGATTGAATGTGAAAATGAGCTATAGAGGCACCCGTTATATAGATCTATACCAATTAAGTTTTATGAAGCACATGCCTAAAATCAAGGAAAAAGTGACACGTGGTGGAAAGTTCCAAAAATAGTAAGTGTGATGCCTTCAAGAAATTAATTATGATTCCCTATTTTTAGGGATGTTTTTTTGCTTTTTTTTTTCCTTTTTGAGAAAACCGAGCATGCACACTGCTAAAGAGGATTCTGAGGGTTGGGCAGATTCTCGGCTTAGTGCATTGCCCAGTTTTTAAACTTTATGAAGGGATTGCATAGTTTTTTAGCTTAGTGTTTCACTGCCATCTAGAATTGCATAGTTCTTAAGCTCAAAGTTGAGCATCCATTCTGGGTTGCACAATTTCCATCACCAAAGCTAGCTTTCCTTCTATGATTCGCAGTTTCTAGAGGCAAGCTCAACAATGCAACAAGGTTAAGTCAGAAGGTTTCTTGCGACTTAGAAGGTTTAGATCATGATCAAAACAAGCAAGCACAAGCACAACATAAAAATATGAGTCTTGATCATGACATGAATACTTGACAACAGTGAAAGATTAGCTCCTGTGGATAGAAGGGAGGCTCCAAAATCAAAGCATGGGCAAAATTTTGGAGGGTGGTTGTAGTAGCTACAAAAGGTTCCCAGTGCAACACTATTGTACTTTATAAATGTTGGTTTACTTCCTTTCTTTTAGCTATGCATTGCCTTTATTGTTTATGAGATGTATAGTATTCTATGTAGTGTCTTCATACTAGTTATCTTATAGTCTTCTTCTCTAATATACATATAAGTATACAACTATCTCTCTCTCTCTCTCTCTCTCGATATATATATATATATATATATATATATATATATATATATATATATTATTTCTTAAATACCTTATTTAGTCCATAGACAGTTCCCGTGGTTACTTTTAGTGGGAAATCACTACCAATTCTTTGCATCCAAATCTCCCAATGTTTGAGACTGACTCTGAGACCGTAAGGTTATTAATTTACTCTTTGGCATTTAGGAGTCTGACTTGGGCATAGCACAATATTTTAACCTCCTTATAATGGTAAATAATAATGGATAATAAATTACACATTAGCCATTTATTTTTCACAATAACAACTTTGTTATTCTAACTAGTTCTTTTATTATTCTAGTTGGGAATTATTATCTATTGTTTATTCATATCACAATTTAATGCAAAGATATCTCAAATGTGCATACAATCCCAAATTTTTTCCTTCACCTATAAACATAGTTTTTTCTTTCATTTGAGCCATTTTTTCTCTCTCCTAGATGTGTGCAATCACAAAGTTATTCCACCAAATAAAATCCTCTAATTTTCCAATAACTTTCAGAACCTATGATTAATATCTCAACCAATTCATTTTCACAATTTTTACAGTTCACTCAAGTATAGTAAATGTTAAACACTTATCTTTTTTTCTTTCAAAATATGTCAAAGGTTTCAACATTTTTCCTAGCCTTGAACTGACTTGTGCAAACATTTCCCCCCAAGCTCTTCCTTTAATTGTCTAGTTCATCCAAGAAGATTTTCTTGGATCTTTCTTACCTCCTCAACCCTATGTAGCGTCTTGCAAACCCTTTTCTAGGTTTACTAGTCTTTATCTCCCACTAGTAAGGGTTATCCAAAAACTATATTTATCTCCCACAGAATCTGGTTTAGATTCCACCACAAGGTGTTTCTCTCAAACCTTGTAACTATCTAGGTGGTCTGCAATTTATGTCTAATTATTTCTTGCCTATTTGTTCTCTCTCTTCAGAATTCAAAGTTCAACCAAAAGACATAAGGATTATGCTTCTCTCTCCCTTTTCTTTTTTTGTTTTTCCTACCTATTTAGGCATGACTAATTCAACTATTTTCCCTTGATAGTTAGAGGTAAATATCTCATGTTAACCTATTAACATGTTTCTAAGAGAATTAATATTATTATATAATTAGTTATTCATCAATATTTTTGTTATGTTAGAAAATAAAAATAAAATAACATTCCAACACATGTGTTTCTAATTTCTCAAAAATAAAAATCACAAAATGAGTCTTTTGAAGGGTATTATGGTATATTTTGTTAAGTCACACATGTTAAACTAATTTAGCTATATTAGAAACCAGTTAACGAATTGAGTCACATGCACCAAGTAGAGCTATCAGTGTGTGTGTGTGTGTGTGTGTGTGTTATATCATTGTTATAGTGGGTTGCTACTGTCACTTTTACAAGTTTTCATCTTGTAGTTTTGTATAGTTGTAAATCAATAAATGTCCCAAATAGACTAGAACGTGATAGAATATAACAAGTCCATAGGTAGTCATGTAGCCATAAAATGCTTCGCATACATCTTATACATATGTATGAAGAACCACCAACCTGGGAAAAGAGCAAAGAAGCCTTTCAATCTAACGCATAGACGAGGATTTTTGAAGACATATAAACCTAACATGAGCTTAACATTGACAATTCATACCTAAGATAAGAAAAAACTCGAGACGAAATTAGAACAATCCAAAGTCCCAAAGTATAAACTGGACATCTAATGAATGAAATTATATTTTAAAGATCAAAGAGTGATTGTTTACTCGAGGTTGCAAAACACAATCTCCTCTAGCAATGTCACCTTGTAAAATCCATAGAAACCAAAATTATTAGAGGGAAAAAAAGAGACAATTAAATAAAATATAAAAGAAATGTAGGAGAAAGATATGGCACTTTTCCATAAACAACTATAGAGAAGATGGTAGTAAAAATTCAAGGTTGATATCAAGCCCTAGATACTGTCATGAAAGTTGAGAATACTCTTGTGATAGTCGCTAAAGGTGTGTCCAAGAGTAAGAGGGTCAATATAAAAATGTAATGAGGTTACAGGCTATGAATAAGAGGAAGAGTTTCGAGCATCCTAAACATTGCATAAGGAATTCAATCCAATTTTTGAAAGATGGAATTCAATCTAAAATATAATGACAAAATGTCAATGGAACCATCACTTACCAATACGCCATAAAAACCTCGATTCATGTAAGGACCGAAGCATACTTTGGTCACACCAAAGTCTATTCAAGTAAACAAGAAACATTGTCAAAACCCAGAAGAAGGTATGTAATATATAACTTTAAATAATATAAACATGCAATAGATATGATTGAAACGAAGTAAGAAAGGTGAGCACCTTTGCAGCCATTACTACTAAAAACAGTTCAAAAATCTGTTGTTCCAGAATCTTAGAGTACATGCAACAACTTTAGCAAATACTATAGAGTTAAATAAAGAAAACCTTGGAGAGAAAAAATAATTGACAGTCTAAAACTATGGAAACAAGTTTACCCTGAAGTTACCAATTGGATAGGCATCGACAGATGAATGATTTCCTCTGTGCAAAGACATCCATTCAACACTTGTGGAATGAGATAATGACATTGAGAAAAGACCCGGTAGGTATAGAAAAGAAGAGAAACGTATGGCCGCCAAAACAAAGGCCATATGCATAAATGAGACAGAGGTTAGGGTTTTCCACTCGACTTTTGAAAATCCTTATTTAATATTGTCATTTTGATCATCATCAAAAAACACAATTGTTCATAGCACACAGAGTGGAATAGTCATGTGTATTCACATGGGTAAGGCCAATGTGGCCTATGATAAGTGGGGAATGTACACATTAATAGAATATGACTCCATTCATAGAGCGCATGTAGGAAGAAATATGTATGGTTAGGTAATGTAACCTAGGAACTTAATTTAAATGAATAAGAAATTATGACCCATGATTTGGTTATCAAATAAGGGGTGAAACCCTTAAAATAATTATGCATAAAAAACAAATTGTGAAGTGAACTATTATACTATATGGTTCAAAAGAGAGTCATATATCGTGTTGATAAGGGTCAAATAAAGGATCATATGGGGAAAGGACCAAATGAAGATTTTTCATTAAACCTTATAGGGATATTGCATAATAATAGATAAATCGAGTTAAGAAACGATAAGGACTATAACCCTAAAGACATATGTAAATTATAGTCTTAAAGGTAATGTTAATTCACTCTAATTATTGGAAATTGTACATAGAATGCCAAAGTAATGGCAGGAACATATCTTATTTACTAATTATGTCATAAAGAAAAAAATGGCATGTATTAGGAGGTATGTTTTGTTTGGTATCAAAGTTATAGGTTCAAAATTTAGGCCTAAGGGTTAAACGACAATGAAAAAAAAATTAGAACATGTTATGTTTAAGAAAATTAATTTTGATTTATTGTAATGATGTACAATATTAATCATAAAGATATTACATTATGGTAGAACCTTCTACCAGATCTACGTGTGGAGGAGAACGTGTTTGGGTTCCATTGGGAGAGGAAAATGCACCTCCAACAACCTATTTTTTGGATATTGTAAGAGATTTGAGACAATATTTGGCCAACATCAAGGCTATCCATGAACGGTTGTTGAAACCAAGTGAATATCAGGAGAAGATCATAAAATAATTGATTGAAAAGTTAATGCATAAACCTCTAGATACATAGTTAGAAGGGGAAAAGAAGACCCTTTAAACTGAAAAACTGCTAAGAATGAACCTGATAAGTCTGAACATGAATATGAAAAATATAAAAGTAAGAAGGTTCTAATAAAAAATCTCCAAAACCCACTAAATAGAGAAAGAAAAAGAAAACATAACTCTTGGTAGAGTTCAAAAATGTAATACCACCAACAATTGATCGAGAAAAAAAAATTCAGAAGCCTAGTTGTTGAACATCACTTAATATTTTGATGTATATGAATATTCCAGTAATATCGAGGCCAGAATGGTAGTATGTCAATTACAAGTAAAGGCTTCATTCTGGTGGGAAGAAGCAAAAACAATGCATAATATAAATGAAAAGGCAATCACCTGGGAAGAATTTCATAAATAGTTCCAGGCAAAATATCTAAAAAGGATATTACAATGATTGAGCTAAAGAATTTCATGAGTTGAGGCTAAAGTAACTGAGCATGAACGATTTTGTAGGAAAATTTACCAAACTGTTAAGATATGTTCTATACATTAAAGAGGAAAAAGTGAAGGTGCAACTATTTTTAAATTGCCTTCCACTCTCATAAAAAGAAAGGATTGAACTTGAAAATCCAAAGACCATGGACAAAGTTGTAAGAAAAACAAGGATTTGTTTTCAACAGTTTAAACAGAAGAACGAAGGCTCGAAATCCCAGTCTAACAAACATAAAAATAAATTTGGATCTAGAATTAAGAAGCCAAAACCTTCTATTATGAAGAATTTTGGAAGAGACCATCAATGAAAAAGGTTCAAACAGAATAACCAACCAAAAATTGCACGGTCTCAAACTGGTTACAAACAAATTTATCTGAACACAAAAGGGATGAATATTGGCACAGAAAGAGAACCTCTAAAATGTTGGGGTTGTGGAGAAACCCCTCAAAACAAAGAATATTACATTGAGACTAGGAACATGTGTTAAGTTAGCACAAAGGTTATGTGGACCATTCAAGATACTAGCTAGTGTTGGGACGATGGCCTACCTGCTAGCACTGCCATGTCATATTGTAATGGCCCCAGGTTAAAATTTCATGTAAAAACTTTAATAAATGAAAAATAAGACCAAGGAAATGGGACACATATTCCAAGTTGAATGTTGGAAAAAACATCCTAGCGGGTGTTCATTTTGGTTTATTTATAGCTAAGGAAATTGGCAAAGGCAAAGAAGCATTAATTGGCATTTATTTATGAAAAGAGGAGAAAAGGGATATGGAAGGTCATAGGTTTGCAGGAGAGGAAAATTGAAGGGAAAATACACGAAAATTAAGAAAGTAGAGGCCCTAATAATAAAAAGGATTATGATGATCAATTAACAACTTTTTGTCAGTTTTAGCTTGAACCAAGTGAGAAATAGGAAGAAGAGTACCAAGAGGATAAAGCAAGCAAGCAAGCAAAGGAAGGAAAATGAAGGACAAGAAAGGAAGGTTGGATCAAGTAGCTTCAATATGAAGACTTGCAAGTAACAAGTTGCATGTGTGATTTCCTAGTTGGTTTGTGAATGCTTGGTACATGCATTTGTGTATTTAATTCTCTTGTTGTCATTGGCATGGGTTTTATCAAGTGTGATAGTGGTTTCAGCCTTGCCTTGCCATTTTTGGATTGCGAGAAGATTTTGGAACTGGGTGAGGTGGTCTCAGGAAAATTCCCAAGGATTATGGGTGGAGGTGGTTTAATCTCCAGGAAGCCCTTGACAAGTGGGTGGAGACAAGAAAATTCCTTAAGGTATTGGTGAAGAAATTGTGAGGCATCCAATCTTGTTTTTGGCTTAGTGATCTCTTAACTGATTTTGGCAAGGATTATAGTAGCCTGATCGTGTAGGTGGTTTAATCTCAGGGAAGCCCTGGTTGTTTATGTTTCAGTTTTCTTATGTGATCTCTTGACCGCTTTTGGAGATATCACAAGAGTGTGAGAGCGGAGGTGATTTAATCTCAGGGAAGCCCTGGTTGTTTGTCTTGAGTCTTGTTGGACAATTGGTATTGTGTGCATGGCCAGTGTCCTAGAGAAGGCATCTACAAGTGTGTTGGCATTGATTTCAACAGTCCTATTGAGGAGTTGTTTGGGCATTTGGTAGGAGTGTTGACATTCATGCCGACTAGACAAGCTTGGTTGCTCATTGCAGTAGATGCTATTAGTGATGGCTCAGGAGGAATCTCTTGGTAGTTGCAGGCTTCATGTAGAGAATCATCATAGTAGCAAGCTTATTGGAGAAGCTAGCAAATGATGATTACAGTAATGGCCCAGGAGGAAGTCCATAGTTTCTGTAAGCCTCAGGTAAAGGATTACCAATGTGGGTGTGATTCCTAGTTGTCCAAAGTTACAAGGACCAGATGATTAGTAGTGATTTTGGAGCCATCTTTTGAGGTAGAAGATGGGATCAAAGGATAATCATACCCTTTCCATTGGAAATTTCTCTAGAAAAGATTTCCAATGATATGAGGAAGTCCCTGAATGGACCTCTAGATCAAATGCTAGAGCCAGTTGAATTTTTCCTCTCCAAACCAAAAAACAAGGGAAAGCTTGTGAATTTCTAAGTTTGAGGTGGTGTCCTTCTAGAACGTGTCCAATCGGCAATAGGAAATCATAGGTCTCGGCATATCGCATATCGGTGATCATTGATTCCAAGGTGCAGTGCAACAATGAAATCATTTCACCAATTAGAGATTAGTGATCTCGGATATCAGAAGTCCTAGCACATTGACAATCACAGTATCAACGATCCCGCATATCGGAGGGCAAGTCCATATCGGCGATTGTTGTTTGGCATTTTCAAAAGTGACACGCATTGGGATGTTATGATCTATGAATTCCAATTGAGTTAAGTAACTAGGATTGAGGTTTCTTTGTTAAAATCGCCGGAGAGGCAAAAAAGTGATTTACAAAAGAATTTGTTGAAAACCCAGGGAAGGTGAGGCCTCTTTCTCTCTCCTCTAGGAAGGAAATGTGGAGGCATCCAGTTGGTTCTAATAAAGATAGATAGTAGTCACAGATGAGATATGATGTGGACACATGGCAGGATCTGATTGTTTTCGATAATGCTAAGTGGTGGCTGATGTCAGCATGAGGTGGCGGTACAAAGGGACATGTGGCAGGAAATTTTGGTGTTTTGAGGTGACCTAATGGGCCATATCTACATGATGTGTCACCACTCAGAAGACACCACGTGCCAGTGGTGACATCACATCGGTGATCAGCAATCAGAGGTTTACAATGGTTGGCACATTGGCCACCTTGGGGAATCGTCGATTAGAGGGCTATGATATGAGAGCTAGCAGGTGTTATAGATCCATTTGGGAACATCAACCCCAAATTATAGATCGATAGTATTAGGGCCTATCAACCCCTAGTGCAGTTGTTACATGCCCTAAAGAAGTTAGTCATCAGAATGCCTCACCTCCCAGAAGTTCCATCACTGAAAAAATCCAAAAACTACCTCTAAGAATATCAACGCAGGTAGGCCTTCATTAGGGTGCACTGCAATGCAAACCATACACTAACAGGGTGCTATGCAGCACACTTGGTCCCTCTTTTGCTTGCGTTGAGCGACTTTGAGCAAATTTCCGTGAGGGTTTGAAGATTCCTTATCCATTGGAAGCCTCTAGAAGTTTCTCAATGCCACCTACTCCTTTGAGTTCGCATTTGGATGAGAAATGGAATTAGGAAACATCAATCCCCTATCCCTTCATCCATGTAACTGATTTCTAAATTTAGAAAGGCATTCATCACCACCATTGATGGCATAACCTCCTTCACTCACCTATAAATAGATCACTCATCTAAGAGGTCAGGGGCTGAAAAATATTGAGTGGTAAGGAGATGTTGGTGATATGAGATTAGAATTGAGTGCAAGTATTGTAATAGTGTTGAAGTGTCTTGCTTGTCATGAGGTGAAGAAGGATTGAATTGGAAGAGTGTCACTGGATTGAGCACATATGGGTTGTAATCCTTCCTCTTATCAATAAATTTTTCAAAACTTTTTCCTTATGCTTGTGTTATATGTTAATGCTTTCATATGTATATCATGTTCTCAATTCCATGTTACTTATAAGCAATAGATCATTATCATTTTCCTTGATGGGTTTTTTTTTTCTGTGTTTGTGTAGGTACTTTCCAAGCTGCTTAAGTATGGAAAGGAGTAGCAAGATCGGTCAAGGGAGACAAGGAGCTAGAAAAAACTACTAGTAGGTTTCTCTTCTCTGTTTTTTTATATGTTGATTATAGAACAGGTAGAGGTTACTTTGTCTATTGTTTCTAGACCTGCTACTAGATCTATAGGGTTAATGCTTTCATATGTATATCATGTTCTCAATTCCATGTTACTTATAAGCAATAGATCATTATCATTTGCCTTGATGGGTTTTTGTTTCTGTGTTTGTGTAGGTGCTTTCCAAGCCGCTTAAGTATGGAAAGGAGTAGCAAGATCGGTCAAGGGAGACAAGGAGCTAGCAAAAGCTACTAGTAGGTTTCTCTTCTTTGTTTTTTTATATTTTGATTATAGAACAGGTAGAGATTACTTTGTCTATTGTTTCTAGACCTGCTACTATATCTAGAGGGTTAATGCTTTCATATGTATATCATGTTCTCAATTCCATGTTACTTATAAGCAATAAATCATTATCATTTGCCTTGATGGGTTTTTGTTTCTGTGTTTGTGTAGGTACTTTCCAAGCCGCTTAAGTATGGAAAGGAGTAGCAAGATCGGTCAAGGGAGACAAGGAGCTAGCAAAAACTACTAGTAGGTTTCTCTTCTCTGTTTTTTTATATGTTGATTATAGAACATGTAGAGATTACTTTGTCTATTGTTTCTAGACCTGCTACTAGATCTAGAGGGGCAATCCTCATGTTCCCACTCTCATAACTCAAGGGGTTAATTCTCCCGTTTCTACGGCACCCCCTCCAAGTAGTCTAGTCACTTCCTTCGATTGGAATCGACTGGCAAGATTCCGTCTTCCTTCTTATGTGCCTTTCCAGATCATAGTACAAGTTTGTAATATGATTGTATCTGGCACTATTATAGATGAAGGTGCATCAGTGAGTATCCTTTCCTCAACTGCTTGGCAAGCACTCGGTTCGCCACCGCTTGTGCTAGTTACCCAGAATCTGTTGGCTTTTAATAGAGGAACCAGTCAACCATTAGGGATCCTCCCTCGGTTACCTATTACTTTGGAAGGAAAAATCATTTATCTGAACGTGATGGTAGTCCCAAGACCTTTAGATTACAATTTACTTCTTGTGCGCGACTATGTTTATGACATGGGAGCTATTGTTTCCATACTCTTTCGAGTGATGTGTTTCCCGCATGAAGGCAGAATTGTCACCGTTGACCAGCTTTCATTACCCGATCTAAATATGGCTTCCAGTCAACTATCTTCCCTAAATGGTCCTTTTGTACCAATGGTATCACCCCCACCATGGGTTAATTATGTGGCAACATGTTCCATACCTACATCAACTGACGATCAATTCAGCGATGTTGTACATCATGTACTGGGGGCATTGGAACCAGATCTCTCCTTCATGACCTCTTATGAGTTGTGATCCAGGCTCGAGGAGAGTTCCTTTTCTTATGTCAACCTCTTTAAAAAATGAAACAAAAGGTATGAGGATAGTTCTTTTACTGTGTCAACCTCGTTAAAAAATGAAACAAGTTCATGAGGATAGTTCCTTGTCTTGTGCCAACCTCGTTAAAAAATGAAACAAAGGGTATAAGGATAGTTCTTTCACTGTGTCAACCTCATTAAAAAATGAAACAGGTCAATGAGGATAGTTCCTTGTCTTGTGTCAACCTCGTTAAAAAATGAAACCAAGGATATGAGCATAGTTCCTTGTCTTGTGTCAAGCTCATTAAAAAAATGAAACAAGGAATCTGAGCAAAGTTCCTTGTCTTGTGTCAAGCTCATTAAAAAATGAAACAAGGTACCAAGTTCCAAGTTGAGTCTTTGATTAAATCTCATAAAATCCCAGTCGAGTCTGTTCACTTGATCTCATAAATGAACCTTCATTCCATCCACCTGATAGCCACGAGTAGTCTACTTAGGTGAATGTAATGAAGCTTGGGGGGCATGCACCTAATGGTAAAGTTAAGTTTCCCTGTAGGTTATGTGAAGGGAATCACCCCATTCACCTTTGTCCCTATCTGGATGAAGCCAAAAAAGTGATGGATAATCATCATGCTTCACCGTAGTGACTTCCATCTGGTTATAGGAGACTCTCCCTTTCATCATGCTGGGGGCATGTAAACGAATCTCAAGCATAGTTTTCTGTTTTAATCTTGTGTAAAAATGAAACTGAATCCAAGCATAGTTTTTCGTTTCAAGCTTGTGTAAACATGAAACTCAATCCAAGCATAGTTCCCTATGGTTCAAGTTTGTGTAAACATGAACCCATTTCCATTTTTAACCCTTGTGATTGCCATTCTATTGGCCTTTTCTATCAGGTGAGCCTTGGTTTTTTCATTCCATCACCACCATCTCTTTGGCCGATCATACGCTTTCACTTGGTTGTTTTACCTTTTTTGAGGAACAGTTGCAATGAGTGGTCGTATTAGCCAACCTCTTCACATAAATCAACATGTTTTGAGAAGTTACAACATCACTGGAACCAGTTGCTTTCCTAGACACCACTCATTCCTCAAAATGGAGTCCTCTTTAAACTCTTTTCAGACTCTCTAAATATGAAAAGATTGTCGAGCGCTTGTCTATTCCAGCTCATTAAAGGATTGAAAACGACTTCTCTCTTGTATTATTTTACAATTTTTTGGACTTGAGAGATTATTTTACGAAACATAACTTATGAAGTTTCCTTTTTGTCCCTTTTCAAACTCTCTAAACATGAAAAGGACCGAATTGTCTTTGTCGTTAAACTCGTTAAAAACATCAAATAGCGACAATTTTGTCCATCTAGACAAGACCAAGTTTCACCTTCGCTAGACTCGTTAAAGCATCAAATAGTGATGGATTCACCCGAAGGGTGAATTATACAACAAACATATGTTGTCCTCCTCAAGCTTGATAAAAAATAAAGAGGTACTAGTTAGCAATGACTGAGGAAAATGGAAAAAGTCGAGAAAACTTTATGGTAGCAACTCGCTCTTGAACATGACACTTTCGCCTCATCACCATGACTATGTGGGTTAGGTCATTCAGCTTGATGGTTATCACACCATTGTTCTATCATACCATCCATTACTTTGTTTTGGGTCAATGCTACCAATTCATCTTAGTGTCACCGATATGTTCAAGACAAGTCATTCAATTCAAACTTCATCCTTTGCAATACTGTAAACCTTCATTTTCATGGCCACTATTCATAAACCTTGTGTCGTCAGTCGATTCTCATCTCCAAAATCATTTACCTCGTTTCGTGTCGTAGATGTGGGATACATCAAGGCCCTCCTACGACGAGTTTCTTCTTGTCGACATCAACGCATCATCCAAGAAGTTAACTTAGAAACACCCCTTCAGTACCTTGAAGCTTGCATACATCAATGGTAAGTTTCTCGCTTCCGGCGATAGGTTGACATCAATGGCCTTCAACCGAAAGACTTTGTATGGTGTTCGACATCAAATCATTTATTCACACCATGCAAAATGTACTGTAGTACCTTGAGGGTCATTATCATTATCGGTGATTCCTCTCGTGTCTGTTAACGACTTACATCATTGGCTGGTAATCAGACAATGTCTTTCCATGTTCGACTTCAGAACATCTATTCACATGGTTAGACTTGTACTTGAGCAAAAGATTGAATGAGATTGAAGACCCTGGATCTAGTTTCATCCATCCAGGCTGCGATATTTTCAGGAGTACTAAATCAAATGTACAATGGCCTTACATTCATGGTCAACCATTCATGGGTCTATATCTATAGACAACTATATTTGTACATGTAATGAAAGTTTATAAGTTGAGCATGGGTATGCCTTCCCTCAGCTAAATCATGAGAAAAATCAAATTATCATGATATATGTAATGTAATTGAAGCATGTCACCTTCCGTTTCGAAACCTCCTCTCCTCGTGATAAAGCATTTCACCCGACATATATATATATATATATATATATATATATATATATATATATATATATATATATATATATTTACGACTTCATGCTTTAGGGGGCAAGTATTACAGATCCATTTGGGCACATCAACCCCAAATTAAAGATCGATACTATTAGGGCCTATCAACCCCTAGTGTAGTTGTTACATGCCCTAAGGAAGTTAGTTATCAAAATGCCTCACCTCCCAGAAGTTCCATCACTGAAAACATCCAAAAATTACCTCTAAGAAGATCAGCGCATGTATGCCTTCATTAGGGTGCACTGCAATGCAAACCATACACTAACAGGGTGCTATGCAGTGAACTTGGTCCCTCTTTGGGCTGCGCTAAGCGAATTTGAGCAAATTTCTGTGAGGGTTTGAAGATTCCTTATCCATTGGAAGCCTCTAGAAGTTTCTCAATGCCACTTGCTCCTTTGAGTTCGCATTTGGATGAGAAAGGGAATTAGGAAACATCAATCCCCTATCCCTTATTCCATGGAACTGATTTCTAAATTTAGCAATGCATTCACCACCACCATTGATGGAATAACCTCCTTCGCTCACCTATAAATAGATGACTCATCTAAGAGGTCAAGGGCTGAAAAATATTGAGTGGTAAGGAGATGCTGGTGATATGAGCTTAGAATTGAGTGCAAGTATTGTAATAGTGTTGAAGTGCCTTACTTGTCATGAGGTGAGGAGGGATTGAATTGGAAGAGTGTCACTGGATCAAACACATATGGGTTGTAATCCTTCCTCTTATCAATAAAGTTTTCAAAACTTTTTCCTTATGCTTGTGTTATATGTTAATGCTTTCGTATGTATATCATGTTCTCGATTCCATGTTATTGATAAGCAATAGATCATTATCATTTGTCTTGATGGGTTTTTGTTTCTGTGTTTGTGCAGTTACTTTCCAAGCAGCGTAAGTACGGAAAGGAACAGCAAGATCGGTCAAGGGAGACAAGGAGCTAGCAAAAACTACTAGTAGATTTCTCTTCTCTCTTGTTTTATCTGTTGATTATAGAAAAGGTAGAGATTACTTTGTCTGTTGTTTGTAGACCTGCTACTAGATCTAGAGGGTTAGGAATTTGTCCAAGAACACTAAATATTCCCTAAATAGTAGGTGGTCGTGAAGTCTTAAGGAACCGAAGGCTAAGGCTGAATAAATGGGTCTATCGATAATTAGCGATCAGATATTTTTGGTTGTTGGCATATGGGCAACAAGTAGAAATCCCCAATAAAAGGCATCCAATGTGGTTAATGCTTGGTCGAAGAACTTATAGAACCAATGGCTCTAAGCTCTTAACAAAGGAAAAATACCCTGGCACAACGCTGAAAAAACTTAGCACCTCAAGTCATGGCACCTGATCACCGCCCTCGGTCCTATGAAGAGAAAAGCGAAAAGGAGCTAGAACAAAAAGGGCCAAGGACAATTGGAATTCGTTTTTTTCATATGTTTGTTTGTGAATAAAGTTCTAATAGAGGAAAAGCTCTGATAAAGTGCAATATGAAGGAGAAAAGGCTCTCGGCAAATTGTTAAAGGGCTTAGAACCTCAGGGCTATGCGGTGGGTCATGGCACTCAATCATATGGTGGAGATTCAATAAGGGTCAGGCAAAAGGGTTTTGAAATATTGAAGGTCGAAAATCAATGATTTGTAACATTGCACCACTGTAAAAGCTGCCATATAGCATCGTGATGTAAAAACTTTGATAGCATAGTACAGAACTTTGAAGACTAGATGGGTCAGTAGTTGAAGAGTAAATGTAGAGGTAGTGTAGTTGGTCATCGGAGATATCCGTGCACGCATTATAGAAAATCCATGTTGAAGTACTATAATCCATGAAGAGGCATGGAGAGTCTCAGTGGAGTGTGCAGGTGGAATAAGATTAAATTCTCAACATCGAGAGCCTTAGTGATGTGAGAATGGCAGACAGGGAGGATTTTGCCTCATTTGAGTATGCAATGGACTGAGAATTAATTCTCAGTATGGAATAAGTTGTCATTGTTCCCATTCTCATAGTGAATGCAACGACAGAGACCAATATCGATGCAACAAGAACATGGAGAGGCCATGCCAAGATACAGCGTGTGGTATTGAAAGAGGACAGTGTGGTAGCATTGATTGTGGGGACAATAGAGGAAAAAAACCCAGGAGCTCGAATGAGCAAAGTGGGGGAATGCAGCATAGCTGTGAAAGAGCATCTTCTGCATAGTGAGGTTGTGAGTTTTTAAGCATAAAAGAAGTGACCACGAGAGCATAACTCTGTGATACAAGGTTCTGAGTTTCATGTGTGTTGTGTGAAAGTTCAAAGGTGTTTGAGAGCTGATGTGAGCAGAAAGAAGACAACTAAGCATGTGCTATGAGAAGTAAGGTTGATAGCAGACATTGTGTTATCGAGAGGCAGAGAGCTAAGTGCATGAAGTTGAAGGGGAAGATATCAGAGGATTGTTGAAGAATGTTACAGAGAGCTGCAAAGTGTAGCAGAGTGAGTTGAGATCAAAAGTTGTTATCAACTAGAGTTGATGCCATATTACAGAGAACTACCAGTGCTTATTTGAGTGTGGGTTGGTTCCCACAATCAGGAAGTTGGTGCCTCCAATTAGGAAGTTGGTGCTTCCATCTCTAGTGGAGCTTGAGAAGGCTTGAGGGTTGGTGCCTCTTGCAAGTTGGTGCTTGCTTAAATCCAAGGAGCTACAAGTTGGTGCTTGCAACAAATCCATGAGGTTGGTGCCTCACATGGTGCTTCTGGTAAGCTGGACAGGTGTCTACAAATAGAGGGAGTTGGTGCTTCCTTCTAGTTGGTGCTAGCAAAGAATCAAAGGGAGTTAGTGCTTCTTGTGAGTGGGTTCTCACAAAATAGATTAATGTAATAGAGTAGGTTCTCCTATTTACATCAATAATAACAACAAGCTTTGTGGTTTTTTCTCGAAAGGATTTCCACATGAAAAAACCTTGTGTCTAATGTGTATGATGCTTATGGTTTGTATGTGTGTGTGTTGATTTAATGTTGCTGCTACATTACATATTGATGGTTTTCATATGGATGGGTGCCAAGTTAAATAAGAAAAGAAAATTGGCATAAAGAAGAAAAAATTAGCCATAATATTGATTCACCCCCCCTCTTAGTATTAAGATTGTCTCCAACAAGTCCCACATTCATGCTTGGAATATGGTACAAGGGTGATTGACTGAAAGAAAGACTTGGTTCAACTCAATCTGTGGTCGGTTGGTACGTGGAAGTCCCTGACTAGGTTAGATTTTGCATATGTTAATAAGAGATATTTTCCTATTGTATTATATGATTAATTGTACTTGTTGTTATGTGGCTTTGACGGTTGTTCTATCATAATCATTATTCTAGTTATATGTTGGTTATAAGCATTGTTCCATAACAGGTTCTAGCTATGGCTCTTGATATGTTTTGATTAGTTGATGAATGGTTAATTAATGCATGAGATAACAAATATTATTGAAACTATTATGAGGGGGAATCAGACCTTCTTGGTGATTCTTAGATAATTTTTAGACCATATGTTTAGATATGCATTCATGACTTGAAGACTACATGTTCACCATATGTTTTACAAAATGAATATTATGGTTAGACCTGGTTAGGTCAAGTCCTTAATCAAGTTTTGTATGAATGGATTTTTCCTAATGTTATTTATCATTCTATAAAGTATCATTGAGTTATGGCCATTGGTCTAGAGGCTATCCTGAAATGATGGCTCAGAATCTAGGACCGCACCCTTTGAATTGCAAGTTTTGGGCTATAACCGCAAATTTATAGGCTTATGCATATGATTGGAGGCATATAACCATATGGAGGCCTTTTCATGCATGCAGTTATGGGCCCAAGTCACTAAAAAGGCAATCTAACTTAGGTTTTGGAAATTGGAGTGGTTTTTTAGCTCTTGGGCGTCTTGTAGCTCCTAAGGTTAATAAAGTTCCAATTTGTTGACTCCACTTCCTTAACTATACTTAGGAGGTTGGGTCATGTCATAGTAGCCCTCTGTAGGTTTTAACCCTGTACAGAAATTACCTGCATACGAATTCTTAAACAAAGAAAATAAACAATGCAAGAGCATAACCCATAAAACACATATGCACAAAGATTTTTCCCTGGATCCCAAAACCGGGACTACCAGCTTGATTTTTCATTATATTCCTTTCAATGTTACAATACATATTTATACATGCCGAAGCATCCAATACCATGAACCGAAAAACCATCGCGTTCAACCCAACAATCTCCCACTTGTTGTTTTCTTTCCACAGGGGGCCACAGGAGAGCTTAGTCATTTTTCCAGCCCTGAAACACCCGTTGTTTCTCTACACCAAGAGAACTTCTCAGAGCTCACAGATTTTGTCAATGCATCTGCAGTATTCTTCAAAGTGTCCACCTTTACCAGCAACACCTTTTTGTCTTCTATCATATCCCTCACAAAGTGATACTGAACATCAATGTGCTTTGTCTTTGAATGATAAGCAGGGTTCTTTGCCAAGAAAATTGCACTTTGGCTGTCACAGTCTATTCTTATAGCTCCTTGTACTAACCCCATACTTGAACACAATCTCTGCAACCAAACTGCTTCCTTGCTTGCATGAGTGCCTGCCATGTATTCTGCCTCTGTAGTTGATAGCGCCACTAGAGATTGTTTCATACTCATCCAACTAACTGCACCTCCAAATAGGTTAAACACATACCCACTTGTAGATCTTCTCTGATCCAGATCTCCAGCCCAGTCTGCATCAACAAAACCATGAATATCCAACACTCTGTCCAATCCTGGTCTTCCTTGGTAGCACAAACCATAATCACTAGTGCCACGCAAATACCTGAAAACCCGCTTCACTGCTGTCCAGTGCTCCTTCCCAGGCTTTGACATAAACCTGCTCAATACTCCCACTGCATGTGCAATGTCTGGTCTAGTACAGACCATTGCATACATCAGGCTACCGACTGCACTTGCATATGGAACACGGGACATGTCCTCTTCCTCTTCTTGTGTCTGTTCAGCAGATAACCTCACACCTACAGGAATAGGAACCTTCACCGGTTTACTATCCTGCATATTAAACCTCTACAGTATTGTCTCGACATACTTCCTCTGGCTTAACCAGAGCTTCCTCTTTGCCCGATCTCTTTTAATTTCCATGCCCAAAATATAGTTTGCAGCACCAAGATCTTTCCTGTCAAATTTGGAGGACAATTGGGTCTTCAAATCCTGGATAATTTCTTTGTCATTTCCAACCAGCAACATATCATCCACATACAACACCAGATAAATAACACGGTCACCAATTAATTTAAAATACACACAATGATCTGCTTTGCTTCTGGTGAAGCCAAGTCCCCGTATAAATGTATCAAATTTCTGATACCACATCCTTGGTGACTGTTTTAACCCATACAGAGACTTCTTTAACTTGCATACCAGTTCTTTCTTACCCTTCACCACAAAGCCTTCAGGTTGCCTCATGTAGATTTCCTCTTCCAAATCCCCGTGAAGAAATGCTGTCTTCACATCCATCTGTTCTACCTCAAAATCAAAAGCAGCAGCAACAGATAAAAGTAATCTAATAGAAGCTACCTTGGCAACAGGAGAAAAAATATCACCAAAATCAATTCCCGGCACCTGGGAATAACCTTTTGCTACCAACCGAGCTTTGTATTTCTCCACCTTTTCTTCTGCATTAGTCTTCTTCTTGAACACCCATTTGCTGCCAATGGGTTTCCTTCCAGCCGACAACTCTACCAGATCCCAAGCCTCATTTTTGTGCAAAGATGCCATTTCATCAACCATGGCCTCTTTCCAGAGTTTTCCATCCTTTGAATCCACTACTTCCTTCACAGTTCTTAGATCATCATCAGTAACAGACAAAGCAAAATTTGAACTGAAAGCAGATGGACTATACCTTTCTGGCTGCCTTCTTTCTCGACCTGATCTTCTCACAGCCGGAGTTTGTGGCTCTTCATCTTCTGATTCCTCCTCTGCTGCAGAGTCTGATTCTTCCTCCTTTGGCTCAAACTCTATCTTCTCAGGTTCCTTTGGTTGGACTTCAGATTGAATAACATCGTTTACCTCTCTGAACACCACATCTCGGCTGTACACAACCTTCCGTGTGACTGGGTTCCAAAGCTTATAACCCTTTAAACCATCCTTATACCCAATAAAGATGCACTTTTCAAATTTACTATCCAACTTGGTTCGTTTCTCCTTTGGAACATGTACATATGCATCACATCCAAATACCCCCAGATGTGAAAGAGAGGGTTTCTTACCAATCCATACTTCTTATGGAGTCTTATCCTCCAACGCTGATGAGGGTGATCTGTTGATCAGGTAACGTGCAGTATCCACCGCCTCTGCCCAGAATTCTTGTCCTAACCCGGCACCACTGAGCATGCTTCTTGCCCTTTCCATCAACGTCTTGTTCATTCTTTCTGCGACTCCATTTTGCTGAGGTGTATATGGAGTAGTCTTCTGCCGTGCTATACCACACTTCTTACAAAATTCTTCAAATTCCTTGCTGCAAAATTCTCCACCATTATCTGTCCTCAACACCTTTATCTTCTTCTCTCGCTGATTTTCCACTAGGGCCTTAAATTCTTTAAACCTGTCAAAGACTTCAGATTTCTTCTTAAGGAAATATATCCATGTATTCCTTGAGAAGTCATCTATGAATGATACATAGTACACAGACTTACCCAGTGATGGAACCTTCACAGGTCCAAACACATCACTATGCACAAGCTCTAATATCTGTTTCGTCCTCTTACCACCAGAGGGGAAACTCACTCGATTCTGCTTCCCATACACACAATTTTCACAGAAATCAAAATCCAGAGAGCTATCATTCATACCTTCTACCATACCTTTACTATGAAGTATTCGAAGGCCCTTCTCTCCAATATGTCCAAGCCTTTGATGCCACAACATGGTCTTCTCTCCAGAGACCACTAGATTTTCTACTCCATTTTCAGGAACCATAGAACTATTGCACCCATCAACAACAGTGCTACCTTGCAGTTTGTACAGAGTTCCAGTCCGAACTCCCCGCATCAATATCAGTGCTCGTCGAACCATCTTGCAGGTATCTTTCTCGAACACCGTCTTTACACCTGCATCATCCAACTTGCTTACAGAAATCAGATTTTTGGCCAATGCAGGAATATGTAGAACACCCGGAAGTGTTCTAACCCTTCCACCTTGCAACTTCAACTTTACTTTTCCCCGACCAATGATTCTAGCCTTCCTATCATCTCCTAAGAAGACATCACCACCATCGTATTTCTCATACTCGCAGAACCACTCTCTATGGGGAGTGAAGTGAAAGGATGCACCTGAGTCAATCAACCATGCCTCATGATCTACATGTGTACTTGAAGAAGCCAAGTACACATCCCCACCTTCATCTGAGGTGGTTTTCGCCTCTGTAGAAGGAGCATCATCAGATCCCTTTCCTTTATCAGGAGCTTTAGATTTACAATCCCTTCTGAAGTGCCCTTCCTTTCCGCATTTCCAGCACACCACCTTTGTAGGTTTTCCTGGAGATTTAGATCTCCCTCTAGATTTAGATCTCCCACTCGATGACTTATTTTTGTTTCTGTTCTGGGACCGTCCTCGTACAGACAAGGCATCACCATTCTGGTTGTCCATATTCTTCCGTCTCATCTCCTCCGTCAGCAAGGCTGAGACTATTTCATCAAAATGCAAAGAAGTTGCATTGCTACCTATTGCAATAACCAGACTATCCCACGAATCTGGTAGAGAACACAATAGACTGATGCACTTATCTTCATCTGAAATTTTAATATCAACAGATAATAATTGACTTACCACAGTATTAAACGCATTCAGATGCTCTGTCACCGAGTCTCCATCTTTCATCCTCAGGTTATACAGCTTTTTCCGCAGGAACAGTTTATTCACCAGAGACTTAGATTGGTACAAAGTCCCTAACTTGACCCACAAAGCCTTTGCCGTAGCTTCCCCTGATACATTTAGCAATACTGAATCTGAGACACACAATCGTATTGTGCTCTTTGCCTTTCGATCCAATTTCTTCCATTCTTCATCGGTCACTCTCGATGGTTTAGTACCCAGATCTACCGCGATCCACTGATCTTTATCGACCAACAGATCCTCCATCTTGAGTTTCCACAACTCAAAACTCTGACCATTGAACTTCTCAATCTCGATCTTTCCACTGCTCGCAATCTTCTTTCACCACCAGAATCGATCTCGCAGATCTCCCACTGAACAGGGTCTACCACAGGCCCGAGCGAAACCCCTCAGCAACAAAGGCGTCCCCTTGAAGCCAAAACAGCTCTGATACCAAATGTAGGTTTAAACCCTGTACATAAATTACCTGCATACGAATTCTTAAACAAAGAAAATAAACAATGCGAGAGCATAACCCATAAAACACATATGCACAAAGATTTTTCCCTGGATCCCAAAACCGGGACTACGAGCTTGATTTTTCATTATATTCCTTTGAATGTTACAATACATATTTATACATGCCGAAGCATCCAATACCATGAACCGAAAAACCATCGCGTTCAATACCATGTGCGAAAATCATGCACAAAACCATAGGTAGGTTCGCCCAACCTAATATAGGGTCCAAAAAAATTTTTCCCGGGGCGCTGCCCTGGACCCTGTAGAGGGGGGCTGCCCGCCCCCCTCAAACCCCCCGGACAAGGGGGGCTGCCGCCCCCCTTGTGACCCCCCTGCTGCGCAACGAAGGGGGGCTACCGCCCCCCTCTAACCCCCCGTTTAACTACGTAGGTTAGTCGTGGAAAGAATATAACACAACCCAACACCCTCAGCTCATGTTTACGCTTGTAGGCCAGCTAAAGTGGGTAAATGTGGGAGGGGTGGTTACAGATTGGAATCAAAATAGGTTTCCTTCTCTTTGGGTGTTATATGATACCAGATTGGTACTAAATCTCTCAGGTTCAAATACATGGACTAGATGGGAAAAATGTGTTTTTTCATGCATGCATGTTAATTTCTATGTGGTTGTTATGCATGAATTGCCATGGTTATGGTTGGCGTGCATGGGTTCATTATATGCAATTGGTGTTATCATGCATGATGTCAATATATTAATATTATTATGTATACCCATGTATCATGCTAATCTAGATTGATTTTGCAGACAAGATAGCCTCCCCTAAAATTCACTAAGTTATGTTGATTATGTTTATATTTGGTTTATCTGACATGGTATGTTTACAGGAAGAATAAGATCAAATATTACTAGAAAAATGGTGGACTAAAGTTCACAACACTCCCCTTATAGATAAGATGAGCAACCAAGAGATGAGTACTCTCTAGACATAGCAGAAACTTTGAGAACTTTAAATGCAGAAATCAAAAGTTGCAAAGAAGATAACGAAAGAATCATCCAATCATAGGAAAGGCTTGTCAAGGCACAGGAAAAACGAGCAAAGGTCAATGTAGTGATCCTTCAGATTTTGTCAAATTTGCAGAGAGTGACAACCACAGATCAGTTATGGACATGAGGATAAGACTAGTGGGGCATATGGTGGTAGGTCTCATGGTGGGCACAGGTCATACAGGGGTGAAATAGTCATAGATGGTAGGTTCTTGGCTACACATAACAAGAGAGGTAGTGGTTACAAGTCTTATTCTAGTTATGGCTCAAACATGTATCATGGTATTCATCATTGTCATCCTTATAGGAGGATTGAGAGGGGATATTTGTCAAATGAGTTCAATAAATCCAAGCTGCCTAAATTTGATGGAGAGTATAAGAAATTGGAGGATGCATAGGCATGGTTACTTTGGATGAAGAAGTTCTTTGAGATGCATGACTATATTGAGTACAAGAAGGCAAGGATAGTTATTTTCAGTCTCAAAGGGAAGGCACACATCTGGTGGGAAGATATGAAACGTGTAAGAGACATTAGGATAGAGGAGTTGAGTTGGTGTGAATTCAAAAGATTCTTTAGGAAGAAGTACTTGTCATAGAGGTACTATGATGGAAAATCCAAGGAGTTCTATGAGCTAAAGATGGGATCTATGGCAGATGAGGAGTACACGACTAAGTTCCTGAAGATGTTGAGGTATGTGTCGTATCTTAAGGATGAAAAGACAAAATTTCAGAGATTTATCGGTGGACTACCATTAGCATTTAAGGATCAAATTGAGTATGATGAGCATTGGTCGCTGGAGGAAGTCATTAGAAAATTGAAGCAATGTTATGAGAAATCGAAGTATAAGACTGAGTCTAAGCAAGGTTGGAAAGGGAATGATAAGACTAAAGGGAAGTGGCCACCAAATCAGGGAATACCTCAGAATGCAAGTGAGAAAGAAAATGGTTCTCCTTACAAGAAGTTTAATGTAGTTTAGAAGGGACATGGACCTCAGCCTAGAGAGCAGTAGAAAAAAGGTAGTGGGTCATTGCAGTGTTGGATATGTTGCAACGATTATCGCAAGAAGGATTGTTTGTTGTATTAGGGAGGTAGGCCTCAAATTTACAGTGATCAGGAGGCGCAAAAAGTTGGGGATGTTAGATAGAGAATTCCTTGGATCTATGCAACATTTGATAATAAGCAGGTGGATCACTAGGAATCCGTCATTGAGATTGAAGGTAAGTTATGTGATCGAGTTGTTTATATTTTGATTAACCCTGTATATAATTATATTTATGTTAACCATGATTTGGTGGATAAGTGTGGTTTGAGAAAAGAAGTGCATGCAGAGGCTTGGTTGGTGTAGTTGGATACAGGTGCTAAGAAAAGAGTTCAACATTGGGTAAGAGCTTCTTCATTTGAGCTTAATTGTATGCCTACATCAGTGCATCTAAATTTGCTTCCTTTGGAATCATACAATATGCTTTTGGGTATGGATTAGTTATACCTTCAGAGGACTAAGGTATATTTTTATTAGAAGGCTATTGAATGTTTGGATGATGATGGAGAGAAGAGAATATTGCAGAGTAAGAAGAAGCCTACATCAGTGAGAATGGTTATAGCTATGCAGGCTAAGCGCAGTTGTATGAAAGGGTGTGTATTGTTTGTAGTGCATGTTTCTATTGATAAAGGTAAGGATGTTGAGGATGTGGAAGTATTGAATAAGTACTCAGTTTTGCAACAGTTTCAAGATGTATTTCTAGCATAAATTTTAGAATTTCCTCCTCACAGGGAAGTGGACTTTTCTATTGAATTGGTACCAAAAGCAACACCAACATCAAAGGCACCTTACAAGATGAGCACTACAGAATTAGTGACATTGAAGTTGCAGTTGAAGGAGATGCTTGACAAGGGATACATTAGGCCAACTGTTTCGCCTTGGAGTGCACCAGTTTTGTTCTTGAAGAAGAAGGATGGAACTCTCAGGTTGTGCATTGAATATAGGCAGGTGAACAAGGCAATCATCAAGAACGGGTATCCATTGCCGAGGATTGATGATTTTTTTATTAGTTGAAGGGATTAGTAGTTTTATCGAAGATTTATTTGATTTTAGGATGTCATCAGGTATGCATCAAAGAAGAGGACATCTACAAGATTTATTTTCAGATTAGGTATGGGAATTATGAGTTTGTTGTGGTTCCTTTTGGTTTGACTATTTCTCCAACTACTTTCCTATGTTTAATGAATAGTGTGTTGCATCCTTATCTAGAAAATTTTGTGATTGTATTCATTCATGATATATTAATATATTCCAAGAATGAGGAAGAGCATGCAGAACACCTAGAAGAAGTGTTAAGACACTTGAGAAAGCATCAGTTGTATGCCAAGACTAGTAACAGAAATTTATTTTAGACATAGGTACATTACTTGGGACATGTTGTCTCCAAGGAAGGCATAGTAGTAAATCCAGAAATGATTAGATATATCATGGAATGGGAAGCTCCTAGGAATGTGGATGAGATCAGATCATTCATGGGGTTAGCAGCTTTCTATAGGAGGTTCATTGGGAACGTCTCACAAATTTCTTATCCTATTACATCGTTGCAGAGGAAAGGAAATAAATTTGAATGGATAAAGGAATGTGCATCTAGTTTTGAGCTGTTGAAGAAGTTTCTTACAAACACTCTAGTTCTAAAAATTTCAGATCCAGTTAGATTTTTTCGTGTGTACAGATGCTTGCAAGAGAGGATTTGGTGGAGTTTTGATGTAGGAAGGACAATTGGTATGCTACGAGTCTATGAAACTGAATGAGCATGAGTAGAACTATGTGACGCATGATCTTAAGTTAGTAGTGATCATTGATGCATTGAAGATGTTGAGGCACTATCTTCTTGGCATGAGATTTGTGTTTATGAGTGATCACAGTGGGCTGAGATACTTGTTTGACCAACCTAATATGAATTCTAGGCAAGCTAGACGGTTTTCTATGCTAAATTATTTTGAATTCAAGATCAGGTACATTAAGGGTAAGGAGAACAGGGTTACAGATGCTCTTAGTAGAAGAGTGTAGGTGAATCACAAAGAACCTATGAGTTCATATGGGATGGATTTACAGGATCAAATCTTACATGAAAGATAACAGGATGACAGGTACTCATAGCTTAAGCGTAGGTTACAACAGTCGGGTACATGTGATCAAGATATGGATTATCATCATACGATAGATTGGTTGGTGAGATTTAGGGATAGGATCTATGTGTCAGAAAAAAATGAACTCAATAAGCTTGTCTTCAGGGAATTTCATGTTAAGCCATATTAAGGTCATCCAATATATCAGAAGAATCTAACAGTTGTGAAGAAGTTTTACTATTGGTTTAATTGGAAGAAAGAGGTAGCTGATTTTGTTGCAAGGTGTTTGGATTGCCAACAAATAAAAACATAGTGCAAGCATCCAGGTGGTTTAATACAACCAATTTTGATTTAAAAATGGAACTGTAGGTCATTTCCATGGATTTCATCACAGGATTGTCAAGGACATCTAGACAGCATGATTCCATCATGGTTTTGGTTGACACGTTGACCAAGGTAGCTCACTCCATTCCAGTGAACTCTACTGATTCATCTAATGATGTAGCACGGTTCTTCATTAGAGAGATAATGAGATTGCGTGGTATTCCTAAGAAGATTGTATTCGACAGAGATGCCAAGTTCACTTCCAAGTTTTGGAAGGAGTCATTTGCAGGTTTGGGTACATACAACAATTAGTTATGTTATAAATATCCAATAAGAGATATGCTTGTCATGTTCTCATGGCTTTCATGTTGGTGTTTCTTGTCAGCATGTTGTTCATTGTAAATATTACATCGAGCTAAGTTATAAATCTCCATGGATAGTATGTTTTGGTTTTCATTGTTCTTGTTGGTCATAGGTGTCATAGAACACCAAGTATGGTGTTCCCCCAAGGGGGAGGGGTTTGTAACATCCTTGGGGTAAAATTTCATGCAATAAAGTTAATAAAGGAAAAATAAGACCCAGGTCATGGGACACGTATTCCAAGTTGAATGTTGGGAAAAACATCCTAATGGGTGTTCATTTCAATTTATTTATGGCTAGGGAAATTGGAAAAGGCATTGGTAAAGGCAAAGAGGTATTAATTGGCATTTATTTATGTAAATAAAGGAAAATAGGAGAAAATGGAGATGAAAGGTCACAAGTTTGCATTTGATGGAATTGAAGGAAAAATAAAGGAGAATGAAGAAAATAGAGGCCCCAATAATAAAAAGGCTTATGAGGATTAGTTTACAACTTTTTGTCAGTTTTAGCTTTGACCAAGTGAGAAGGAAGAATAAGAATAACAAGAGGAGAAAGAAAGAAAGCAAGCAAAGGAATGAAAAGGAAGGAAAATGAAAGGAAAGAACAAGCAAGGAAGGTTGGATCGAGGAACATTAACAGGAAGACTTGTAGGTAACAGGTTTCATTTGTGATTTCCTAACTAGTTTGTGAATGCATGGTACATGCATTTTTGTATTTGGTTCTCTTGTTATGATTGGCATGGGTTTTTCCAATGTGTGACAGTGGTTTCAGCCTTGCCTTTCCATTTTCGGATAGCCATGGTGTGATGGGGTTCTTTTATTTGGTTGAGCATTAGATTTCTGGAAGATTTTGGAACTAGGTGAGGTGGTCTCAAAAAAATTCCCAAGGGTTGGGGGTGGAGGTGGTTTAATCTCTAGGAAGCCCTCGACAAGTGGGTGGAGATAGGGAAATTCCTCAAGCTATTGGTGAAAACATTCAGAGGCATCCAAGCTTGTTTTGGGCTTAGTGATCTCTTGACCGGTTTTGGCAAGATCGTAGTAGCCTAAGGGTGGATGTGGTTTAATCCCCGCGAAGCCCTGGTTGTTTATGTTTCGGTTTGCTTATGTGATCTCTTGACCATTTTTTTCTAGATCACAAGAGAATGAGGGTGGAGGCTGTTTAATATCTAGGAATCCCTAGTTTTTTATGTCTTGAGTCCCACATTCATGCTTAGAATATGTCACGGGGGTGATTGGTTGAAAGAAAGATTTGGTTCAGCTCAATCTATGGTTAGGTGGTACGTGGAAGTCCTAACTTGGTTGGATTTTTCATATGTTAATAAGAGCTATTTTCCTATTGTATTCTATGAGTAATTTTACCTCTTACATGGCTTTTATGGTTGTTCTAGCATGGTTCTTATTTTTGTTATATGTTGGTTATAAGCAAGGTCCCATAACACTTTCTAGATATGGGTCTTGATATGTTTTGTTTAGTTGATGAATGGTTAATGAATGTGTTATCACAAAATCGTGTACTAAGGGCTGCTACTTAGCAAGATCTCATGTAACTATTTCAAACCAGGCTTTAAACTAAGGCTTAGCCTCCTTAGTCAGAGAGGGCTCTCTCACAGATTTTGATATGCATTAATAACAAGAAAAGATGGCTAACTCTTCAAACAGTACATGAAAATACGCTGGTTGGAACAATAAAATAACACTTCTTCCATTGGGCTCATGGAGTCATACACTTCTACAGTAAACTATTGATCACTCAATCATAGAAGCCAAGGCATATAACGTTTAACACTCAAAACATCTCTCCAAAAAGAACTCAACTCATAAATAAACACAGGAAGTCTGAGCACTAGGTGAATTCAGAGTGATTGCATATTTAGTGAGCTGTAAAATACATAAAAGATAATGACAAAACCACACATGTTCTGAGCCTTAAACATATAATGAATCTTGGGAAGAAAAAGTAATTCTTGTATTACTGTCAAAGTCTTCTTACACAAGCTGATAAAAACTCTGTTTTTTATAAAATCTCCAACCTCTATTACATCAGAGTTTTCACTATATATAGGAAAACAAACTTTACAACCTCGAGCTACCTCCTCCAGCATGAGGGGAGCATCGAAGGTTCCTATTAACTATCCTTATCTATTTAAACAAACTTATTAAATACAAAAGGTATTGCGCTGTAAATATATAGAGTCCTAATCAAACTAAAACACTAATTCCATTCTCCTCGTAACATGATTCTTCTTGGATCCTTGACAGCTGTCCTCCTTCAGTTAGGCTGAGATGGCTGAGCTAAAGATGCAATAAACAAGCTAACCTTGGATGCTTGAAAGCGCTGATGGCTCATTAATTGACCAAAAGATGTGCTCTGTTTTTAAGGTGCCTGTCTCCTACCATCCTCCGAAAATATAGCAGCATGTTCCCAACTCTTTAATAACTCAAAGTGTGGAACGCTGCTACCAAACACCATGTCTCCAGATGAGCTGTAGGCTGTATTGATGTACAGGTGTCTCTCTTCTAACATTCCCGGTCAAACTGTTTATTCTACATCGAAAACATCACCTACAGCAGTTTCGTAGCGCGCTACGAAACTGCTGTGTGATTTAAAAAAAAACACAGTCTTCCTCTCATAGCTAAATGATTGCCAGTGTGTAGCTTCAACATCAGCAAGGTCCGAACACTGACCATCCTTCTCATGTAACTGTCCTGTTGTTTCAATACCTGCTTCCTTATGTGTTGAATTGAACTCTGAATCAAACTCATGTTTGGCTCTGCCATCTGAAATTGTTTCCATTTCTGATTCCTTAAGTGCACAAAACAATGGCACATTCTATAATCTGAATCGAGCACATCAGCTTTAAGTGGGAATCCTTATTCTTACAGAACCCATTTTCCAAAGATCACTAAACAAAGCATAAATGTGCCTCTGCAAGATGTGCTCATAGTCTTTAACAAACACTATTGATATGGAATACATTCCAGATCAATTAGGTTATAACACCTTACAAAACCTTTACAAGGCTACCCGCTGTATAATTTAAAGTCTTGCAACAAACATAGAAAGCAAAACCTTCAACACCAGGAAACTGAAGATATTAATGGACCGAAAACATTCAAGTCTCTTTCCTGTGCAACCACCCCTGCATTTCAGTAAACAGAATATTACAGATAAAACCCCCTGCATTTCCAATGTTCATCTATGCAGCTTCATTTGCATGTATCACTGTGTTCCTTTAAGTGCTGGTGTTCAAATGACCTTAATTCTGATGTGGAATCTGCAAGTCCCTCCACCATGCCATCCTCAATAGGAAATTCCTCTGCATCTTTAGTTGATTCACATGACATTACATCATTATCTGTTGCTAATGCCAAATTAAATTGGGAGTCAACAAAGTCTTTATCATTACCACATGCATATATCTTTTGTTCTGGTTCAAGAAACCAGCACCATCATAGCGCACCACCTCCATAAAGAAAGTGACTCCCAAGAGACTCTGCTTTCCCAAGCTTTCAAGATATTAGCCTATCATTTGTTGATTATAAATCTGCTTCTCTGTACTTTTCCTTGGTGATCACTTCTACTTTAAATGCTCATATATGATGCCCATAAGTGTCACCACAATCTTGACCCATGCGATAGAGATGTTCATCATACACAACAGGCCTTCCAGCATTCCCTGCACCTAAGCTTTTATCAAAATTATACACAGGATTGCCCTTATGTTGTTTCGATGGGCCAAGAGGTGAATTAGCATACCAGATTTCCAGCTCTCCATTTTATTTGCACCAAACCGACTGACATCTGATCCAAAAAGCCAGTAATTTTATTATAGTGAATCAAGAAAGTGTCTACAAGTAGCTTCTTAAGAAGCACCTTTCTAAGTCTCCACTCCAGAGGAAAATCCAATGCCCGGTAAAAACGAAGATTCCCTTTCTGACTACTCTCGGGCATCATGTATATATTGTTAAAGCATTCTTTGTCTCAAAGAACAGGTACAGAACATCTCCCTGAATATAGAGAAAAGGGTCTGCCACAAAATTGTTCGAGTGACTGCTATCAGAAGCTGATGCACATGTAAATACAGAATTAGCAACAGGCTAGGCTGAGCTTCTGTCATTCGAAATTCCTTCCTCCTAAATAGGATGCAGTGCAAATGGATTTCTTCCACGATAAACTCCGATAGACAATGATCCTTCTTTATCCTCTCTGGCTATCACATCCGGCGCATGTCTCCAAAACTGTATCTGAACAGACCTTAACCTGTGAAGAATTATATGCAGGAAAGCTTATCCCCAAAAACGATTTAGCCAACAATATTTAACCATAATGCAAAAATGGAAGAAACGTAGGTGCCAAAGAAATGAGTTGGGTTTCTCTATTTAACCGGGGAGAGCACGACCAACACCATAAAAACTGGATCTCTGTTAAGCATAAAACCCTGCGAACTTCGTGGACCAATAAAATACCCATCTGCGGTAATCCGTTCAATTCAAGAGAACTCCATCTGGGCTTTCACGATAACTTAATGGGTGTCAAAACATGTCTCACATATCCATAGAAAGTGCAACCTAAAAGGGAAATCGCACACCCTACTGCATTTAAGAAGGATATTGGATTGCGAAATATAAGCCATAATACCAAAATTTGCAACTGCCACCTTCATATTCCCTGCAACATTGAAAGTAACGGCGATTGTCGAGCAAATAACATAGAAGATCGAAAAGTTCAGACAAAAAGCAGCTATGCCAGAGCCAAATATTATAACATGGGTTATTTGATGACTGAGTTTTGGATTCTGGTAGTCGATCTCTAACTTTCAGAAGGAAAACCTGATACTCGTTCTCACACCGATCAAAAGCTACTTGAAAAGTCGTCAAAGCCCCATCCTTATCCTTGGATTTTTAAATCAACGTCGGATCTCTTGGCAGCGGCCAGACAGAACCTCTGCGGAAAAAGCAATTGCGCCTCCGAAGGGGATTCGAACCGTCGACAGGTAAATGAAATGCTGGGGTCTATTATGATGACGATGGAGGCGGTGGATGTATGTGTCAACAAATCCTCTCAACACAATACAGCTTACGAGTTCCAAGAGTCAACAGTTTTTTGCGGCCTTCGACAAACGTGCACCGTCTGTTGGAAGCTTGCCTCTAATGCACACAACCCAGTCTTGAGATGAATAAACCCCAAATACAATGAATCCTCTCCAGTGCATCAATTTGTCATCAAACAATTGGAAGTTGCAAAGGAAACTCCCGTGACATTCTCAGATTTAACTATTTTCATTTTCGCCTTCACACCAACATTATGCAACGATCCTTTCATCTTTTCCAACTTTGAATTCTCATAAATTTAACCATCTAATGAGTGACTTTCATTCTTATGAGATGTAAACTCTAGGAAAGCTTCTTTAACATTAACATCAAGGCCTGACTCATCAGTTTGAACTGAAACCATTTGGCCAAATAGCTTGAGATTTGATGATTAAATGCTTGTTTCCTGCAAGTTGATGTTATCATGTGTTTGAAATGGTCCTAATCTTACCTTGTATGGAGCAAATGCTGTGAGCGCAAAGTAAAACTACCACTAGAATGTTCCCCTTCAAAGCATATGCAGACAACGGCAAGTCATATCATCCCCTTCCTTCAATGGAGTACAGGCCCACATATAACAGTTTGATAAACCTCGTTTCCTGCAGTGTTTCCATCAATTCACCTTAAATATCTGTCATTTCCCAATTTCGTAGCGCAACCAGTGCAAGGTCAGTGTTTTCGCTACGAAATCACTAAAACAGATGGCGCTGCGAAACTGCTAACGTATTTATGCGCTGCGAAAACACCCTGTCTCTAAGCTAGGCAAAAAAAATTTTGGCAACAGACTTTTCAGTGATAACAGAATGTATGAGCTAAAAAATGTTATTGCAAATATTATGAGAGGGAATTAGACCTTCTTGGTGATTCTCAGATAAGTTTCAAACACTTATGTTCAGATATTCATTCATGACCTATAGATTACATGTTCACCATATGTTTGACAAAATGACTGTCATGGTTAGGCTTGGTTAGGCCAAGTTCTTGATCAAGTTTTGTATGAATGGATTTATCCTAATTTTATTTATCATTCTGGAAAGTCTCATTGAGTTTTTGGCATTGGTATGGAGGCTAGCCTAAAATGGTGGCTCAGAATTCAAGACCGCACCCTCTGAACTGGAATTTTGGGGCTATAATCGCACCCTTACAAGCTTATACATTTGGTTGGATGCCTATAACCACATGGAGGCCTTTTTATGCATGTGTTTGTGGGCACAAGTCACTAAAAAATAAATCCAACTTAGGGTTTGGGAACTTGGAGTGGTTGTTTAGCTCCTGGGTAGCCCTTAAGGATGGTCAATGAAATTCCAATTTGTCAGTTTCACTTCCTTAACTGTACTTAGGAGGTTGGTTCATGTCATAGTATCCCTCAACTCATGTTTACCCCAACAGGCCATTTAAAGTGGGTAAATGTGGGAGGGGTGGTTACACATATAAAAGTGCATAATGTTTTTCATGTCTCTTTATTGAAAAAGTATGTTCATGAAAGTTCTCACGTAATAGATTGGAATGTGGTACACGTGGAACTGGAATAAGATTTCTAGGTTGAACTTATAAAAATATTATATTGTAGAGAAACCATGCTCTAGAATCGAGCCATCACCTAGGTTAAAGTGCAATGGAAGCACTTCGCCCTAGGGGAGGCTCCCTAGGAGATGGAGGATAAAATACTTGAGGAAAATATAACTTTGTTCCAAGGGAAAGGGAAATGAAGGAAAACGTCGAGGACAGTGTTTATTTTGAGAGAGGGAACATGACACCATATGTTTTTCTTTTTAAGACAAATATTTTTAGACTTTTGAATTATTGTGAACTCAATGGCTATGGAAGCTAGTATTAGAATTATTTGATTATGTAATTAAGTTTTAATTTATTAAAGTAAAAAATGAGTTTCTTGGGAATATTCGGGAAAGACCACTTGAGTATCAAATATTTCTTTCCATTTATAAAAAAATGTTTGTGGTTAAGTCCACATGGTGGACCTTCCCAAAAGTTCTCATAAAAAATCCAAAGGAGAAAGTTGCTAAATAAATTAGCATAATGGGAGAGAAAAATTATGCTAAACACTTATCTAGAGAGAAATGCTAAGTTGGGTGGAAAGTATAATAAATCACAGTGAAAGAGAAAGGAATGATTTAAAGAAAAACAAATACCTTTTCTTAATTTAAAATAAAAAGCTTAGGTAACAATGGTATGTAGACCCTTAAAGTGGGATGTTGCTAAGGAACAAATTGTTGGGAAGATCTATAAGAAAACCACTCATGAACACAAGAATGTTGTTGATTCTTGGAGGCAAGAAGGTTTGGGCTTGGGGGGAATTGTTAATGGAAATTCATTGGTTAGGCGGAACGTGATCTATTCCTAAGTATTCACAAATTACTAGTTATGATTAGATGATTGTTATTTTATTTCTTACATGTTGAATTATATGTTATTTTAAGATTACTACTATGATGAGCATTATCTAGGACGTTAAAAGAAATAAGAGAATATGTGTATGAGTTGAATCGTGCATGCATAGATAGAATGGTTACCTGTGAATTAGACTATCTATATTCGTATTATAATTTTTTATTACATATGTGCATGAAGAGTATGGAAATCATATCGTTTTGTTTCATAGTTTATTATTACATGCCTGAGATTGTACTAGTTAACTATAGAGTTAATTTTTGTTATATGGGGGATGATATTAACTTTAAAAAATTCTTATTCTAATGGTTTGAGTACTTGAGAATTGAAGTTAATACTTACAGAGTACCTCGAAAAACCTATATTTAGTTGATTTTATTTGATTAGTTGCATGTGTGAAGTATATAAGAATATATTTAATAATAATACATACTTTGGGATTATATCTAATCAACTATGAGAGGGAAATAATTAATGAGATTTATTGAATAGTTACAACGAAGAAGAGTAAGTGTAAGGTGAGCCTACTTCAACATTATGGATTAAACTGAAATAACATAAGGAAGATCTTCTTCCTAAGATTGAATTTAAACATATTTAGTTGAGAAGTTGTCGAGAGTACTCTATAATGACAAATATTCAATCAATTCAAGAAAGGAAATATGGGAAATATATATACATATCATATTCTGGTAAATAAGAAAACCTTTTGTTTGTGACTCTAAATGGAGAAAGGATTAGACTGTTAATTTAAAATAATGAGTGAAGCTTATATATATATGTATATATATATATATCTATATATATATAGATATATATATATAGATATATATATATATATATATATATATATATATAGATATATATATATATATATATATATATATATATATATATATAATATATATATATATATATATATATATATATATATATATATATATATATATATATATATATATATATATATATATATATAATCTTTGTGGAGAGTTTTAAAATGAATATTATGTATTATGAAAGAAAAAAAAGAACCTGAGAGAAGAAATATGGATCCATTCCTTGGATTATAACTCAGTACTAGAGATGGATTTTAACAAGTTGCAATAAATTTATGTAGAAATTCGGAGTATAAATTTATGATCTATTGGTGAATCCAATACTTAATTAGTGAAGGATAGACTTCAAAATTATTCTGAGAGATGAATATAGTAATATTGGAAGTTAAACATGTTATAGATAGCCCACCATAACCATAGGTTGAGAAAATAAAAGTATCTAAAAAACCTATGAACAGAGTGGAACCTAAATAAATTAGGTAGTGAGGAAATTCTCATCAGAAAATAGTAAACACTTCTAGGTAAGGAAAAATGGAATACTTTTAGTATTCTTGATATCTAAAAGATTTGATCATTTCGTTGGTCTGGCTAAGTGAGTTCATTGGCTATAATAAATATATATTTACTTATATATAGTAATGTGCGTGTATTAATTTACATAAATTTTGAAATAATGTTAGAATGGTTTTAGATATATTGACATTCTAAACATAATATTATATCCTGGAAAATATATGGACTATCATAGACAACTTATGGAATGTAAGTCCAATAATTTGAAGAGACACCATAAAAACTAGAATTCTAGTGAATAGCTATATAGAGGTACTGTGGATTATTAATTCATCTCTATGTTAGGTTGTTAAGAAAAGAGAAAAATATATTACACCTTATGGCTAAGAAATTCTTAGTCTATTTTATTAAGTCGCAACATGTTAAGATAATTCAACTATATTAGAAACCAATTAACGAATTCAGTCACATCCACTGAGTAGTACTAGAGAAGGGGAACATTCATAATAATATTAACTACAGAGAATAATCATACAATACACTATCAAGAAATAAATTGTATGTGTGTTATTGTAAGTACAATGCAACAGTACAAACATAATAATAGATTCGAAATGAATACTTAAACCATGTGTTACATATATATATATATACTCCCTCACTTTTACAAATATTTGAGAATGTCAAAAATTCCTTGAAACAACAGGATTTTAGCATGTAGTTTTGTATAGGTGCAAATCAATAAATGACCTAAATAACCTAGAAATTAATAGAATATAACAAGTCCCTAACAATCATGTAGCCATAAAAATCTTCACATACATCCCAAACATATGTTTGAAGAACCGTCGACCTGGGAAAAGAGAAAAGAAGCCTTTTAATCTAGTGCATAGAGGAGAATTGTTGAAGACATATAAACTAGGCACAAGCATACTCTTGACAATTCATACATGTTATAAGAAAACCCTTAGATGAAATTAGAACAAACCAAAGTCACAAAGTATAAACTTGACATCTAGTGAATGAAATTATATTTCAAAGAGCAAAGAGTGATTGTTTACATAGGATTACAGAGCACAATCTTCTCTAGTGATGTCACCTTGTAAAATCCATAGAAACCCAAATTATTAGAGGAAACAAAGAGACAATTAAATAAAATATAAATAAATGTATGAGAATGATTTGTCACTTTACCCTAAACAAATATAGAGTAATGGTAGGAAAAATATCCTATTTACTAACTTTGTCATAAAGTGTGTGTGTGTCTATATATATATATATATATATATATATATGGGGTATGTATGAGGAGGTATGTGATAGCCTTGGTGCTAAGGGTTAGGAAATTTGTGGATCACACAAAGTTGTGTGTTTACTGATGAAGTTTGCTTTGTAAAGTTGGGAAAATGCTAAGGGCGTTGTTTAAATTTGAGCATCGATGCATAGTCTTTATATAATACAAAAATCTAGGATTCCTCCACAGCTAGATCGAAGTTGATCCAAGGGAATAAAAGGGAAATTTTGATTTGGGCCACCATGCATGAAGAAAGTGGCATGTCTTAACATCAATATTATTTAGGTAATAATAATAACAATAAAAATAATTTTATTGTTGTTGTTATTGTTGGAAATATTTTTATGTTGTTAATATTAATATTATTACTTAAATGTTATTAATATTAATAATAACATTAATAATCTTAATAACATAAGACATTGTGTGGCTTAATGTAATCTCTTGCAAACGTTCACCCACCTGGTTTGAACAAATGAACTTTGCATAGCTAGAGTTTTAACAAAACATCCAATCACCAAATAATCCTTGCCCATAAACCATAAAATAATAATATTATTACATTAAGATATGATAAATTATGGAATGTAATATTATGATAGCTAATTATTACATGTTAATATTATTAAAATTTCTTTATGTGATATTTACTTAAAGATCTAGTAACATTCATAATATGGATCACAAAAGCCTGTATTCAGAAATTATTAAAATTATTAATAATATATTAATCTTATTAATTCAATAGTTATTAATAATATTGATGTTGTTATTACTAGTGCAACCACATTAACAATATTAATGTGGTTGATATAGCCGAAGGCTTCATAAATATAATAAAAAACAAATATTGCAACATGAAGAACATCTTACTAATGCACACATTTACCTCATTAACCATGTATAAAAAAATTATGAGTCAACTTTAACTTAAGGATAAAAAAATACTACTCTTTCCACATTATTATAACAATAATATATCATGTATGTTGATCCCTACGGAATATTATCATAATGGTAGTGCTCGACGAAGATCAGTGAAAAAACATATATATATATATATATATATATATATATATATATATATATATATATCTATATCTATATATATATATATATATATATATATATAGATATAGATATATGGCTTTTCACTGATCTTCATCAAGCACTATGGCTTTTCAACCGCACATTACTCTCTAAACTGCAAGCCTGTGACTACCTCACGGATCTTAACTTTCAGTGAAAAGCCATAGTGCTCGATGAAGATCAGTGAAAAGCCATATCTATATATATATATATATATATATATATATATATATATATATATATATATATATATAATCTTTTAATAGTTTTACATTCGTCTCTCAACCTCACATTACTCTCTAAACTGCAAGCCTGTGAATACCTCAAGGATCTTAACTTTCAGAAGTTATATCATAGTGATGTTGAACCAGATTTGGGAAATGCCTCTGAGTTTCATAAACTCATTCGCATTGATGTTCTTGGTGAACATCCATACGGACATATGTTTTGCAGTTAGCATGGTGAGCTCATATTTGGTTGAGCCTCACTGGATTGGTGACAAGAATCTTCTAAGATATCTTCGGGGCACAATCTCTCATGGATTGAGATACACTACCAGAAATATGTAACCGCATGATTATTCGAATGCTGATTGGGCAGGCAGTGTGGAGGATCACTAGAGCACTTCTCAGTGCTGGTTCTCTTTGGATTCTGCTTCGATATCATGGATGAGCAGGAAGTAGAAGTCAGTTGCTATAAGCATCGCCGAGACCGAATACATAGCTACAAGTATGATCTCATGTGAAGCTGCATGGTTGCAGAAGCTCTTAAGTGAGCTATTTGTACACATGATGAATACCATTGTGATTCTCTATGACAACCAAAGGGGGGATTTGATTATTGAGGAATCCCGTATTCGATGATTTCTCCAGCAGATATACATCAGGTACTACCTTATCTGGGATATGGTAAGTCGATGAGCGAGGAGGCTCATCGCATTGAGACTGATGTACAGGTCGCAAACATTTTTTCAAAGCCTCGGGGAAAGGTCAAATCTGTGACTTTCTCGAACGACTTGGAGTCGTTAAGAGACCTTCTTATAAGGGTCCTGCATGTTGCATGCATTGAGCTCTAGGGGGCTTGGGGTACTTACTGGAGCAACATACGACCACAGGGCAACTCACCCTCCCCTGGTGCTGCGCAATGAACAAGATGATTAGTTCTTCTATGGGCCGAGATAATTAGTTCTCCCGTGGCAACTATGGAATAGGATGATCAGTTCTCCTGTGGGCCGGGATGATTAGTTCTCCCGTGGCAACTGTATAACAAGATGATTAGTTCTCCTATGGGCCAGGATGATTTGTTCTCCATGACGACTATGGAACAGGATGATTAGTTCTCCTGTGGGCCAAGATGATTAGTTCTCCATGGCATCCACTAACAGGATTATTTGTTCTCATGTGGACAGGATGATTAGTTCTCCTGTCAAGGCATCCTACCCATGCAGTCTAGGACTCATGGGAAGTACCTCTCATATGATCAATAAGTAGAGAAATGAGGATAGGGACCATAGTAGTATTATCGATGGATACATCATTGTATCTACCATACTCCTTATGCTAGGACGACCTCCATTGATATGGGATCAATATGAGTGGTTTGAGACACTCTCTTGTGACATTGATCGGGGATCAATGAAACTGATCTAGGATCAGTATGAGTGGTTTGAGACACTCTCTTGTGATATTGATCTGGGATTAATAAAACTAACTTCGGGTCAGTAAGAGTGATGTGACACACTCTCTTCAAATGAAACTGACTTCGGGTCAGTAGAGAATGGTATGAGACATTCTAGATCAATTGTTCTTCTTCATGGTTCAACAGATCATAGCAAAGCAGAGCAGAGCAGAGCTCAGCAGATCAAAGCATAGCAGAGAAGAGCTCTACAAATCAGAGCAGAGTAGAGTAGTGCAAGGCACTGATGGCAGAGATAGTACAATCAGACATATGGATCAACGGATGGAGTTCTCCTTAGTTGAGAGGGAGTGTTAAAATTGGCAACTAGGGCCAAACTCCATTTGGGTCATCTTATTTGTGGCAGCTGATATTTTTCTTTGATCCCTCTCATCGAGAGGTGTAGGATTGATCTAAAGATCATCCGATTCCAATAAGTATTCATGGAGTTATGAATTTATTTGCGTTATAAGACAATTCGTCAAGGTCAGCCAGCAATCAAATAAACCCACATGTGCTCAATATTTTAATATAAATAGAGGTGGCCTTCAAGTCATTTCAACACACTTGGGATCTCTTCCTCTCTCTACTTGTCTTTGGGTTTTAGTAGGAGGAGAGATCCTAAGGAATAACGTTGTCCTGATCCAAAGGGCAGAAAGTCAGAATTGCCAGAAAAGTCGGAACTGCCGAAAAAGCTGGAAAATCCAGAAAAGCCGAAACTGTCGAAAAAACCGGAATTGTTGGAAAAGCTAGAACTGCCAAAAAAGACGGAAATGCCAGAAAAGACGGAACTGCCGGAAAAGCCGGAACTGCAGGAAAAGACGGAACTATCGGAAAAATGGAACTGCAGGAAAATCCAGAACTATCAGAAAAGACGGAACTACCGGAAAAGCTGGAACCACTTAAAAAGCTGGAAAAGCCGGAAATGCCAGAAAATCTGGAACTTCCAGAAAAGCTGAAACTGCCGAAAAATCCAAAACTTCCAAAAAAGCTGGAATTGTCAGAAAAGACGGAACTGCCAGAAAAGCTGGAAAGCCAGAATTGCCAGAAAAGCTAGAAAAACTAGAAATGTTAGAAGAGCCGGAACTGCTAGAAAAGCCAGAAAAGCCGGAAAAGCCGGAACTGCCGAAACTACCAGGAACAGCCGGAACTACCAGGAACTGCCGAAACAGCTGAAGCATCTATCTCCAAAGGAGAGAAGCATGCAAGGGACAACTAAATAACATTGGGACAGTTGTATGGTGCTTAGCAGCAAATACACCAAGCATGCAATGTTACAGCTAACATGCAAGGTATAGCTAGCATGCAACAACAAGCATGTTAAGGACAATAAGCATGCTAGGGACAACAAGCAAACAAGGGAAAACAAGCAAGCAAGGTGCAGCCAGAGCATAGGTCAGTATGGCAACATGGTGTAGCAGTGGCACATAATGCAATACAGTGATGGGTACAATCATGATTAATAAAGCGTGATGAGATGCAGCGTAGTGATGATGGGTGCAACTCGGTGAGGTGCAACATGATGACGAAATACAACACAAAAATAGGTGAAGGAGTCACCTTGGAGAATCAGTTGAAGCAGCATGTCTTCAACTGATCTCATGTATCATCTTCTTAGAGATGATCTATGCTCTTATCTAGTTAAGTCAAAGTGTTGACTTCTATTGTAAACATACTATCTCTCTCTCTCTGTTGAAATATTGAAGAACATATAAGAATAATTAATCAAGGGTTTCCCCACATTGGGGTTTGTCCCTGGCTAGCACCATATCTTGTGTCCTCTTGTCTTGGCTTGTCTTCTGCTATTTATTTTTATGTTCTATCTACAGTTTACTTTAATGATGATGTGATTGCTAATCTGGAAAATATATGGAGCTAACTATGAAAATTGAAATAAATTGCTCTAAGCATAGAACATACCTAAAATTTAACATGATATCAGAGCTGAGGTGAAGACAATGCCCAAGCAAGAGTCAAAGAGCAATCACCGAAGACAGTTGGGAAAGGACAAAAGGATCAGTGGATTCCTCATCCCTCTTCAAATTCACCAAGGGTGAAGTCGAAGTAGAGAATATTATCAGAATGATGCAGCAGAATATGGCCTACCTAAAGATTACTTCATTAGAAGACCGGATCTCAGGGTGGAAGGAAAGGCAGATAACTAGTTCGGCCATTATGTGAAGTAGTGTCTGAATGACAGGGACTCATCACTTGATGATGATAACAATCATTCCAGGGACATTCAATGATCAAAGGAATGACAGGTAATGTAGGTCATCAAGGAAATGGCCGACTCTTCATAGAAAGCAAGGAACCACGGGTATGAAGAATCAAATGTTGTTTCTGATAAGATAAAGAAGCCTTATCTTGTATTGGCCCTCTCCTTCAGATTCTTTTGGAATCTGGCTTATAGATTGTGGTGCTTCAAGGCACTTCATCAGATAGATGGGTGCACTCTCTAATTTGGTAGAGATGGAAACAATTGTGGGATTATACTTGGAGCCGCTGCCACCTATCCCAGAAAGGGTGTAGGGAATGTTAACTCTCAATTGAATAAGGATAACTCGATTCATTTACAGAATCTCTTTTATGTACCTGATTACAAGAAGAACCTGGTGTCCATCTCGGAAATGGAAGTCAAAGGTTTCAAGGTGGCATTCATTGATGGAAAGGTATGTGTTAAAAAATAGAATTTTCAAAGATGCTTTTTCTCATGGGTTTAGGGTTGACAATTTGTATCAAGTTGCAGGATGGTCCATTGGGGATCATGTCAATTGACATATCACATCTATAACACTGGAGGTCTACGTATGGGGCCCTACCCGATGTGATTCAAATGGAGATAGGGATGCCTGAATTCAAGAAGAGCATGCAGGTACATGTCTGAGATGTACCGAAGGAAAATCTTATAAGGGGACCATTCCCCTCATGTAGCAGGTCCATAGAACAACCCAAGGAGTTTGAGATTCATGATCGGGAATCTCATGTATACAGGTGGAAGAAAGCCCTCTATGGCTTGAAGCAAATCACCCCGGGCGTAGTATGAGAGGATTGATAGTTTTCTGATGAAGCTGAGATTCACTAGGAGTGAAATCGATCCAAACCATTACCTGAAGGTTGTGGATGATAGGCCTCTCATATCAGCACCTTATGAGGACAACCTATTTCTGACAGGTGCAGACCCTTGTTAGAAAAATATTATATATGATAAAGAAATGCAAGACATATAATATGCGGAAAAACACAAACACATAAAACCAGAGAGACACATATATACGTGGTTCACCCAGTTTGGGCTACGTCCACCCCGAACAGCTAGTCCTTCCTTTCTATTATCCAACAAAATGAAGAGACACAACCTACAACAGATCCACTATAATATCCTCTGTTTTCTCTCACAGTCTCACCTCTCTGTTTCTCACTCGGAGAATACACATCTATTACACAACCTCAATACAATACCCTCATACAAAGAGAGGGGTTGCCTTCTAGGGAAAAAAACCCTAAACTAAACATAAGTTCTACCATTAGATCATCCACCTAATGAATGACCTAGATTGATTAGAAATTACTATACTTTTACAAGGCAACTTTACATCTGTTTTTAGCTTCACAGGCGCTGCCCCCAAAACCCCCACTGGGGGACTGCTAGCCCCGAACCCCCCAGCCGAGGGGGATCGACCCCCCCGAACCCCCCTAGGGGGGACAAGTCCCCCCCGCACCCCCCCGCGTGGAGGGGTGTACAATCTTCCTGGGGTATACATCTCGCTGAAACAAAGACCTCTAAATAATCATGCTCCACACTCAACAATCTCCCACTTGGAGAATGATTGAGCAACTCCATCGCTGCTTCATTTTTTGGAAAATGACTCCTCTTTGGACTTGGTTGTTTCTCATATTCATCTTCATCCTTGAAGACCAATTGAAACTAAGCATATTCTCAGTTTCTCCCTGGTTACAACTTTTGTTAACATATCTGCAGGATTCTGGCTAGTGTGTATCTTTCCCAACTTCAACTCTCCATCTTCCAACACTGATCGTATGAAATCGTACTTGAGCTATATGTGTTTAGTCCTGGAATGAAATGCTGAGTTCTTTGCAAGATAAATGGCACTTTGGCTAACACTGTATAATGTGCCCATATCATGCTTCTTACCCAATTCACCCATAAACCTTTGTAACCAAATCATTTCTTTACTAGCCTCTATAGCAGCAACATACTCTGCTTCTGTTGTTGAAAGTGAAACAACACTTTCGATTTTTGAAACCCAACTGATAGCTATTCCACCTATAGTAAATACATATCTTGTAGTGCTCCTCTTGTTATCTTTGTCACTTTCCATATCTGCATCAACATATCCCTGTAGAGAAATGTTTGAACCACCAAAGCATAATGCTTGATTTGTGGTACCTCTCAAATATCTGAGAATCCATTTCACTGTGATCCAATGGTCTTTTCCTAGATTGTTCATGTACCTGCTGACAACTTCCACTGCATGTGCAATATCAGGCCTTGTGCAGACCATTGCATACATTAAGCTTCCAACTGTTGATGCATATGGAACTTTAGACATATAATCCATGTCTTCATGGGTCTTTGGGAACATCTCCTTACTAAGTTTGAAATGGCTAGCAAAAGGTGTACTAACTAGTTTTGCATTCTGCATATTAAATATTTTCAACACCTTTTGTATGTACTCATTCTAAGACAATGTTAATTTGTGATTTTTCCTGTCTCTAGTTATTCTCATACTAAGGATTTGTTTTGCGGCTCCCAAATCCTTCATTGCAAATGAATTTTCCGATTTTATTTTGAGCACATTTATTTCCTGCATGTTAGACCCTACAACAAGCATGTCATCTACATACAATAACAATATAATATAGCTGCCATCATTTTGCTTTTTCAAATAAACACAATGATCAGAGTGTTATAGACATTTTTGTGCCTTACAGAAATGAGCATGAAATGTCCATAATCTAAGGGATCCAAAGTCCCTAAACATGTTGTTCCTACCCCTAGAGGAACACGGCTAACAAACCACAGCAATTCTCAGAAGTTCTCCACCAGAAACTGCTCAAAAACAAGTCAATTCAGGATCATGTCAAGAGCTCTACTAGCTGTTTGTGCTGAATGTCAAAGCCAACACTGGCTACCTGCACTGCAACGCAGGTAGAAGCGCTACCCAGGTGCGTTGAGCGAGAGATGCCAAATGGCAATGTCATTTAGCAAGGTGTCCAAGCACTGGAAGCTTCCAGAATCTTCCTCAATGACACTTGCCTCAGTGAATTCGACTATGGATGAGTAAGAGGCTCTTAGTCTCCAAGTGGAAGCAAGAACCTCCAAGTGGAATGAAGAACTGACAGAGGGAGAGGACACTAGTCAGATCTCAAGCTGACTCATCCTCTCTCCAAACATCTATATATGGATCTCTCCTCCATGAGATCGAGAGGCTGGAATTTTGTGATTGCAAAGAATTGCTGCTAGTTTGAGATTTGAATCATTGGGTGCTTAATGCTTTGAAGGGGGTGAAGATAGGAATTTCATTTGCTGGGAAGGGGATGCTGGATTGGAGCCCTTTGGGTTGTATCTCTTCCTGAACCTTGTTATTCATCAATAAAGCTTTCTTGGTTCCTCCTATATGCTGATGTATTCTTGATGTATGATTGCATTAGTATGTTTAGTTTATTTCTAATCCAGAACTATTTATGAATATGAATCCATGTCTTTGTAATGTTCTCTTCTTGTGATCTTGCAGAAACCTCTTGAAGTTGGGCGAGCGAGAAGGCAAGTAGCTGGGAACTCCCAAAGAGAAGAGAAACCGGATCGAGGGACAAACGGAAGACACCGGTGAGTCCATCCATCTCTCTTCATTCTTAATTCATAAAGGAAGAATACTAGAATAGTTGTCTATGTTTGTTGCTAAGGCACTGTCACACCTTAGGTGGATAGGATCGTCCTGCATAGGCATTTTTCCCCACAACAAATTGGCGACTCCATTGGGGAGATCTGTTTAGTCATTTTATTTGTGTCTCTATCATTGTTTGTTTCATAGACTCAACAACAACAATCGAACTGCATCTGCTTTTCTCAGATGCAAAGTAGGCAGTTGCTGCTTTGATCCAATCTTTGGATTTGTCTATGATCTGAATAATAGACTCACAAATGATTTGATGATCCTTTGTGATAGATCTTAGTACTCCCTAAAAGCATCCCTTTGATTACACCTTGCTTGTTGCTTTTATTTGGCCTGAAACAGTAGATTAATCAGCAATCTGTGACCCAGAACCCAGTGAGAAACTCTTGTTTCTCCTTCACCGTAGACCCTGTGAAGGGATTCTGCATTTCAACGCAGTTCCCGAGAGGGATACCTGCGCTGAATGTCAAAACCCCTGTGTTGAGGGTGCGTTGATCCAGCTAGGCCTTGTGCAGCTGGGGTTCTCTGCTCTGTTTTGCCTTGTTTTGATCTCTGATTTTTGCAGCCTGTAACCAACATAGGTACCAGTCTGATAACTCCTTTTCTCTGCTTAGATTCCGCCTCCTTTTGTGCAAAAAGACTATGAATGTTTTTATGTGTTTGTGGCTTCATTCATAGTTTTCCTTTGCAAGAGTGAAATAATCATCCTGTAGCCCTTGATTCAGATCTGTTGATTGTGATCTTAGGAGAGAGTTCATTGGCTGTTTGCAGATTGATTATACATTTACTTTTGCTTGTGGTTTGAGTTTGTCTCTTTTAAGTGTCAAAACAAGTATTCATTTCGGAAATCGTTAAGTGTTGTAATCTCTTCTACCCTCTCTGATTTCGAAAAAGTAAACTTGTTTGTATTTGTCATTTAAAAGCAAATTCAAAGTTGTACAAAAAGCTTTCTTTGTAGGCATCAATACTAAGAAAGCGGAAAACAAACACCTGCATTGTGCATTTGCATCTTGATAGTTTGCATGTTTGATTTAGGAAAAGTGCATTAGAGTGTGCTGATTGCTCTTTGAGAAAAGATGGTGTCTTTCTTTTCCCTTTGTAGCTAGGATTTTCATCTGTTGAAAAGATATAAAAAGCTTGCTTATCATCTTTAGACTGCATTTAGGAGTTGTTCCATACATCTCGTGGTGATCCAAAAAGGCAAACTTCTAAAAAAGATCAACCTAAAATAAATTGAATGAACTTAACAACGCTTTGTAACATAACGCACAACATAGAGGTCTAGGCTAGAGACGTGTTCCGGCGTCGTAAAACCTGGTATCTTACCGTTGAGTGGTTGGGTGATTCCTCCACGGTGAAGCGATAAGTATCAGTACGGATTGTGCTCCCACGTACCGTCGCGTATATATTGGGAGACCCCTATAGGAATAAAGCCTTTATCCATAGGAAGCCGTGTCGGCCGCCCTACTGATCGCAATGCACTGAACACAACATTCGGGAAGATTGACCGCCCATACCTTAAAAAGTATTCTGCGGTTTTGCGAAATGTTTGGCACACCCTCTACCTAGAACTCCAGAGCAGTTCCTTTTGGCCTTTTTCAGACTCTATAACAGAAAAAGTCCATCCGAGCATTTGTCACTTCGGGTTCGTTAAAACATCGAAGGAGACTAGAGTCATCTTTAGCTTTTCCTCGACTCTTTAAAATTGAAAAAGCAAGTTGTGTCTAAAAGCGTCTAAAAAATTCATTTAATTCGGAAACACATTTTCCCCTTTGTATTTTGGTTGATCGAGTAATCCGCAATCGTGGAAGAAAGTCAATTGAAACCCCGTCGTTCGCGGAGGCTTACGAGTCAACCGTCTTTGTCTCCGGAATCGAAAACAGTACGGACAAAGCAAACTCGTTTAACCGGTTCGAAATCTCCTATAAAAGTTAGAACAAGTGTTCCAACGACATCTGAGGTTCCGGTTACTCCAAACGTTTCTAGAAACCCTGCCTCTATAGAAGAAGTTCAACAGCCACAGAAGGAAAGTAATACTGATCCTAGTCTGAGAGCAAACACTTGTGTCACTGAACCAGTTCCATCTGCAACCGGTCCAGAGAGTCTTGCTCCTCAAACATTTGTCGCTGTCGATTCAACCCCTTCTTCGGCACCATAAATATTTTACGGACCTGACGGTCTTCCCCTTCCACCTGGTCTGATTGCGATAGAGGAAATTGTAGAGGATCCGCAAGCAAGTACTCCAACACATTTTGGAGTAGGGGTCACTCTATTTCCTTCTACATCTGAAGTTAGTCTATCACTAGTGGAAGTTCCTGTAGAATCGCTAGGCAATCTATTGGATAGACTCAAAATGTCTGAAAAACCATCAACATTTAGGACTGTGTCGAATGACATAGAGACAACAGAACTTCCTGCCGTCACTCCGACAATGTTTGCCGGCATACCATCTGTCCCGACTAGCTCTCAACCGCTAGAAGGAGTCCATCCAGGGACTATTTCGACAGTGTGGCCTATTCCTGTTTGTTCCTCCGGAATAATATCCGGCAAATCTTATGTTGAGACTCGACAAATTGATCCATTTGGAGGTCAATTTGGGCCATCCAGTCCACAAGGGCAAGCAATTCGCTTGAGTTCCGGATTACCACCGTATGGGGGGCAGTATGCCTTTTCATTACCCCCACAGGGAGGATATCCATACGGGAGTTCTCAACAGTATTCAGCTTATATTGGAGTTACGACAAGTGGTTGGGTACCTATGCTACCCCAACAACCAAGAGTTGTATATTCTATGCAACAATGTGTACCTATGTCGAACATCCTAACTACACCAGCTATTGTAACCGTGTCACAAGTTCAAACGATGCATGTTGTATGTCAACCTCAGATTTCTCAGGTTGTAATGCAACAACCCCTTGACCCTGTGACTCAACCACAATCGCCAACTGGTGGGGCGACACAGGTCCAAACGGGTACAATTACCCCACATCTTGGTCCAACGGTTAGTATAGCACAACAGCACATGGCCTCACAACCGTGGCTGGTGCAGTACCAACAACCACAATTCCAGCAAGTGTACCAAGGCTCTGAGCAGCAAATCTTTGCGAACAGTGGACAGTCGTACATTCAAAATGGTCAAAACCAGCCATTTTACAATGGTCATGTCCACCAACCTTATCAGTCGTACCAGCATCAACTACATTATGCTGGAGTGCAAAGACCAACTGTTCAGGCGATTCCATCGTATCCTGGGTATGCTTCGCCTAACTTGAATCAGCATTTACCATTCGTGGCAACTTTAGAGCTACCTGATCTACACTGATTAACAAACGATCCAATTGCCTACGCCCCATGGTGGCCGGCGATTCCACATAAACTTCCATCAGACATTCCTAAATTTAATGGAAATCCAGGTGAAGACCCATCGAATCATGTGATTACATTTCATCTGTGGTGTTCTTCAAACACCCTAAATGATGATTCGATAAGGCTTCACCTTTTTCAGAGGATGTTAACGGGTCCAGCGGCAAAATGGTATATTGAATTGCCTAGAGCTTCGTTCGAATATTTCAACACCTTAGCCACGACTTTCTTAACTCATTTTCAATTACCAATAAGGTATGAAACAGGAACGGAAATCCTTACCAATTTCAAACAGACAACGGCCACTCATATATCTGATCATATACATGAGTGGCGACGTCATCGTAGAATGGTAAAAACATACGTTCCCGATCAGCTGTTAGCTGAATGGTTTATCAAGTCGTTACTTCCAGCCATAACAGAAGATGTGGCAAAGGGGGGAGTCGTAACGGAAGAGCAAGTTATCGCTCGTGCGCAATATCTAGACTTGGTTTATACTCAGTCTGGCACGCTTTATGACAAAATACTTGACGCCCCTAGACCGGAATTCTCAATTCCTCCTCCTCCTAAATCAAATAATGACTCTCATGCCGGTGGTGGCGTGATTGGCACTACAAACGCGAAATAGACAAAGGCCAACTCCAAGAAGGCCCGTAAGATTTTAGATCAAAAATGCAAAAGACGAAATTCTTGCTTCGGAAGTAAATGTCGTATCAGCCGATAAAGGCAAAGAAACCAAACAACCAGGAAGCAAGAAGAAACAAAACAAAGGGAATAAGAAGAAACAAGGAGAGTCATCTCCTGACAAAACTTCTTCAAACCCTCCTGGAGATAGGAAACCACCTTTTGGGTGTCAGATATGTGACGAAGATCACTGGACGATAGAATGTCCATACAAAGCTGATCTTAAAAGATTCTTTAAGAGTCCACAAACCTCAGCTGTGTTAACTGATCAGTTTCCGAATCCAGGAACAAATCTGGTTGCTAATCAAAATGCTTCCCGATCCCAAGTGCTTATGTTGTCTATCTCAAAGCAGCAAAATGATGCTTTGACAAGGAATAAAGATTACGGGAATCCACAACTGTCGAATAACAAGGCTAATAAACAACCTAGTAGTTCGACGACAACTTTGACCGAAGTTGTGCCACCCATCATTCCTGAACAAATGATAAAGTCGCCAAAGGGAGTAGTACACAAATCGACATTTAATCCTCGTGCAAAAATAGCACAGAATTATAATATAATAGAGGACCTGGCCCAATCGTCGTCCGCTATGTCGACACTTGAGGTACCGCAAAATTGCCCCTCCCAAGAGCAAGCTTTATTATCAGCAATAGGTGGGATTGGCCCAATGGATTCCAATCTTGTGGCCTTTGATCATAAAGGATATGACCCTCAGTTACCAGCTCAACTAGCTTTCCTTATCCAAGTGAAAACCCTCAACAAAACTGTTCATCGAACAATTATTGATGAGGGGGCATCTACGTGTATTATGTCGATGAGTTGCTGGAAAAATTTAGGCTCACCACCCTTGTCGAGATCGTCAACGACGTTAAAAGCATTTGATGGACGATCATACACTCCATATGGGATTTTAAGTAACTTACAAGTTGAACTAGGGGGCAAAACAGTAGGAATTGATGTTGAAGTAATTGATGGAAACCTCAATTACAGCATCCTACTGGGAAGGCCTTGGATATATGCCATGACCGCAGTTGTCTCGACCTACTTCAGGAAGATTTCATTTCCCTTTCGAGGAGGAATTACAGCCGTCGACCAACAAACTTTCCTCCCCGACAGTTCACAAGTTACGGGAAGCATTCCAATGATCCATGGAAGCAATCATTCGCTTCAAAATATTGGGGTAGGTCTCCTAAAGGACCCTGCCTTAATGGGTACTTTTGCCCTACCGCCTGCGAGTAATCTGGCGGAAATGGCCACAGTGGAAACCTACAATATGAAATCTTCTATATCTAATGGATTCCAAAGATTCATGAACATTTTGTTAGCATGGATCATCGCCATTTTAGAAATATTGTAGCAATCAATTTTCTTGGCTTGGGGGGCAACCCCAAATCAATGCTCATCAAGCATTTGGATAGATAGGTCTAGAGAATATGGTACCCCTTCAGATCCTTGGTCGCGAGTGCATGGAACCGACGAAGGAATTGTCCAATCAATGGTAATTGACGGGGCACCATGGAATGATTCCCACCATCGTTCCCTTCTCCCAAATTGTGGAGAGGATACTCAAGATGACCTTTATCATCCTTCAGTTTTCGATTTTCTATCAAATACTATAAACACAGTGGGCTACGAGGATAGTTCTTTTACTATGTCAACCTCACTAAAAAATGAAACTCAAAGGTAAACCTTCATTCCAACCACCGAGTTGAATGCAATGAAGCTTGGGGGGCATGTACCTCGATTTGCGTTATTATGTTGGGGGCATGCAAACTTATCACGAGCAGTTTTACTGTAAGGTTCAAGCTTGTTAAAAAATAAACCCGCATCAAGCAGTTTTAGCACACAGTTCATGCTCGTTAAAAAATAAACGCAAAGATCCGAGCAATTTTAGCACATAGTTCATGCTCGTTAAAAAATAAACATAAGATTGAGCAAGTGTTTCAACCCGCGTTTAAGCTCGTTAAAAAATGAACTACCTGGTAAATAACCACTGCGAAAGTAAAATTATCAGCCATTAAAGCCTTGGTCGTGTTTGCACTGTCACCTCCACTTTTCCATTGGCCGATCATTCACCTCCATTTGATTGTTTACCCATTTTGAGGAACAGCTGCGAAGAGTGATTTCACTAAGCCATCCTTGTGACACTCCCGTGATTGAAACCTTCCAAGCCGTACCTGGAATCTGCTACTACTCTGTTTATCACTCGTTCCTCAAAAGACGAGTCTTCTTTAAGCTCTTTTCAACTGACTCGTAAAATATGAAAAGATTGCTGAGTTTTGGCCTTCCAGCTCGTTAAACAACCGGAAGAGCTATCCCTCCTCTAGATTTTAATCTTTTTGGACCTGAGAGATTATTGCACAAAAAGATCGAGCGCTTGTTTAGTTCGGCTCGTTAAAACTATCGAAAATTCATCCCTTCTGTATTGTTTTATACTTTTTTGGACTTAAGGGATTAGATGACGAAAAAGGAACTTTGGAGTTATCTTTACGTACCTTTTCAGACTCTCTAAAATTGAAAAGGACCGAGTTATCTTTGTCGTTAGACTCGTTAAAAGCATTAAATAGCGACAAACTTGTCTTTAGACGAGAACGAGTTTCCCTATCGCTAGGCTCGTTAAAACATAGCGATGGGCTTGCCCGAAGGGCAGGTTATAGAACAAGCATATGTTATCCTCCTCAAGCTTGACAAAAATAAAGAGGTACTGGTCAGCAATGACTGGGGAAAAATTGGGAGAAACTCAAGAAAACTTTGATGGTAGCAAGTCGCTCTTGAACATGACACTTTTCCTCCGTACCACAATCGGGTTGGGTTGTTTCATTCACCGGTCACATCACCATGGTCTCGCCATACCATCCATATTTGGGGTAATGCTACCGATCCATCGCATCAGTGTCGCCATATGTTCAAGAGAAGTCGTTCAGAAAAAGTCAACCGTGTCCCATCCACTGCCATAAATTATCCTTCATCCTTTCATGACCGCCACCCTGAATCATATGTCACATATCGTTTTCGCCTCCATCAAAATCATTAGCTCCGTTCCGTGTCACTGATGTGGGATACATCAAGGCCCTCCTTTGACGGATCACTTCTTGTCGACATCAGCTCATTATCCAAGAAGTTGATCTAGGAACAACCCCTTCAGTACTTTGAAGCTTGCATACCTCAATGGCAAGTTTCTCACTTCCGGCGACAGGTATACATCAATGACCTTCGACTGAAAGATTTTGCGTGGTGTTCGACGCCAAGTCCTTTATTCACACCACGTGAATTGTACTGCAGTACCTTGAGGGTCATCATCCTTATCGGTGATTCCTCTCGTGCTTGTTAACAGTTTACATCATTGACTGGTAATCAAGCGATGTCTTTCCATGTTCGACTTCAGAAAATTCTCACATGGATCGACTTGTACATCGAGTGAAGATCGAACGAGATTGAAGACCCCGGATCTAGTTTCATCCATCCGGGCTGCGATATATATTCAAGAAATAAAGACATTGACATGTACAACATTGCAGCAGATAATCATCCTACCAAAAGGATGATGATTTCATCAAAATCATCAGTCTACCATTAGACGATTGTCTGTTCTATGTACAGAAAAATGAATTTATAAAGCTGAGCATGGGAATGCCCGCCTCAGCTAGATCATGAAAGCAGTATGAAAAATAATGTATTGTATTGTATTGTGTTACAGGTCTCCTCCCAGCAATGAATGAACTTTGGATCCCCCTGATAAAGCATTTCACCCGATAAACAACCTCATACTTTAGGGGGCAACTGTTATAGACATTTTTGTGCCTTACAACATTGAGCATGAAATGTCCATAATCTAAGGGATCCAAAGTCCCTAAACATGTTGTTCCTACCCCTAGAGGAACAAGGCTAACAAACCACAGCAATTCTCAGAAGTTCTCCACCAGAAACTGCTCAAAAACAAGTCAATTCAGGATCATGTCAAGAGCTCTACTAGCTGTCTGCGCTGAATGTCAAAGCCAACACTGGCTACCTGCACTGCAATGCAGGTAGAAGCACTACCCAGGTGCGTTGAGCGAGAGATGCCAAATGGCAATGTCATTTAGCAAGGTGTCCAAGCACTGGAAGCTTCCAGAATCTTCCTCAATGACACTTGCCTCAGTGAATTTGACTATGGATGAGTAAGAGGCTCTTAGTCTCCAAGTGGAAGCAAGAACCTCCAAGTGGAATGAAGAACTGACAGAGGGAGAGGACACTAGTCAGATCTCAAGCTGACTCATCCTCTCTCCAAACATCTATATATGGATCTCTCCTCCATGAGATCGAGAGGTTGGAATTTTGTGATTGCAAAGAATTGCTACTAGTTTGAGATTTGAATCATTGGGTGCTTAATGCTTTGAAGGGGGTGAAGATAGGAATTTCATTTGCTGGGAAGGGGATGCTGGATTGGAGCCCTTTGGGTTTTATCTCTTCCTGAACCTTGTTATTCATCAATAAAGCTTTCTTGGTTCCTCCTATATGCTGATGTATTCTTGATGTATGATTGCATTAGTATGTTTAGTTTATTTCTAATCCAGAACTATTTATGAATATGAATCCATGTCTTTGTAGTGTTCTCTTCTTGTGATCTTGCAGAAACCTCTTGAAGCTGGGCGAGCGAGAAGGCAAGTAGCTGGGAACTCCCAAAGAGAAGAGAAACCGGATCGAGGGACAAACGGAAGACACCGGTGATTCCATCCATCTCTCTTCATTCTTAATTCATAAAGGAAGAATACTAGAATAGCTGTCTCTGTTTGTTGCTAAGGCACTGTCACACCTTAGGTGGATAGGATCGTCCTGCATAGGCATTTTTCCCCACAACACAGAGTGACATCTAGTATAACCTTGTTCAGACATAAACTTGTCAAATTTTATATACCACTGCCTTGGAGCCTATTTTAAGCCATACAATCTCTTCTTCAACCTGCACACTAGTTTCTCCTTCCCTTTTACCTCATATCCTTGTGGCTGCTGCATATATATTTCTTCCTCCAAATCCCCATTGAGAAAGGTTGTCTTTACATCTAACTACTCAAGATGCAAATCTTCAACTGCTACTAGACTTAAAATAGTTCTGATTGAAGTCATTTTAACAACAGGGGAAAATATTTCATCAAAATCAATACCTTTCTTCTGTGCAAACCCCTCCACCACAAGTGTAGCTTTGTACCTCTGTTTTCCTCCATCTTCTTCCTTAAACCTGTAAACCCATTTACTCTGCAATGTAGTTTTACCCACAGGCAACCTGACTAAGTCCAAAGTCTGGTTATGCATTAAGGAGTCCATCTCTTCTTCCATGGCTAGCTCCCACTTCTTCCTGCTTTCAACCTGCATTGCTTCTTCATAACATTCGGGTTCACCAGAATGAGTCAACAATAAATAATATAATGAAGGAGAGTATCATTCAAGGGGTATACTTATCCTGGTAGATCTTCTAACACCACTTTCAGGTGTTTGGGGTGCCTATTGCTGTTGTGGTGGTTGTCGTTGTTGTGGTTGTTGTTGTTGTGATTGTTGATTATTGTTATTTTCAGGCACCTTTACTTTTTCAGTGATCCCATCAAGAACTGTGTATTTCTTGTTTTCTTTTTTCTGTTTCTTCTCCTGCAATTGATTCTTATACAAGACCTTTTCATTGAATATTACATCTTTGCTCCTAATGATTTTGTGATTTTCATAATCATATAAGCGATAACCAAAATCATTAACACCATATCCAATAAAGGTACATTTCTTTGATTTTGCCTCAAGCTTTATTCTATTTTCTTTATTAATATGGACAAAGGCCTCACAACCAAAAGGCTTTAAAATAGAGTAGTTTACCTTTTTACCTGTCCATGCTTCCTCTGGAACACCACCATCCAAGGAACTTGAAGGCCCTCTGTTTATTAGATAAACAACAATATCTACAGCATCTGCCCAAAATTGTAAAGGCAATCCTGCATGCAATCTCATGCACCTTACATGCTCCATGATTGTTCTGTTCATCCTTTCTGACACACCATTTTCTTGTGGTGTTCTTGGAACTGTCTTCTCTCTACGAATTCCATGCTCTGAACAGTACCTATCAAACTATTTGTTGCAATATTCACCTCCATTTTCTTATCTGGGACACTTCAATTTCTTTCCTGTCTCAATCTCAACCAAAGCTTTTCATTTCTTGTAAGTATCAAATACATCAGATTTATTCTAAATACAATAAATCCAAGTTTTTCTAGTTGCATAATCAATAAAAGTAACATAATAATGAGAGCCACCGAAAGATGATACCTGAGCAGGTCCCCATACATCTGTATGCACAAGCTCTAATTTTTCGCTCTTCTTTTCTTTCCCAACTCCGAGAAATCTGACTCTCTTCTGTTTTCCATAAATGCAATTCTCACAGAAGTCCAAATCAACATTATTCAAACCCAGCAACAAATTCCTTGAGTGAAGAATCTTCATCCCCTTCTCACTCATGTGTCCGAGCCTATGATTCCATAATGCTACATCTGCTCCTTTGGAAGTTAAAGCATTAACAGAGTTTGAAATACCATTGCATAAATACATTGTACCAACCTTTTCGCCTTTTGCTATTACCAGGGCTCCTTTGGAGACCTTCCAAGCTTTATCTGTGAAAGTTGTCACACAACCTTCACCACCTAACTGCCCTGTTGAAATCAAATTTTTCTTTAGATTTGGAACATGCCTTACCTCCTTTAGTAGCCATTGGTTTCCATCCTGCTGTTTTACAAGAACCTTACCCATTCCAACAATTTTACAGGGTTTATCATCACCCAAACGAACTTGTCCAAAATCTCCTTGAACATAGTCATGAAAATATTTCTAATCAGGTGTGGAATGGAATGAGACCCTTGAATCTATCACCCAGGAATCAGTAATATTTTTGAAAGAAAGAATCAAAGCATCTTGTAACACCTCACCTGTCACATTTGCTTCAAGATTGTTTTATTGTTGTGCATCTCCTTCTTTTCCCTTCCAAGATCTACAGTCTTTCTTTACGTATCCTTTCTTTCTGCATTTCCAGCACACTATCCCCAATCTAGACTTGGATCTGCCTTTCCTTGATTCACTGTGATATACTGAGGTCTTTCCTCTTTCCATTTTTCTTCCCCTAGACTCTGCACTCAAAGCATTACCCGATGTCTCACCGGAGCTTTTCCGTCGCTAAGGATAGTACCGACAACATCATCAAACTTTAAAGTTCTTGATCCAGAAACAGAGTTAGTAATGGCCATTACTAAACCATTCCAACTTTTTGGCAATGAGCACAAGAATAATAGAGCTCTAAATTCATCATCAAAGTTTACCCCTATAGAACTTAACTGACTTGCAACAGTATTAAAATCATTTAAATGGTATGCAACAAATCCACCTTCCGAAATCTTCATATTAAATAACCATTTCATAAAAAATACCTTTTATGAGGCCGAAGGTTTTTCATATAGTTTCGCCAACGCCTTAATCAAACCCTCTGTCATTGTTTCCTTCGAAATGTTGAAGGCGACCGACGCTGCTAGGCACAACCGTACTGTTCCGAGTGCCTTTCTATCGAGAAGGTTCCATTCTTCATCTATCATACCCATTGGCATCTTTGTTTTTCTGCCCAATGGTAGGTACAGATCTTTCTGATATAGATAATTTTCCATCTACATCTTCCATAGCGAGAAGTTTTGACCGTTAAATTTCTTGACCCTAAACTTACCATCTTCCACCATTGCTCCCACTCGAACTAGGAACCCTTCTCTCCTGTGAGTTTGTCAGCAAAATAGATCTTCGACTCTGATACCAATTGTTAGAAAAATATTATATATGACAAAGAAATGCAAGACATATAATATGCGGAAAAACAAAAACACATAAAACTAGAGAGACACAAATATACATGGTTCACCCAGTTTGGGCTACGTCCACCTCTAACAACCAGTCCTTCCTTTCTATTATCCGGCAAAATGAAGAGACACAACCTACAACAGATCCACTGTAATATCCTTTGTTTTCTCTCACAGTCTCACCTCTATGTTTCTCACTCGGAGAATACACATCTATTACACAGCCTCAATACAATACCCTCATACAAAGAGAGGGGTTGCCTTCTAGGGCAACAAACCCTAAACTAAACATAAGTTCTACTGTCATATCATCTGCCTAATGAACGGCCCAGATTGACTAGAAATTACTATACTTTTACAAGGCAACTTTACATCTGTTTTTAGCTTCGGGGGCACTACCCCTGAAACCCTCGCCGGGGGACCGCTGCCCCCCAGACCCCCCAGCCAGGGGGGATCAGCCCCCCCAAACCACCGCGGGAGGGACAAGTCCCCCTCGCACCCCCCCCCGCGTGGAGGGTGTACAATCTTCCTGGGGTATACATCTAGCTGAAACAAAGAGCTCTAAATAATCATGCTCCACACCCAACAACCCTCTCGTTTGCAGAAGTAAGAGGGAGTTTGATTCCATATGTGGAATGATAAAATGCAAGCCTGTGACTACCTCAAGGATCTTAACTTTCAGAAGTTATATGGTAGTGATGTCGAACCAGGTTTGGGAAATGCCTCTGAGTTTCATAAACTCATTTGCGTTGATGTTCTTGGTGAACTTCTGTTTGGACATATGTTTTTCAGTTAGCATGGTGAGCTCATATTTGGTTGAGCTTCACTGGATCGGTGCCAAGAATCTTCTAAGATATCTTTGGGGCACAATCTCTCATGGATTGAGATACACTGCCGGAAATATGAAACTGCATGATTATTCAAATGCTGACTGGGCAAGCAGTGTGGAGGATCACTAGAGCACTTCTCAGTGTTGGTTCTCTTTGGATTCTACTTCGATATCATGGATGTGTAGGAAGAAAAAGTTGGTTGCTATAAGCACCGCCGAGACCGAATACATAGCTACAAGTATGATCTCGTGTGAAGCTGCATGGTTGCAGAAGCTCTTAAGTGAGCTATTTGTACACATGATGAATACCACTGTGATTCTCTGTGACAACCAGAGGGGGGATTCTATTATTGAGGAATCATGTATTCGATGATTGCTCCAGCAGATATACATCAGATACTACCTTATCTGGGATATGGTAAGTCAATGAGCGAGGAGGCTCCATCGCATTGAGACTGATGTACAGGTCGTAGACATTTTGTCAAAGCCCCGGGGAAAGGTCAAATCTGTGACTTTCCCAAACGACTTGGAGTCGTTAAGAGACCTTCTTATAAGGGTCCTACATGTTGCATGCATTGAGCTCTGGGGGGCTTGGGGTACTTACTGGAGAAACATACGACAACATGGCAACTCACCCTCCCATGGTGGTGCACTATGAATAGGATGATTAGTTCTTCTGTGGGCCAAGATGATTAGTTCTCCCATGGAAACTGTGGAACAGGATGATTAGTTCTCCTATGGGCCGGGATGATTAGTTCTCTCGTGGCAACTGTAGAACAAGATGATTAGTTCTCCTATCGGCCAGGATGATTTGTTCTCCGTGGTGACTATGGAATAGGATGATTAGTTCTCCTGTGGGCCAGGATGATTAGTTCTCCGTGGCATCCATTGATAGGATGATTCATTCTCCTATGGATAGGATGATTAATTCACCTATCAAGGCATCCTACCCATGCAGTCTGGGACACATGGGAAGTACCTCTCATCTGATCAATGAGCAGGGAAATGAGGATAGGGACCATAGTAGTACCATCGATGGATGCATCGCTGTATCTATCGTACTCCCTATGTTAGGATGACCTCCATTGATCTGGGATCAATGAAACTGATTTGGGATCACTATCAGTGGTTTGAGACACTCTCTTGTGACATTGATCTAGGATCAATGAAACTGATCTGGGATTAGTATGAATGGTTTGAGACACTCTCTTGTGATATTGATCTGGGATCAATAAAACTGACTTCGTGTCAGAAAGAGTGACGAGACACACTCTCTTCAAATGAAACTAACTTCGGGTCAGTAGAGAATGTTATGAGACATTCTCGATCAATTCTTCTTCTTCATGGTTTAGCAGAGTAGAGAAAAGTAGAGCTCAGTAGATCAAAGCATAGCAGAGCTCAGCAGATCAGAGCAGAGTAGAGCAGTGCAAGGCACTGATGGCAGAGATAGTATAGTCGGACATATGGATCAACGAATGGAGTTCTCCCTAGTTGAGAGGGAGTGTTAAAATTGTTAACTAGGGCCAAAATCCATGTGGGTCATCTTATTTATGGCATATGATATTTTTCTTGGATCCCTCTCATCGAGCGGTGTAGGATTGATCTAAAGATCATCCGATTCCGATAAGTATTCATGGAGTTATGAATTTATTTGCATTATAAGACAATTCATCAAGGTCGGCCAACAATCAAATAAACCCCACATGTGCTCAACGTTTTAGTATAAATAGAGGTGGCCTTCAAGTCATTTCAACACACTTGGGATCTCTTTCTCTCTCTACTTGTCTTTGGGTTTTAGTAGGAGGAGAAATCCTAAGGAATAACGTTCCCCTGATCCAGAGGGAAGAAAGTCGGAACTGTCAGAAAAGCTGGAACTGCTAGAAAAGCCAAAATTGCCAGAAAAGTCAGAAAAGCTGGAAAAGTCGGAACTACCGGAAAAACTAGAACTACTGGAAAAGCCAGAAAAGTTGGAACTGTCGAAAAAGCTAGAAATTCCGGAAAAGACGGAAATGCCGGAAAAGATGAAGCTGCTGGAAAAGCCGGAAAAGCCAGAACTGTCAGAAAAGACGGAAAAGCCAGAAATTTCAAAAAAGCCGAAACTGCCAGAAAAGCCGAAACTGCCGAAAAAGCCGGAACTGCTGGAAAATCTGGAACTACCAGAAAAGCCGGAATTATAGGAAAAGATGGAACTACCAGAAAACACGGAAATGCCGAAAATGCCAAAACTACCGGAAAATCTGGAAAAGCTGGAACTGCCAGAAAATATAGAAAAGCTAGAAAAGCCGGAAATGTCGGAACTACCGAAACTGCCAGGAATAGCCGGAATTGCTAGAACTGCCAGGAACTACCGAAATAGTTGGAGCATCTGTCTCTGAAGGAGAGCAGCATGCAAGGGACAACTAAAGAACATTGGGATAGTTGTATGGTGCTTAGCAGCAAATACACCAAGCATGCAATGTTACAACTAGCATGCAAGGGACAACTAGCATGCAACAACAAGCATGTTAAGGACAACAAGCATGTTAAGGACAACAAGCATGCTAGGGACAACAAGCAAGCAAGGTGCAACCAGAGCATAGTTTAGTATGGCAACATGGTGTAGCAATGGCACATAATGCAGTACAGTGATGGGTACAATCATGATTAATGAAGCGTGATGAGATGCAGCATAGTGATGATGGGTGCAGCATGGTGCAGCGCAGTGGGGTGCAGTATGATGACAAAATACAACACAACGATAAGTGAAGGAGTCACCTTGGAGAATCAGTTGAAGCAGCATGTCTTCAATTGATCTCATGTATCATCTTCTTAGAGATGATCTATGCTCTTATCTAGTTAAGTCAAAGTGTTGACTTCTATTGTAAATGTACTATCTCTCTCTCTCTCTCTCTCTCTCTCTCTCTCTCTCTCTCTCTCTCTGCTGAACTATTGATGAACATATAAGAAAAATTGATCAAGGGTTTCCCCACATTGGGGTTTGTCCCTGGCTAGCACCACATCTTGTGTCCTCTTGTATTGGCTTGTCTTATGCGATTTATGTTTCTGTTCTATTTTTAGTTTACTTTAATGTTGATGTGATTGCTAATCTGGAAAAGATATGGAGCTAATTGTGAAAATTGAAATAATTTGCTCTAAACATAGAACATACCTAAAATTTAACAGCAAATGATAAAGCCAAGACAGGGCAACCTAGGACAACCCATCGAAGCTGCAAATAAAGAACAACACCACAAAGATAAAGAAGGACATGGGAAAGTGGTGTGATTTCCATAAGATTTCCACTCACAACACAAGTGAGTGTTGGGCCAAGCAATCACTGGTGGCCAAGTTGAAAGCTTCCAAATCAAACGCATGTTCTAACTCTAAGTTAGAACCCAACAAGGGGAATGACAAAGGTAAGAAGATCATTGACGCAGAGACCAGTGCCACCGTGGCCACCACCAAGATCCAAAAGAATGAGCCTGAAGATCCAGAGGAGGGGGAATGCTTCTTACACTCAGATGTGGTTAAAGGGTTCACTGTAGCAGTTCCTTGTCGATAGCGAGAGCCAAAAGATCCTCATTTTAGCAGAGGCAGTTAGGCCTATCGACTACATCATATTTTCATTCATACACCATCAAGTGGCTTCACCAAGGACGAGATCTTCGCATCATCCAGTAGTGTTGCCTTCCATACAGCACCAAGCCCTTCACGGATGAGGTAATGTGTGATGTTGCTCCTTTTGAATTTTGTGATGTATTATTAGGACAATCATACTTGTGGAAGCGACATGTTGTATATGAGTCTAAACCTTGCTCTGTGATTATTAATTTGGGTAATAAGTTGTACATGATACCAGGTAGCCCCATCTTCCGCCATCTCTTTGATCACTACAAAGAAATGCAGTAAGATCATTTCATAGACCAAGAAATTTGTTTCCTTTCTAATTCACTCTCAAAGTAAGGGGAGGATCGTAGCCACATCCAATTCCCTCAGGAAGGGTTCCTCCACGCATCAGAAGCAGGTGGATACAGTCATGGAAGAATATAGGGACATCTTCTCCTCACCCACAGGGGTACCCTTTCATTGTTAGGTCAAGCATTCAATCAATCTGACTCCCAGAGCACCTCTACCCAACAGGCTGATATATCGCTGCTCCATTTTGGAAAATGAAGAGATCAAGTGGAAAATCTAGGAGTTGCTGCAAAAAGGAAACATCTGACCAAGTTCCTTGCCTTATGGGAGCCCAATTGTACTTGTACAAAAGAAGGATGGGAACTAGAGACTCTGCATTGATTTTAGGGCACTAAACAAAATCATCATTAGGAACAGGTATCCAATCCCATAGATTCATAACCTTTTTGACCAACTCAAGGGGGGAAAGTATTTCACAAAGATAAATTTGAAGTCTGGTTATCACCAGGTTCCAATAGATCCCACAGATGTATGGAAGAATTCCTTCAAATCCAAGGAAGGTCTTTTTGAATGGTTGGTTATGCCCTTTGGATTGACAAATGCCCCTACTACTTTTATGATGCTAATGGATGACATATTGCGGCCCTTCGCCAACTCATTCATTGTTGTTTATTTGATTGACATCCTCATCCTTAGCAAGAGTTGGGAAGAACACTTGCAACGCATTCAACAGGTCCTTTAAAACCTTCGGTAGCACAAATTATGTGTCAACTTGGAGAAAGGCACCTTTGGCATGAACCAAGTCCAATATTTTGATTACATCATAGATGAGTGTGGCATGCATGTGGATCCAACTAAGATCCAAGTCATTAGGGATTAGCCAACCGTGACCACTCTAATAGAGCTTCATAGCTTTTTGGGCCTTCCAAATTTTTATCGGAGGTTCATGTTGGGATTCTCCCATGTCACTTGGCCTTTGAGTCAGATTATGAAGGGCAGAGCAATAGAAATTTTTCTTGGTTCGAGTGCCAATAGAAGGCATTCATTGAGTTGAAGCACCGCTTGTGCTCTGCACCGATACTCACATTGAAAAACCTACAACAACCATTTAAAATTGATACAGATGCCTCTGACTATGCTATTGGTGCAGTCCTCACCTAGCATGGGCATCCAGTGGCCTAACATAGTGAGACACTTTACGATACGATTTGGAATTACCCCACCTATGATAAAGAGTTGTCTTCCATCATGTAGGCTTATCAGTAATGGAAGCATTACATTTTGGGGAAGGAGACGGTCATCCACATTGATCACCAACCTCTTTAGTTTATACAAAGACAAGGGAAGTTGCAGAATGATTGCCATCAAAAGTGGTCTACATATCTGCAACAATTCCACTTGAACATTAAATACAAAAAGGGAAGCGCCAATCATGTTGCAGACTACCTCAGTTGGCCCCCCCTTGCAGCACTAACTATTGTTCTCAACTCTTGTGACCACGAGACCTTTGGATGGCTGCAACTATACAAAAATGATCCAGAGTTCGCCTCCTCATACCAGATAGTAGTAGATGGCAAGCAAGTTCCTGATTTCCACCTCCAGGATGCATTATTATGCTACTTGAGCCACATTTGTGTTAACTGCTATCACATACACATCTATCTGCAAGCACATTAAATGAACATATCTAACATGACTTAATAATATACAGATCAACACCAACATATAAATTAAGTACATAAACATGAACAAAAAAATGTAATATATATATTTGATACAATATACATAGTAGTTCCAGTGATCCAGGTGGATATTGTGGCCACCCACCTATTCCACTTGGACCCCCACCACTATTTCTTTCATTTTTTCAATTTCCTTAATTGTAGCGCAATTTACTATTTTTGGCATTTTTTCGGGTCTTCAACTTTCAGAGCCGTTTTGAGGCCCTAAATGACATTTTTTGGGGAAAACCAATGAAACATGAGTCTTCGACTCATGTTTGCATTCGCAAGTTGTAGTCCTTTTACAAACCTTTCTAACGAGGTATTGTGTGCATCAAATAGAGATCATATGCCAAAGTTACGACCCAGGAAAAATATTACTTTTTCACTTCTCAAAGTTGCCCCCCCACATTAAGGACCAATGAGAAACCTATTGTGAGAAGGACGAAAGTAAACCCTCACTATTTTTAGGTGCAACCACTTGGAATTCATTCTAGGATGTCACCAAGGAGCAGTACTACCCTCTTGGAAGCTATGAGGATAAATACATAAAGTGGATCATGCTACGACAAGGAAAGGATGAAGATGTGTTGGAGTTTACTAATGTTTTTCATACCCTTCGCACGAAGTTGGGTATCAAGGCATATGAGCGACATTTGGTACTCAAGTACCATGGCTATCTACACAGGTACATCCAGGACGAGATGGAGTTCTTGGACATCTCCTCGCTCGGCACAGGATACTGATACAATGTCAAGATTGAGCAGAAGCTTAAACAGAAGAAGCAAGACTTTGGATCTGTGAATCTGAAGCCAGGGAAAGGTGCCCCCAAATCATAGAGAAAAGGATAAAGCCAAGGCAGGGCAACCCGGGACAACCCATTGAAGCTGCAAAAAAAGAACAACACCATGAAGAAAAAGAAGGACACGAGAAAGTAGTGTGAGTTCCATAAGAGCTCCACTCACAACACAAGTGAGTGTTGGGCCAAGAATTCACTAGTGGCCAAGCTGAAGGCATCCAAATCAGACACATGTTCTAGCTTTGAGTGTTCCAAATCACAAGGCTTCAAAATTAGTTATCTAGTGTTGCATGCCTTGTATCCCTCATCGTTTCTAGTAGCCTACTATCTCCAACGATTTGATGCATAAGAGTCACCATCTCGCACTAAGAGTCCCTGTAGATATCCACAAACCTAGGATCTATATTGATGTCTCGAGCCCTTGCAGGGAGGACTCCCTCCTCAACCAAAACTCGAGACAATCTATCGCAATAGTCCATCTAAAATCTCATACCATCCCTATGTGCACAAACACCCATTCCCTGCTGACGATGTGCCTCACCCTCTTGGGCCTCACCCATCTCCTCATCTACTCCATCTGGTGGAGGAGGCATGTCCCCATGGAATGTGCCTCAACCTCTTGGGCCTCACCAAGCTCCTCATCTACTCCATCCAATGGAGGAGGCATGTCCCCATGGAATGTTTTGATCTCTACAAAATATATAGTACACAAAAATAATTAGACAATTTCATTAAACAATTTAATAAAACAAGTTAAAGAATGTGCTAGACTAAATTTTATTCTAATTAATGAAAACAATAAAATGAAACTAGACTAATTTAAAGAAAATAATAATATTACCTTTATCATTTGTAGACTGATCCATTGTGAAGAGGGTGTTGGGACACCATCTCCAATAAATACCTGTGTATAGAAATGGCAATAAGATAAATGAATGGTCATATTCACTATCCAGTAGCACTAATGCCTGGGCAGAAATCTTGGTCAGATACTTCGACAACCCCCTCTTAGGCATCATCTATGCCCACATGTGCATTTGGACCTCAGGCATTAGCCTAGGAGGGTGACAAACAAATTTAGGTCTTGTCTCTGAAAACCTCTCAAAAAATAAACAAAAAAACTTTGAAGAAAAAGGGAAGCTCGTCCTTCCATGGATCATTGCAAGACATCTATCTAAATCCATAGAAAAATACCTCAAAAAATGGCATACCGTCTAATACATCATAGCGCTTGAATCGAAGAATCGACGTTATACAAAAGAGGGCAACTAATGTCCTACCCATCACTGGTAAAGCGTGCAATTGGGATGACTAATAATGAGAGGCACCTAACCTCCTATGTAGCAAAATAAGAAATTCATAACTTTCCACCACGCATTTGAAAATTTGTTGGATGGATTGCATGAGGTCCAACATATCTCTAAGAGTAGGTAAGTTGTCTCTCTATTGCAAGCCCATGGGGGACATCATGGAACTGGGGAAAATCGTCCCCTCTCTTGGATAGGCCAGTGATAAAATATATGTCCTCCTCAAAGGTCCTATACCACACCTCATGACCAACATGGAAACCCTATTCCATGAAACTCCACAGGTAGATCAGATGTGCCAATAAGATAGAAGGTGCCTTTGGGGATGTAGCCTCCTCATAGTATTTAAGGAGGCCTACATTCCTCAAGAGAATTCGGGTCACTGCACTAATAGGGCGAGCGTATAAATCCCTCTCCCTCTCTCGGGCCTCCCATAGTCTGAACATATTGTATTGGTCTCCCATTTGCTCCTGATCTTGTTGTTGCTCCCTCTACAGACATCTCTACTACATGATTGACATATAAATTTCATCAGTCTCATACATAAAACACAATTTTTTTTTATCAAATGAAAAATGTATTTATAAATATGGAAACATAACTTTCAATTACGAAGAAAAAAATCCCTGGAGCGCCTAAAAGACATTAATGCACAAGCTCAGGTGTGTTATCAAATACAATTGCACCGAATATAGTGCGTACATATGTATGACGCACCATTGTTGGTTCAAATATTTAAATTTTCATCACGGTGCATCTCAAACTTTGCACTAGTGTGCAAGTATAACCATTTCAAATTGGTCCAGAATGTTCAGGTTATCGAATGCACCGAACTATATTTTTTAATATTATTTTTGTGGTGTGTTTGGTAAATATAAACGCATTGGGCGTAACCTAAAAATGTATGCACTAACGTACAATTTATAGATTTTCTTGGTGTGTTTTCATTTAAGAAACACACCGCTAAAATAGTCATGAGGTTGACACACTGAATGGCAATGCACCCTGTAAATTTATAGAGTGCATCGCTATGAGTGCGAGTCAAAGTTGTTGAGCACACCGCACAGGAAAAAATAAATAAATAAATAAAAAATAAAATAAATAAATAAATAAATAAATAAATAAAAATAAATAAATAAATAAAATAAATAAATAAATAGATAGATAAAAAAAAATAAAAAATAAATAAAAAAATAAATAAAAAAATAAATAAAAATAAATAAATAAAAATAAATAAATAAATAAAAATAAAAAATAAAAAATAAAATAAAATAAAATAAATAAATAAAAAAAATAAATAATAATAATATAATAAAATAAAAAGTGGATTTTTTGAGCTAATTTGCAATTCTAATCCTCTAAAAAATTAAATTAAAGAGAAACATAGTCATTACCTGGACATTTTCTCATCGAGGAGGAATTGTTGACATGTAATTGAGAAAAAAAAATCACCATCGTTTGAGAAAATTGGAAATCCACGCACTAAGCACAATATGAAAAGATAGTGAGCAAGAGAAGCACCGACGTCAGGGTTCTTGCATGAGGAAATATTGACACCAGTGCTTCAGAGCTCTCGAGCATTGTCGATGGTAAAAATGAAATTTACGGTCGTGAGGTTTTTTTATTTAACCCTCCTCTAGTGCGTTATTATAAATACACTAGTGCATCACATATCTAAGAGCACCGTTTTTTTTTTTAAATTAAAAAACCCATCGTTTTGTTTTTATTAAGAAGACCCAGAGCGTTCTAATACATGTACTGCATTGGTGCTTTGTTGGACAACAGCACCACATTTTTTTAAAATTAAAATCCATCTAGAGGTTTTTTACACAAAAATCTGTCGCCATGACTATTTGCAGTCAGTATGGGTTCATCATCAACCATACTGTCCTCCTTGGCAAGTCTCATACCTCAGCTCCTCATGTCAAGCTTTAAAAAATGAGAGAAAGTCCTTTAAAAAGTATAAATCTCTGGTTCCGCACTTTCTCCTACTATTGCCTGCGGTCCCGCACCCCATGTTCATGTTACCTGTGAACCTGCCCGCTCTGTATCTAAAGGGGTGGGTGCGGACCCCTGTAAAAGTCAAAAGGCGCAAGTTTAACTTCAAAAAAATTACTTGTGGTTGATTCTGGATGATTCTAGAAGCATTCTTGACGTGGATGGTTCGCTCCTAGGTGGTTCATGCATCCCAATATTAAAGGAGCTAATCCCTTGATGAGAGGAGTTATCCCTTTGAAGAAGGAGCTTATCCCTTTGAAGGTGGAACTAGTAACTGCCCTCCATTGCACTATAAATTAAGGCATTGGGCTAGTTGCTGAAGAGGTTAGAAGCTAAACATTTCTAAGGGTAAATGCTGGTGAAATTGAGACTTCCTAGTTAAGCTTGAGAGGAGAGATCTCATACCTTTTGGCTTCATTGGGAAGTGAGTGAACTTGTCAAAGTAGAGGAAACTTCTTGTTGGACCCTGGGAGGAGCTTGTACAGCATCAAGGCACAAGTTGTAAAGTTCTTCTTTGATTTAAGTTAATACAATCAAACTCATTTTTCTCAACAAATTGTCTTATGTGATTTGTTTCATAAATTCCTTGATCATTATGATGGATATGCTTTATTATATTGGCTTTTCAGGTGCTATTTAATGTGTGTGCTTGTTTGTGTATGCAGATTCTACATCAAGGAGCTCATTTGGATCAAAGGAGCTGGGCTTCTACAAACTCGCACTGGACCCAAGGTAGGCCTAAACACTTGTTTACCTCTATTTTAAATTGCATATTTAGTGAAAGATAGGGTTTGATTGGTGTGTTTGTCTCTAGATATCTTTAGATACTAGGGAGGTCGATCTTGTCCGTAAGAATGACTCATTCTATGTGACAAGGTTCTCTTTAGAAGATAAACTAGGGTGTTTTAATATATTAACAACACAGATGCTTCACTGGAATATAGCACTGCATCTTTTTGAAAAATAAAAACTATAGAGATGCTCCTTCTAGGTATACATAAGGGCATTTTACTACAAGAAGGGCACTGATGTTGTAGGTGGATATAGCACTAACAATTTTTAAAAGTTAACCTTCTTTTGGTGCTATCGATTATTCAAGTAGCGGTGCGTTTTGTAATTTATAGCACTTATTTTTTTTATTTTATAAAAGTAAATCTTCCATAGTGCACCATGTTTTATTTGGCACCGGTTCTTATATGGATATTAAAGAAAAGTGTGTTTGTATATTTTAGATGCACCATCAAAAAAACATCTCCTAAAACATCTGCTCGCCTACCTCCACTAGTCACCTCTGCTACAAACGAATTATTGGGCTATTTTTATAGGGGCTTCCACAAAAACCTCTGCTAGAAGGTCTTTTCCTTGTAGTGCCTCTATGTATTAACCCTGGAAATTATAATGGTTTGGCCATGGTCGATGTTGCAGCTTAAAAGATTAACTAAGGCAAAGCTTCTTTGTGTGGAGGAAGCTTCCTCCGCACAATGAAATCTCATCTTCTCCACCAATCCTTTTCAACGTGTAAATGTTTATAGCTGGTGAGAGAATGGGTAGAAAATCAACAGTGAGCTCCAAACCCAACATCGATGGCCACCACCAAATATCCTGCCAATTCTGTCAATTCTTGTTACTCGTGGTTCTAACATGAAATATGCATATGGAGCAAGGTTGGTCATATTATTTTCATATGGCTTTGCACTCGCTCGATGAATTTACCAATCCCCGACACCCTTTTCCTAGCCACCAATTGCAAATTCAGGGGTTAAGATAATGCTAATAGGCTTATAACGTAAAAGGTCAAGGACCCAATGCCATCGCCCTCTGAATATATATTCCCTACATCTCCTTCTCCTCTAACCAGAATATGGAATTTTGGGGCATAACCCAGTAAGAGACATAAAACCATTTGCATCCAGTAAATTGTGCATGGTAGATCATAATAGAATTTTGGGTCTGAATTTGAAAGCCATCATTCCTGCTTAGCATAGCAATAAGAAATGAACTAACTATTTTTTTTTCGAATAGTTCAATTAATTATTGTGTTGTGTAATGGATTTGCAGTTTCATGGTCCTGTGTTATGGGAAGGCAAGTTTGCTCCTGTTGTGCAGAGGCAAGTTTATTTCTCCTCAATCATCGATATTCGAGATTTCCTCTGCGAACATTGTGCGGAGCTTCCTTTGTGTGGAGTTTACTTGTGCAGAGATTTCCTCCATGCAGTGAAAGCTTTGCACAATAAACATTGCTTATTTGGAAAATATTAATAGCATTACGAAAATTCCAGTTATTCCAAAATTTAATTCTCTCCTTTTTAATATTATAATATACAAATACAATATAAAATTAAACTAATAAAAAAAAGTGTCGTAGCTGACATCTGGGTCCCTCCCTTGAAAAACAATGCCAAGCTACTTTTAAAACACCATTCCACAAACAAAGGTGGAGACTAGTACGCATAATAATCATCTAAACAGAAGATGGGATATAAGGAAATATGGTAATGAATGAGTTCATTCCACTAACAAAAGTGGAGACTTCAAAAGAGTCATAAGGGAACACCAAACATCATGTGCTTTCTCTCACATGACCACCATGTACTAGGTGACATTATGTTCATTATTACAACTTTAAAAAAAAACAGAGCACTCGAGAAGCATCAATTTTCTCTTTAATTTATCTGCGATGTTATTGGTCACAGAAAAGAGTTGTTCCTAAGCCTAATCGATTCCACCTATATATGTATACCTATAGGTAGCGATCACATGCGTTGGTTGGTGATCATAGGCACTCGCCAAAGGAACTACAGTTAAATCATCCATTGCTCTGTCTAGTTTTTCAACAAAGTGCTAGAAATTGTAGAGAAACGATATGAATATTTTTCATAATGGAATAAAAAAAGAGTGGTATCGTGGTATCATGGGTTGGAAAAAGGTTATGCTAGGGATGGTATCGGTGTTCTCGTTCATCCTCATGGCCCTGATTTCAATTCGCTAGATTAAGCCCTTGTAGTGGCTAAAGGGTGACAAGGGTCACATTGACCGGTCCTTGTATTTCAATAAACTATTCTAGAACTAGAATTTCTAGGACAATGTGAGCACTTTGAATGGAGAGGTGAAGGATCCCGAACGAACTTTGCCCGGAGAATTATTCTTTGTTAGGGCATTTTTCTCTAGAAAAACACACGGTTCCCAATGTTCACAATCCTGAATGTCAATGTGTAGCTGAAAGGCGCTATTGAATGCATATGTAGTTGTGAGGAGGAGGTGTGTGCAAAGAAAGTTATGCAGAGGAATTTGTGCAGATAGCTTACATTGTGCAGAAATATTTTTGCAAGGAGAATCAATTAATTAGCGGTAGACGCAGGAACTACGCTGCATCACAACTTTTAATCTTGTTTATATTTCTTTTGCCTTAATTTTTGTTCTTTTATAATATTTTTATGATAAAGGGCTATAATATTTACCGTAGTCTAACTAGCCGAAGGAATTGCCCAGAAAGTTATGGAAATTCCAGTTATATTTAGAGAAAATCCGGCAAGGATTTTTGTAAATCCAATTTATAATTGTTAAACTTCAAAATTTTAGGTGTCTTACACGTTTTTTATGGCATTCAATCCATTTTCACCATCAAAAACACGATTCAAACACTGCCTCTACAAGATTTTTTGAAAATTTTTTGCCCGGATTCTGGCCACTTTTGGCCATCTGAGCAATTCCTCTTCCTCCACCTCCTTAGACGACTCCATATTATTTTACTCATTTTAGCTTTCTTTAAATTTTTTAGGAATTATATGTTTATTTCTTCCTTTATTTTGGTTATAAAAGGTTATATGAATAGTTAGTTATTAATAACAGTTAATAATATCTAATTATTATTTGACATATTATTAATAATATCTAATTATTATTTCACCCTTATTTAAAATTTTTATTATATTAATTTTTCCTTTTTTAAAATAATATTTTATTTATATTTATTAATGATCTTTTATTTACTTATACAAATTTTATTTACCTTTTACAATAATATATGCCTATAATGTTATATTTTTATTTTTAGTTTTACTTTCAATATTAGATAATTAATCTTGGTCCACTTCCATTAGCACAACCAATTGAGGATGAGCCTCTTTAGCAAGATGATATGGGATCAAATCTCACGGTGGGTGGTTGTACCTTGTGTTAGGGGGAGAGACATGCTAAACAGATCGAGCAATATTAGGGTTGGTGTGGCCCAAGCTAGGTGTGATCCCCTAGTGACTTTGACGGATTAGATGCCCCTGGGTCACGACTTCTCAAGCCACAGTCAAGTCTAAAGGATCACAGAAAATTTAACAACAATAACAAAAATAGATAATTAATCCTGGTATTTTTTACCATTTATTTTATTAAATTCCATTTATATTTATTTTATTGTTTTTTAAATATGATATATTTTTCCTAATTCTTTTTTACCCTTGTTAAGTTTAGTTTATTTTTATATATTTTTATGTTTACTATCATATACATAATTGAATATTTATATGATTATAATAATTATATAAATATGTATATACTTATAATATTTATTATTATAACTTCTTGTATTATTACTTCAACCTTATTTCTTGAACTATAATTTATTATATATTTTTATATTTACTATTTATATAAATATTTATATTTATAATTTTTATTTTTGTATTATTTAATTATTATTTGGCTCTTATTTTTTGTATTTATTTATATTTTTTATTTTTGTCTAACGGCTAATTTCTTTGACTTTTAACTTATTATACTCTTTTTTCCCTTTTCATACCCTTGTTGGATTAGATTCTTTCCATATTTTCATCTTGATGATGAACCACATTGGTTGGTTCAAAACACTTAGACAATCAATAATTTTATGTGATATTTCTGGAAGACATATTTTTAAACAATTCTACTCACAAAAGCTTCCATTAAGATAATTCTAAATATGATTTTTCACTGAAATATTTTCAAAATACACAATATGGATCACAAAAGCCTAAATTCATAAATTAAACAATTCTAAACCAAATGTGTCATATGCTTCCAAAGAAAATAAAATAAATCAACTAATGTTTCTATAAAACATGTTGCATGTTATATAAGAAAACACATCCCCCATGTCTTCAATGTGAAAATAAGGCATAAACATCCATATATATCCATGTTGAAGTAGTCATCATCAAAAAATAAGCACCTTGTGTGTCCCAAAATACTCCTTGTCTCTCCATCATTGAGCGTGATGATAATCAACAAATATGCATGCATGCATATTCTCAAAATATGTGTGTGTGTTTGTGTGTACTAGTTTGTGTGAATATTGTTGAAAAATGCAACAAGAAATTCTCAATTTGATTTTTCCTTTTAAATTAAGAAAATTTGAATTTCCACATTAGCAAACAACTTGGATGCAGTTAACTTGTGTGACATGGCTTGTGTCACCTAGTTTACAAAGTAAATTTGAGTTGGAGGAGTTAGAGTTCAGTTAAGCATATGTGATTGCTAATTTATAGCAACCAAAGTAAGTTATCTCAAATTGTTTTCACTTAAACTAGTTCCAACTATTGGGGGAACTAGTGGAAGGTCAGTTGTGCAGTGAAACTTCAATCAAACTCAATGATCATCAACTTAACTGATCAATCATCCCAAAATATCTAGTGCATGTAGACAATTCGAGTTACCCAGTTGAGGTGGAGATTCCAAGGCAGTGTAACATTAGTTGTAGACTATTTCGGAGTGTACAGGTGTTGCATGCAACCTGATGATCAACCTGAGGAATTGCGCAATCCATTTTGGAGAAATTCCTAAATAATAAGGGCCTAATTTCTCAAAGAATTGTGCAAGGAAATAGGGGCTCAAGTAGAGGTATAATTTACTAAGTATAGGTCAATTCTTCTCAGTGAGTAGATAGATATGTTATTCACTTGCAGGGTGTGATCAGTTGAGAAAAGCAATTGTAATACATCTATATTCATCAGATTAATGCAAGTAGACATTGGGAGTTTTAGCATATTGTTTTCCCAAAGAAAAATAATATTTTCATGTGTGTGATTTCTTATTGCATGTATGAAATTTTTGTTCTATAATGTGAATTACCTTCCACACAGTAGTAGATTAGGTTTGCGTCTTGTGATTTTGATTAAAACTCCATGAGCATCTGCAAATATACGCCATAATTTTTACATGGTATCAAAGCAAGATTCACATTAGAATAGGAATATCGAAGTTGTTTCTCAGGAGGCTTGAATTTGGAGTTCAGTATAGGAGGATCTCTTCAGAGTTGATAATATGGCCTTCAATGGACTAAGGCTAGAGTACGCCTTGGAAGGCACCTATAATTTTGTTGCATGGAAGGATCGCATGAAGGCGGTATTGGTTGACAATGGATTACTAGAATACATCAAGATAGATGTTGCAAAACCATAAGCATTAGATGCCCAAAACCTTTCTAAGTGTAAGAAAGATGTAGCCAAGGTGAGGATAATCTTAGAAGGAGTACTGGATCACATTCTCTCAAATCTCCACGAGAAAGAAAATCCATTCGCAATGTGGAAAGAACTGACATAATTGTTTAAGAATAATAGTGACCACAAGAAGTTGGCGCTCAAGGACAAACTTTGAAGTATCAAGATGTAGAAGAATGAAAATATTTCGCAGTATTTCAGCAAGTTCACACAATTTCGTGATGAGCTTGGCGAGGTCACTGTTAATGTTCCTAAAGAAGACTTGGTAAGCCTAGCCCTTCTGGGCCTTTCGAAGAGCTGACATAGTTATCAAGATTCAGTGAATGGGAGGGAGAAACTATCGAATTGGGAGTGCTTATATTCTGATTTGGTGTAGGAGGAAATAAGGCAGAATACCAGAGATGGGACTTCATCCAAGGGCAAGGATGAAGAAAACTTTGCATTAGATGGAAAGCAAAAGAAGGGAAAAGGGAAGTCTTGTAGCAGTTGAAACACCCTCCAAAATTTTGGCTTGCATTCAAATTTTGGAGCCTATTGTGGATCCTGTGATTGGTCATTCCTCAGTCAATTATTGGTAAGCTAATCATTTCAAGCTCTCTTCTTCTATCTTAAGATTTTTTAATGCTTTTATCTTTGATCTTTGGACATGGGATTTATCGCTTGTCATGCAAAGGGAATTTTTGGTTTTCTTCAAGGGCCAATCTTTGTGAAAATGAGTTGTATCATCATATAGACATGTTTTGCACTCATTTCCAAACTTTCATGCATTATCACACAAGTTTCATCATTATCCTCACAAATTCTATCGTCGAAGCTACCTTGTCATAAGCTGCCACAAAGGTTGTTGCATTGAGCGAAGCACGTTTTCACATGTTCTGGATGATCTATGTTATGTCACTACCTTTCCAAGTGTGTGGTCTTAATCAAGTTCTATCATTGTTCACATTGGTTCCACTGATCCCACACTTAGCCAAATTTTGAAAGATTCCTAGCAACCTAGCCTCATCCAACTTCCTAAATTGTGCACTTCGCAATTGCAACCCTCAGGCTTTTTCCTTGCTTATTGGAACTGCACAATGCACATAAATCCCAACATCCCTTGGCATCCAAAATTGTGTAGAGGCTACCTCAAGTGACCTTCTTTCAGTTGGAGCTCACTGCCCTCAAGAACTGCATAGATTTGTCACCCAAGCCTCTCTACTGTCGAGTCCCCCTTGCCTCTAAAACTTGCACAAATTTTTCCTCCAAAGCCTCATCCTGCAGTAGCCACTACCTAATTGAACTATGCAATTTTTTCCCTCAGTAGGCACTACACAAATTTTTCCCTTAGTGGGCACTGTGTGGTGTTATCCCTCAGTCCAGCCTAGTCACTGAGCCTTCTCCCCCCCCAACCTTATACCATTTCCAGCTCAATCAGTGGATTATCATGTAAAATCTTAGACTAGGATTTTATCAGACTAATGTCATCTTGTAATGAGTGGATTACATATACATGAATTCTACCAGGCTATGGAAATATGATTAAGAAGGAGATAAAGAAGGAGGACAATCTAGATTGTACTTAAGGAGCTGAGGAGAAAAGATAATTATCAGATAATAAGACCAAGGAACCCAGGGTATAATATAAGATCGGGACCTCATAAAGACTCCATATGATTCACAACCCTTTGGAGAGTAGGTATGAAAAACAAAGCACATCTTTCATGAAGCTGAAATACACCTCTTAGTGTAGGGTGAATGAAAACTTATCATTGTCATATAATTATGTCTTCAATGACATGTATGGTTGTGTTGGCTTGAGGGGGCTTGGACCCAAGTTCAAATTTAGTTGCACTAACCAAAAAAACTCTTCACTACTGGACCGTTTGGAAACAACCTTCTTAGTGTAAGTTGTAGTCTCACCAGAGGTAGCATTAGGGGATGCTAGAACCAAGTTTTTGCATCTAGAATGCTATGTGATGTGGGAGTAGGGTGTTTCTTCAGTTTCAAGCCTAATCTGATCTCCGTGAACCCTTATCCTTGAAATCCCCAAAATTAAAGCATTTTTCAGTTGAACAAAGTTATGAATTTCGCCTAAGCATCTATTCATGCATAAAATAACATATAACAATAGATCCAGATCTTCGCAAAGCAATTAAGACAATAATACAGATAAATGGCATTCAACTGAGCATAAATACAAAAAACACACAAGTATACAGTTCAGACACAGATTTGCTTCAAATACTCTTTATTAGTTCAGATCTTTAATACATATATGCTTCAAACCCTACGCACACAACTGCAGGGGCCCGTAGACTCAATTGTGGAATTACCAAGGTCTTCGCGCACACAGCAACAGAAGCCTTCCCCTTCACCCAAATACAAAAAGATCTTATGCTTACATACTAAAAACATATAAAATCTAATCAAATGTGACTCCCTTAGACTTGCTAAGACATCCCTTTATATATGTTTTCCTATTATAATACCATGGTTTGCAAACCATGGGCAGAGCTCAAAACAATACAAAAACTAAGGGGCTTTGACCTTCCTAAAACCCCTTGACTCCTAGTGACCTGCACTACTCACACTCCACTCCTCAAAATGTGGAGACTTTACAATATCTTATCAAAATTGGACTCAGATGACCCCGTCCAATAGGCCCCCAACACAAAGATGTGACTCGACCCCGAATCACTCTACTGGAATATCCTCGATGTGTGCTTTGAGGCCGCTGAATTCGGACTTCAAGTCTTGAAGTTTTGTTGTACTCTACGTGGTGGTAGGTCAAACCTCTTCAACCAAATTCTCTATAGTTGGCTCTGTGGCTGCTAATCTGATCATCCTTTGCATCTGTTGAAGGGATTTCAATTTTCTTTGGACATTTTGTGACAATTGGCTTGCCTCATCGGCCCATGGTTGCGTCATGTCTGAAATGATAGAGGCCTTTCGACGCAACTCATCAATTTGAGTCTGTATGAATTTCCCTTCTTGGAGTATGTTTAACCTATGCACATGTGCTAAGGTTAGTGTTGTCACCCTGATATCATCAAACTGCAATTTATTTTCACGGATTTCATCTTCAAGTTTTTACAGATGTGGGTCCTCTTATAGTGAGGTCCACATTTCCATCGTACTCTCAAAAAATTGGTTGCATTCATTAATTGTAGTAGCAAGAACTTCCATATGAGCTTTGATAACAGCCTCGTGTTGCTCTTGGACTTCTGGAGGGGTGGTATGTTGTAGCTTCATCTGAAGCTCTAAGATTTGCAGCTGCAACTCAAACTGCGCCTTTCCCACCTTAGCCTTAGATTATTTCACTATGGCTACCTGCTTCTATAATTTCTTAGCCAAAGCTTGCTCTGTTGTAATCTGGAGCTATGGAAGCTCACTATAGACCTACACTATTGTTGTTGATTGTGCGCAATGACTTCTTCTTGGTATTTTAGCGCCTGTGCCTTTTCCTTGTATTTGGGATTCAACCGATATGGGTTATGCTTAACTGACTTCACATCTGGTTTTAGATTGATCTTCATCATACCCAGATCTCCTACTATCCCCTTCAAGTCAGAGAACTTAGTTGGAAATAAATCTTGGTATTCATGTAATTATTCAGTGACCTTATCCAATGTGTCTTCATCCCAATAGTCGCCAATGTTCGTGAATTTCGGTGTTGCTTCTAAGCCAATATTTACTTGTTTTGTGTGCATCGGTTGTGATATATCAAGGATCTCTTCATCAAGTCCAGAAACTTCATGTTATCCCTCTGACTCAGGGATATTAATATTCTGTGGATCCTTGTCGCTTTCTTCTATAGTAACATTGTAAAATTCCAAAGCATGTTGTAGCTGCGTACTCCAGTCAAGCTATATCCAAGTGATAGGCTCTACGGGTGTTCGGAAGATTATTTCCTTAATCTCCTGAAGTGCTTCATCAATGAATTCGAACACATCTTCGAAGTTGAATGTCAATAAGAAACTCTACTTCATTTCATCCCAATCAGTAGTCTCGTGTTGCAGCTTCATCTCTAAATACCAGTTCTTTGGGATAACATCCAAGGTATGAATAAAGATATGCACCCACTCTAGTTGAGGTACCTCACCCCACATCTTAGTCCATCAAGCTAGATGTTTGCATGGATCATCCCTTCTTGTGTACTCTTCAGTGAGTCGAGTGTTTTCATAGCCAAATCTTAATCGCATCATTCTACAATATTCCTTCCAGTCAAAAAAATTATCCTTATGCATACCCCACCATCTTGCAGGCGTAGCTCTCAACGCTAGATCTAAGGACTAGAACAGATACTCCTCTAGTACGTCCCTTTCAAAATGGTCAAGAAACATATTGACATCATCCAAGCCATCATAATAAGGCAATGTACATTCCTCAGTAGATATATATTGTAGTGAATTTGTAAGTCGATTACATCGCAACGTAGAGACCTCATGCAACCGATTCTGCTAGTTTTCTAACTCTTCCTCTGAATCTGATTAGCAGGAATTGGAGTTCTCCCAACTGATCCTTACATTCGCAATGGGATTGATCCAATCTTCATTTTTCTCAGTTAGCTTATATATGTGCTCCATGTCTTCATCTTCATAATAATCATGGTTCATTTTTGTGTATCGTGCACCTTCTGCAGTATCCAACAGAACAATCACTCGAAGATAATTCTTTTCAAATACCATGATTCACTTCTTTAAATTAATTATTATGTTCATGTCAAAATCCCAATCAATCCTGGGCAACGCTGAGTATGGATTATTTTCATCAACTATCTCAATAACTTCAAAATCTACCACTACTCTTGCGCCTTCAATATCTACAGTTACCCCATGCAGGGGACCCATTGGAATTATTTTTTGTTGATTTTCCAAGCGAAGCTGAATTGGTGACCACTGTAACTTAGGCTTCCCCATTTGTTCCCAAGTTCTCTTTAGCAATACATTAGCATCAGAGCCCAAGTCTAGGATTACCTAGTCCATTTTGAAATGACCAATCTACATTGTCAACCACATCTCCCTATCGGTTCTCTTCTTACTTCAATTCACCTTATTGACTACACGTTGTTCTGGTAACAAATTATCCTTGTTGGTGCAATTATCTATCAGTTCTTGTAGTCCCTCCACTGCCTTCTAATCCCATAACAACTTCATGCAGGTCTGCAAAAACGATTTTAACACCATGGGATCTGAATCCTGTGTCGCAATAACTTTTTCAGGTTTCTCCTTTCATGGGACTAGCGATATCTAATTCTTAGATGTAGGAGCGCCCGGATCCATAAAAAGAAAATAATAATAATAATAATAATAATAATAATAATAATAATAATAATAATAATAATAATAATAATAATAATTCCCCCATGAACATCTCTTTTTATCTATGTAAATCAAATCTAACATTATTCTCACCTATTTTTTGAAACCACAGATCCGATACTATTTGTTGGCCTTCCTGATCTATTAGGGCCCTAATACATTATGAATGCATGCTCTAGTTACAACTTCAACATCTCCATCACTACGAGGGATGCATTCACTTTTTTCTACAATTGAACACTCATGGGGTGTTCTTCCCTCTTCCTGAGAGGTACCTTCATTTGTTATCACTACAAGTGTAGGTCTTTCTTCACTACTGTTAGATGCATATCTATCTTTTTCTTCAGGAATTTCATAAGAACATCTTGAAGGTAAATGGCCTATTCTTCTACATTTACAACAAAACAATAGCTTAATTGTAGATTGTGTATCCTTTTCATCTTTTTCTTCATCTTTGGAGTGATGATCAACAATTTTCACTTTAGAGGGATCATCTTCAATCTCTCCAATATCCTTCCTTTCAGATGCTTTCTTCTTGTTCTTCCTTATTTTCTTCTGTTTATCTCTAGTAGTAATATTTGTGAAAAGAGGATCTTCTTTGAGATCTATTTTAGTATAATAGAAATAGGGATATTCTATCTTCTTTGGTGCCTCTTGAATTTCTCTTCCATACACACATTGCATCTTGTCCATCATTTCCTTTGCGGACTCGCAATGTATCACCTTATCTCAAACTATCTTTAATAGCCCTTTCAGGATAATTTTCTTGGCTTCTATGTTATATTCATTCTTCACTCCATACTCTAGAGACAAACATACATCTAAATCAATAGCCATTAAGTATGTTTCTTTTCTAACCTTCTAGAGAACTCCATTAAAAAATGGTACTCCTTCTAGTTTTATCCAATCCTGATTAGCCATGTTTCCTTTTGATCTACCTTCTGGCGATTAAGTTTTTCTTGAAGGAACCTACTCTGATACCAATTGTTGGAAACAATATTAATATTGATAGGGGGGTAATCAGTGTCAAGGTTAATTTCACAAATATTGCCAATTTATAATTTTTCTTTTAGTTGGAAACCATTCATGTAAACAACCAACATCATGTCATGTAAGCAACAGCATAAATCATGACATGAACATCACAACAACAACATTAACAGAATAACATATGAACATAGATATTTAACATGGAAACCCATAAAGGGAGAAAACCAAAAATCTTCTTTTTTATGATGTATATCAAAATCCACCACTCTGATTACATCAAGTTTTTCATGAGCACCCACTCCCTATTTGTTTTGTTGGAACCAACCAATAGGAAGCACCAACTCCCATATGTGTTTTGTTAGCACCCACTCCCTCTTTGGTAGACATCTAATCAGGTTACAAAAAGCACCAACTCCTTGATTGTGTAAGCACCCACTTCCAAGAGGCACAAACCCCAAAACAATTATTTAGACACCCACTTAGATGGAAGCATCGACTTCCTAATGTGCAAGCACCAACCTGCTAAACATGTAGACAACTATTTCATAGAATTTTCATATTGTATCCACAAGTGTCTTGTTCACATGTGTTTCTCTCAACTATGACTCTCACTTAGCCTAATACACAACCTTATTCATCTCAACACCCTACAAGCTCTTACCACCATTGAAAACTCTTACAACAACTTAATATCTACATGGGAACCAATTTTCCTCTTACACAGCCTCCACCATGCTCAACCCAATCACTCAAATAGGTTTCACTACTCGCATTCATCACTTCTTCTATAGGCACACAAATCCTTACTTAACATCCTCCTCTCACGCACTTGTGTTACTCATATATCCTATGTTATAACAACTCTCACCCTTATTTTCTCCATAGGCACACTCTCTCTCACACTTCTACATTCCTCACATCATTTTTCTCAATTGAGAAACAATTTCTTCAGTTGCACTTCACACATGGCCCAAGGTGAGTTCAGTACTCTTTTCATGGCTCGAGGTGGAAGACCTTCATTTAATTACATATGGATCCAGGAGGGTCTTGATTAATTATCCCATGGATCGAGAAAATACTTCAGCATGACTTGTTGTCTCATCCTCCAATGTTCAACCAGGATTATTTCAAATTGTTACATTTTCTCAACAAACTTGCTACTCTCTCTCAACCTCTATTTTTCAATGAGATAGCCTTAACTCATTAAAGTGATCACCACCCATTTCCATTACTTTTCTTTCCTTTCATAGTCTCTACAACTGACTTACTCTTCCATGATAAGAGGATGGGCTTCATTTACTATGTTGGATTTACCGACCCAAATCTTACCATTGATTTCTCAAAGCTTCTGATTGTTAATGGGAAAATCGTTTTATTTTCATCAACCGCATTGTACTTATATATTTGTTGCACACAAAGTGCCATAGGAAATCAACCTGTAGCATCTCCTCTTGGTAAATATTTGCTTTAACCACATCCACAAATTCAGTCATAGCAACAACCATTAGTAATTTCTCCACCTTATCATTTAGCTATATTTTGGCACTCAAACACTAAATTATTTTGTATACTATGTTGCTTAAGCTCTAGCACCTTAACACATGAAACCAAGATCTAGAACCGTGCACTCAATGGGAGGTGCTTAACTTCACTAGAGATCTAAAGCCCCACACCCTTATGTCTAAGTACCTAGGAATCATATGCTTGGGGGCCAGGACCATGGCCTTATTGAGCCAATATTCCATCATGCCATCTTGCCCAACATCATAGCTTGATCACAACAAAATGGCCCAGAGTGTAAATTTTCCATCGAATGACAGTGTTGTGAAAGTTCATATCTCCTGGCTACTATCAGACATGGGACCGCACCATCCTTAACACTTCCTCCAACATTTTCTCTTGGGGCGCAAACTTCACATCAAATAACTATGTTGTGAAATATTTTGTCTCCCAACTCCATCAATTGTGGGATTTGTTAACACCCAGGTTGTTCCCTATGACTCCCAAGGGAATACGGCCGGGATAACCACTAACCAATCTTTGGATTAATGTTTCTAGCCAAACTGTAATCAGAGAGGGCTCTCTCTTTATGATTTGTCTATGTTATGATAGTATTTTAGGCTAGCTATTATGCTCAGGTGTTTGGTTTATGTTTTGGTTGAACGACTTCTTTCAGTGCTTAAGATGTAGTGTTCAAACAGTAGTATATCATTGGGCAATGGAGTCTAGAGCTGTGAACTGTTTGAAATGATGGAGTGAGAATGTTCAGACTGCAGGGCCTATTGGGTATCTCAACAAACAAAATTTAAACTTAAGTGGTGATGTATGGTTAGCCAACGGAAAGCAATTAAGAATTCTCCATTAAGCTGGTGGTGTGAAAGTGAAACATGTTGCTCAGGAGCAAACTTGAATTCCTGAAACAAAGGTCACTGTGAAAGATATATTCTGAAAGTGTAGCAATTAAGAATTATACTTATCAAGATTATAGCTGAAGAAAACATTCATAGACAACATAGATTGAGCTCAGGGTATTGCATGAATAAATCCTGAAGGCTATTCTTTTTCTTTGTTGCTAAATACTTAGAAATTAGAAACATATATAGATTGTAAAAGATTGAAACACATAACAAAGAGAGTCACAAAAAACTTATTGTATTGTGAGGTACACAGGAATCCTGCAGTTTTCAACAAACACCAAAACGCATTCAACACTTTATAACTTTGAGAAATTCCATCACTTTGTTTATTAAACTCTGAAAAGATTACAACATAAGAGCTTCTTCAAGAGAAATCAACAACAACCCCTGCAAGCTTGTGCGAGGGGCAAATATATACAAACAGTATTACAAAATATCTAAGGCGTTGAGTCATCTGAGAAATAAATATTTCACCAACTTTGTACAGAACAGCAGATAAGAAGTTATTGCTGCCTTTAATACAACATAAATGCATCTTTCTATCTGTCAGAAGATATTTTGGCTTTCGGAAGCCAACGAGTCGGTTGGAGTGATCTGCATTAATGCTGAAAAATGCGCTTTTGGAGCTGCTCTGTTGTAGCTTCTCGGCCTGGACACCTGTAGCTTCTCACCTTGCTTTGTTGGCCGTAAGTTCTGCTGAGTTGGCTCAGCTTTCATCTTTAATGCATGCTGATTCTTTTAAACTGTCCTGTGCATGACAATTTGTATTTTCTATGAACAAAATTTATTAAATGGTTTCCTGTTTATAAAACCATCTGTATTTCCTTAGTCCACCATTCTTGTGTAGGTAGTTGATGCCTGAGAATTGCATCCATAGTCTCCTCTGCCTCTGTATATTTATAAAAATTGGGAGGCACTTCAAACAGGTGTTTAATTTCATTCATTATAAAAAATAAACTTTCTACTCTGTTGTAGAGAGTCTGTCCTGTGGCTGGCCCTGTTTCCTCTGAGGTGCCGGGCTTCTCATTGATCTGACTTGTGGCAAATGCATTGACCCTCTTGGCATACTGCTCATGTGTGAACAGTCTCTCTGCGCTGTTCAGTAAGCTAGGGAGCCCTTTGTTTTGTAATACCTGAAATTTGTCCATAAACCTGTTTACCTCAGTTTTCATGTCTTGGGTTCTTCTCTCTAATGTCTGCACCAAGTTTCTCAGTGTAAGAACCCTCTTGATTAACTGAATGGTCTCAGTTCTGTTTGAAATTCCCATGGTAGCCAACTGAGTACTTGTTCTATTGTTAAGCACATTAATCATCCTGGTGGCAACTTCAGGCATATTGCTTAGAGCAGCCCTTGATCTCTGAATTTCAGTCTGTGCTTTTGGAATGAGCTCTAACTGCTCATGGATTGTCTCAATATACTGCCATTGGTCAGCAATATACTGGCCAATATTAGCCCACAACACTGTTTTAAGCTCAACCACAACCTTATCTAATTTGAGCTCATTCTCTAGCTCTTTGATCCTGTCTTTGAGGGCTTTTATTTCCCTGCCCTTTTCTGCCACAGCCTGCTTGGATTTGTCATATCTATCATTTACTTTGGCCAATTTCTCCCTGGTCTCATTCAGTTCTGTCATTTGAGCTTCCAGGGCCTGAATCTCATTTCTTAGCTTTTGCATATCCAAGCTAGGGGCCTGCTCTGTTGTTGGTGGTGCTGAAGTAGATGGTGCTACTTGTTCAGTCTGTTGAGGAGGAGGAATAGTAGTTGGAGCAGCTTCCTCAAGGTTAATGATTTGAGGAGGAGGCTGGGAGGTCCGACCTTCTTCTCTTTGTTTCAGAGTTGCTTGTAATGCTGCCTGTGCAACCTCTGATTCTCCCAGCTTTTCTTGTGTCTGGATAAGCTGCTTATAGAGAGACACCAGCAAAGCTGTGGCATCTTGATCATGCCTTTGTTGAGCTACTTCATCTGTTTGAGGGTGAATTGTGGCTGGGAGTTTGATCTTTCTCCTTAAAGCTGCCATATCTGCATCCCTCAATTTCAATATTTCTTATATGCCCTTGATATCTTTGGGATCATGCCCAATCTCAATAATTATATCTTCTAAGGACCTTATTATGTTGCCCTTTGCTTGAGAGGATGCTCTCTCCAACTCCAGTTGAGAGGCTGTATTATTAAGGCTATTTTCTAGCCTGTAGTTATCCAATGTCTTGTCTGCCAAGGAAGCATAGACCATCTCACCTGTTTGTTTATGCAATTCAATTTTGTCCATTGGGTGGATGTCCTTGGATAGGACCTCAAGATTGGTCCTCAAGTAATCTGAAGGGGACTGTGGCTGCAAAGTAGTTGGCATGAAGTGGCTCATGATCATCTTGCCCTCCTTGACATCATATGCAGACATTAGTCGCTGCTGGTTGGTGGGAGCCATTTTCAACAAATGGTTATACAGCTGTATTTTTATGGGATCATTCATTTTCTTTATTTCAATGAACTGTTGTTTAATGCTCAGTTCACCCTCTCTCTGTTGGCTAGAGGAGCTGACTTCTCCTCCCACTGTCCTCTCTTGTTCCTGTTGGAAGGAACTTGCAGATGCCTCCATATTGGGCGGGCCCATACCCAAAGATTGCCCTATAGGCATCTCTTCCTCTGAAAGGGGATTCATCCTGTGCCTCTTCTCACCATGACTTATTGATGTGGTTAAGGGAGTCTCTCTATCCCTTTTCCTGCTTATGTCCTCCTTTTGTGGAGTTTGGAGGACTGAGGCTTCGTTAGCAGCTTCTTGCCTAGGAGGCACTATGTTTTGAGCTTGCTGGTCAGTGAAAATTGGGGTCTCAACTGCCCCTTCTTGCTGTGGGGCCTGCTCTCTATCATGTTTCCCTTCTTCTTGCCGAGTTTCCTGTTGTTGTTGTTGCTGCACCTCCTGCTACTGCATTTCTTCTTGCTGTTCCATCTCTTTTTCTGCTTGCCCTTCAGTCATGGGAGGTGGCTGTTCCTTCTCCACCTGCTTTTCTTTGCCTTTGCTGGATGTCTGTTGAGTGTCCATGGCAGCTTGCTGATGTGTTGTTGAAGAAGAGGCAGCTGCTCCAAGTTGCCTTTGATATGAGGGGGAAACCTGTCCACAAGTTTCCAAGTCAGCCTCTTTTTGCATGTTCCTAGCCTCTCTTTCTAGCATCTGCTCTCTAGTAATTGGCTCTTCTAGAGTGCCCTCTTTCCAGCTCAAAGAATTTGCATACTTTTCAACATGAGGCAGCCTAACATGTGCATAGTTACCCAAATTGTATTTTATCCTTCTGAGGGAGATAAAATGATTAGGGTCATAAGGTGTCCATTTGAAACTGGTTTGCAATTTGAGGCCCCCTAAGATCATATTTGCCTCCTTCCATCCCTCCTCTCTTTTATTGTATAGAAAAGGGCCTAGCTGGTTTCTTACCTTCAGCTGCACCTTCTTATTCCTACTTTGGAAATGGAAGCAGTCTGCATTTCCAAACTGCCTGAAGTATTCTAGGGCAAAAAGTCTCATAGGGACATACCTTGGCAGCCTGTAAGGGTCCAATTCACAGCCATATATTCTGATTATTGTGTGGTGTCGGTAAAAATACCAATCACCAATGCTGTAGGATTTGGAGAGATGGAGAATTCTCTGCATGTCATCGGTTAACCTTGGAGGAGGGACACCATACAACAATGTCATAGCTGGGTGAATGAACATGTCTATAAATTCACAGTATGTGTATGGTGATTGAGAAACACTATGGAAAACTAAAGTCCAAAACACAACTGACCTTGGATTTCCCTGGGCATTAAGTTTCTTGAGGGGAATGGAGAAACTGTCTGGTTGATAAAACAAGAACAGGTGGTAGATGTATGAGGTGTATCTGAACACCCTCTCTCTTTGTAGATTCATTAGCTGTTCATGGATCTTTCCTGCAATATAGGTGGCATAGTCATAGTGTACAGCTGGAGGCTTTCCAGGAGAAAATATGGACAGCATTGCCATTATAGTGTCATCAACATCCTCAATTCCTTTGAACCCCAGGACATAGCTGATCAAATCCACTAGCATTCTGCCCAAGTCATTCAGGTAGTGATATCCAATAGGAGGAGTTCTCATAGTTTCAGAGCTTGGCTGTACAAATAACTGGTTAATTTTGATAATCTGGGCACTTGACAAATTACTCCCCTTCTTTATTAAATCCAACATGGAAAGAGGGGTCAATGGCCTTGCAGTATGGAAATGCAGCATCTCATTTATGGTTTCTGGGGTGATAAAGAACAAAACTGAGCCTGTAGGACTGAGAACAACTCTCTGGCAAGGATCATATCATTCCTGGCATTTATGGATCAAGTCTGGAAGGGGATTGACTTGAGGGAGGTTGTAAATGGGCAAATTTGAGTCCCAAATCCCTAAAATATCAGCTCCACCAAGGTGTTGGGATTTCAATTCATTTAGCATGTGGATATTAAACTTAGAACCCATTGGGAACCAGTCTAACATCTGATAATCCATGTTTCCCAAGGCTTTCCATTCTATTTACCTTTGAGGGGCATTCAGAGGCTGAACATTCAGGGCTATTGGTGTCTCCATGGCTAAGGAGGCTTCTGAATTGTATGTGAACTGGTTCGAGTGAGCAGAATAATGCAGAGGAGTTTCTATGCAATGGAAGTGCGAATTTTAAGGACCAGAGGGTGAATTGAGCAAACAACAATTGAAATACTGTTTAAAGAACTGATTAAAACAGTAGCAGGACTGACAAGAGTGTTCCTATGGTGAATTTAGTCAGTTGAGGTTTCTAGTTCACGACCGCGCGAACTAGCTGTGAGTTCAAGTCAATTTGTCAAATGCGGGCTCTGCAGAAGGTTTATTGTTCCACCAGTTTGAAATAGGTGCAGGTCACTGGGTAATTGATGGTGAAATCAGTGTTTTTAGGCATTCTTAAACAGTTTGTTTGCAGAAATATGATAAAACCAGGTACAGGGAATTATCTTGAGAAATACCTTGCGAGTGGCCGATAACAGGTTGCAACTGCAGGTACAATGGAGGCACCGACGGTTTCGGAATCAAATTTGGCAGGTTGGCACTGGTTTGAACGTAAACAACATGCAGAAATAACAACAGTTTCTTTTGGCAAAAGTGGAGAAAACATGAAATTTTGGCCAATATATGGATTTTTGGCATATTGGCGCGTTTTTGGGATGACGTCAGCATGACGTCATCAGGTGGGGTCGAAGTCGGATGACGTCAGCATGACGTCACTGGGTAAGGTGGCAGGCTATGATTGGTCCACGGATATGATGAAGTGGCAGACATATCAGCGCGGGGGCGGACGAAGGAGCTGATGCGGTAGCAGGGTGGCAGTGACGTGGCTCTGACGTAGGCCCGGAAAAACTGGTGGTAAACAAAAAGGCGGTAATGGTTTTCTCGAACCGCCTACGATACGGCGATGGTTTTGTCAGAGGGAAACCCGAGAAATTGTGAGGGCGACGCGTGGCAGAGGCCTGACGTCACCCTCTGACAGTTTCTCGGGTACTAAATGTCGGACGTCGGGCCCAACCCGATATGTATAATGGCCGCCCGATCAAAAGCGCTCGATCGGACGGTTGACGGGTTGATGAGTTGTGCGGTTGATACGACAACGGAGAAGGATTAAAATAATATATATTTTGGGGTCTGCGCCCGGCGGAAAACCTTTGGGATATGGTGGTTTGCAATGTTTTCCAATGTATTTTTGGAATAAAAATAATGTGGGCAGATACTTTGGATAAGCGAATAAAAGTGGGTTTTGATGTTATTTTGCAATTTAAAGCGGGTATGGGTAAAAAGGGTCTTTTATAAGGTTTTCTTAGCAAATGAAGGTTTAATGGGTCAAATGGATTCAGAAGGGGGAAGAGGAGTAAGGCTTAGGTTTATCAAAGTGACCAGCTGTCATTTTGATCCCTGACAGAGAACATATGGCTATAATGCCAAGGGGAGGGATATTTATACAATGTTTGGGGTTTATACACCATGGTGTTATAATACTAGGGAAAGGGTAATATAGGGGGTTTATATAATAAATTTAGGGGTTAATATGGATGAAAGGAGTGGATGAGATGAGATAATACTAAGTTTATTTGAAAATAACTTAGCTTAGGGAGTAGATCAAAATGAAAAGAATTTTAGACAAGAAATGTGGCTTTTAAAGGACTAAGAACCACCATAAAACCACCAATTCTTCCATGAATCTCAACTGATCATGGGATGTTAGTAATGAATGAAAAAAGGGGAAAATTTGGGAAGTTAGACATGCTTCTTTGCTTTGCTGCAACCTGATAGAGAAGAAGGACTTCTCAATCCATTGACTTTGCTTTGTGAAATAGGTTAGCACACCTTCAATTGTAAGGAATGACCTTCTGCAACCCCATCTGCCTACCCATCTACTTGCCTAGCATTTTTTTATTTCTTCTTGGAGGGTGCACTTAGGCTTGCAGACCCTTATTTGCCTTTTCTTTTCTTTGGCTTTTTCCTTTTGATTTTCTATCTAATTCTACCCTTATTGCTTCCAAGGTCCCAGATTAAGCAGTTGGGAGCCTTACTTTCTCTACCTGAGCTACTTGTCTGCCAAGATTAAACAGTTTGGACAGACTTCCTTCTCTATTCTACAACTGGAAATTTAAAACATGGCATGATCCAGATTAGGCTATTGGACCATCCATCAAAATTGAGTCCACATCAAGCTATAAGCACAGATTGTATTCTCTTGGAAATATGTGATCTTTGCATCATCAAAGCAGAGCATATTTGGACCTTTTCATTGCCAATCATGAAATATGAAACCTATTGATATAGGTAGCTAACAGTGGCTCCACATGGGGATGGTTTTTCATTTGAAAGACCAAGAACAACAGGTCAGATTGCCTTGCCCCTTGACTGCTTTTATCAAAATTTTGAAGTTTGCTGCTTTGAAATGCCAAAATTGTGTACTTCCTTTCTTGGTAGACCTCTGATCCTATTTACCTTTTGCTGATAGTCAATAAAACTTAGAGAAACTGCATTTTTACATATTAACAGAAAGTAATATATACATCTGGATATGTACAAGGGAAACTCAGGCTGCACTTATGGGTGGTAGTCAAAATAGTGCTTCAGCATCCTACCATTCACAGGACCTTCATCCAAGTCAGTTTCATTAAGACTTTTAAGGAAATAAGTATTGTTTCCTTGCACCGCTTGGACAACAAATGGTCCTCTCCAAAGGGAATCAAATTTTCCATGTTTTCCCTTATCCTCTCTTCTTGAATCCCACTTGAGGACTTTGTCACCAATGTTGAAATCTTCTGCCTTAGTTCTTCTGTCAAAGGCCTTCTTTAATTTTTCTTGTAGAACTTGAACTCTGCTGAAAACTTGGTCTCTAGTTTGCTGTAAACATATTATTTGATTGATCCTTCTTTGCATATCATTTGGTTCATCTTGGCTTTCTTGAAGAAGTTTCATAACAGGCACCCCTAGTGATGAAGGAAATTTGGCTTCTAATCCATAAACCAACTCATATGGGCTGGTCCCAATTGATCTCTTGGTTGTTAGTCTATCTGTCCATAAGGCATTGACCAGCTTCTTATGCCAATTCTTCTTGTTTTCTTCCAGCACCTTCTTTATGATGTTTACTAGGCTTTTGTTTGATGATTCAGCCAGGCCATTACCTTGGGGATAGTATGCAGTGGAATGGCCCAAAGTAATATGAAATTTGTGGCAGAAATTCACCATCTTTTTAGATCTGAAAGCAGCAGCATTGTCTGTTATTATTTTGTCAGGGCAGCCAAATCTAGCCAATATGTTGTTCTCCAAGAACTGAATGATTACTAAATCATTTGCCTGTCTGCATGGAGCAGCTTCAATCCACTTAGTGAAGTAGTCTGTAGCTGTTAGAATCCACCTGTGTTGTCCTGAGGATGAGGGATGAATTTCCCCAATGAAATCCAGGCCCCATTGTTGAAAAGGTCTCTCTGTTGCAATAGGCCTTAAGGGAAGTGGCAGTAACTGTCTCTTTCCCTCAAACACTTGACATTTATGACATGAGGTGGTAAATTTCTTGACATCAGAGAACATGGTGGGCCAGTAGTAACCAGCCCTCAGTATTTTATCCACAGTGGACTTTCAATACAAGTGCCCACCACAGTGCCCTGCATGAAATTCTTTCATGATATTGTCAGTTTCATTTTCAATTAAGCAGTTCAGTAGTATCCCTTCATGGTTTTTCCAAAGCAAATTTCCATCCATCACACAAAATCTTGAGGCTTTCATTTTTAAGAACCTACACTTAGTTCTGGACAATCCTAGGGGAGCATACAGGTTTTGTAACACATAACATATATCAGAGTACCAGGGGGATTGTTCAAAGGCTACATTGATCTTTGGAGTCGCCAGCTCCGGTTCACTGTCCAGCTGGTTGATATCTAAGGCTTGAAAGTTTGCTTCTGTCATTAATTTGGCCAAACCTTGCCCTTTTATCAGTTTTGTAGGTTTTATTTCAATATCGAATTCCAAGATGTTGGCAATCCATTTTCCTCTTCTGCCCTCTAGGTTTTCTTGAGTGAGTATGTCTTTTACAATAGGACTTGGCACATATGCTACAACATGGGAATAAAGGATGTAAATCCTAAAGTCTTTAATGGATTTGACCAAAGCATAAGCTTGCTTTTCCATGATTTGATATTTTAAAGGTGCATCTCTAAGAGCTCTGCTAAAGAAAGCAATTGGCTTCTCATTTCCTTGGTCATCTTTCTGTAACAAAACAGCAATAATAGTATGCTGGGAGGCAAAAGAGAAGATGATAAATTCTCTGTCAAATTGAGGATTGGTCAAGACTGGGGTTTGGGTAAGGGCCAGTTTTATACCTTCAAAGGCTTGATTTGCTTCAACTGTCCATTTCACTTTTGAATCTTTCTTTAGCATGTTATTTAGTAATCTGATTAGTTCTGCTAAGTTTGGGATAAACCTTCTCAAAAAGTTGATCTTTCCCAAGAATGCTTGTAATTCTTTGATATTTCTTGGGTGGGGCATTTGTAAGATAGCTTGTATCCTATCTGGATCAATTCTTATGCCATCCTTTGAAATGATATGTCCTAACAGCTTACCCTCTTCCAAACCAAATAGAGACTTCTTGGGATTCAAGGAAATTCCATATTTCCTACATGTTAAGAAAATCTGCCTTAAGTGTTTTAAATGTTCTTGGTCAGATTTCGAAAAAGGTGTGAGGTCATCTAAGTAAATGACTAAAAAGTCATGAATCTCCTTTGCAAAAGCAATATCCATTGCTCTTTGAAATGTTGCCCCTGCATTTTTCAATCCAAAAGGCATTTTTACATATTTGAAAGTTCCCCATGGGGTTGTAAATGCAGTTTTGTCTTGATCATCAGGGTGTACTAAGATTTGGTTAAAACCCGAGAATCCATCAAGTAATGAGATCCTTGAGGCTCCTACCACTCTTTGGAGAATGTGATCCATCTTGGGTAAGGGATAGTTGTCTTTGAGGGATACTTGGTTCAGATTTCTTAGATCCACACACAGCCTTATTTCACCAGTTTTCTTTCTTGTAGGGACTATGTTTGAAATCCACTCAGAGAATCTGATTGGTGCTATGATGCCTACTTTGAACATTTTCTGTACCTCTTGTTCCATTGCTGGGAGAAGCATAGGATTGATTCTCCTCAATTTTTGTTTAAAGGGTTTTTGATCAGGCTTGAGAGGGATAGTATGCTGGATAACAGAGGTATCATAGGACTTTAGATCCTCATAACTCCATGCAAAGACATCCTGGAACTATTTGAAGAGGTCAATGTATTTAGGCTTTTGATCAGGAGGTAAAAATGCAGACAATTTTATTATTTTGGGCTTGTCAATGGTACCAATGTTGCATTCTTCAATGGCTGCATTTAAGGGCTGCATTTTTGGTTTTCTGGGAATATCATTTGAATCAAAGATGTCCTCTAGTGGAGTTAGGCCTGTTGGCAGAAAATTGTCTTTCAGCTCTATGACTTCAGCTTCAGCATTGGCCACTTCTTCACAACTGATTGGTTGAATTTGCTAAATGTTTTCCTTGTTGAAAATGGTTGGATGTAGTATTTGTTTTGCTGTTCTAGGTGATATTGGGTGAATAACCTGTTGAAACTGTAGTTGTGATTGACTTGCTCTGTCAAGTATTTGTGATTGACTTGCTCTGTCAGTGTCAATATTTAATCCTGCAAATTCTTGTTGCAGCGTTAAAAAATTGTTTATTTGCATATCATCCTCAAATACTTGCCAATCTTCAACATTGTTTGGAATGGAGGGTCTGCGTTTTATCTCAGCTGTGAAACAATTGTTAGGTTCCAATGGTAATTTGCAAGTACTAGCAAATGTGGCCAAACTATGAGCATGCAGATTGTGGGTTCTAGGAATTTTAGTGATTTGGAATTCAGAGAAAGAGTTTAGTACTTCAGAAACAACAGACCTATAAGACCTTAGTCTTTTGTCATTGGTGACAAAATTTCCCTTCACTTGTTGGATAACTAAATCTGAATCTCCCATGATTGAAACCCTGGCAGCTTGCAAGAACTTTACTAACTTGAGGCCTAGTAAAAGAGCTTCATATTCTGCCATATTATTAGTGTTGGATACCTATACTAATAGGTTTCATATTTCATGATTGGCCAAAGAAAGTCCAAATATGCTCTGCTTTGGTATCACAAAGATCCCATATTTCCTAGAAAGCAAGAGGTGGGTAAAGTGTTTCAAATATTGAAGACCTTTATTTCAATTTTGTGGATGATTCAACAGTCTAATCTGGATCATGCCATGTGTTCAATTTTGAGTTATAGAATAGAGAAAGAAGTCTGTCCAAACTGTTTAATCTTGGCAGACAAGTAGTTTAGGTAGAGAAGCAAAGGTTCCCAACAGCTTAATCTGGGACCTTGGAAGAGATAAGGGTAGAAGTAGATAGAAAAGAAAAAAGAAAAAGCCAAAGAAAAGAAAAGGCAAGTAAGGGTTTGCAAGCCTAAATGCACCCTCCAATGGAGAAACAAAAAATGCTAGGAAAATAGCTGGGTAGGCAGTTGTGGTTGCAGAAAGGGTATTTTCACCATTACACATATGACAAGAGGTGTTCTGCCAAGGCAAAATCTATCAATGGACAAAGTGGTTAATTCCATCAAATTACAGCAAGGAGCATAACTAACCTCCCCCTTCCCCTCTATTCCATTGCTAACACTCCCTTTATTTAGCTAAGATTTATGAAGAGAGATCATGGTTTTATGGTGGTTCTAGTTCATTCAGAATCCACATTTCTTGTCTAAGATCTTTTCATTTTGATCTACTCTCAAAACCAAGTCAATTTCAGATAAACTCAGTAAAATCCCCTTCATTTGCTCCCTTCATTCATATTAACCTCTAATTCTACTATATAGCTCCCCTATTCTACCCCTTCCCCTAATAATACTAACACTATGGTGTATAAAGCCCCAAATCTTATAAATACTCCCTCCCCTTGGAATTATAGCCATATATTCTTCAAAAGGGACCAAAATGACATCTGGTCACTTTGGTGAACCTGTTCCATCCCATTCCCCCTTGCTGCAAGTCAAATTGCTCCTTAAACCATCATTTGCATTGGAAAACCCTTATAAAACCCTCTTCCGCCTTTAAATCCTTTGCAAAAGTTACCAAAGCCAAAAAAACCCGCCTCTGGCGCATTTCCAAAGGTTAGCGCATTGTTTGGTTTAAATACAAAACCAATGAAAAACCAATAAAAAACCCTCTACCCAAAGTTTTCCGCCTGCATATAACCCGAACATCTTCGCACTCCGCCCACCGTCGGATCAAGTCTCTGAGATCCGACGACCCACAGCAATATCGGAGCGGCCCCCACTGCTGTCCTTTACCGCCCGAGAAGGTGTCGTTGCGTCACGTCAGTACCTCTCCACGCGTCAAACGCTAAAGCCTCTCGGAGCAAGGCCTGACACATTCGGCGTCGTACCTAAACCGCCCCGAGAAACCGTAGCGGTTAACCTTAACCGTAACCGCTACGGTCCTAACCGCCAACTGTTTTCCGCCAACGAATCGCCACGTCACATCCACCTGTACTCGCTCCCGCTATTCGTCCACCTGGCCGCTGACATGGCTGCCACCTCATCGCCCCCTTGGACCAATAGTCTACCGCCACGTCACCCGATGACGTCAGCTGACGTCACCTCACCTTGACCCACCAATGACGTCATGCTGACGTCATCACTAAAAAGCGCCAAAATGGTAAAAAAGTCTATATTTACCCAAAAAACCGTGTTTTTCCCACTTTTCGCTCCTGTTGCTATTATTCTTTCTGCATGACCGTTTACGTTCGAATTTCCGCCAACCTGCTGAGTTAACCCGGGCGACCTCCTCAGCATCAACCGTGCACACCTGCGCAACCTCTGTTCGTCAATTAACAGGTATTTACCATTGTTCTGCCCTCCATACGACTGTTATTGAAATTTAAGTTGCTCAGAAGGCTTAAGACACCTTGAAACTACATTTACACCGCCCATTTCCCTCTGCACGTCCACCATTGTAACTGTGAAGTCCAAAAAGCACCGGCCGAGCCTTAAATACTTGTAATTTCGCTCAAAACCACTGTCCCTCTGCATTTCCCGGCAGATTTCTTGATAAATACAATTCACCCGCTGGAAGGGAACAGTTAAACCTTAGAGAAGCTCTGCTCCTAAAAACAAACAGTATTTCAATTGCTGTTGAGTAAATTCCCCTCTGGTATCCAAAATACAGACTGTTCTCACAGAGAATCACCTCTACTCTATGTTGCTTCCATTTTGACTATTCACCTACAATTGTTGCACTTTGAAGAACTATGGAGACTCCTATTGCTCTAAATATCAAGCCCCTCAATGCTCCTCACCAGGAATTAGCATGGAAAGCCCTGGGAGACATGGATTACCAAATGCTGGACTGGTTCCCTATGGGAACCAAATACAATATCCAGATGATGAATGAGTTAAAAGCCCAGCACCTGAGTGGGGCAGACATCTTGGGAATTTGGGACTCAAATTTGCCCATCTACAACCTTCCCCAAGTAAATCCTATGCCAGAACTGATCTACAGCTGCCAGGAATGTTATGACCCAAACCAAAGAGCTGTCATCAGCCCCACAGGCTCAATCCTGTTCCAGATTACCCCAGAGAGTATAAATGGAATGCTGCACTTCCAAACTGCCAAGCAATTGACCCCCCTCTTTATGCAGAATTTGATAAACAAAGGGGCCAAGCTGTCAAATGACCAAATCATTAAAATCAATCAGTTGTTTGTAAGACCAGGCTCTGAATCAGTCAGAACCCCTCCTATTGGGTATCACTATTTGAATGATTTGGGCAGGATGTTAGTGGATTTAATCAGTTATGTCCTAGGATTCAGGGGGATGGAGGACGTGGATGATAGCCTAATGGCAATGCTGTCTATATTCTCTCCTGGTAAGCCCCCAACTGTACATTATGACTATGCAACCTACATTGCAGATAAAATCCATGAGCAGTTTATGAACTTGAAGAGGGAAAGACTATTCAGGTATACTTCATATATATACCATCTATTCTTGTTCTATCAGCCAGCCACCTTCTCTGTTCCTTTGAAGCCACTCAATGCCCAAGGAATCCCAAGGTCAGTTGTGTTCTGGACTTCTGTTTTTCATCATACCTCTGTATCACCTTACACATACACTGAGTTCATTGACTTATTCATCTATCCAGTCATGACAGTATTGCATGGTACTCCTCCTCCTAGACTAACTGATGACATGAGAAGAATTCTCCATTTGAATAAGTCCTACAGCATTGGTAATTGGTACTTCTACCAAAACCACACAGTCATCAGGATATATGGCTGTGAGTTGAACCCATTTAGGTTGCCAAGGTATGTCCCCATGAGGCTTTTTGCCTTGGAATATTTCAGACAGTTTGGGAACTCAGACTATCTTCATTTTCAGAGCAACAACAAGAAGTCACAGTTGAAGGTAAGGAACCAGCTGGGTCCTTTCCTATATAACAGAAAAGAAGAGGGATGGAAAGAGGCAAACACTATCCTGGAAGGCCTCAGACTGCAAACCAGCTTTGAATGGATACCCTATGACCCCAATCATGCTATCTCCCTCAGGAGGATTAGATACAAATTGGGTAGCTATGCACACAAGAGACAACCCGAGATTGAACAGTATGCCAACGCATCAAATTGGGAAGAGGGTACCCTAGAGGAGGAAATTACTAATGAAGAGTTACTTGAGAGAGAGGCTAGAAATATGCAAAAGGAAGCTGACTTGGAAACTTGTGGACAGGTGCCCCTCTCCTACAAAAAGCAACTTGGAGCAGCTGCTACATCATCAACAGTACAACAGCAAACTGCCGAGAAAGCATCACAGACAGCAAGCAAGGATAAAGGGAAGCAGGTGGAACAGCCACCTCCATTGACAGAAGAACAAGTGGACACATTGCTACAGCAGCAAGAAGAGATGGAGCAGCAGGAACTTGGGCAGCAACAAGAAGAGGAACAGTTTAGTGAACAACAGCCCTTGCAGCAAGAAAAAGTGATGAATGCTCCAAGCTCCACTGAGCAACAGGCTCAGACAGTGGTGCCTCCTAGGGCAGAAACTACTGTTGATACCTCGGTCCTCCAAACCCCACAAAAGGAGGACTTGACCAGGAAAAGGGATAGAGAGACTCCCTTGACCTCATCTTTCAATTGGGGAGAGAAAAGACAAAGACTAAATGACTCTCAAGAGGAGGATATAGCAGTAAGGCAAGCAATGGGCATGGGCCCACCCAGTGGAGAAGTTTCAGCCAGTTCATTTCAGCATGAACATGATAGAGCCATAGGAGGAGAGGTTAGCTCCTCCAGCCAGCACAGAGAAGGACAATCAAGCATTAAACAGCAATTTATTGACATTAAGAGGAGGAGTGATCCTATTAAAGTACAGCTGTACAATCATTTGCTGAACCTGGCTCCTACCAATCAGCAAAGACTCATGTCTGCCTTTGATGTAAGTGAAGGCAAGATGATCATGAGTCACTTCATGCCCACAACGCTGCATCCTCAATCTACCTCGGATTACCTAAGAACCAACATGGAGGTGCTGGCCAAAGACATACACCCTATGGATAAGATTGAGTTACATAAACAAACTGGTGAAATGGTGTATGCCTCCTTGGCAGATGAGACATTGGAGAATTACAAATTGAAGAGCAGCCTTGATAACACAGCATCTCAGCTGGAATTGGAGAGAGCATCATCACAAGCCAAGGACAACAGGATCAAGTCCTTGGAAGAAGTAATTATAGAAATAGGACATGATCCTAAAGATGTTAAGGGTATCCAAGAACTCTTGAAGCTAAGGGATGCAGACATGGCGGCCTTAAGAAAGAAAATCAAGCTCCCAGCTACCATCCATCCGCAAACAGACGAGGTTGCCCAGCAAAGGCAGGAAAAGGATGCTACAGACCTACTGATATCCCTGTACAAGGAGCTGGTTCGAACTCAAGACCAGCTAGGACAATCAGAAGCTGCAAAGGCAGCACTACAAACAGCAATGAAGCAAAGAGAAGAGGGCCAACCCTCCCAGCCTCCTCCTGTGATAATTAATCTTGAGGAAGTCCCTCCAACAACTACTCCTCCTCCTCAGCAAACGGGAACTACAACACCATCTACAGCAACAACTACACCAACACCAGGACAGACTCCCAGTCTGGATATGCAGAAGCTGCAAGCTGAGATCCAAGTTCTTGAATCTCAAATGAAAGAGCTTGATGAAGTCAAGAAATCTTTGGCCAAGGTGAATGAAAAATTTGACAAAAGCAAGCAGAATGAAGCAGCAAAGGAGAGAGAGATAAAAGCTCTAAAAAGGAGAATAACTGAACTAGAAAAAGAGCTTGCACTAGAAAAAGTAACAGCAGAATTGAAAGCAGTCCTCTGGGGCAACATTGGTCGATCCATCACCAATCAGTGGCAGTATATTGAGACTATGGATGAGCAAATAGCACTCATCACCAAGGCAAACAAGGAAATACACAGAGCCAGAGCAAGCCTTGGCCACATGCCAGATGCTGCCAGCAGAATGATCAATGTTTTAAATAACAAAACTAGCTCTCAACTAGCTACCATGGGAATTACTAACAGGACTGAAACAATCTCAGTAGTTAAAAGAGTCCTGACACTAAGAAGTCTAGTTGGTACGCTGGAGAGGAGGACACAGGATATGCAGACCGAGATCAACAAGTTCCTGGACAGATTTGTGGCATTGCAGAACAGAGGCCTCCCCAGCATTTTAAGCAGTGTAGGAAGACTGCTCACCCTAGAAAATTACAACAAAAGAATTGATGCCCATGCAGTAGCACAGATTGCAAAACAGCCCAGTACTTCAACAGACACAGGGCCAGCATCAGGGCAGAATCTGTATGATAGGGTGGATAACTTGTTTTTTATCATGAATGAAATTGATCATCTGTTTGATACACCACCAAATTTCTTTAAGTATACTGAAGCAGATGAGACTATGGGGGCAATCATAAGACACCAATTGCCCACACAGGAAGAGTGGAGGAATTTGACACAGATAATTTTATCAGGTCAGAACCTGTAGCGTTAGTTTTCTCCAGTACATGAGCAGTCATGCGCAGGCACAATTTTGATGAATAAAATCTACAAGGAAGAGGCAGATGCTGAGCCAACTCAGCAGAGCTATTTACTCACCACAGCAGTAGTCACAATCACAGGTGACAACCCAAAATACAGCGTACAAGCGATAAAGTTGGGTTCTCCAGCATTTAATCAAAGTATCTCAACCGACTTAGCAGATCCCAAAGGCCAAAATATCTTCTGACAGAACATTAAGGCGCCTTTATTTTGTATTCAATGCTGTAATAAATTTCTGATAATAATATCTCAAAGTTGGTGAGAATATTAAGTCTGAGATAACTCAGGACTCAGATATTTTTGTAAAAATCGCAAGTATATATTCACCCCTGGCAGAAGCTCAGGGGTGGTTGTTATTTTCTTTTTAGAAGTCTCACTGGCTGTAAGATTCTGAGAGAAGTAATACAAAGGGAGAATGGAATTTCCAAAAGCTTGGTGTATGCGATGCGTTGTGATGAATGGTGAATGTTGCAGGATTCCAGAGTGTTTCATAAAACAATAAGTTTTCTTAAATCTCTGTATTACATGTTTTCGAGTCTTTTGTTCTCTTTTGTTGTTTAAATGTTTTACACTTAATAGCCCAGTAGAAGAATAGTTACAGGATTTAATCACTGATTACCCTGAACTCAATCTGAGCTATTATCCATGTTTTCTTCAGATACGGTGAATGAAGTGTAATTCTTAATTGCTGCACTTTAAAACTATATCTTTTACAGTGATAGACATCCCCAGGGATTCAAGTTTTGCTCCTGAGGCATCTATCTGTTTCTCATACCTAGTTTGGTGGAAATACTCGAATACTTTAGTGAAAATTCTTAATTGCTTTCACTGGTTTTTTTCACCTGTTTGTGTTATAAATCAAAATTTGTTCTATGAAGTATCCAAATGGCCCTGCAAACTTCACCAGTTCACCTCAAGGTTTCTAGACACCTACAGCCATAGACTCCATTGCCCAATGATACTTGACTCTCTGAATACTACATCACTAAGACCTAAAAGAAACTCTTCAACCAAAACATAAACAAAACCTGTGCATAATAGCTAGCCTAAAACCCTATCATAAACAATTACAAATCATAAAGAGAGAGCCCCCTCTGATCACAGTTTGGCTAGAAACAGTGATCCAAAGATTGGTTAGTGGTTACCCCGGCCGTATTCCCTTGGGAGTCATAGGGAACAACCTGGGTGATAACATAATTGGCGACTCCACTGGGGAATCTTAAAGATTTTTCAATTACTATCTATATTCCAAAGCTACCATCAAGCCTGAACTAGCCAAGAGGCCTTAGGACTGTTTCTGTGCCACAGGAACAGCTTTAGGGAAGAGCTGATTAGGGAATCTTCATCCTAGCTTTGAAACATATATAGCCATTCCAAAATTTTCATCCAGTCCTTGCATATATATAAACCTCTTGTACAAATTCAAAAGAATATTTAGAAGCTGGCTCCCAAAAGAAATCCAAGGCACACTAGGGCAAACCCTGACCCTAATCAACCTATCATTGTTGATAATCCAAATATCATTCCAAAGAACATAAGGAGACAGCAAAAGGAGAAGCCTGTTGATTCAGATATAAGCTCACACCAACCTATCCTCATTCCAACTCCTTGCAAAGTCCTTTTCCGTTCCACACCTAGTTCCCCTAGTTCATCATCAACACCTCAAAGCCCTCCTCTCCCATCTTCACCATCTGCACATACTCTTTTAACCAGCCCCCCGCTTGTTACCCATCCTATTAACCCTGTTACACCTGTAATCCCAGCTGTCCCATTTGTTCCTGTCAACCCCATAAATCCCATAAACATGGCCAACAGGTATGCACCTCTGCAGATACCAGCTAATGCTCCAGCTCTACCCCAAGATTATCAAACCAAAATCTCATTTTTTGACTCCCATGGCCCTTTGACAGCTGTCCAGCATGCTAAGAAGATGCAAGACCACTTTGAGACCTATGAAATAGATGATGACAGTGTCAGGATGAGAATTTTTGTTCAAAGCTTAACTGGGGATGTCAGAACTTGGTTTAGATCCCTGAATGCAAATTCCATTGCAACCCCTGAGGTCCTGTACCAAGAGTTTACCAACAGATGGGAGAAAAAGAAAGATCCACTCCACATACTCGGTGAATATAACACTATTAAAAGAGGTCCCCAAGAAACAGTCTTGGAATATTGTGCTAGGTTTAACAATGTATATAATGCTATCCCCCAGAACTTAAGGCCCCCTCCTGATTTGGCCCTGTATAACTTCCCTGACGGTTTTGACTCTGATATGGCCTATCAGCTGAAAGAAAGAGATCCTCCAACCCTTGCAGAAGCTCAAAGAGTTGCTGTCACTGTAGAGGCTAACCTAATTGCCAAGAGAAACAGGGCAAAGCTGGAAAAGAAGGCTGGCTTCAGAGAAGAGCCCTCAGGTTTTGATCAAAAGTTGGATGCAATACTAAACAGCATGAAGAGACTGGGTGAAAGGGTGGAATCGGTTGAAAGAAAATCATCATGGGAAGCATCACAAAGCAACCCTCCTAGAAACCCAAATTTTAGGAGAAATCAGAACCCAAACATAGGAAAAACAAGTGCTGACCAAGATATCAGACCCCCTTTTCAAGAAAACTATGCAGAAACTTCCTCAGCCAATCAGCTCAATGAAGATCCCGAAATTAACTTAATGGGTCTGGATGGTAAAAGCCATGTATTCTTAACACAAGAAGACCATGAGGAGGATGAAAGCAAAACATTCCAAACTAAATCAGGAGAATCCTTTGACTTTAAACAAGGGTATGACACTGCTGTCTATGAAGTCCATAAACAATATAAACTAAGGAGTAGGACTGTAAATGTAAATCAGCCTGAAAAGGTAAAGGAGAAACAACAGTCCAAAGAAACCATGGTCACTGAACCTAATGACAACACAAACGTGCCTACAAAAGAAGTAGTGGTTGAGGAGGTTACTGAACTACTGTCCCCACTACAACAGCCCATGGCAACCTCGTCCTCCCACCCAAATCCGAACATTACCCCTCAAGACATAAGTATGAGGGGCAGGTTTCAAAATCAAGATGAAATCCAACAAGAAGATTTAGTGAACAAAGAAAAGACTGCTATCCGTGACTCTAAAATCCAAGTTGACAAACCTTTTGACCTAGGTACAGAGATTGGCAAGTTAAAAATAGCCATCCCCCTCTCAGAGCTAGCCAAGCATGACATATATAAGCAACAGATAAAGAAATCCCTACAGCTCACCAATAGCAAAGATGATGTAAATGTGCTAGATGACACTCCAGAATTACTGTTTGGCCCAGAGGGAGATGGAAAATCAGAAGTCACAGGGGTTTTACCGTTTTATGTCAGCCTGCATGTTCATGATAAAATACTGCATAATGCAATGTTCGACTCAGGCGCCTCTCACAACCTTATGCCAAAAGCAGTCATGGAAAGATTGAACTTGGATATAACGAGGCCATACAAAGACCTGTTTTCCTTTGATTCTAGTCAAGTCAAATGTTTAGGCCTAATAAAAGATTTATGTGTGTCTCTGGTTCAATATCCCAACAAGACTATTCTAATGGATGTGGTAGTTGCTGATATCCCACCCAAATACGGGATGCTGTTATCAAGATCATGGGGAGCCAAGCTCCAAGGATCCCTGCAATTAGACATGTCATATGCAACTATCTCTGTCTTTGGGCAACCAAAAAGACTATACAGGGAAACACTCATGAAGTATATGGTCAGCAGTGAAGAAAATCCCCAAAATTTTCCAATATATGCTGTCCATTCGGACATAGACTCCTTTATCCTTTTCAATGATAGCACAAGCCTCTCAAACAATGACATTAGGACCGAAGCACTCATACAAGAACAAAACATTGATCAGACAAGTAGCACCTGCCAAACATCAATCAGCCCAACAATACACATTAACCCTCCTCTAGTTGTTAAAGATTGTCAAATAAGTGATGAAATTATCCTAGAAAACAAATGGGAAAAGAAACCCCAACTCATGCTCACATTGCCATCCCATGAACAGAATTTTAAATCTCCTGTTCAACAACACATCCTGTGGGTCCTAGAGTTTGATGGCTCAGTTAACAAGTTAGGGGCAGGGGCTGGAGTGTGGATACATAATAAAGAGAAAGATTATGCAGAAGGCAGGGCTTACAGATTAAATTTTAGGTGCACTAACAACATGGCAGAATATGAAGCTCTCTTGCTGGGCCTAAAGCTAGCAAAATCACTACTAGCTCCTAAACTCTCCATTATGGGAGATTCTGATCTAGTAATTCAACAAGTGAAAGGACATTTTGTCACCAATGACAAAAGATTGAGGTCCTACAGATCTGCTGTAATTGAAATATTAGAAACCTTCTCTGAGTTTTTTATCACAAAAATTTCAAGGGGCCACAATCTCCATGCACACAGCTTGGCAACGTTTGCCAGCACCTTCAAATTCCCATTAGAACCCAATAACTGTTTCACAGCCGAGGTCAAATACAGACCCTCTATTCCAAACAATGTTAAAGAATGGCAAGTATTTGAGGATGACATACAAATAAACAATTTCTTGACCTTGCAACAAGAGTTCATAGGATTAAGTATTGATCTTGATGGAGCAAGTCAATCACAAATACTTGAGGAAGCGAGTCCATCACAAATACAGTTTCAACAGTCTGCTCACCCAATGTCACCTAGAACAGCAAAACAATTACTCAGTCCAACCATTTTCAACAATGAAAACATTCAGCAAATCAACCAAATTGACTGCGAAGAGATGAGCAGCGCTGAAGCTGAAATCATACAACTCAAAGACAATTTCCTTCCAGCAGGCCTTACCCCACTAGAGGACATTTTTGACTCAAATGATGTCCCCAGGAAACCAAAGATGCAGCCATTAGATGCAGCAATTGAAGAATGTAACATTGGTACCACTGACAAGCCTAAAATAATAAAATTATCTGCTGCTTTGCCCCCTGATCAAAAACCCAAATATATTGACCTCTTTAAAGAGTTTCAAGATGTTTTTGCTTGGGGTTATGAGGATCTAAAGTCCTATGATACCTCTGTTATCCAGCATACCATTCCCCTCAAGCCTAATAAAAAACCATTCAAACAGAAATTGAGAAGAATCAATCCTGTGCTCCTTCCTTCCATTGAAAAAGAATTACAGAAAATGTTCAAAGCTGGTATCATAGCACCAATCAGATTCTCTGAATGGATTTCAAATTTGGTCCCTACAAGAAAGAAAACTGGTGAGATTAGACTTTGTGTAGACTTAAGGAATTTGAATCAAGTATCACTCAAAGATAACTACCCTCTACCCAAAATGGATCACATTCTTCAAAGAGTAGTAGGGGCTTCAAGGATATCATTGCTTGATGGTTTCTCAGGTTTCAATCAAATCCTGGTACACCCTGATGATCAAGACAAAACTGCATTTACAACCCCATGGGGAACTTTCAAGTACGTGAAAATGCCCTTTGGATTGAAAAACGCAGGGGCAACATTTCAGAGAGCAATGGACATTGCTTTTGCAAAAGAGATTCATGACTTCTTGGTCATTTACTTAGATGATCTAACACCCTTTTCAAAATCTGACCAAGAACACTTGAAACATTTGAGACAGATTTTCATAACATGCAGAAAATATGGCATTTCCTTAAACCCCAAGAAGTCATTATTTGGCTTAGAAGAAGGGAAACTCTTAGGACACATTATTTCAAAAGATGGCATAAGAATTGATCCAGATAGGATACAAGCTATCCTACAAATGCCTCATCCCAGGAATGTCAAGGAGTTGCAAGGATTCTTAGGGAAAATCAACTTTTTAAGAAGGTTTATCCCTAATTTAGCAGAATTAATCAGATTACTAAATAATATGCTAAAGAAAGATTCAAAGGTCAAATGGACTGTTGAAGCAAAACAAGCTTTTGAAAGCATAAAATTGGCCTTGACTCAAACCCCAGTGTTAACTAATCCACAGTTTGACAGAGACTTTATCATTTTCTCCTTTGCCTCCCAACATACTATTGCTGCTGTTTTATTACAGAAAGATGACCACGGGAGTGAGAAACCTATTGCCTTCTTCAGCAGAGCTCTTAGAGATGCCCCCCTAAAGTATCAAATAATGGAAAAACAAGCCTATGCTTTGATCAAAGCTATTAAAGACTTTAGGATTTACATCCTTTACTCCCATGTTGTGGCTTATGTACCAAGTCCTATTGTCAAAGACATTCTCACCCAAGAAAACTTAGAGGGCAGGAGAGGAAAATGGATTGCCAATATACTAGAATTTGACATTGAAATAAAACCCACAAAGCTAATAAAAGGGCAAGGTTTGGCCAAATTAATGACAGAAGCAAATTTCCAAGCCTTAGATATCAACCAACTGGACAGTGGAACAGAGCTGGCGACTCCAAAGATCAATGTAGCCTTTGAACAATCTCCTTGGTACTCTGATATCTGTTATGTGTTACAAAACCTGTGTGCTCCCCCAGGGCTGTCCAGAACTAAGTGTAGGTTCCTAAAAATGAAAACATCTAGATTTTGTGTGATGGATGGAAACTTACTTTGGAAAAACCATGAAGGTATATTACTGCACTGTCTAATAGAGAATGAAATTAACAAAATCATGCAAGATTTCCATGCTGGAGATTGCGGTGGACATTTGTACTGGAAGTCCACTGTGGACAAGATATTGAGGGCTGGTTATTACTGGCCCACTATGTTCTCTGATGTTAAGAAATTTGCAGCCTCATGCCACAAATGCCAACTGTTTGAAGGCAAAAGACAGTTGCTGCCACTTCCTCTGAAGCCCATTGCAACAGAGAGACCTTTTCAACAATGGGGCTTGGATTTCATTGGGGAAATTCATCCCTCATCTTCAGGGCAACACAGATGGATTTTAACAGCGACAGACTACTTCACCAAGTGGATTGAAGCTGCCCCATGCAGACAAGCAAATGATTCAGTAATCATTCAGTTTTTGGAAAACAATATACTGGCTAGATTTGGCTACCCGGACAAAATAATAACAGACAATGCTGCTGCCTTCAGATCCAAGAAAATGGTGAACTTCTGCCATAAATTTCACATTACTTTGGGCCATTCTACAGCTTACTACCCTCAAGGAAATGGCCTTGCTGAATCATCAAACAAAAGTTTGATAAATATCATAAAGAAAGTGCTGGAAGAGAACAAAAAGAACTGGCATAAGAAACTAGTAAATGCTTTATGGGCAGATAGACTGACAACTAAAAGATCAATTGGGACCAGCCCATGTGAGTTAGTCTATGGATTAGAGGCCAGATTTCCTTCATCACTAGGAGTGCCGGTTATGAAACTTCTGCAAGAAAGCCAAGCAGAGCCAAATGACATGCAAAGAAGGATTAATCAGATAATCTGTTTACAGCAAACTAGAGAACAAGTTTTCAGCAGAGTGCAGATACTACAAGAGAAACTGAAAAAGGCCTTTGATAGGAGAACCAAAGCAGAAGATTTCAATGTAGGGGACAAAGTTTTAAAGTGGGATGCAAGAAGAGAAGATAAAGGGAAACATGGAAAGTTTGACTCTTTATGGAAAGGACCATTTGCTGTCCAAGCAGTGCAAGGTAATAACACCTACTTCCTCAAAAGTTTGACTGAAACTGACTTGGATGAAGGTCCTGTCAATGGCAGGATGCTGAAGCACTACTTTGACTGTTCATTATGAGTGGAAACTAAGGATTCATTGTATATATGCAGATGTACATATTGTTTTCTGTCTTAGATTGTAAAAAGCAGTTTTCCCAAGTGATTCACCAAGCAGTAAAAGGCAAATAGAATCAGAGGTTCTCCAAGGAAAAAGCACACAAGTTTGACACATTTATGCAGCAGATTTCAAAGATTGAGATGGGCAGTCAAAGAACAAGGCAATCTGACCTGCTGTTCTTGGTCTTTCAGAAGAAAAACCATCCCCATGTGGAGCCACTGTTGGATACCTATACTAATAGGTTTCATATTTCATGATTGGCCAAAGAAAGTCCAAATATGCTCTGCTTTGGTATCACAAAGATCCCATATTTCCTAGAAAGCAAGAGGTGGGTAAAGTGTTTCAAATATTGAAGACCTTTATTTCAATTTTGTGGATGATTCAACAGTCTAATCTGGATCATGCCATGTGTTCAATTTTGAGTTATAGAATAGAGAAAGAAGTCTGTCCAAACTGTTTAATCTTGGCAGACAAGTAGTTTAGGTAGAGAAGCAAAGGTTCCCAACAGCTTAATCTGGGACCTTGGAAGAGATAAGGGTAGAAGTAGATAGAAAAGAAAAAAGAAAAAGCCAAAGAAAAGAAAAGGCAAGTAAGGGTTTGCAAGCCTAAATGCACCCTCCAATGGAGAAACAAAAAATGCTAGGAAAATAGCTGGGTAGGCAGTTGTGGTTGCAGAAAGGGTATTTTCACCATTACACATATGACAAGAGGTGTTCTGCCAAGGCAAAATCTATCAATGGACAAAGTGGTTAATTCCATCAAATTACAGCAAGGAGCATAACTAACCTCCCCCTTCCCCTCTATTCCATTGCTAACACTCCCTTTATTTAGCTGAGATTTATGAAGAGAGATCATGGTTTTATGGTGGTTCTAGTTCATTCAGAATCCACATTTCTTGTCTAAGATCTTTTCATTTTGATCTACTCTCAAAACCAAGTCAATTTCAGATAAACTCAGTAAAATCCCCTTCATTTGCTCCCTTCATTCATATTAACCTCTAATTCTACTATATAGCTCCCCTATTCTACCCCTTCCCCTAATAATACTAACACTATGGTGTATAAAGCCCCAAATCTTATAAATACTCCCTCCCCTTGGCATTATAGCCATATATTCTTCAAAAGGGACCAAAATGACATCTGGTCACTTTGGTGAACCTGTTCCATCCCATTCCCCCTTGCTGCAAGTCAAATTGCTCCTTAAACCATCATTTGCATTGGAAAACCCTTATAAAACCCTCTTCTGCCTTTAAATCCTTTGCAAAAGTTACCAAAGCCAAAAAAACCCGCCTCTGGCGCATTTCCAAAGGTTAGCGCATTGTTTGGTTTAAATACAAAACCAATGAAAAACCAATAAAAAACCCTCTACCCAAAGTTTTCCGCCTGCATATAACCCGAACATCTTCGCACTCCGCCCACCGTCGGATCAAGTCTCTGAGATCCGACGACCCACAGCAATATCGGAGCGGCCCCCACTGCTGTCCTTTACCGCCCGAGAAGGTGACGTTGCGTCACGTCAGTACCTCTCCACGCGTCAAACGCTAAAGCCTCTCGGAGCAAGGCCTGACACATTCGGCGTCGTACCTAAACCGCCCCGAGAAAACGTAGCGGTTAACCTTAACCGTAACCGCTACGGTCCTAACCGCCAACTGTTTTCCGCCAACGAATCGCCACGTCACATCCACCTGTACTCGCTCCCGCTATTCATCCACCTAGCCGCTGACATGGCTGCCATCTCATCGCCCCCTTGGACCAATAGTCTACTGCCACGTCACCCGATGACGTCAGCTGACGTCACCTCACCTTGACCCACCAATGACGTCAGCTGACGTCACCTCACCTTGACCCACCAATGACGTCATGCTGACGTCATCACTAAAAAGCGCCAAAATGGTAAAAAAGTCTATATTTACCCAAAAAACCGTGTTTTTCCCACTTTTCGCTCCTGTTGCTATTATTCTTTCTGCATGACCGTTTACGTTCGAATTTCCGCCAACCTGCTGAGTTAACCCGGGCGACCTCCTCAGCGTCAACCGTGCACACCTGCGCAACCTCTGTTCGTCAATTAACAGGTATTTACCATTGTTCTGCCCTCCATACGACTGTTATTGAAATTTAAGTTGCTCAGAAGGCTTAAGACACCTTGAAACTACATTTACACCGCCCATTTCCCTCTGCACGTCCACCATTGTAACTGTGAAGTCCAAAAAGCACCGGCCGAGCCTTAAATACTTGTAATTTCGCTCAAAACCACTGTCCCTCTGCATTTCCCGGCAGATTTCTTGATAAATACAATTCACCCGCTGGAAGGGGACAGTTAAACCTTAGAGAAGCTCTGCTCCTAAAAACAAACAGTATTTCAATTGCTGTTGAGTAAATTCCCCTCTGGTATCCAAAATACAGACTGTTCTCACAGAGAATCACCTCTACTCTGTGTTGCTTCCATTTTGACTATTCACCTACAATTGTTGCACTTTGAAGAACTATGGAGACTCCTATTGCTCTAAATATCAAGCCCCTCAATGCTCCTCACCAGGAATTAGCATGGAAAGCCCTGGGAGACATGGATTACCAAATGCTGGACTGGTTCCCTATGGGAACCAAATACAATATCCAGATGATGAATGAGTTAAAAGCCCAGCACCTGAGTGGGGCAGACATCTTGGGAATTTGGGACTCAAATTTGCCCATCTACAACCTTCCCCAAGTAAATCCTATGCCAGAACTGATCTACAGCTGCCAGGAATGTTATGACCCAAACCAAAGAGCTGTCATCAGCCCCACAGGCTCAATCCTGTTCCAGATTACCCCAGAGAGTATAAATGGAATGCTGCACTTCCAAACTGCCAAGCAATTGACCCCCCTCTTTATGCAGAATTTGATAAACAAAGGGGCCAAGCTGTCAAATGACCAAATCATTAAAATCAATCAGTTGTTTGTAAGACCAGGCTCTGAATCAGTCAGAACCCCTCCTATTGGGTATCACTATTTGAATGATTTGGGCAGGATGTTAGTGGATTTAATCAGTTATGTCCTAGGATTCAGGGGGATGGAGGACGTGGATGATAGCCTAATGGCAATGCTGTCTATATTCTCTCCTGGTAAGCCCCCAGCTGTACATTATGACTATGCAACCTACATTGCAGATAAAATCCATGAGCAGTTTATGAACTTGAAGAGGGAAAGACTATTCAGGTATACTTCATATATATACCATCTATTCTTGTTCTATCAGCCAGCCACCTTCTCTGTTCCTTTGAAGCCACTCAATTCCCAAGGAATCCCAAGGTCAGTTGTGTTCTGGACTTCTGTTTTTCATCATACCTCTGTATCACCTTACACATACACTGAGTTCATTGACTTATTCATCTATCCAGTCATGACAGTATTGCATGGTACTCCTCCTCCTAGACTAACTGATGACATGAGAAGAATTCTCCATTTGAATAAGTCCTACAGCATTGGTAATTGGTACTTCTACCAAAACCACACAGTCATCAGGATATATGGCTGTGAGTTGAACCCATTTAGGTTGCCAAGGTATGTCCCCATGAGGCTTTTTGCCTTGGAATATTTCAGACAGTTTGGGAACTCAGACTATCTTCATTTTCAGAGCAACAACAAGAAGTCACAGTTGAAGGTAAGGAACCAGCTGGGTCCTTTCCTATATAACAGAAAAGAAGAGGGATGGAAAGAGGCAAACACTATCCTGGAAGGCCTCAGACTGCAAACCAGCTTTGAATGGATACCCTATGACCCCAATCATGCTATCTCCCTCAGGAGGATTAGATACAAATTGGGTAGCTATGCACACAAGAGACAACCCGAGATTGAACAGTATGCCAACGCATCAAATTGGGAAGAGGGTACCCTAGAGGAGGAAATTACTAATGAAGAGTTACTTGAGAGAGAGGCTAGAAATATGCAAAAGGAAGCTGACTTGGAAACTTGTGGACAGGTGCCCCTCTCCTACAAAAAGCAACTTGGAGCAGCTGCTACATCATCAACAGTACAACAACAAACTGCCGAGAAAGCATCACAGACAGCAAGCAAGGATAAAGGGAAGCAGGTGGAACAGCCACCTCCATTGACATAAGAACAAGTGGACACATTGCTACAGCAGCAAGAAGAGATGGAGCAGCAGGAACTTGGGCAGCAACAAGAAGAGGAACAGTTTAGTGAACAGCAGCCCTTGCAGCAAGAAAAAGTGATGAATGCTCCAAGCTCCACTGAGCAACAGGCTCAGACAGTGGTGCCTCCTAGGGCAGAAACTACTGTTGATACCTCGGTCCTCCAAACCCCACAAAAGGAGGACTTGACCAGGAAAAGGGATAGAGAGACTCCCTTGACCTCATCTTTCAATCGGGGAGAGAAAAGACAAAGACTAAATGACTCTCAAGAGGAGGATATAGCAGTAAGGCAAGCAATGGGCATGGGCCCACCCAGTGGAGAAGTTTCAGCTAGTTCATTTCAGCATGAACATGATAGAGCCATAGGAGGAGAGGTTAGCTCCTCCAGCCAGCACAGAGAAGGACAATCAAGCATTAAACAGCAATTTATTGACATTAAGAGGAGGAGTGATCCTATTAAAGTACAGCTGTACAATCATTTGCTGAACCTGGCTCCTACCAATCAGCAAAGACTCATGTCTGCCTTTGATGTAAGTGAAGGCAAGATGATCATGAGTCACTTCATGCCCACAACGCTGCATCCTCAATCTACCTCGGATTACCTAAGAACCAACATGGAGGTGCTGGCCAAAGACATACACCCTATGGATAAGATTGAGTTACATAAACAAACTGGTGAAATGGTGTATGCCTCCTTGGCAGATGAGACATTGGAGAATTACAAATTGAAGAGCAGCCTTGATAACACAGCATCTCAGCTGGAATTGGAGAGAGCATCATCACAAGCCAAGGACAACAGGATCAAGTCCTTGGAAGAAGTAATTATAGAAATAGGACATGATCCTAAAGATGTTAAGGGTATCCAAGAACTCTTGAAGCTAAGGGATGCAGACATGGCGGCCTTAAGAAAGAAAATCAAGCTCCCAGCTACCATCCATCCGCAAACAGACGAGGTTGCCCAGCAAAGGCAGGAAAAGGATGCTACAGACCTACTGATATCCCTGTACAAGGAGCTGGTTCGAACTCAAGACCAGCTAGGACAATCAGAAGCTGCAAAGGCAGCACTACAAACAGCAATGAAGCAAAGAGAAGAGGGCCAACCCTCCCAGCCTCCTCCTGTGATAATTAATCTTGAGGAAGTCCCTCCAACAACTACTCCTCCTCCTCAGCAAACGGGAACTACAGCACCATCTACAGCAACAACTACACCAACACCAGGACAGACTCCCAGTCTGGATATGCAGAAGCTGCAAGCTGAGATCCAAGTTCTTGAATCTCAAATGAAAGAGCTTGATGAAGTCAAGAAATCTTTGGCCAAGGTGAATGAAAAATTTGACAAAAGCAAGCAGAATGAAGCAGCAAAGGAGAGAGAGATAAAAGCTCTAAAAAGGAGAATAGCTGAACTAGAAAAAGAGCTTGCACTAGAAAAAGTAACAGCAGAATTGAAAGCAGTCCTCTGGGGCAACATTGGTCGATCCATCACCAATCAGTGGCAGTATATTGAGACTATGGATGAGCAAATAGCACTCATCACCAAGGCAAACAAGGAAATACACAGAGCCAGAGCAAGCCTTGGCCACATGCCAGATGCTGCCAGCAGAATGATCAATGTTTTAAATAACAAAACTAGCTCTCAACTAGCTACCATGGGAATTACTAACAGGACTGAAACAATCTCAGTAGTTAAAAGAGTCCTGACACTAAGAAGTCTAGTTGGTACGCTGGAGAGGAGGACACAGGATATGCAGACCGAGATCAACAAGTTCCTGGACAGATTTGTGGCATTGCAGAACAGAGGCCTCCCCAGCATTTTAAGCAGTGTAGGAAGACTGCTCACCCTAGAAAATTACAACAAAAGAATTGATGCCCATGCAGTAGCACAGATTGCAAAACAGCCCAGTACTTCAACAGACACAGGGCCAGCATCAGGGCAGAATCTGTATGATAGGGTGGATAACTTGTTTTTTATCATGAATGAAATTGATCATCTGTTTGATACACCACCAAATTTCTTTAAGTATACTGAAGCAGATGAGACTATGGGGGCAATCATAAGACACCAATTGCCCACACAGGAAGAGTGGAGGAATTTGACACAGATAATTTTATCAGGCCAGAACCTGTAGCGTTAGTTTTCTCCAGTACATGAGCAGTCATGCGCAGGCACAATTTTGATGAATAAAATCTACAAGGAAGAGGCAGATGCTGAGCCAACTCAGCAGAGCTATTTACTCACCACAGCAGTAGTCACAATCACAGGTGACAACCCAAAATACAGCGTACAAGCCATAAAGTCGGGTTCTCCAGCATTTAATCAAAGTATCTCAACCGACTCAGCAGATCCCAAAGGCCAAAATATCTTCTGACAGAACATTAAGGCGCCTTTATTTTGTATTCAATGCTGTAATAAATTTCTGATAATAATATCTCAAAGTTGGTGAGAATATTAAGTCTGAGATAACTCAGGACTCAGATATTTTTGTAAAAATTGCAAGTATATATTCACCCCTGGCAGAAGCTTAGGGGGTGGTTTTTATTTTCTTTTTAGAAGTCTCACTGGCTGTAAGATTCTGAGAGAAGTAATACAAAGGGAGAATGGAATTTCCAAAAGCTTGGTGTATGCGATGCGTTGTGATAAATGGTGAATGTTGCAGGATTCCAGAGTGTTTCATAAAACAATAAGTTTTCTTAAATATCTGTATTACATGTTTTCGAGTCTTTTGTTCTCTTTTGTTGTTTAAATGTTTTACACTTAATAGCCCAGTAGAAGAATAGTTACAGGATTTAATCACTGATTACCCTGAACTCAATCTGAGCTATTATCCATGTTTTCTTCAGATACGGTGAATGAAGTGTAATTCTTAATTGCTGCACTTTAAAACTATATCTTTTACAGTGATAGACATCCCCAGGGATTCAAGTTTTGCTCCTGAGGCATCTATCTGTTTCTCATACCTAGTTTGGTGGAAATACTCGAATACTTTAGTGAAAATTCTTAATTGCTTTCACTGGTTTTTTTCACCTGTTTGTGTTATAAATCAAAATTTGTTCTATGAAGTATCCAAATGGCCCTGCAAACTTCACCAGTTCACCTCAAGGTTTCTAGACACCTACAGCCATAGACTCCATTGCCCAATGATACTTGACTCTCTGAATACTACATCACTAAGACCTAAAAGAAACTCTTCAACCAAAACATAAACAAAACCTGTGCATAATAGCTAGCCTAAAACCCTATCATAAACAATTACAAATCATAAAGAGAGAGCCCCCTCTGATCACAGTTTGGCTAGAAACAGTGATCCAAAGATTGGTTAGTGGTTACCCCGGCCGTATTCCCTTGGGAGTCATAGGGAACAACCTGGGTGATAACAATTAGTACACTTGAAATTCAGTCTGTAGGCTCGGCCTTCTGCATGACTGTGTTGTTTATTATGTACCCAAACTCCAGCTCCTGCCCCTAATTTGTTGACTGAGCCATCAAATTCCAGGAACCATAGAATATCTTGTTGTGAAGGAGATTTAATGATCTGTTCATGGGCTGGCAATGTAAGTTGAAGTTCTAGTTTTTCACCTGGCTTGTCTTCTAGGACAGTCTCATCATTTGATTGAATATGCTTGACAAGTAGAGCAGCAGCAGTGTCTAGTGATTGATTGACTGTTTTTTCATGGGCAGCAGTTTGCTCATTGGTGTCTTCCTCTTGTATGAGTGTCTTGGGTTCAACCCCATTATCTGAGAGAGTTGCATTATCATTGAAGAGAATGTATGAGTCTATGTCTGAGTGGACAGCATATATGGGAAAGTTTTGAGGCTTTTCTTCACTGCTGACCATGTATTTCATTAATGTTTCTCTGTATAATCTCTTTGGTTGCCCAAAAACAGAGATGGTGGCATATGACATGTCTAATTGTAGGGAACCTTGGAGTTTAGCTCCCCATGATCTTGATAACAGCATCCCATACTTAGGTGGGATATCAGCAACTACAACATCCATTAGAATTGTTTTGTTTGGGTATTGAACCAGAGACACACATAAATCTTTCATGAGACCTAAACACTTGACTTGGATGGAGTCAAAGGAAAACAGGTCCTTGTATGGTCTTGTTATATCTAGATTCAATCTCTCCATGACTGCTTTTGGCATGAGATTGTGAGAGGCACCTGAGTCAAACATTGCATTATGTAATATTTTATCATGAATATGTAAGCTGACATAAAAAGGTAATATCCCTGTGACTACTGTTTTTCCATCCACTTCTGGGCCAAACAGTAATTCTGGGGTGTCATCCAACACATTGACATCATCTTTGCTGCTGGTGAGTTGAAGGGACTTCTTGATCTGTTGTTTATAAATGTCATGCTTGGCTAGTTCTGAGAGAGGAATTGCTATCTTTAGTTTGCCAATTTCAGTTTCTAGGTCAAAGGGTTTTTCAGATTGGGTCTTAGGGTTATGGATAACAGTCCTTTCCTTGTTCACTAACTCTTCTTCTTGATTCTTATCTTGATTTTGGGACTTGTCTTTTTTACTCATCCCTTGAGGAGTAACATTTAAATTAGGGTGAGAGGATGAAGTAGCCATAGGCTGCTGTTTTAAGGGCAATGGTTCAGTGATCTCTTCAATAATTACTTCTTCTGCAGGTGAATTTGTTTTTTCATTAGGCTCTGTGACTATGGCTCTTTTAGGCTGCTGATTATCCTTTATCTTTTCAGGCTGATTTACATTCACAGTTCTGCTCCTTAGCTTGTATTGTTTATGGACTTCATAAACAGCAGTGTCATAGCCTTGTTTAAAGTCAAAGGATTCACCTGATTTGATTGGGAACAGCTTGATTACCTCATCCTCATGGTCTTCTTGTGTCAAAAAGACTTGACTTTCACCATCTAGACCCATTAAATTAATCTGAGAATCTTCATTGGGTTCACTTGATGTGGAAGTTTCAGCATAGTTTTCTTGGAAAGGGGGTCTTATGTCTTGGTCAGCACTGGCCTTGCCAACATTTGGGTTTTGAGTTCTCCTAAAATTTGGATTCCTAGGAGGGTTGTTTTGTGGTGCTTCCCATGATGATTTTCTCTCAACCGATTCCACTCTATCCCCTAATCTCTTCATACCAGTGAGTATAGCATCCAGTTTTTGATCAAAGGCTGAGGTTTCCTCTTTGAAAGCGGTTCTCTTTTCCAACCTTGCTCTGTTTCTTTTGGCAATCAGGTTAGCTTCCACTGTGACAGCAACCTTTTGGGCCTCTGCAAGGGTTTGAGGGTCTCTTTCCTTTAACTGATAGGCCATGTCAGGGTCAAAACCATCAGGGAATTTGTACAAAGCTAAATCAGGAGGGGGTCTTAAATTTTGTGGGATTGCGTTATATACATTGTTGAATCTTGCACAATAATCCAAAACAGTCTCTTGGGGACCTCTTTTGATAGTGTCATATTCCCCAAGTATGTGCAGAGGATCTTTCTTTTTCTCCCATCTGTTAGTAAAAGCTTGATACAGCTCATCAGGAGTTGTGATGGAATTTGCATTCAGGGATCTAAACCAAGTTCTTACATCCCCAGTTAGGCTTTGAACAAACATCCTCATTCTCACACTGTCATAATCTATTTCATAGGTCTCAAAATGGTCTTGCATCCTTTTGGCATGCTGAACAACTGTCAAAGGGCCAGTGGAGTCAAAATATGAGATTTTGGTTTGATAGTCTTGGGGTAGAGCTGCAACATTAGCTGGTATTTGCAAGGGTGCATATCTGTTAGCCATATTCACAGGGTTTAAGGGGTTGACAGGGATGAATGGGACCGGGATGACTGGTATAACAGGGTTAATGGGAGGGGTAGAAACTAGGATGTTGGTTAAAGGAGTATGTGCAGTGTATGAAGGTGTGCAAGGAGGGCTTTGAGATGTAGATGGTGAACTGGGGGAGACAGGGGTAGACCTAAATAGAACTTTGATTGGGGTTGGAACTGGCTCAGGGTGGGCTGTCTCAGGAGTCAAATCACTAGGATTTTCCTGACTTTGCTGCTTCCTAATTATTCTAGGGATTATATTAGGATTCTCAATCACAGCTGGTGGATTTGGGTCAGGGTTTGACCTAGTGTGTCTGGTTTCCCTTTTAGGAGCCAGCTTCTGAATTTGTTTTTGGTATTTTCTAAGATATTTTAGGATTGTTTAAGGGACTGCTCAAGCTTTTTAAAACCACTGTCTTGGCAGACAACAGTTTGAAAAACAATATGCTCAAGTCCCCAGCGGAGTCGCCATTTATGTTAACACCCAGGTTGTTCCCTATGACTCCCAAGGGAATACGGCCGGGGTAACCACTAACCAATCTTTGGATTACAGTTTCTAGCCAAACTGTAATCAGAGAGGGCTCTCTCTTTATGATTTGTCTCTGTTATGATAGTATTTTAGGCTAGCTATTATGCTCAGGTTTTTGGTTTATGTTTTGGTTGAAGGACTTCTTTCAGTGCTTAAGATGTAGTGTTCAGACAGTAGTATATCATTGGGCAATGGAGTCTAGAGCTGTGAACTGTTTGAAATGCTGGAGTGAGAATGTTCAGACTGCAGGGCCTATTGGGTATCTCAACAAACAAAATTTAAACTTAAGTGGTGATGTATGGTTAGCCAACGGAAATCAATTAAGAATTCTCCATTAAGCTGGTGGTGTGAAAGTGAAACATGTTGCTCAGGAGCAAACTTGAATTCCTAAAACAAAGGTCATTGTGAAAGATATATTCTGAAAGTGCAGCAATTAAGAATTACACTTATCAAGATTATAGCTGAAGAAAACATTCATAGACAACATAGATTGAGCTCAGGGTATTGCTGAATAAATCCTGAAGGCTATTCTTTTTCTTTGTTGCTAAATACTTAGAAATTAGAAACATATATGGATTGTAAAAGATTGAAACACATAACAAAAAGAGTCACAGAAAACTTATTGTATTATGAGGTACACAGGAATCCTGCAGTTTTCAACAAACACCAGAACGCATTCAACACTTCAGAACTTTGAGAAATTCCATCACTTTGTTTATTAAACTCTGAAAAGATTACAGCATAAGAACTTCTTCAAGAGAAATCAACAACAACCCCTGCAAGCTTGTGCGAGGGGCAAATATATACAAACAGTATTACAAAATATCTAAGGCGTTGAGTCATCTGAGAAATAAATATTTCACCAACTTTGTACAGAACAACAGATAAGAAGTTATTGCTGCCTTTAATACAACATAAATGCATCTTTCTATCTGTCAGAAGATATTTTGGCTTTCGGAAGCCAACGAGTCGGTTGGAGTGATCTGCATTAATGCTGAAAAATGCGCTTTTGGAGCTGCTCTGCTGTAGCTTCTCGGCCTGGACACCTGTAGCTTCTCACCTTGCTTTGTTGGCCGTAAGTTCTGCTGAGTTGGCTCAGCTTTCATCTTTAATGCATGCTGATTCTTTTAAACTGTCTTGTGCATGACAATTTGTATTTTCTATGAACAAAATTTATTAAATGGTTTCCTATTTATAAAATCATCTGTATTGCCATAGTCCACCATTCTTGTGTAGGTAGTTGATGCCTGAGAATTTCATCCATAGTCTCCTCTGCCTCTGTATATTTATAAAAATTGGGAGGCACTTCAAACAGGTGTTTAATTTCATTCATTATAAAAAATAAACTTTCTACTCTGTTGTAGAGAGTGTGTCCTGTGGCTGGCCCTGTTTCCTCTGAGGTTCTGGGCTTCTCATTGATCTGACTTGTGGCAAATGCATTGACCCTCTTGGCATACTTCTCATGTGTGAACAGTCTCCCTGCGCTGTTCAGTAAGCTAGGGAGCCCTCTGTTTTGTAATACCTGAAATTTGTCCATAAACCTGTTTACCTCAGTTTGCATGTCTTGGGTTCTTCTCTCTAATGTCTGCACCAAGTTTCTCAGTGTAAGAACCCTCTTGATTAACTGAATGGTCTCAGTTCTGTTTGAAACTCCCATGGTAGCCAACTGAGTACTTGTTCTATTGTTAAGCACATTAATCATCCTGGTGGCAACTTCAGGCATATTGCTTAGAGCAGCCCTTGATCTCTGAATTTCAGTCTGTGCTTTTGGAATGAGCTCTAACTGCTCATGGATTGTCTCAATATACTGCCATTGGTCAGCAATAGACTGGCCAATATTAGCCCACAGCACTGTTTTAAGCTCAGCCACAACCTTATCTAATTTGAGCTCATTCTCTAGCTCTTTGATCATGTCTTTGAGGGCTTTTATTTCCCTGCCCTTTTCTACCACAACCTGCTTGGATTTGTCATATCTATCATTTACTTTGGCCAATTTCTCCTTGGTCTCATTCAGTTCTGTCATTTGAGCTTCCAGGGCCTGAATCTCATTTCTTAGCTTTTGCATATCCAAGCTAGGGGCCTGCTCTGTTGTTGGTGGTGCTGAAGTAGATGGTGCTACTTTTTCAGTCTGTTGAGGAGGAGGAATAGTAGTTGGAGCAGCTTCCTCAAGGTTAATGATTTGAGGAGGAGGCTGGGAGGTCCGACCTTCTTCTCCTTGTTTCAGAGTTGCTTGTAATGCTGCCTGTGCAGCCTCTGATTCTCACAGCTTTTCTTGTGTCTGGATAAGCTGCTTATAGAGAGACACCAGCAAAGATGTGGCATCTTGATCATGCCTTTGTTGAGCTACTTCATCTGTTTGAGGGTGAATTGTGGCTGGGAGTTTGATCTTTCTCCTTAAAGCTGCCATATCTGCATCCCTCAATTTCAATATTTCTTGTATGCCCTTGATATCTTTGGGATCATGCCCAATCTCAATAATTATATCTTCTAAGGACCTTATTCTGTTTTCCTTTGCTTGAGAGGATTCTCTCTCCAACTCCAGTTGAGAGGTTGTATTATTAAGGCTATTTTCTAGCCTGTAGTTATCCAATGTCTTGTCTGCCAAGGAAGCATAGACCATCTCACCTGTTTGTTTATGCAATTCAATTTTGTCCATTGGGTGGATGTCCTTGGCCAGGACCTCAAGATTGGTCCTCAAGTAATCTGAAGGGGACTGTGGCTACAAAGTAGTTGGCATGAAGTGGCTCATGATCATCTTGCCCTCCTGGATATCATATGCAGACATTAGTCGCTGTTGGTTGGTGGGAGCCATTTTCAACAAATGGTTATACAGCTGTATTTTTATGGGCTCATTCTTTTTCTTTATTTCAATGAACTGCTGTTTAATGCTCAGTTCACCCTCTCTCTACTGGCTAGAGGAGCTGACTTCTCCTCCCACTGTCCTCTCTTGTTCCTGTTGGAAGGAACTTGCAGATGCCTCCATACTGGGCGGGCCCATACCCAAAGATTGCCCTATAGGCATCTCTTCCTCTGAAAGGGGATTCATCCTGTGCCTCTTCTCACCATGACTTATTGATGTGGTTAAGGGAGTCTCTCTATCCCTTTTCCTGCTTATGTCCTCCTTTTGTGGAGTTTGGAGGACTGAGGCTTCGTTAGCAGCTTCTTGCCTAGGAGGCACTATGTTTTGAGCCTGCTGGTCAGTGAAAATTGGGGTCTCAACTGCCCCTTCTTGCTGTGGGGGCTGCTCTCTGTCATGTTGCCCTTCTTCTTGCTGTTCCATCTCTTTTTCTGCTTGCCCTTCAGTCATGGGAGGTGGCTGTTCCTTCTCCACCTGCTTTTCTTTACCTTTGCTGGATGTCTATTGAGTGTCCATGGCAGCTTGCTGATGTGTTGTTGAAGAAGAGGCAGCTGCTCCAAGTTGCCTTTGATATGAGGGGGAAACCTGTCCACAAGTTTCCAAGTCAGCCTCTTTTTGCATGTTCCTAGCCTCTCTTTCTAGCATCTGCTCTCTAGTAATTGGCTCTTCTAGAGTGCCCTCTTTCCAGCTCAAAGAATTTGCATACTTTTCAACATGAGGCAGCCTAACATGTGCATAGTTACCCAATTTGTATTTTATCCTTCTGAGGGAGATAAAATGATTAGGGTCATAAGGTGTCCATTTGAAACTGGTTTGCAATTTGAGGCCCCCTAAGATCATATCTGCCTCCTTCCATCCCTCCTCTCTTTTATTGTATAGAAAAGGGCCTAGCTTGTTTCTTACCTTCAGCTGCACCTTCTTATTCCTACTTTGGAAATGGAAGCAGTCTGCATTTCCAAACTGCCTGAAGTATTCTAGGGCAAAAAGTCTCATAGGGACATACCTTGGCAGCCTGTAAGGGTCCAATTCACAGCCATATATTCTGATTACTGTGTGGTGTCGGTAAAAATACCAATCACCAATGCTGTAGGATTTGGAGAGATGGAGAATTCTCTGCATGTCATCGGTTAACCTTGGAGGAGGGACACCATACAACAATGTCATAGCTGGGTGAATGAACAGGTCTATAAATTCACAGTATGTGTATGGTGATTGAGAAACACTATGGAAAACTGAAGTCCAAAATACAACTGACCTTGGATTTCCCTGGGCATTAAGTTTCTTGAGGGGAATGGAGAAACTGTCTGGTTGATAAAACAAGAACAGGTGGTAGATGTATGAGGTGTATCTGAACACCCTCTCTCTTTGTAGATTCATTAGCTGTTCATGGATCTTTTCTGCAATATAGGTGGCATAGTCATAGTGTACAGCTGGAGGCTTTCCAGGAGAAAATATGGACAGCATTGCCATTATAGTGTCATCAACATCCTCAATTCCTCTGAACCCCAGGACATAGCTGATCAAATCCACTAGCATTCTGCCCAAGTCATTCAGGTAGTGATATCCAATAGGAGGAGTTCTCATAGTTTCAGAGCTTGGCTGTACAAATAACTGGTTAATTTTGATAATCTGGGCACTTGACAAATTACTCCCCTTCTTTATTAAATCCAACATGGAAAGAGGGGTCAATGGCCTTGCAGTATGGAAATGCAGCATCTCATTTATGGTTTCTGGGGTGATAAAGAATAAAACTGAGCCTGTAGGACTGAGAACAGCTCTCTGGCAAGGATCATAGCATTCCTGGCATTTATGGATCAAGTCTGGAAGGGGATTGACTTGAGGGAGGTTGTAAATGGGCAAATTTGAGTCCCAAATCCCTAAAATATCAGCTCCACCAAGGTGTTGGGCTTTCAATTCATTTAGCATGTGGATATTAAACTTAGAACCCATTGGGAACCAGTCTAATATCTGATAATCCATGTCTCCCAGGGCTTTCCATTCTATTTCCCTTTGAGGGGCATTCAGAGGCTGAACATTCAGGTCTATTGGTGTCTCCATGGCTAATGAGGCTTCTGAATTGTATGTGAACTGGTTCGAGTGAGCAGAATAACACAGAGGAGTTTCTATGCAATGGAAGTGCGAATTTTAAGGACCAGAGGGTGAATTGAGCAAACAGCAATTGAAATACTGTTTAAAGAACTGATTAAAATAGTAGCAGGACTGACAGGAGTGTTCCTATGGTGAATTTAGTCAGTTGAGGTTTCTAGTTCACGACTGCGCGAACTAGCTGTGAGTTCAGGTCAATTTGTCAAATGCGGGCTCTGCAGAAGGTTTATTGTTCCACCAGTTTGAAATAGGTGCAGGTCACTGGGTAATTGATGGTGAAATCAGTGTTTTTAGGCCTTCTTAAACAGTTTGTTTGCAGAAATATGATAAAACCAGGTACAGGGAATTATCTTGAGAAATACCTTGCGAGTGGCTGATAACAGGTTGCAACTGCAGGTACAATGGATGCGCCGACGGTTTCGGAATCAAATTTGGCAGGTTGGCGCTGGTTTGAACGTAAACAGCATGCAGAAATAACAACAGTTTCTTTTGGCAAAAGTGGAAAAAACATGAAATTTTGGCCAATATATGGATTTTTGGCATATTGGTGCGTTTTTGGGATGACGTCAGCATGACGTCATCAGGTGGGGTCGAAGTCGGATGACGTCAGCATGACGTCACTGGGTAAGGTGGCAGGATGTGATTGGTCCACGGATATGATGAAGTGGTAGACATATCAGCGCGGGGCCGGACGAAGGAGCTGATGCGGCGGCGGGGTGGCAGTGGCGTGGCTCTGACGTGGGGATGACGCAGGCCCGACAAAACTGGTGGTAAACAAAAAGGCGGTAATGGTTTTCTCGGACCGCCTACGATACGGCGATGGTTTTGTCAGAGGGCAACCCGAGAAATTGTGAGGGCGACGCGTTGTAGAGGCCTGACGTCACCCTCTGACAGTTTCTCGGGTGCTAAATGTCGGACGTCGGGCCCAACCTGATATGTATAATGGCCGCCCATCAAAAGTGCTCGATCGGACGGTTGACGGGTTGATGAGTTGTGCGGTTGATACGACAGCGGAGAAGGATTAAAATAATATATATTTTGGGGTCTGCGCCCGGCGGAAAACCTTTGGGATATGGTGGTTTGCAATGTTTTCCAATGTATTTTTGGAATAAAAATAATGCGGGCGGATACTTTGGATAAGAGAATAAAAGTGGGATTTGATGTTATTTTGCAATTTAAAGCGGGTATGGGTAAAAAGGGTCCTTTATAAGGTTTTCTTAGCAAATGAAGGTTTAATGGGTCAAATGGATTCGGAAGGGGGAAGAGGAGTAAGGCTTAGGTTTATCAAAGTGACCAGCTGTCATTTTGATCCCTGACAGAGAACATATGGCTATAATGCCAAGGGGAGGGATATTTATACAATGTTTGGGGTTTATACACCATGGTGTTATAATACTAGGGAAAGGGTAATATAGGGGGTTTATATAATAAAGTTAGGGGTTAATATGGATGAAAGGAGTGGATGAGGGGAGATAATACTAAGTTTATTTGAAAATAACTTAGCTTAGGGAGTAGATCAAAATGAAAAGAATTTTAGACAAGAAATGTGGCTTTTAAAGGACTAAGAACCACCATAAACCACCAATTCTTCCATGAATCTCAACTGATCATGGGATGTTAGTAATGAATGAAAAAAGGGGAAAATTTGGGAAGTTAGACATGCTTCTTTGCTTTGCTGCAACCTGATAGAGAAGAAGGACTTCTCAATCCATTGACTTTGCTTTGTGAAATAGGTTAGCACACCTTCAATTGTAAGGAATGACCTTCTGCAACCCCATCTGCCTACCCATCTACTTGCCTAGTATTTTTTTATTTCTTCTTGGAAGGTGCACTTAGGCTTGCAGACCCTTATTTGCCTTTTCTTTTCTTTGGCTTTTTCCTTTTGATTTTCTATCTAATTCTACCCTTATTGCTTCCAAGGTCCCAGATTAAGCAGTTGGGAGCCTTACTTTCTCTACCTGAGCTACTTGTCTGCCAAGATTAAACAGTTTGGACAGACTTCCTTCTCTATTCTACAACTGGAAATTTAAAACATGGCATGATCCAGATTAGGCTGTTGGACCATCTATCAAAATTGAGTCCACATCAAGCTATAAGCACAGATTGTATTCTCTTGGAAATATGTGATCTTTGCATCATCAAAGCAAAGCATATTTGGACCTTTTCATTGCCAATCATGAAATATGAAACCTATTGATATAGGTAGCTAACAGGATTGTGCCATTGTTCCATCACATGGATTGATCCTTTTGTGGGTTTTGTCTCAGGGGAGAAGATATGTCCCCATCAAATGTTATTCCTTTCTTTATCCCTCCTGAGCTTTGATGTTTCAACTATTTTCTCCACCAAATTGAGAATCCGTTAACGTGGGAAACTATCCACAAACATAGCCCCTAGCACAGACTTCAAGGACATGCGACATCACCTACCAACTCACGCACTAGTGTCATCATTTCCACATGTCGTATTTTCATTTGGCCATGTAGATTCTAGGTATCAATTGGCTGCTACATCATCATCCAACTCATTGTCATCAACCAATCATATTGCACCATGTGTTCTCAGCGCCAAGTCATCAAGTACAGAGGGGGACCCTGGGAACCTATATTTCATGACTAATTTATTTTTTAAACCAAATATGCCCTGGGGTGAAATTTCAACGTTAAACACCATTATCCCATGCTGGGAAGATTATTTGTCTCCTAGATTTTGTTCACTATGTGCCACCCCCAAATCTAACATCTCAATGATCCTCAAGTTATCCATGGTAGAACATAAAAATTTGTGTCAATTAACAAGAGCGAGGTTCATCTCATAGGTTTTGTTATCCATGAGATCATGTGGACCTCCTATAAAAATTTTGCAGCACGCTGTCAATTACTCCAATCGCTGAATGGAAAATGGTTTGTCTTGCTCCTTTTGTTAACTTCTGGAACCCTACCAAACTTTATCCTTGAATAACTTTGATTCATCCAGATACTTTTAAGCTGCCATATACCATTGGATAAGTTTATGCAAGCACTATCCAACCATGCAATCAATAAGAGCATCCAAGTTAATACTATACAACAAAAATGCCTTCAAATATTAGGCCATAAGATCACAAATCTAGTAATCATAGTAATCATACTTTTTAAGCTCCACCACTTATGTTGATACTATATGATAGTTATCAACTAATGACTACACATGCCAGCACACTCCCCCTCATTGAAATCTCCCATTAATTTCCATCATAGCCATGTAAACAATCTCTCTTGACATAATTATCTCATCCATGTACTAAGATTAACATCAATTCCAACAATCTCATACCAAGAGACCTTCTTGATAGACTTGGAGGAATCTATTGACTGATCCTCCCCACTTGAACCTGAAGGTTGACTCTCTCTGAGTTGGTCAATCTTTGAAGCTACTTGCTCCTTGTTCTTTATCATTTCTCTAATTTTTACCATCATTTCAATAGGTTGACCTTTTATCCTTTGCATGTTTCTATCTCTAATTCCAATGGTATGGGCCTCATAAGAGTTATATTCCATGGGTTTGATAGGTGCCTATCCATATTGAAATGTTACACAAAACCCCTTCATCTTTATCATAGATACTCAGAGAAAACTCCACCTAATTTCTGGCACCCACAACCCATCCTTCACCTACAACCTACCTGCTAACACGAGATGGAATATCACGATTCCAACCCCTTTCACTACATGTTTGGAATCAACACCAAACTATACAAATAGTTTTGTGTCCCACTTGGTCAATTTTTCAAATAGTTCAATGCCCCTACCATATGTTGTCTAGCTCCACTATTTATTAGCCACACACCCACTATTAAGGTGCGTGAGCAAAGGTAGGAAACAAATTTCAATTCAATTTCAACTTTCTTGACACAACTACAATTGACTACATGATTTTTCCACCGTTCTTTCTCTTTGGATATTGTGAAGTATAGTGTCCCATCTTATGATAGGAAAAAGACTCTACCTTTGTTAATTTGGTATCTCAGTGAAAAATTCCAATCATGGGACTAGATTCCTCTTTCTAAGCAAACCAATTTTGACATTTGAAGCACTTGATTGGGTCATGGGAAAGTGTATTTTTTAAGCAAAGCCCATAGTTTCACAATTTCTCAAGGTTGGCCTAAGGTCAAAATAGCCCTCCTCCAACTCATATAAATACAAGTGACCTCAAGCTCATGTAGAAATTCCCACTGTAGACCAACATATTATGCAATATACTAAAACACAATACAAGATCTACTTCTAAAACACTTTGCGGAAGCTTAATCGAATTGAGAAAGATCAAGAGAACAAATATAACTGAGAATGAGAAATCAATCACACATAACACAGAAGAAATAACCCGGGGAAAGCCTCAGCCTAAAACCTCAATCTTTGTATTATCATACAAGTGGAAATCTTGTTGAAGTTACAAAAAGAATCAGAGCTCAAGCTATCCTGCTCTCTCTGCAATCACAGACTGAATAGACATAGTATATGTCCTCCTCAAGCCCTCCAAGCCTCCTATTTTCTTGTGCAGTTTTTCTTGGGGTCTAGTGAAGCCACATGTGTGAATTGGCCTCATCACACTCACTAGACCTGAAGAAGTAACTGCGCAATCCTCAAGGAAAGAATTCCTTCTACATGCAAGGAATATTCACAATGGAATATTCTAGCAACTAATAGTACACTGCCCCTCCATCTGATCTCAAATGAGTTTCTGTCTGAACTAACATGCATGAGTTATTTATGAGAGAATACTCAATTATCTGAAGTGCAGTAGTTACATGCATGCAAGAATTAACTAACTGAACTTACATTAATTCAACAAACTGTTTGAATTAATCTAACTAGACTTGAATCAGTTAACTGAGCCAACTAATTACAATTCAATATTACAACTCATCCTTATCTCTTTAACTGATGGATAAATTCCGCAATTAATGGAGAAACTATTGCATGTCCCCACATAGACTTCATGTTTGATTTTCCTTAACTAATTAACTCAAGATGAATTAATTAATTATTTTACAAACAACTGCTAAGATCAAATTCGAATTTTACTTCACTACTTTAGTTTAGGGATTGGCCAAAATAGGAAGGTATCTTGAAATGCTATTTATAGAATGTTATTTTTAGCACTTCCATTTTTCCATCCATTGTTGCTAAGATCAACACTGGCTAAACTACTATTTATAGCAGTGTTATTTTTAGCATTTCTTGTTGCTATTTCAACACTCCCTCTCGACAAGAAAGGGATTATCAATAACCCCAATCCTGTCTCTGTGGAACTCGAACTTGAATTTTGACAATGACTTAGTCAAAATATCTGCATCCTGTTCCTCGGTCAAAACATACAGCAACAACATGATCCTCTTGACCACACAGTCTTGAAGATGGTGATACTGGATATCAATGTGCTTGGACCTGTCATGAAAAACTGGATTCTCCGAGAGTTTGATACAACTCTGGTTATCGTAGTAGATCACTATAGGATCCATCATCTGACCAAACAATCCCACTAGAATCTTCTACATCCAAATGGCCTCACTTGCAGCCTGACTAGCAGCCATGTATTCAGCCTCTGTTGAGCTAAGTGCAACCGATCTTTGTTTCCTGTTGTACCAGGAAACTGCAGTTGAACCAAGGTTGAAGATTCCTCCAGAAGTTCTCTTCCAGTCTGATGGACTCCCTGCCCAATCCGCATCTATGAAGCCCTGAAGCTTCACTCCCTCTGTCCGTTTGTACCACAATCCGAACTGAGATGTGCCTCTAAGGTATCTCAGCACATGCTTTGTTGCCTTCCAAAACAGTTTGGTAGGCTGAACCATAGCTTGACTCAGCTGGTTCACCGCAAAGCATAAGTCGGGTCGTGTGTTCACCAGATACATAAGTGAACCCACTAGCTGCCAATAAACAGTAGCAACTACTACCTCACTTGAAGTAGCATCCTCCTTCCTCCAGTTCCCAGCTAGAGGATTTTGCATGGGCTTGCACTTCTCCATGTGAAAGCGCATGAGTATCTCATTGGCATACTTTCCCTAAGACACAAATACTTCACCATCTTTCTGCCACACCTCCATGCCTAGAAAGTAGTGCATAAGGCCCATGTCCTTCATCTCGAACTCTCTTGCAAGGTCCTCCTTGAAAGACTATATTAGTTGATCATCACCTATCAAAATCAGATCATCAACATAAAGAACAATGATCAATGGTTTACCTTCTACCATGATGTGGTAAAGGTTTGCATTTGCTTCACTCTTGGTGAAGCTCAAACCAGTGAAATAGTTGTCGATCATAGTGTACCAAGCACAGGGTGCTTGCTTCAACCCATACAAAGCCCTCTTGAATCAGCACACATGCGACTCATGATCGAAGGTCTCGAAACCCTTTGGCTACTCAATGTACACCTCCTCCTCAATCTTCCCATTGAGGAATGTTGTCTTCACATCCATATGGTGGATCTTCCACCCCATTTGAGCTGATAGTGCCAATATTGATCTAATCGATGAGTACCTTGCTATGGGAGAAAAGGTCTCATCGTATTCGATCCCATCGACCTGTGAGAAACCCCGGGAAACAAACCTTGCCTTATGTTTCTCAACACTGCCATCAATTGCCTACTTTACCTTGTAAATCCATCTGGAACTCACCACTGACTTGCCCTAAGGCCTTGGGACAACATCCCATACACTGTTCCAAATGATAGAGTTGTACTCCTCTACCATTGCATCAACCCAGACTGGTTGTTGTACTGCCTCCTCAAATGAAGAAGGTTCGATATCTACACACTCCCCAACCAAGGCCATGTACCCAATGTACCACTCGATCGGCCTCCTCTATCTGCGCTAAGAAGATGGTTGTCCCACATTCTCCCGCGCATCCAGCATTAACCTGTCAGCTTCCCTTGAGCATTTCCACCCATCTCTCGAAGTATCAGCATGAGTGGATGTCTCCACTCCCGGATCCTCTGCATGCGGCTGCTCCGCATCAATCTGAGGCTCCTCATCCTTAGGAACAGAAAGTTCCTCATCTGCATGCAACTCGACCTCCCTCTCAAGTGATAAGCACATGGCTTTCTACTCGTCGAACTTCAGATCCTTGCATACCACAGTCCTCTGAGTGGAAGGCAAGTACACCCGATAGTTGTGGGGTGTATCCGTGTACCCCATAAGTATTCCCAACTCAACTGTTGGGTCTAGCTTCTTCCTGGCATCTTTGGTCACATGACAATAAATTGATGATCCAAATATTCGGAAGTGACTTACATCAGGTCGCTTCCTAGAATAGGCCTCCATAGGTGTCTTCATCCCCAGTATATGATGCGGGCTTCTATTCTGCAATTATACTGTTGTATTGCATGCCTCAACCCACAAATGAAATGGTGAGCTTTGGTCATGCAACATCGCTCGAGCTAATCCCACAATTGATCTATTCTTCCTTTCGGCCACCCCATTCTGCTGTGGGTTATGGGGTGCCATCAATTCTCGTTTAATTCCTTCTGCAGAGCAAAAGTCTTTAAACTGTTGGGAGACATACTCTCCACCATTGTCACTACGCAAGGCTTTTATTTTCTTTATAGATTCTTTCTCTACCAAGGCTTTAAACTCACAAAACCTCAAGAATGTCTAATCCTTCTTTTGCATAAAGTAGATCCAGCATCTACAAGAAAAATCATCAATAAAAATAGCATAGTACCTTTGTTTAGAGGTGGAGGCTGTAGATAAAGGTCCACAAACATCTAAGTGAACTTGCTCCAGGATTGCTCCAGCTCTACTGTCTCAATCCAGAAAGGAAGATTTTGCATACTTACCCAAGGTACAACCTTTGCATGTACTCATCTACTCAAGTTTTCCCTTGGGTAATCCTATAGAAATCTGCTGCATGATCTTCAGGGCTCCATGGTGCAAGTGGCCTAGTGTTCTATGCCATAGCTCGCCAACATCTTGGCTCTACACCATCTCAGCTTTGGAACTCAAAGCAACACAGTCATCTACCTCCAGCTTGTAAATATTCTTAACTCGAATCCCTATTTGCTTTGTTTATCCAGTACCGATATGCATCAGAAATACTTTTCCTTTACTAAAGACTACATCATAGCCTTTATCTTCTAGCATAGCGACAGACACAAGATTCTTCTTCAGACCTGGTACATACTTTACACCAGTCAGGGTGAGGGGAGCTCCACGCTCCCTCTGAAACACAACCGTACCTTCACCTAAAACACGGTACTTTCCATCATCGCCCATCTCGATCCGCATCTAGAGATCCTTCTCCTCCAAGGTACTAAAAAGATTCTTGTCACCTGACATGTGGAATGAAGCTCCACTGTCCAGGTAACACACACATCCCACCATGGATAAAACCATGCATTCGATAAGCAAGAAATCTAGCTCAAACTGTGAGGCCAGTGCCTCACCATCAGATCCCTTCGAGGAACCCTTCTTGGATTTCTTCTGTGGACAATTCGTAGCATAATGGCCCACTTCATGACAATGAAAGCATCGCACTTTCGATTTGTCAATCTTCTTCCCACCATGGGAAGAACTAGATTTGGAATGGGATGCCTTCCCTTTCCCTTTCCTCGCCTTACTCGCTAAGGCTAGATTTTCCTCATCATCTTGCTTCGATGAGGATCCATCTCTGGTGCTTCTTCTGATTTCCTCCTACATCAGATCCTACCAAAGTTGTTCCCAATATGGCAACTTTTCTCTTCCATTAACTGAGTCTTGGTAGCTATGCCAGCTCTTAGGAAGACCGAGGAGTGCAAGACTCACCATGTCATCATCAGTGGTTGTGATCCCTACACTTACAATCTCATCCCTGTAGGTGGTGAGCTTGTTCAGATATGTAGATATCACGTCGCCCTTTTCACACTTAATCTTATGAAGTGTCTTTCATTGCCAGCTTCCTCTGATCACTGTTGTTCTAATATAAATCTTTCAATATTTTCCACATTGAAAACAGAGTCTCCTTCCCATGGAGGCTCGAGACAATGTGGTCTTGAACTCCCTCTAGGAGGATTCTCCTTACTCTAGCCACACATTTCTTCCCTTCTACTAGTTGAGTAGCATCAGTCGGCTTGGGGACTTCTTGATCAATGAAGTCCTTTAGACCGTTATCCTCTAACATTTCCTCCATGCGATCCTTCCAGGCTATATAATTCAAGCTGCCATCAAGGGCATACTCGAGTCTTAAACCATTGAACGCCATTGGTGAAATTGAGATGTGATAAGAACTCGATTTCTATCTTTAGGAACCAAATTTTGAACTTCTCCTTCTTGTATATTATTCTTCACCTTGATCACCTTTACTCTTATACCATGTAGAAATTCCCACTGTAGATCAACAGATTATGCAATATACTAAAACACAATACAAGATCTACTTATACAACACTTTGTGGAAGCTTAATCGAATTGAGCAAGATCAAGAGAACACATATAACTGAGAAGGATAAATCAATCACACATGAAATAGAAGAAATAACCCAGGGAAAGCCTCAACCTAAAACCCCAATCTCTATATTATCATACAAGTGGAAATCTTGTTCAAGTTACAAAAATAATCAGCTCTCAAGCTATCCTGATCTCTCTGCAATCAAATAATACAGCTCACATACTGAATAGACATAGTATATGTCCTCCTCAAGCCCTCCAAGCCTCCTATTTCCTTGCGCAGTTTTTCTTAGGGTCCATTGAAGCCATACGTGTGAATTGGTCTCATCACACTCACTAAACCTGAAGAAGTAACTGCGCAATCCTCAAGGAAAGAATTCCTTCTACATGCAAGGAATATTCACAATGGAATAATCTAGCAACTGATAGTACACTACCCCTCCATCTAATCTCAATTGGGTCTCTGTCTGAACTGACATGCATGAGTTATTTATTAGAGAACACTCAGTTATCTGAAGTGCAGTAGTTACATGCATGCAAGCATTAACTTACTGAACTTACATTAATTCAACAAACTGTTTGAATTAATCTAACTGGACTTGACTCAGTTAACTGAGCCAACTAATTACAACTCATCGTTATCTCTTTAACTGATGGATAAATTCCTCAATTAATGGAGAAACTATTGCATGTCCCCACATAGACTTCATGTTTGATTTTCCTTAACTAATTAACTCAAGATGAATTAATTAATTATTTTACAAATAGTTGCTAAGATCAAATTCGAATTTTACTTCACTATTTTAGTTTAGGGACTGATTAATATAGGAAGGTATCCCGAAATTCTATTTATAGAATGCTATTTTTAGCACTTCCATTTTTCCATCCATTTGCTAAGATCAACACTGGTTGCGCTGCTATTTATAGCAGTGCTATTTTTAGCAATTCTATTTTTAGCATTTCTTGTTGCTATTTTCAACAGCTCATTTCGACACATCATATCAACATCTCTTCTTCCATCTCTTGTTTCAATTGGTTCATACAAGTTTGAAGCAACTCTCTTTCTCCACACATATGAGTTTCTCCTTGGGCATCTTTGACTTCTCTCTTTGGCATATTTGAATTTTGGTGATTGGGAAATTGGTTAGGCTTGGTTTTCTTGGGTTTTAGATTTGATTAAGGAGGTTGATTTCATTAAGGAAGGAAGGATGAAATTCTGAAGCAGGTAGACCACCGACGTTAAGTTTTTCTACAATTGAAGTTTGACCAGCGTTGACCAAGGGTCAAAAGGATCCTTTTGACTTCAATTTTCTTGGAGAGGGTCTGTCCCATTAAACCACATTTCTTGGTATTAAGACCAAGGAATTTAGAGGATTTTGACTATTTTTTTACCATAGGTTTAACCATATAATTGAGTTATACATTTTCTCTCTCTGTTAACCAAGTTTAACCAAAGTTTTTAGAGATGTTTTGATTGATATTTGACCAGAAAAAGAGGTTGCATTGACTTGACTTTGACGAAATTGAACTAGAGCATATTTGACCATTATTTGACTAGTTAGGGCAGTCAACTATTATTGACTTTTTTCATATTTGGGAAGTTGACTATATTTGACTCTCATCATTTTGACATTGATATACAGATTTGACATTAGATTGATTGGATATTGGAATTGGATGATAGTCAAAGTTTGAATTTGAATGGGTTGGAAAATTTATTGTTCATTTTATTCTATGTTGAACATTTAAAGGAAATCTAATAGAAGAAGAATTTTGAAAGGGTTTTCCCCCTTGTGCGGTTTTTCCCTGGTCTTTGACCAAATAGGTATCTCTTGTTGATGTTTTTATTGTCTCCTATTTTTCATTGCTTTTACTATTCTATTGTCATTTACTAGTGATCATTGGAAGAAGTAATTATTGTTGAAAATATTTCTTATTGAATAAATTAATTTGGCTAAAATTATTTAACATAGCATATAGAAGTGTAAATTAACATGCTATCAAAGCTAAGGTGAAAGAAAAATCCCAAAGGAGATAAGATTTGAAGCAATCATCTGTGCAAAGTTGAAGGAGCTCATCTAATCAAGTCAATATGTCTACATATTTCTACAAAGAAAATGAGAAGCTAGAAGAATATTCTAGGTTTGTTGCATGGAAGATCAGGTTGGAAATCATAACTAAAGACAATGATGTATTGTAATACATTCAAGGAAAGGTTCCTAATCCCCTAGAAAATTATCCCACTGTTGCCAAGAACAAGTACAAGAAATGATCAACTCAAAGATATGAAAATGAATAAAGAAGAGTCTATTCAATCCTACATTATGAGGATATCTCATCTTAGAGATCAATTGTAGAGAATTCGTGAAACTATGCCTGACAAGGATCTAGTGGTGGTAACCCTTATAGGCCTCCATCCTATCTGGGAAACCTTAATTTCCACTATAATAAATAACAATATCTTCCCAACATTTGATGAAACCATTGGAAAACTCACTCAAGAAGAATAAATTATTATATCAAGGGGCAGGATACAAAAACATGAAGAAGGAGATCCAACTACGTTTTTCACTCATAACAAGAAAAATAAAGGAAAAGGAGGGTCATCAAATTCAAGGAAGCCTCCACGAAATTCAAAGAGAAGGAATGAAAGAGAAACATCGAACATTTAATCCTAGAATTGTCACAAGAATGGACAGTATGCTCGAGATTTCCCTTAGAAGAAAAATGGTCCATGATACAACACTCGAAGAAATAATAACAGGTTCAATAATCAAAGAATAGGAGATGATCAAAGAAATGACTGTAATGGAAGGGATACTAGAAGAAGAAGAGATGATCCAAGTGATTGTGAAGAAGACCATCGTACTCAAAAGAAGCCAAGAAATACCATGTATGAAAGTAATGCTTCAAATCAATCTAAATATATCCTTATTTTTGCACTTTCTAGTTTCATTCCTCTAGATACTTGGGATAGTTGGTTGGTTGATAGTGGGGCCTCTCATCACTTCTTTGGGTATAAGACAGAGTGGGTGCTAGGAAAACACGTAAGGGAGTTGGTGCTTCTTATTGGTTGGTTCCAACAAAACAAATAGGGAGTGGGTGCTCATAAAAAACTTGATGTAATCAAAGTGCTAGATTTTGATCTACATCATAACAAAGAAGATTTGTGGTTTTCTTCCTTTATGGGTTTCCAAGTTAAATAACTATGTTCATATGTGTATTCTATTTATGTTGTTGTTGTGATGTTCATGTGATGATTTATGATGCTATTACATGACATGATGTTGGTTGTTTACATGAATGGTTTCCAAGTAAAAGAAAAATTATAATTTGGTAATAATTGTGAAATTAGCCTTGATATTGACACCCCCCCCCCTCTCAATATTAATATTGTTTCCAAAAATGGTATCATAGTAGGTTCCTTCAAGAACAACTTAATCGCTAGAAGGTAGATCAAAAGGAAACATGGCTAATTAGGATTGGATAACACCAGAAGGAGTAACGTTTTTTAATGGAGTTCTCTAGAAGGTTAGAACGGAAGCATACTTAATGGAAATTGATTTAGATGGATGGTTGTATCTAGAGTATGGAGTGAATAATGAATATAACATAGAAGCCAAGAAAATTATCCTAAAAGGGCTATTAAAGACAAATTGAGATCAGGTGATACATTGCGAGTCTACAAAGGAAATGATGGACAAGATGCAATGTGTGTATGGAAGAGAAACTTAAGAGGCACCAAAGAATATAGAAGATGCCTATTTCTCTTATACTAAAATAGATCTCAAAGAAGATCCTCTTTTCACAAATGTTGCTACTAGAGATAAAGAGAAGACAATAAGGAAGAACAAGAAGAAAGCATCTGAAAGGAAGGATATTGAGAAGATTGAACATCTTCCCTCTAAAGTGAAAAGTGTTGATCATCACTCCAAAGATGAAAAAGAAGATGCAAAGGAGACGCAATCTACAATTAAGCTATTGTTTTGTTGTAAATGTAGAAGAATAAGTAATTTACCGAATAGATGTTCTTATGAAATTTCTGAAGAAAAGATAGATATGCATCTAGCAGTAGTGAAGAAATACCTACACTTGTGGTGATAACAAATGAAGATACCTCTCAGGAAGAGGGAAGAAAATACCATGAGTGTTCAATTGTAGAACAAAGTGAATGCATCCCTCATAGTGAAGGAGATGTTGAAGTTGTAACTAGAGCAAGTCGTCGTCACTTCTAGACTCTCCCAATAAGGGATTGTATTCACTTTCAATGAATTTGTCTGGATCGACTCTAAATCACTTTCCAGTTCGTGTAGATCCAGACTGACTTCTTTTAAACATTAAGGTAAAAGCATGACCACTTTCTCGTACAAAATCATTTTATTCCAGTTCTTTAGCGATTTCAGTACTTACCTCTCGGGCCTTTGAAGAATCGGCATTCAGCTTCGCTATAAGACACAGATGTATCTATTGCAAACTCAATGATGAAACTAACCAAGATACTATCAATATAGTAATCAACAAGCCTTGCAACCTTACAATTAGATCCTTCAAGTTTTTTGACTAATTCTTGAGTCCACACAATAAGATCGTTGTGCTTCCAAATAGGTTCGCTATCTGCTAATTTGGACAACAACTCATGTAATTCGCAAGGGAATGTTGAAAAGAAAACTATGTTCACTTCTGTGTAGAGATATCTCTGTAACCATTTTTCTTTTGACAAGCGCAGATTCTGATTCTCCTGAGTTGGAAACTAGTACAACTTTTGATCTATCCACTTACCGATTTCTTTCTTAGCTGGTATCCACTTATGCCACATCACACATCCCTCAGATAGATCCTAGTCCTGGAAACAAAACCGTTTGTTGGCTTGAGGGTGCTTGGACCCAGGTTCAGAGTTAGTTGTGCTAACCAACAAATCAGCGCTTTCAGAAACAACCTACTTAGCGCAACCTACAGTCTCACCCGAGGCAGCATTGGGGGATGCTAAAACCAGGTTTCTACATCCAGAAGGCTATGTGATGTGGGACTAAGGTGTTTCTTCAGTTTCAGGCCTTATCTGACCTTTGTTAACCCTTATCCTTGAAATCCCCAAACTTAAAGCGATTTTCAATTAAACAGAGTTATGAACTTCGCCTAAGCGTCTTGTCATGCATAAAATAACATATAACAGTAGATCTAGACATTTGCAGAGAAATTAAGACAATAATATGGATAAATGGCATTCAACTGAGCATAAATACAAAAAACACACAAATATATAGATCAGACACATATTTTCTTCAAATACTCTTTATTATTTTAGTTCTTCAATACATATACATTTCAGACCCTGTGCACACAGTTGCAGGGGCCCATGCACTCAGTTGTGGACATACAAAGGTCTTCGCACACACAGCAGCATGAGCCTTCCTCTTCGCCCAAATACAGAAATATCTTATGCTTACAGACTCAAAAAATATCAAATATGATCAAATGTGACTCCCTTAGACTTGCTAAGACATCCCTTTATATAAGTTTTCCTATTCCAATACCATGGTCTCCGAACCATGGGTGAAGCTCAAAACAATACAAAAACTAAGGGGCTTTGACCTTCCTAAAACCCCTTGAATCCCAGTGACCTGCGTTATTCCCACTTTGCTGCTAAAAATGCGGAGACTTTACAATATCTTATCAAAATTTGACCTAGGGGACCCCGTCCCATTGAGTTGCAAACACTCAAAGCCATTCCATGTATTTTCTCTAAGAGTTTTACTACCTTTCACTTGTTAGATCAACTGTCATCTTTTGGTATGTTTGATTGGTATGTCATGTTTGCGGGTATTTTCTCAAGTGTCGTTGTTGTCGCTTTTAGTATATGAGGCAGTCACACAGAGGTAAATGTTTTCTCATTGCTCTGGTGGTCTATGTTGTTGTGTCATCGAAGTATGCGAAGTGTGTGATCACAAGTTCAAGTTCATCACAAGTCTATCTTCCTCCCGCACTTAGCCATTTCTCTAAAAATCTCCCCGACTAGGAAACTTAGCTGCACTTGACCCTGACTGAACTACACATTGTGTAGTCTCAAGCGTCATTGTTGTGACCTTGTTGTCTAGAAATGCGCAGTGCATAGTCACTGTCCTCCAGGACAGTTTCACTGTGCAATTCCAGAGCTCAACAACCTTCCTTGACCCCAAGAATTGCGTAGTAGTTCCTCCCAACATGACTTGAACTACACACTTTGCACTATCAGTCCTTAAGAATTTCCCCTTCCCTAATGGAACTCTGCAATGCTAAAATAACCCAACCTCCCTTGTCCTCCAGAACTACGCAGAGGTGTCTCTAAGTGTCCTCCCTCAGCTGGAGCTCACTTCCCTCAAGAATTGCGTAGATTTTTCCTCCACGCCTCTCTGATGCCCAGTCTTTCTTGACTTTGAAAACTATGCAAAATGGATCCCTCATGGCCTCATCCCGCATCAGCCACTAGTGGCTTGAACTGCGCAATTCTAACTCCTAGTGGCCACTACGCAATTTTTCTCCCTAGTGGGGATTGTGCTAAAAATTTCCTCAGTCAAGCGTGAGTTGTGGTCTGTGCAGTCTAAGTGATCAAGCCCTCTCCATGTCACCTAGAACTACACAATGAAAAATTATGGGGCCCTCTCTCCCAGCCTATCACTTATCCCAGGCTCAGTTCATGGATAGTAATGCATCATCTTAGACTAGGGATTTTTTGGATTGATGTCGTCCTATCATGAGTGAATTACAGGAAATGGTACACTATCAAACCATGGAGAGATGATGAAGAAGGAGAATAAGGAGGGAGGCATGCCTAGAAACTCACTTGTAGTTGAATGAACAAGTGAACCTACTAACAAAAAGAGAAGGAACACAAGTGTGCAACCACTTTCCAAGACCGAAGATCATTGAAGACCCTGCATTATCAAGCTATGTGGAGGAGAAAAGAAAGCATATCCAAGAACACATCTATCACTCAGTAGCAATAGCAGCTTGACATTGCCACATCATCAAGCCAGTCCATGTCAGCAGTGTCAAGTCAAGTCGTGTCATGAGTTTTCATATGCCACATCACTACTATGGGCCATGTATATTGTGAATCAAATGTATTGTAAAGTGAAAGTCCAATGGACACACAAGAATATGAAGAGTCATGTAAGTTGAAATGTCATAGAAAGTTGAATAGTCATGAGGGTAGTCAAAGAGTCACAAGGGGAAGAATTACCCTTATTTATATATACCCCCTCATTGTATGAGTAAAACACTTTTCACCTTGGCTCCTCCCGCATGGCATTAGCGAGACTAGCTAGTTCTTTGAGGAGAAAATAGTGGCTCAAATGTGAATATGGGTCTTAGAACTTTTGCTTAATAATAGAATCCTTTTAATGCATGCACATTCTTCACACATGACTTATGAATGTTTGTAAGACTATTCTATGAACATTTGTATTTCATGTTTGTTTTCACATGTACTAAGATAGTTGAACTATTTCAGTTATTTTAGTGCTTATCTTGTTGGGAATGTGTTGTAATGGTTGTTATTGTTGTCTCATCCTTGTGAATTATTCTGTGGGATACTAGACAGACCTTTCTTTGCTTAATGGTATAATGGCCGTCAAATCCGCTATGGACTACTCCGCTAGATGTTAGATGGATCTTCCCTTGTTCATTGGTTGTAACGAATACCACATCCACTATGGACTATTCTGTTGGATCTTGGACATGTATTTTTGGTTCATGTGTGTCTCTTCCTAGGTGGTATTATTACCTCTCACTTATAGGCTCACTTTTCTCCCCCTTTTGCAGTAAGAGAACCCAGACACAGTTGTGATGCACACTCACCAGGAACACTCACCTTGTTGTTCGAAGGTACCATTGCATCACTCTCTTGTGCTGACAGCTAGAGCTAAGGAAAATATTTAAGGATTTGGCAACCAGGCCTTTATACCGGATGGGACTCCTACACCAAATGGTGTGAGGTCTGATTGGGACTTCATATTTGGGAGATCCCCTTGGTTGACGGATTTCCATCACCGTCAACAAAATGGTACTAGAAGGAGGGGCAAACGACAAGTTGTGCCCGTTGAGTCTGGTTTGAATCTCTTATTTAAAATGGCTCTTCCCCAAATCATAATCCCAGGATGTTTTTCTAAAGAGCTTAATTTTACCATCCCTGCGGAAGTTATTCATAACCTGTCAGAGTTTAAGTTCGATGGTGAGGGTGAATCACCTTTTCACGAACATTTGTTTCAAGTTGTCTGTCTTTGTATTTCTCACAAAATATGTTCCAAATATTTCATGGCTAGATTACCCACCCTCACATTCGAAGGTCATGTTAGTCAATGGTGTCATACATTACCCATTACTTCTAATATCCATTCATTCGACTAGCTTTCCAGGAAGCTTCATAAAGCCTTTGATAATTATAACCACTGAGATTTTTATGGAAGAATTAATCGTTTAAGAATAAAGCCTGATGAATCAGTTGAGGATTTTTCTGATCGATTCCTTCAACTATATTGTGAAATTATTGAAAAACATTTAAGTTGGTATTTCTTGAAGAAAGAGTTTGCGTGCTTCGTTCATGTCTCTTCATACGGTGAGCTTGAACCTCCTGATTTTCCTTCTTCTCCAACTCTTTCAAATCATGAGGCACCTCAAATTTCAGAGGAGGAGTTTACAACCCTTTTTGTTCTTTTTCCTCCTCCTTTCCCGGTCCTGATGAGGTTGCCTCCTTGCGGTGATTGTAAAATTGAGAAATCTGCGAATCAAATCTCCATTCCATCTTGTCATTATTCTTCCACTTCAATGGATTAAATGCCAGAATGGCTCATGAACCCTACGGTGAATAATCACTCCTCCATTATGTAACATGATGTCATCATTCACAACTCTGGTCTCAAAGCTAATACGCATTTCTGTTGTCCTCTATCATCTACATATCTTGACTCTTTGTACCATGACTCACTTGATCAAAATTCTTCACCAGATAGTTCTTCACATTCTCTCGATTCTCAAGCTACTAGCCCAAATTGTGATCAGGTACAAAGAAGTCACAATACCTAGGTAGAGGAGCAACAATGTGAAGATTCTTCCAATCTTTCCTCTCTGTTTCAAAATCTTCGATGTGAAAACAATGAGTTTTCATTCTTGAATGATTCTCAATTTGCTAATCTTGGTGGAAAACCCAATACAATTAATTCTTTCAATCGGCCCCCAGCCTTGGGCAGTGATCATTCCAATGATGATAACTTTATTTCCGTATGTTGTGACGAATTTAATTTAGATCTAGAATATGGTTCGGTAAAAGAAGATGTCATATCGAAACTTCCTTTTCACCTCACTATCCCTTGTGTCCTGCCATTTGCAACACATCTGCTTGCGACAAATATACTCCATGCTCTTCAGTTTATTCATCCAATGAGTTATCCCCTCAATTGACACAAGGTGATGAGGTTGTCCATGATGAAATTAAAAATATTCAAATCATCGAGTACCTTGCCCATCCCTCATCATCTCTTATCATGCATGAAGACACCTATTCAAATCAGGTTTCTCATGAGATCTCACTAATTCATTTGTCTTTTAATATGTTATCAGAAGAGCCTCTCCAATTGAGCAATCTTATTGTTGAAGTTGAAAAATATGGTAAAATTTGTGACAGAGATGGTTGTTATCCAATGAGAAGTGGTCTTACTAAAACTAGCAATAGCACATATCCTCAAGCCATGCATGATCTGGTTCAAGCTTCAAAATTCAATTCTACAATCCTGGGAAGTTCTAGGACCTGCCAAGGAGACAAGGCACTTCAACTTCTGTTAATGGTTATGTGAGGATCTCACGACTCTGGTAAGCCCCCCGAACTAAATCAGATCTAGTTTCTCTCGCATAATCTATCTATCTACAAGGTTTCACTCGATGTGAATTCCCATGTAAAAAATGTTTAGTATTTTGGATGTGACCTTTCAAGTTTTCAATATTTTACTTATGACCGAATTCAAGATATGTTGCAGCTAATTTTCCTTCATGAAAATCTCTCACATCAAACTCGGGTTGGGAATGTGCATCTCTCCTAGAGTCATGGAATTGCGAAGTGGATTATCTCTTTTCTCGAAGGAATCATGCTTATCGAATTTATCCCTTAATGGTTAGCTCCTTAGTCTTTTTGAAAATTTGAAATTGCAAATTTGTCCTCTCATCACACCAAAAATCTTCTTGAGCGGTAATGAATGCACAAGTTGTCACACAACTCAAGTTCTTTTCCATTCACCATGTCCCAACTGGTCTCATGGATTCATGGTGCTAGCATCCTTTTTAAACTCGTTTGATGAATAGGATGCTTGTAAAATTTGTCATCAGTTGCAGGAAGGTGGTCTATCATATTTGGCTCACAAGTAACTTGGTTCAATTGTTCAAAGCATTCCCGAGACTGTTCGAATTGATTTTTCTTTGTTGATCACAAACTAGGAATCTATTGCTTCAATCGGCTCATTTGATCATTCTTCTATCTTTGATGACTGTCATTAAGCTTATCATTTTCCCATCAACACATCCAAGGACAATTTTTTTGCACCCCATGATCTTCATTATTCAACATCTCTCTATTTAGATTTTTGTCAAGAGGCAAGGCACTTTAGCCTTCATTGATGACTATGGTAGGTCCTCACTCTCTTGACATGATTGTCGAGTATGATCAGATCTATTTTTCCTCACACAATTCTCATCGTGATCCCACTCTTCTAATTGAAAATTCACCTTTTCCAAGATTTCGGGGTTTTCAAGAGAACCATCATGAATTTTAAGATCCAATCACTAAATGGATGGAACAATCTTACTTGGCAAGCTCTAATACAAACAACAAATTTCAATCTTTCCTAGCACTTGCTAAGGAGCTCGATGTAGATGAAGACACATCCACAAAAGGCTTCCAAGGTTTGTTGAAAAATGGTATTCATCGAAAAGGTAAGCATGTGGATTGGATGAAAGTAGTGGTCGTGACATACCTTTTTTCCCACAGGCAAGACCTTCCTTTTCTTGTGAAAATTTTCCAATTTTTTATATCTTATGTTGCACATCACTTTTTATCTATTTTAATTGTTCATATCTTTGTGGATGCATGTCGGGAAAAATTATGTTGGCTTCACTAGAAATTTCATTACACGTAACCTTGACCTTCTAGCTGTTAGGTTAGGAGTAGGATTAGCTGCATTGTTAAATTTCCCTTTCTTGCACTCATTATGCACTCATTTCCTACAATTTGTCCTCATTTTCTTATTATGGTTTTACATCATGTTCACTTTAGCCATTATGTTCTCTTGTCTTCTAGTTTTGTTTCTTGGTTCTGTGTTTTCTTTCTTTTTATCTTGCTTTCTTCCTTGTTTAGTTTTTCCTTTTGTTTTCATTATGTGAATAAGTGTTGTGCCTGGACTTGTTTGGCTTCTTAGTATGTGTGTGGTCAAACTATAAAGATTCTTGTGACACTTCAGCATTTGGCTAGCCATCTATCTGTCTTCTTTGTGTTGGTTACATATTTTGGCCAATGAAGTTTCGATGGAAAATATGATCCATCCTTAAGGAGATTTTTGGTCCAACCATGAGCCCACGTCTATTCCAAAAACCTCATGCTTATACTCATTTTTTCTACTTTGGTGTTCTCAAGCTTATCGAACTAGTAGAAACAGAGAATGGGGGAAATCTAAACAAGAAAACCCAAATGAGAGGTCTCTATATGCTTCTCTAAAGGAACAACCTCTTCTGCTTTCAATAAGTCGAGATCCCTCCTCCGCCCCAAAATAAATAATTTCCAATGCACAGTTCTCTTTAAAAAAATAAAATTAAAAGCAAATGAAGAGAAAGGCTTCTTGCGCAGAGACGTGAAGCAAGCAACTCCGTCGGGGTACTGTCTAGGCTCGTTGACAGTGGAGAAGTGTTTGAATTCCTGCACGACTCTACCAAGGTATTGTGCAAGCCTGCTAGTGGTGGAGAAACACCAGAGATGAAAACTTATACTATGAAAATATTAAGCTCGCAAGCTACACTACCCTTCCCAACTCAAAACATTGTGATTATGTTGAATATTATGTTGTGTTCGACTGAGAAGGTATAGTGGGGATCATGGATGTTCATGGGGTAAGTGGGAAGGCCAAGGTAATCTGCATGATGAATCAACACTCCCTGAAGAAACAAGGCCCTGTGTGGAAGGAGTTAGCCAAAGTAGAGAAGGTGGATTCTAACAGTGTTTTGCCAAGTGTTGTAGCGGCTACAACACCCTCCAAAATTTTGGCCTCCACTCAAATTTTGGATCTTACTGTGGATCCTTTAATCGGTTGTTTCTCAGTCACTTATTCGTAAGTTGATTATTCCAAGCTCCCTTCTTTGATCATAAGATTCGTTCACGCTTTTATCTTTGTATAGCAAGTGTCATCTTTGGGTATGGGAGTTATCGCTTGTCATGCAAAGGGAAGTTATGGTTTGCTTCAAGGGCTAATATTTGTGAAAATGAGTTGTCTCATCATATAGATATGTGTCACGCTTATTTCCAAAGTTTCATGCACTATCACATAAGTGTCGTCATTATCCTCACAAATTATATCGTCAGAGCTACACTTGTCGTAAGTTGCAACAAAGGTTGTTGCATTGAGCGAAGTATGTTTTCACATGTTCTGGATTATCTATGTTGTGTCACTACATGTCCAAGTGTGTGGTATCAAACAATTTCTATCACTATTCACATCAGTTCCACTGATCCCATACTTAGCCAAATTCCGGAGGATTCCTAGAAACCTAGCCTCATCCAGCCTTCCTAAACTGCGCACTTTGCATCTACAACCCTCAAGTTTTACCCTTTCCTACTAGAACTGCGCAATGCATAGAAAGCCCAACATCCCTTGGAATCCAAAACTAGGTAGAGTCTACCTCTAGTGACCTCCCCTCAACCATATCTCATTTCCTTAAAGAACTACATAGATTTTTCCCCCAAGCCTCTCTGCTACCCAGTCCCCCCTTGCCTCTGAAAACTGCACAGATTTGTCCTCCAGGGCCTCATCCCGCAGCAACCACTACCTGCTTGAACTATGCAATTTTTCCCTTCAGTGAGCACTGTTCCTTCTTATCCCTCAGTCCAGCCTAGTCATTGAGCCTTCTCTCCCCCTGACCTTATACCAGTTCCAACTCATTCAATGGATTATCATGCAACATATTATACTAGTAGTTTATCAGACTGATGTCGTCTTGTCATGAGTGGATTATAGATACATGAATTATGGTAGGCTATGGCAAGATGATTAAGAAGGATATGAAGAAGGAGGACATGTTAGATGATAATTAAGGAGCTGAGGAGAAAACATAATTATCATATAAGAAGACCAAGGAACCCAAAGTATGATAGAAGATTGGGACCACATGACGACTCCATTTGATTCACATCCCTTTGGACGGTAGGTGAGAAAAACAAAACACATATTTCATGAAGTTGAAATACACCTCTTAGCATAGGATGAATGAAATCTTATCATTGTAATATCATTATGTCTTCAATGACATGTATGGTTGCAAACACTCAAAGTCATTCCATCTGTTTCCTCTAATTGTTTTTCTCCCTTTTGCTTATTGGATCAACTGTTGTATTTCGGCATGTTTGACTATTATGTCATGTTTGTGAGTCTTTTCTGATGGTTTCGAAGGTCAACCTTTGTGTATATGATTTTTCCTAACCATGTAAACATTCATCGCACTCATGCACAAAGTTTTGAACATTGTTGCACAAGTGTCGTCATGGTCGTCCTAAAGTCTATCTCAAATGTAGCACTTGTCACTTCTGGTTATGAGACAGTCACACAAAGGGAAATGATTTATTTTTTCTCCAGTGGTCTATGTTTTCGTGTCATCAAAGTATGCTAAGTGTGTGATCACAAGTTCAATTTCATCACGAGTCTATCTTCCTCCCACACTTAGCCATTTTTTTGAAATTCACCCCGACCAGGAAACTCAGCTACACTGGACTCTAACTTGACTGCACACTGCATAGTCTTAGCCCCTTAGTGTTTTGACCTTGTTGCATGGAACTGTACAGTGCATATTCGCATTCCTCGAGGGTAGCTGCACTACAAAATTTCATAGCTCAGCAGCCTTCCTTGACCCCCAAAATTGCACAGCAGTTCCTCCCAGTCTGACCCGAACTGCGCACTTCGCATTGTCAATTCTCAATCTTTTCCCCTTTCCTACTAGAAACCTATAATGCATAGAGAACCCAACCTCCCTTAGCCTCTGGAACTGCGTAGAGGTGTCCCCTAGTGTCCTTCCTCAACCATAGCTCACTTCCCTCAAGAATTGTGTAGATTTTTCCTCCAAGCCTCTATGTTGCCCAATTCGCCTTGCCTTTAACAACTGCGTAGAATTGACCCCACATGGGCTCATCCTACATCAGCCATTGTTGGTTTGAACTGCGCAATATTTCCCCCCAGTGGGGATTGTGCTGAAAAGTTTCTTAGTCAAGCCTGAGCTGCACCTTGTGCAATCTCAGTGATCAATCCCTCTCTCTATCACCTGGAACTGCGCAATATGTAGTTACTAGGCCCTCTCTCCCATCTTGTCACTTTTCCTGGGCTCAGTTCATGGATAGTAATGCATCATATTATACTAGGGAGTTTTAGGATTGATGTCATCCCTTCAAGAGTGAATTATAGGAACAGGTACACTATCAAAACATGGTGAGATGATGAAGAAGGAGAAGAAGGAGGGAGGCATTCCTAGAGACTCACTTGTAGCTGAATGGGCAAGTGAACCTACCAAGAGAAAGAGAAGGAACACAAGTGTTCAACCACTTTCCAAGATCGAAGATCATTGAAGACCCTACATTATCAAGTTATGTGAAGGAGAAAATAAAGCATATTCAAGAACACATCAATCACTTAGCAACAACATCATCTTGAGATTACCACATCATCAAGCTAGTCCATGTTAGCAGTGTCATGTCAAGTCATGTCATGCATTGCCATGTGCCACATCACTATTGTGGGCCATGTATATTGTGAATCAAATGCATTCTAAAGCGAAATTCAAATGGACACACAAGAGTATGAAGATTCATGTAAGTTGAAAAGTCATAGGAAGTTGAACAGTCATGAGGGTAGTCAAAGAGTCACAATTGGAAGAATCACCCTTGGTTATATATACCCCCTCATTATATAAGAAAAATAATTTTCACCTTGGCTCCTCCCGCAAGGCATTAGAGAGACCAACTAGTTCTTTAAGGAGCAAGGAGTGGCTCCAATGTCCCACTGTGGGGCTAGTGATGTACAATGTAAATATGTGTCTTGTAACTTTTGCTTAATAATGGAAGCCTTCTAAGGCTAGCACGTTCTTCATGCATGACTTATGAATCTTTGTAAGACTATTCTGTGAACATTTTTATTTCATGTTTTCCTTCACATGTACTAAGATAGTTGAACTATTTCGGTTACTTTAGTGCTTATCTCGTTAACAATGTGTTGTAATGGTTATTACTACTATCTCATCCTTGTGGACTATTCCATGGGATTCTAGATAGACCTTTCTTTGCTTATCAATATAATGACCATCATATCCACTATGTACTACTCCGCTGGATGTTAAACAGATCTTTCCTTGTTCATTGGTTGTAATGATTGTCACATCCATTGTGGACTATTCCACCGGATGTTGGATAAGTTTTTCTGGTTCATGTGTGTCTCTTCCTGGGTGGTACTATTACCTCTCATGTAGAGGCTCACTTTTCTCCCCCCTTTTGTAGTAAGAGAACCTAGACACAGTTCCATTGCACACTCACCTTGTTGTTCGAAGATACCATTGCATCACTCTCCTGTGCTTACAGCTAGAGCCAAGGGAAATCTTTAAGGATTTGGAAACCATACTTTTATACCGAATGGGTATCCTATAGAAAATGGTGTGAGATCTGATGGGGACTTCATATCGGGGAGATCCCCTTGCTTGACAGATTTTTCGCACTGTCAACAAGAAGAAATATCAATTAAAACTAGAATCCAATCAAGGGGGCAAGAAGAAATACTTGTCCAAAATTAAATGTTTCTATTGTCATGAATTTAGGCACTATGCCATGAAGTTTCCACACAAAAATGCAATTAAGAAGACCTTAGGAGTAGTCACAAGTGAAGCTTTGGCTTCACAGTTCGAGCTTGACTTTAGGCTTATCGCATGCATGTCTAGCACAATGATGGGGAGCATGTTGTACTTGGACTCAGGTGCATTGTTGCACATGAAAGGGTCTAGAGAATTTTTCGTTGACCTAGAAGAAAAATATTTGTAGATGCACATCTAGATCGGGGACGATGGAAGGTATAGCATGACTGGGATTGGTATAGTCACCTTTCAAAGGAAGTTGAGTTCGCCCCTCAGGCTTAAGGATGTCATGTAAGTTCTAAACCTAAAGAAAAATATTGTCTCTGTTGTAATTTTGGAAGACCATAGTTATGATGCGATCTTTAGCAAAGGAAAGGCATTCCTGAGACACATAGCCACGAGACAGGTGAAGTAGATTGGGGTTCATGTCAAGAATCTGTATAAGCTAGATGTGGAAGATTATGCTGCATTAAGCACAAAATTAGAGAAGGTGAAATTTGGCACAAAATATTTGGCCATTTGCATCATGGTTCCCTGAAGATTATGTAGCAGGTAACCATAGGCCTCCCCAGAGGAGCACTTGAGCAGTGGGATGTATGCAAAGGATGTACCTTGGGGAAGTACACAAAATCCAATTTCCATGATCAGGATAGAAAAGCACATACAACCCTTGAAAGGATCCACTTTGATGTCTGTGGACCTTTCTCAACAGTCTCCATTACTAGACACAAATATTTTATCATTTTTATTTATGAATTCTTATGGAAGTGTTGGATCTTCTTCATGCGGAAGAAAGATGAGAAATTCTCCAAGTTCGTAGAATTCAAGGCAGTAAAATAAATTGGCAAGAAGGTGAAGGTTCTCAAGAGCGATGATGGAGGTGAGTAGGTGACAAATGAACTTAATTTTTTTTTTGCAAAAGAAGTCATTCGATGAGATATGATAACACCCCACAACCCACAGCATAATGGAGTGGCTGAGAGAAAGAACCGTAGCATTGTGGGAGTAGTAAGGGTGGTGTTTCATGGTTAAGGCTTGCCTCTAAATTTGTGGGTTGAGGCATGCAACATCATAGTCTATCTGCATAATTAGAGTCCTCATTAGATTCTAAGAATGATTACATCAAAGGAGGATTTCTCAGGGAGGAAGTCAAATGTGTCACACTTCAGGATTTTTAGAGCCTCTTTTTATTGCCATGTCTCTAAATAATCAAGGAAGAATCTAGAGCCGACAACATAATTGTGGGTATTTGTGTGTTACATGGAAAATCTCCACAACTATTATGTACTTTCCATCCCTCAGAATGATAGTTGTGCGAAGGGGTGTAAAGTTTGATGAGAAGAAAGCAATGTGGTGCTCTCTTGAGAAGGAGATTCAGATCCCACTAGAAGAGGAGATTTTAGCTCCAAAGGAGGAACCTCAAGAAGTTATGGGGCAACCACAAATTAAGGAGTAGAGAGGGGAGATAACCACTCAATCATAACCATCTAGAGAAGGTAGAAAAAGAACCAGGGAAGTTTAAATACTTATGCAAGATGTGAGGGAGAATGTGGGTGCTCCTTCAAATCAGTGCAGGCAAAGAAGGTCACCTAATCGGTACACTGGCTACATGGATCTAATGACTGAGCTTGTAGAGACTGGTCCATCCTCTTTCGAGGAAGTAGTAGAGATCCCTACATGGTTTGATGCAATGGTAGAGGAATATGAATCCATTGTAAATAACAGTGTTTTGGAAGTGGTCCCAAGACCAGGAGATAAATCAGTTGTGTGTTCAAGATGGATCTTCAAGGTGAAGCAAGTAGCAGACGAAAGCATAGAGAAATGTAAGGCCATATTTACGGCAAAGGGGTACTCACAAGTTGAAGGGATTTAATATGAGGAGACCTTTGCTCTTGTTGCAAGCTACTCATCCATTAGATCAATTCATGGTCTACTTGCGCACATGGGGTGGAATATCCACCAGATGGATGTAAAAACAACATTCCTCAATGGTGTTATTGAGGAGGTGTACATCAAGAAACCAGGAGGTTTTGAGACATTTGATCGAAAGTGTCATGTGTGCAGACTTAAGTGAGCATTGTACGGTCTCAAACAATCACCCCGTGCTTGGTACACCATGATCGATAGTTATCCCACCGGTTTGGGCTTCACCAAAAGTGATGCAGATGAAAACCTCTAGCATATCTTCGTAGAAGGTAAATTGTTGATTATTTTCTTATATGTTAATGATTTGATTTTAACTGGTGATGAGTAGTTGATCATATCTTGCAAGAAGGACCTTGCAAGGGAATTTGAAATGAAGGACATGGTTCTCATGCACTACTTCCTCGGGTTGGAAGTATGGCAAGGAAATGGGGAATTGTTTGTCTCTCAAGGAAAGTATGCAAATGAGATACTACAAATATTCCACATAGAGAGTTGCAAACCCATGGAGACACCTATACCAACCAACTAGAGGAAGGAGGATGCCACTTTAGGTGAGGAGGTGGATGCTACCATTTATTGGTAGCTTTTGGGTTCACTAATGTATCTTGTGAACACAAGACTAGATGTGTGTTATGCAGTCAACCAACTAAGCCAAGTTATGGTTAGGAAAACCAAAATATTTTGGAATGCAACTAAGCATGTTCTATGATACCTCAAAGGTAATACCCTATTTGGACTATGGTATAGACGAACAGAGGGGGTGAAGTTGTGTGGCTTCACAATTTCAGATTGGGCAAGGAGTCCATCAAATCAAAAGAGTACATCAGGTGGAATTCTCAATGTTAGGTCCACAGTGGTTTCCTGGTACAATAAAAAGAAAATATCTTTGGTGCTCAGCTCGACAGAAGTAGAATACAAGGTTATAAGTCAAGTAGTATGTGAGGAAATCTATATTAGAAAGATACTTGTTGGATTGTTTGGTCAGATGATGTATCCAACTATGATCTACTGTGATAATCAGAGTTGCATAAATCTCTCTGAGAACCTTATATTTCATTATTGATCCAAGCATATAGATATCTAGTATCACCATCTACAGGACTGTGTGCAGAGGCAGATAATGTTGCTTCAATGAATTCCGACAGAGAAACAAGATGTTGACTTTTTGACAAAGGCCTTGTCAAGAGAGAAGTTCGAGTTCCATAGGTGTAGGATAGGGGTGGTTGATAATCCATTTCTTGCTAAGAGAGAGTTTTGAAAAATGCAGCAAGAAATTCTCAATTTTATTTTGCCTTGATAAAATTGAGAAAATTCGAATTTCCACATCAGCAAACAACTTGGATGCAGTTAACTTGTGTGACATGGCTTGTGTCATCTAGTTTACTCAATAAATTTGAGTTGGAGGAGTTAGAGTTTAGTTAAGCATGTGTGATTGACAATTTGTAGAAATCAAAGTCAGTTATCTCAAGTTATTTTCAGTTAAACTAGTTCCAACTGTTGGAGGAACTATTGGAAGGTTACTTGTGTAGTGAGACTTCAGTCAAACTCAGTGATCACCCAGTTAACTAATCAATCAGACCAAAATAGCTAGTGCATGTAGAGAATTTGAGTTACCCAGTTGAGGTGGATATTTCAAGGAAGTGTAGCATCAGTTGTATACTATTCCAGAGGGTACAAGTGTTGCATGCAGCCTGCTGATCAACTTGAGGAATTGCACAATTCATTTTCGAGAAATTGCTAAATAATAGGGGCCTAATCCCTTAAATGAATTGTGCAAGGAAACAGGGGCTCAAGCAGAGGCTAAAATTGACTAATTTTGGATTAGAGATTCTCATTGAGAAGAGAGATAGGTTATTCACTTGCACGGTGTGCTCAATTGAGCAAATAAATTGTAATACATCTCTATTCATCATATTAATGCAAGCAGACACTGGGGTTTTTTTCAAATTTCTTTCCCCAGGAAAAATACTATTTGCATGTGTCTAATTTCTTATTGCACGTCTGAAATTTTTGTTCTAAATTGTAAATTACTTTCCACAAAGCAGTAGAGTAGGTTTGTGTCTTGTGATTTTGATTAAAAATTCAAAAGCAATTGAAAATATACACCATAGTTTCTACAAATATATGTTGAGAAAATAAATTGAAATAGTAGAAAAAATGAAGCATGATTGATCCATAAATAAAACTCAAATTGTAAACATTAACAAGTTGTCATCCAAGCATGTGAGAAGGTGCACTCTCAGCTTGCTTCTCTTGCTTATAGAGATGGGATGTGATACAATGAGAAAAACCATGTGAGGAGTTTGGTCTAGTGACCTGAGCATTTTTTTTTCATGGTTTTCCGCAGGTAGAGGAGGGTTAATGGAATGCTTAGAAGTATGAGAAACATATTGTGGAGGTTTCGAAGTAGGTCTGGAAGATTGGGTTGTTGGTTGTGGAGTGGGGACGAAACAAAAGATAGTTGATTGTAACTTATGTATTACATGGGGTTTGGGAGGGGGAGGAGGGAGAGGCAATGAAGTTGTTGGTAATCCCTAAACCGACAATAATCGTTAAGTCTAAATCGTTTTTTCCAACTATCATTAGCAGGGACTCCTAGTGGCACTGAAATATGAGGTGGCACTGGGATACCAATACTAGGCTTGCTATGGACGGAAGGCTACATATGCTAAGCAAGAGGTCGGCCAGTTAAATTTATAAATTGTTAGTTTGGAGAAGTTACCTCAATTCTTATGAATCCCCATCAAAATGTACAAAAATTATAGGCCTTTTATCCCTTATTATCCCCAACCCCCTGTCTTTATTATTTCTTGCTTTGCCTCTATTTCAATTATGAAAACTCATGTTGTAAAGGAAACATCAAGTTATTTGCATATCGTGATAATACAAAATTATTCCAGCATCAAATAATCTAATATTACATGAGTGTCTAATAACAAACATTTGGATAAAAATTGTAAGGGAGGAGAAAAACTGCTAGTATAGAATCAGAATCAAATTGTAATCAATGAGGGATTTGAAAGATACCTTAAAAGGAGAAATGGAGTGACGATATCTAAAATAATGGTAAGCGCACTTTCAAAATTTACTAAGGCCTAGGAGGTTGTAATAATATATTATTTTTATAATATATATCAGTCTTAACAAACAGAGGCCTCTTTCTTTACTCAAAACCCTATGACCCAGGAAGTGTATATCATTATATAGACATGAAGTACTAAAAACTTTTAGCATCAACATAATCATGCTCACAAGGGTTATAAACCTTGAAATGTATATACATTGTGAAAATATTTCAATCAAAGTGTTGGGCTTGACCAACCATTAAACATGCATGAATTTTGGGCAAATAAAAGCACAAAAAATGATCAGGGTTTTTGACCTTTAGTAAAAAAAATGGGGCATATCAAACAAAGGAACCATTTAAAAAACCATTTTGATTGACCTATTGATGATGAGGTGGTTTTTTGCTCAAAATCTTAAAGTCTCAAGGGCTCCCACATCAAATCATATATTTCAATTATGTTATGGAAAAACTTCTTTAGTCATGCGCTAAAGAAATACATCATAAGTATTTGATATGAGGGGAACAAAATCATACAGAGAAAAGGACTAATACACCCAAAAGTAATGTTCAAAAGAATTACTTGAAGAGAAACTAAACCATGGTTATAATGAATATGTCATGAAATGTAATGATAATCCCTTGTTACGACTTTGGTATAGAGAGGGATCAAGGTTTGATTGTTACAATAGTCACAGTGCATGGCTAGCATAACAACCATTTTCAAAATAGTTTTCGCAATAATATATAAGAATGTGTGCACCAAGAGAAAGTGATAGTTTGAAATTCTCTTTTTTCAAAAATATCATAAGTAATGAACTTGACAAAGCTAGATACAAGGACAAAGAACATGAATACAACCCTGATAAGACCCAACAAGCCCTTTTGTTGTAGGGTTCGAAAATACATTAGATAAATTTTAAGGTCTAAAATGGGTCTGCTAAGGAATATTATAAAATAATAGTGGAAATAATAAAATAATATTATCTTACCTCATCAAGTTTTTGAGGGAAAAAAGAAAAAACTACTTTTTCAACTCACATTTTCAACTTATTTCCTTATGATTTTACTCAAAATTTGAGCGGGAGCACTCATTGGATGCAAAATTTATTTTTTCATCCAAGGAGTACCCATGTTGCATACTTTGGATGGACCCTACTACATGACAAATGTGAAATACATTAAAAAGTTGATTGCAATCATGTTTTTCATGTATTTCACATTTTTCATGTAGTAGGGTCCATCCAAAGTATGCAACATGGGTACTCCTTGGATTCAAAATTAAATTTTGCATCTAACGAGTGCTCCTACTCAAAATTTGAGTAAAATTGTAAGGGGATAAGTCGAAAATACAAGTTGAAAAGTATTTTTATTTTTAATTTTCTCTATTTTTTTATGGTTTTACTTTTTTACTCCAAAAATGGTGAATCATCCCCCATGGTTGGCATCATCATATTGAATATTATTGGTTCTTATAAATTTTATTTGTGTTGTACATTTTTATTTTGAGGCTCATATTTTACCTCTAATGGATACAATGAGACTTACCCAAAATATAGACATAGACTTAGTGACTTTCAGGATGTTGGCATGCTTTTGTGCCTAAAAACTAGGTCCGAAAGGCTCGTATGAAAAAATGCATAATATATTCACATAGAATTTAACAAAGAATATTTAAAACCCTAGACATAACAATGGCAATAATGTGATCGATACAATGAGGTACCGATAACAAGAAGGATGGAGTGCCTGCATTGCCTGCCTAGTGAGGGTTTAGGTTAATCTGCTTGTTCTCTGCAGCTTCACCATAACCCTGCAGTCTTCTGGCAAATCGATGACATCCGTCTCCCTACGTCGTTGTCAACTATTCCTGATGGTCACGGTGTCGGTTCCCTGCCTCACAATGGAAGAAATCATGGATTACAAAGAGATGGACTATTTTATGGACTCGTTTCTCGGTCAGGTCGTTTTCAGAAACCATAACCCTAACTCATCGATTTCTATTTTGCATCCGCCATCCGCTTCTGTTCCTTCCTTCTCCACCCCGGTGGTCACCCTCCCTAGCCAAACCGCATCATCTCTGCATTTCGGTTCGCCATCCATAGAATCTCTTGCCTTGTATTTCCCTTCGCTCTCACTTGGGACGTTACACCTGCTTGCCGCTGTCACACCACCCTCTCCTTCATTTGAGCCATGCCCTTTGGGCAACTAGCTGCACCCGTCTAGCTCTCTTCTGCCTACAGACCGGACACCTAGGGGTCCTCAAAGTCACAGCCTGACTATCCCTGTCATTCCACCCTCATGTTGTTTTGGAACCCCTGTGATTAGGGTTAAATTGGCAACCCAGCTTCATCAAGAGTGAGGTAATTCCACTAATCCGTTACAGGATCATCCATCTGCTCTGTAGACAAGGAAAAGGAAAGTGAAGTGTGTGAAAGCTTCGACAAAGGATTTCACAATTTCCTTCGGTGAGGATATATCGATGGGTGAAGTTGCGAACAAGGCCAGCTCTGTTCTGGTTGGGCATGTCCGGGAAGGGCTTACACAACGGAGAGACTGACCCTTTGGGTCAAGGAAATTTGGGGAAATACCCTCAAAGAATTACCGGAGGTCCAAATTCTTCCTAGGGGGTTGTTTACTTTGCATTTTACGAAGGAGGAATACACAGATCTGGTGCTCGCAAGATACTAGCATATAGAGATGGCGTCGGTTCTCCTTAAGCGATGGAGTCCATTGTTTGACCTGGAAAGGGAGCAGATATGGGCTAGACCTATTTGGGTTCGATTACCTGGACTCCCACTTCAGTTTTTGTCTGAAGAAGTTTTTGTTAGGATTAGGAATACACTAGGCACCTACCTTGAATTCGATAAGTCCTATGTTCAGACCAAGAATCAAACCTTGGCTCACATCTTGGTGCATTTGGATACACGAGAGGGCTTGGAGGAAAAAATTACATTAAACTCGGGTTTAGGTCTTGGACTACGAAGGCGTCCCATTTCATTGTAGGAGATGTCACAAGGTGGGGCACATCTTCAAGGAATGCCCATTAATCAAGAAATCATCTCATTCTCCGAGTTCTCCTTTAAACTCAAAGGGTAAAGCAATCTCTGCCCTGGCCTGCACCCCTGTTTCGATCCCCCAAGCACCTGAATGGGTCGATACTTCCATGGCAGTAGAAGGAGCGCACAAAACTCCATTGCCTCTGATGACGCGGTCCCATGCTACTGCTGTTGAGGCCGCAAGAAAAGCGGGTACTCCTCTTTAATCTCTCTCTATCTCATTTGTATCTCTTTCTTCCAGTGCATCACTTGATTCTGCATCTATTAGGATCATTGCTCCCTCCATCCCCTGCACTCTTACCTCACCCCCTCCCATCATTTCCACCACTGCTCCATCTATCCCGTCTCCCCCTTCCCCTCCCCTCCCATCATTTCCACCACCGCTCCATCTGTCCCATCTCCCCCTTCCTCCTTCCTCCCCCCTCCCATCCTCCTCAGATCGATTGGAACCACCTCACTCATACAACTTACGCTCTCGATTCCTCCCTGAGTGCCTTACTCCCTCCTATACAGGGCTAGGTCCCACTCTTACTGATCCGGTTGTTCAAACATCTCGTGGCCGAAAGTCCAGTCTCTCAAAAGCCATAAAAAGGTCAGGGCAGAAGTCGTCACTGGCAAACAATCCACTCTGGAAGGGGTTCTTAGAGCATTGAACACCCCTGGGAGGGTTCCACCATGAAATGGCTCTCCTTCAACTGCAGAGGTATGGCTAGTGCCTCCAAAAAACTAGCCTTGCGTAGGTTATTTGAAGTCGAGCCTATGGATATCATCATGTTGCAAGAAACCCTGGGGGATGCTGACCTCATCATTAGAACCTTATCATCCTTAAAACCTGGTGATGCTGCGGGACAATCAGGGGGACTAGCCATTGGACACAACCCGCGCACCATTAAGGTTACAGCAACCTGGGGAGGATTAGGGTTTATAGGTATGGATACTTTCTCAGCCGATCTTGGTATGAATATCCAGGCTATTAATGTATATGGACCTTGTCAACGTTTTCTCAATTTAGAGATTACCTCACCTGATCATCTAGTCATCGGGGGTGATCTTAATTTCTCCATAGGATTTGGGGAATCATGGGGATCCCATGCACAAGTAGATCCTCTATCTGGGTACTTTATGAATTCTTTGGAGCAGCACAACCTTACGGATGTCCCCATGATTAAGCCCCTACCCACTTGGAGAAATAGAAGGGTAGGGGATGCAGCTTTGGCTAGGCAGCTCGATCGATTCCTGATTAAGGTGCCCCTGTTGCATCATCTGAATAGATATAGACAATGGGTGGGTTCTGGGGGCATATCTGACCACTCCCCAATATATTTGGAGATCCTTGGTCCCGAATCTAAACCTAAACCCCCCTACAAATTCAATCATGTCTAGCTATAGGATCTGAGATACATCAAGATGGTCACTGATTATTGGAAGGCAAATCCCATCTCGAGACACAGATCCCTAGCTGAGGGATTTTGCGCAATCTATCTCAACTCAAGCATCTATCCATCTCCTGGGCCAAAGAGAAAAAATAAAGGGATGATCAGACCCTATCTCTGATTGAATCTGAATTGAGCGCTCTTATGGATGACAACAATAAGGGATTTTCATCTGCAAATGAAAAATCCCATCTTATTGAGCTTGAGAAATAGAAGGACAAGATATTGAAGGAAAGAGAGGAAACCTGGAGACTTAAGAGCAGGGCAATCTGGCTACAAGCTGGAGATGACAACACAAAGTTCTTTCAGAACTTTGCAAAGGGGAGAAAGGTAGCTAACACTATCTGGAATATGCCTATACCAAATGGAGGTGTGGCAGACACCTTTAAAAAGCTATCTCTCCTGGGTACCTCACACTTCCAAAATCTTTACAAATCTCCCCAAGGGACCAATCTAGCAGATATTATACAAGTGGTTGGATTTTTCCCTCGGTTTGTAGATGAAGAGGCGGCAAAGGAGCTCAATTCACCAGTGACACCTACTGAACTTGAGGGGACCCTGAAGTGGTTTAAAAAAGATAAAAGCCTAGGACCGGATGGGTGGTCTATTGAGTTTTATCTGGCTTTTTATGATCTCTTGGGACAAGACCTGCTCAATGTTGTGGAGGAGTGTAGGACCACTGGAAAATTATATGATGCCATTAATTCCACCTTCATTGCCCTTATCCCCAAGACTGATTCTCCATCATCCTTCAATGACTTTCGCCCCATCTCTCTCTGCAATTGTCTCTACAAAATCATTTCCAAGATCATTGCCAACAGGATCAGACCCATCCTCTCACATCATATTTCACCTGAGTAGTTCGCATTTCTTGAGAACCGACAGATCCATGAAGCCATTGGTACTGCTCAAGAGGCCATACACTCTATTAGATCCAAAAAGCTAAAAGGCATCATTTTAAAGATTGATCTGGCAAAAGCTTTCAACCATGTTAGTTGGCTTTACATCAAAATGCTTCTCATCCACCTGGGTTTCCCGCATATTTTCACCACCTGGATAATGTCTTGCATATCTACAGCTTCCTTTAGTGTCCTCATTAATGGCTCTGCTTCCCATTTCTTTCATGCCAAAAGGGGACTCAGACAGGGTTGTCCTCTATCCCCCCTCCTTTTCCTCATTGTCATGGAAGGACTCAGCCGGTTAATTGCACATGAAAAGCGAAATGGCAGACTATTCAGTCTGAAAATAAATTATCATTACTACCTCACATATCTCCTATTTTTCGATGATGTCCTTATTTTTCTAGACGGTAGCATTCGAGACTCTGTTTCTTTTGATAATCTGCTATCCCTTTTCTCTCAGGCTACTGGTATGATGGAAAACCATGGGAAATCCACCATTACTTTAGCTCACACTTCCATCAATGAATCTCCATATGCACAACAGCACTTCCCATATTGCATTCTCCCACTTGACCATGGATTCAAACACCTGGGGTTCTGGATCAAACACCTAAGCCAAAAAATTGCCGATTGGATATGGTTGGTCATCAAATTCGAGAAAAGGATAACAAATTGGTGTCATCGTTTCTTATCCAAAGCATGAAGATTAGTGCTAATAAAATCAATCTTGGAGGCCACCCCTATTTTCTGGATGGCTTTAGCCTGGATACCCAGAAGCATCCTTGCTCGCCTTCAACAGATTGTAGCAGATATCTTTCGAATGGCCAACATGATAAGAGAATCATCCTTGCTCGCCTTCAACAGATTTGCAGCATATATCTTTGGAATGGCTAACAGGATAAGAGAACTTTTGCCTGGGTTAGTTGGAACAATATTTCCTTACCTAAAAAATGGGGAGGATGGGGACGAAAAGATTTACCCCTTTTTGCTCAAGCACTTGCTGCAAAAATGGGATGGACACTCCTCTCCAAACAGAATCTTTGGACCTCTATTACTTACCACAAATACATATGGCCTCTCCAAATCATGGACTGGGTTAGGCTGTTGCGATGGACAAAGACTGGTATTTCGTCAGTTTGGAAAGCTCTACTCCATTCTCTCCCGAACATTCACAATAATTTGGCATGGCAGATAAATGATGGCACAAAAGCGCGCAATGGTCTGGACCCCTAGACCAGGGGAGGCAGACGATACCAGCTTCCGAGAGAGTTAATCCTCCATCTAAATCAGAGAGATATTAGTGTTATTGCACATATTGCTGACCAGGATAATTCCACCATATATGCACAAGCCTGGAAATCTGCACATGAGCTAAATATCCCTCCTCATTGGCATCATATATGGAACAATTATATTGCTACATTGATTGAGCTCCACATCAGAATTAAGGAGGGACCAGATGAAATTATGTGGTGCCTTGCTGAAAATGGAGCATACACCCCAAAAGCTGGTTACCTCGGGCTAATAAATAACAGATAGACAGAGAATACACAAGATTGGTAGCAGGATATCTGGAACTTAAAAACCCCACCACAAACCAAGCTCTTCTTCTGGTGTGTACTTAGCAATAAAGTCCCCACAGGGGAATCCTTAACTCACAGAGCCATTCACGGACCACACTGGTGTGTTCTTTGTAAGCAAGCATCTAAATTGACTGATCATCTCTTTCTTAAATGTGATGCTACGGTCAATCTTTGGAGGTCCATCGCAACTGTGATTCAGTTCACTGGCAGATGGGAGGGGGAAACATAAACTAAGCATGGAAAAACTGGCACAGCTCGCATCCTGGATTAAATCTGATTTGTCTTCCTCTGATCATTTGTTGGTCTATTTGGCTAGCTCGGAATAGAATAATTTTTGAAGATGGTGTTGTCAGATGGCAGTTTATCACTGCAAAGATCATTTCCGCCTATCATGAGCTCCCTGAATATACTTTGCCTCGCCCCCGAAGACCACTTGCACCTGATCCCATATCTCAATCCATACACTGGGATTTTTTTACTGTGCCACTTAGGAACATGGGTGTGGGGGAGGATTTCTACTATACCTCTCTGATCAACATCATTTTAGAGTCAAGATGGGACTTGGAGAAGGGACAAACAATTATGCTGAAGTTATCACCCTTCGCCATTTATTGCATTTTTCTCTTATCCATGAGTGCAGCAATCTATAGATTTATGAGGACTCCAAAATCATTATTTATTGGTCCAATAATATCACTATCTTCCATGCACACACACTTAGAAATATTTTGGATGAAGTGAACATATTCAAAACACATTTTAATACCATCATATGTCATCATATTTACAGGGAGCATAACAACAACACTGACAGGCTTTCCAAGGAGGCCACGCTACTACCTAGAGGTGAGTGGATGATTCAGGAGTAGAGGGGTACTGCACAGTACCAATATTACCACAAACCGTATATAGATCAGGCATATCATAGGGTAGATGGACCCTAAATTTCGCTGATAGTGCTCAGTTATAATTTACACTGTATATATCATAGTTTTATGTGCAAAATATATCTTATGAGATCACCCTGTGTGATGTATATATTGTAGATGTCATAGTTTTTGAATATACTTTTTTCAGGCTCTCTCATGCTATCACCCTGCATGGTGAATATGTTTCTATTTTCTAACCATTTCAGGAATGAACTTTGATGAATTTTGTGACTTGTACACACTGATATGACTAAGAGTCAATGATGCATATGCTGTCAAGCATCTACTATATGTAATTTTTCAAAATTAATGAAAGATTACGATTTTTCCTCGAAAAAAATAAATAAATAAATAAAATAAAATTATTTAACAAACCCTATGATGAAATCAACGATGTAAACAACATTTGTATACTATAGGAGGTATTTGAATTAAAATATTAAGGATGATGTTGGTTATGAGTTTGGTGAGGTTCTTAAAACAAAACAATAAGTTCTTGGCTAGCATGGTGCGTCTGAATGGACAAAATATCAAACAATTGAATCTGTAAAAGGATTTGTGGAGCTTTTGAGACTACTAAGCAATGAATAAACAAAAATTGAGGGAGGAAAAGGAATAGGGACCATAAAACTTAATGTAAGTTCAATTAATTAGAGAAAACAAAAATTGTCTATCACTATGCATACCTGGTAATTTCGCACCAAAAAAACAATTGTCCTGTGCCCTAAAAAATTATTAATCCCTAGGCTCCTAACATTAGTTAGGGGTAGTTTGAATGGAAAATAATTGAAATGAGAGGAGCTCAAACATGTCCAATACCCATGAAAGTTCACAGGCATAGTAAAATGTGTGTGTTATGATCGAAGCCCAAGGAGGAGTGGTGAGTAAATGTCAAAGTTTGTGGCAGATGCAAGGATCGCCATCGTGGATGGTGAGGCTACAAAGCATGGATTCCAACTCGGACTTATAGCACCATCAACCACCGATAGTTTTGAGGGGAACCATATTATGTGGGGATGGTTTCCATATTTTATAAATGTAGGTTAAGGACAAAGGTAACAATTGTCACTTTGTGTCGGCAAGGATAGATGCAAAAGACATTATATTAATGGTTAATCTTAGCCAGGGATCATGGAAATGACTTGCAATTAAAACCTCATTTACAAAAAAACTCTAGTGCGATCCAAACCAAGATACATGGAATGACACCTCAATCTAAATTTGTCTATTTTGAACACAACCATCCCTAGTTAGGTCTTTGGATTGCATTACCAAGGACATGCCATGTAGAAGCCAAACAAAAATATGTTGCGAAACCTTGCCCTTTTCACTGAACCCATTTTCCATGTATTAACCAAATCCAAGAACTATATTATGAATCTTATAAACATGCCTTGAATATTTCATTGTTTAAACATGTGCTCCACTGCCACCTTGAGCCATACATTATAACATGCATCAGGTACGGTGTAAAATTTCTACACTAATTCGATAGTATCAACAATAACTCTAACCTTATAACATGAGTATCATATAAAATATTTCCATTGTTTGTTATACATGGGAAATATAAGATTGTGATCACCAAAATATATAAAGTACTTTTCAACAATTCAAATCCCTCAATGTTAAAACAAATTATGTTTTGGCCGTATAATACGAATGCAATAACTTTTGTTGGAAGGACTTATGGATATGGCATAAGAGTTTAGATCTTCGACATTAGAGACCATATAGGTTAGGTTATAGTGATGAAATTAAAAGCCTTACTCTTTTATATGCTTTGAGTTACTATATAAATACATGTTCAGGCTTTACTTTTATTTTTCATATTCACGGCAAAAAACTTTTCCTCCATTCCAAACATAATCAAAACCCAAATGTGAAAGAAAATTCGATGTATTTGTGCTCTCATATCATCTCAAGTGGTAGAAACTTTTTATGTGATTGTCTTAAGGTAGGGTCCCACCTACTAGTTTTATTTTTTTATTTTTTTGGGATTGGTTCTTAATTTATTTGTTAGGGAGAAGGAAGATTATCACAATGATTTGTGAAATTTTCATTATTGATGTGTGTCAACATTGGCACTCCAGATGGCAGTTTGCATGGTGCAAACCAAAACTAAAAAATATTTGGTAATAGAGTTAATAGCTTAGGCTACGAATGAGTAGGATGTGAGTTTCCATCGAGGGACAGGAAGTAAGGGATGTGAGAGGTGGGATGAAGAAGGTAGTACCTAGGGTATCCATTCACAGGTAAGAATAAGGTTAAATATATCTTATTCACAATCCATCTCTTGAACAAAAGGGAAGGTTACTTATCCCTATATTAGAGATTTTGTTGCTAACAGGTTAAAGATATTAACACATAAATATTCTCAAAGGAATGAAGCTTAAAACAATTTGTATCAAAGAGAATGTTGTTGTCTTGTTAAAAATACTTTCCAACTGTACTCAAAATACAATATATATCATCCTTACAAAAACTAAAAGGACTGGGAGAATGAAAACTATGAAAATAACAAAATATTAAAAATAAAAAATAAAAGATAACTTATCAAGAAACTGTATAATCAAAAGTAAGTAAGATTACTTCAGAGTGTCAAAAGTGAAACAAGGGAAAATATGGAAGAAATTATTTACAAGCAAAAAAAATGGTTTTGATGATTTATTCTTATGTTGCTTCCACGTATGGCTTGAGATGAGATCCATTCACAGTGTAAGTAATAATAAGATCGTTTTTATCTTTTAAAAGATAAGAACTAGGCTCGGAAATTGCAACAATTTTAAAAGGGCCCATAATTTTTGGAACTTAAGATGTTTTCCCTTTTCTGTATGTGTAGAGTCCATAACGACACCTTTTGATCAATAGTAAAATTCACAGATTTAGATTTCTTGTCAAAATATTTCTTTATTGTCTACATCTTGCGTTTAATATTGTTAAGAGAATGATTATGTTTCTCTTATAATGTTAACAAAGCTAAGACTCTTTGGGGAATATTGGTGGAATTAAACTCTTCAGATTGCATGGCAAGGCGTAAAGAAATCAACTTGATTTTAACAAGAATAACTACTTCTTTCCCATACACAAGATGAAAAGGAGAAGCATTAGTACTGGATTTCACAATTGTGCAATCATCTCACAAGGCGTATTTTAACAAATTATGCTAATTGAAAGGTTTGTCATTTATGATTCTCTTTAAGATTCAGATTAGATTTTTATTTGTTGACTCTACTTGCCAATTATCTTAAGTGTAATAGGTGGAAGCGGCGGAATTTCTAATCTTGTATTTTTCGCAAAATTCAGTGAATCTTACATAAACAAATGTTGGACCATTATTTGATTACATCAAGATGGATACCAAAATGTGACAAAATATTATTTTCAAGAAATTCAATAACTTGCTCATCTCGGGCATTCTTTAACGAGATAGCCTTTGCCCACTTTGTGAAGTAGTCAGTTGTAGTGAGGATAAAGATGTGCCCTGTAGACAAGGGTGGATTGATTGGTCCAATAGAATCAATACCCCATTTTGAAAATGGGAAATCAGTAATGATAGGTTGCAAAGGCGTCACGTGAAATTTTTCTTTACTAACAACTTGTTGACATTCTTTGAAAGTATGCACATATTTATAAGAATCTAAGAAGATCATTGGCCAATAAAAAAACATATCTCAATATTTTATGTGTGGTGGATTTGGCTCCAAAATGACCACCTATATGCATTCCTCCATGAGTGGATTCATGAGATAGTGTTAAGATTTCATTGGTAAATTCATCATTAACACAACATAACAATAATGAATTAAAATATCTTTGAAACAACATGTTATTAAGGATTAGATATTTGGAAGATTTTATACGCAACATTCTGTTGATGCCTCTAAAATCATTGCACCAACATTGGGGGATAACCACTCGGTCCGGACCTTAAAGCAGCTCCTTTTATGTTTGGTATGGTGGCTTCGACTTGATAGTATGGGACCAGTTTCCCAATAAAGTGTGATTTGATGAATGGGTGTCTAAAATATATAACAAGGTGATAGATGGTTTGATTTGTAAACTTATGAAAATATACAAATATATCTATATAACCCGGGTGTTTTAATATCAATGCGCTTTATAATAATTTCTAATAGACAAATGATAATGAAAATTAATCACTTACCTACAGAAAGTTAAGTTTGAATGATGATCACTTTGAATAAGAAGTTAAACAAAGTAATGTAAAAACATATCGCATATCAGAATAATATTAATTGTTGACACATGTATTCAGAATATCAATTCTAACTTATTCAAAAGTGATATAATGCAGAATTGTGTGAGACATGTACATATAACAACAATATCAAATCAAAAGATTGTTAATTGCATAAAACGAGACAAAAAGACACTTATAAAAGCACCATATGTATTTGAGTCTTCTTATGAAAATAACAATATGGTTCGTGCTTCTTATTTCTAAAACTTCAATAAGATACAAAAATGCAAGTCCTCCTGAAGTCCCTTTACAACAAGTTTGAACCTTGATCCACTGTTTCCACAAAACTAAATTAAGAAGTGCAGAAGTGTTATCTTCTTAAATCTAATTTGGTACAATTTGAGGGCCCTTTCTAAAATGACATGATGTTAGGATATTCCGACACATAGGATATAGTTAAGTTCAACTTGGTCTAGTATAGAGTTAGGTTAGAGTTAGGTAAAGTGTGTTTCTTTACCATTGTACATTTTGTAACTTACAATCCGACGGTCACGATATGTAGTGATCCGACGGTTCACTCTCACCTCGGTATTACCGACACTTGATCCGTGGCTTGACACCCGATTGGTCCATGAGTTCTATTTAAAGCGCATGGAGGGTCATTGTTCGGGTAATCCGTGCATGAGAGAAGCTTATGTAAATTTTCATTCATTGATTAATAAATTGCCTGTAGTACCCACGTTGGGACAGGCCGTGGACTGTTTCCCTCCTTGCACTCTGAGGGTTTTAACCACGTCAAAAATACTGGTGTATTGATTTGAGATCTGGTTGTGAGCGGTGTCCTTTTGGTATTCTTTCTGTGGAACTTACCCTGTAAATTCCTACATGGTATCAGAGCTATTTGAGGGCCGCGTCCGTTGGTGATCCAAATCTGAAGCCGGTAGAACTGCATGCGGCTGTCGTTTCCTAGATCTGCTGTTTCTGACTGCTTTTGGGCCGAGAGGACTGCTCTGTTGCATTCGGAGCATCTGTTCCAGTGAGGAACCCCTTTCGTTTCACGCGAAAAGGTTTCCGGTAGCCCTAGCTGCGTCATTTTTCAGATCGGGAGGTATACAGTGTTTTTTTTTTTGCAGTTTACTGTTATTTTCTCTCTGCTTATTTCGGTCTCAGTTTATTTAGCCTTTTTTTTTAACCGGATCTATACCTTTCATTTCTGCGTATGCTCTTTGCCCTGCGACTCTGTGCGATTTGGGCAAATCAGAAACAGAAAGGAAGGATTTTTCTCATGCGTATGCTCTTTTCCCTGCACCTTAGTGTGATCTCGGAAAATCAGAAACATTGAGAAAAATATTTAGTTTTTCGGCTAAAGCTAACCTTGAGATTTTTTTTTTTTTAAATTTTTCTAGTTTATTGGCTAAAGCTAACTTCGAGCCGCAAGGTTCGTTTTTCTTTGCATATTCGTGTTGGGTTTTGTGTTTTGTGTTTTGTAGGGAAAAAGAGCTTTCTCAAGGCAAGCACGCAAACCAAGGCCCCCCCCCCCCCCCCCCCCCCTCTCTCTCTCTCTCAAATTTTTTGTATAGATCAATTGGTTCAAAGCTATTTTAAGAGAGTAGAGGTCTTGGGTTCAAGTCTCCATTTTGTGGGGGCGGATTTTTTTTCATTCCCGCACATTCGCGCACTTTGCTGGCAACGTCAACAATGTTTTTTTCAAAAAGCCATAACTTCTTCATCCGGAAGCCTTTTTCAGAGCCGTTTTTTTTAAAACCGCCTATTTTTTCGAGATCTATCCATTGGTACACTTACTTTCAGCATCTTCAGCTTCAGTTTTAAAAAAAAATGGAAAGTCCATGCCAAGTTATTCTTGACAGCACTAAATACTTCCAATGGGTAGAATACATGGAAGATTTACTTAGAAGTAAAGGTCTCTTCAGAATAGCCACAAACCAAGAGAAGAAACCAAAAGATGAAGACAAGGCGGCAAAATGGGAAAATAGACAAGATTAAGCACGTGGTTTGATAGGGATGTCTATTTCTCCTGATCTTAGATTCCACATTGCAGGACTTGAGACTCCTCATGAAGCATTAGAAAAACTTGCTAAAGTTTTTGGGATTAAAAATGAAATTAGAGCCCATCAACTTGAAAATGAGCTGCTTACTTTGGATCCTAATAATTTTTCTTGCATTGAAGATTTCTTGTCCAAATTCAAGACCCTTAGATATCTCTTGGAAGGTGTTAAAGTTAAGAAAGAAGATGGTAACCTTATTTATTCCATCCTTACTAAGTTGGGACCAGCCTACTCTGTATTTGTTTCCACTTTCCATTCTACAAGGGAAGCTTTCATTTGTCAAGGACAAGACTACAAGGCCCCTTCCTTTGACTCCTTTTGTGATTCCTTAATAAGAGAACAAGAAAAACTCTTACACCTTGGTCTTCTTAATCTTGGAAACTCTTCCACGAAAGCGTTAGCCGCGCAGCAGCAACCAAATTCAAAGAATCCTAAGAAGTCATATCCTCAAAAGAATGGTCCTAAACCATCTCAGCCTCAAAATGAAAGATCATTTCAGCAAAATGATAAGACCAATAAAAACAAATGGAAGAAGACTGATAGACATTGTAACTTTTGTAATCGAGATGGCCACTTAGAATCTAAATGCTTTAAGAAGATGGAAGCCTTGGAAGCCGCAATGAACAAACATAACATCCATGTGGAGCCTACCTCAACTTCAACTTCCGGAATGGCACTTTCTGCATGTCATTTTCAATCATCTCAGTCTGGTTATGCATTAAATATATCTTCTTCTTCTTCTCATTCTCATGAGTGGCTCATTGATTCTGGAGCCTCTTGTCACATGGCCAAAAACCAAGCCATGTTTTCTTCTTTAAATGATTGTAACACCAAAAATATATATATTGGTGATGATAGATCTCTTAATGTTGTAGGGACTGGAACTGTTCATCTAGACAATGGTCAGTTTAATGATGTATTATGTGTTCCAACCTTATCCTGCAACCTTCTATCTGTCTATCAGATAACTCATTCAGGTGAAGGTAAAATTGTTGAATTTTCACCTCATGATGTTGTAATCAAGGATCTAAAAGATCCTAAACAGATTCTAGCTACTGGTCTTGCTGATGATTCCAAAAGGTTGTATAAGTTTCACAACTTTGGGTCATCCAATCTTCCCTCAGTATTTGTTTCTCATAATGATGAAGTGAGCAAACTTTGGCATGAGCAATTTGGTCACTTAAACTATCGCTCCCTTCAGCATCTATGTAAAGAAAATATGGTGACAGGTCTTCCTATGGTATCTTGCAGAGATGGTGTTTGTTCCGGATGTGTACTCGGAAAACATCATTGGGACAGTTTTGACAAACGTGCCTCTTGGCACGCCTCAGCCCCTTTACAGCTTGTGCACAGTGATTTATGTGGTCATCTTCCTGTTGCTTCATTCTCTGGCTGCAAGTACTTCTTAACTTTCATTGATGATTTCTCCAGACGCACTTGGGTATACTTCTTAAAACTCAAGAGCGAAGTATTTACCACTTTTTTGGCCTTCAAAGCATTTGTTGAAAAACAATCTGGACATCAAATTCTTAAGCTAAGAACTGATAATGGTGGAGAATATGTTAAAAACACATTCATCAACTTTTGCACCGAAAATGGAATTCAAATGCAACATACTGTTCCATACATTCCACAACAAAATGGTGTAGCTGAAAGGAAAAATCGCACCTTAAAGGAAATGGATAATTGTATGCTGCAATCTAAAGGACTCAGTCTTAGTTTTTGGGCCGAAGCAATTAATTGTGCAAATTATATAATCAATCGTACTCCTACTAAAGTTTTAGAGAATATCACTCCAGAAGAAGCTTGGAGTTCCATTAAACCAGATGTAAGTCACTTTCGTGTGTTTGGAAGTGAAGCATGGGCCCATATTCCAGATGAAAAGCATAAAGCTTTAGAACCTAAGAGTGAGAAATGTACTTTTGTTGGATATTCTGAAGATGTAAAAGGTTATAGACTTATTCCATTTAAGTCCAAAAATGTTATCATTAGAAGAGATGTAAAATTTGATGAAAATAAATCGGCCTGCGAGCCTAGTCCGGCGGATGTGCCACCTCTTCCTCTCTCTTCTACTTTTGAAAACATTTCTTCTTCAGATGATGAAAGCGAGGATGATAATCCTCCCCCACCTTCTCAGGATCCTCAACTTCCAAGATGGGTCCGTGCTACTTGGGATGCAGCAGGTGATCTTGCCGGTGATCCTACAGATCAGCGACGTACACGTTCTCAGTTTGAAAGAGCCTCTTCTTTACTGGCTCAAGCTCCAGTAAATCATGATCCTGACACTTTTGCAGAAGCTTCAGGCCATCCACATTGGGAAGCAGCTATGAATGAAGAATATCATTCATTAATGACAAATGATACATGGGATCTTGTTCCTCTACCAAAGGGACGCAAACTTGTTAGATGTAAATGGGTTTACAGAACCAAGTATGGACCAGATGGGAAAGTTGATAAACATAAAGCTCGTCTCGTTGCTAAGGGCTTTTCACAGGTCGAAGGCATTGACTACACTGAAACCTTCTCCCCTGTTGCCAAAATGAACTCTATCCGCCTTGTTCTTTCCCTTGCTGCCTCTTTAAAATGGGAAGTCCATCAAATGGATGTTAAATCTGCCTTCTTGCATGGGGACTTGCAGGAAGAAATCTATATGGAACAACCCATTGGCTTCATACAAATAGACTCCAGCCTTGTTTGTCGACTTAAGAAATCCCTTTATGGCCTCAAGCAAGCTCCTCGGGCTTGGTATGCCAAAATGGATAGCTTTCTTTTAGAATCTGGCTTTTCTAGGTGTCATTCTGACAATACTGTCTACACCAAGAAAGTGGGCAACTCTCTTATCATCCTTGTTCTTTATGTTGATGATCTTATTCTTACTGGTAGTGATCCCAACCTTATAAACCATGTGAAGTCCAGCCTTAAAAACAAATTTGAAATGACAGACTTAGGACACTTACACTATTTTCTCGGTCTTCAAGTCTTGCAATCCCAAGAGGGTATTTTCCTTTCCCAGTCCAAGTATGCTTGTGATATTCTTCGTCATTTTCACATGGAAGACTGTAAGCCAGCCCCTTCTCCCTTTCAGTCTGGAGTCAAACTTTCAGTCTCTTGTACTTCTCCTGAAGTTGATGCTACCTTATACCGTCAACTTGTCGAAAAACTCTTGTATTTAACCCATACTCGTCCTGATCTTTCCTTTGCTGTTGGCCTTATTGCTCGTTTTATGCAAAACCCCCGTGAAAGTCATTGGAAAGCAGCTAAAAGAATACTTCGTTATGTTCGAGGTACAATACAGTTTGGGATTCATTACAGTGCCAAAGCAGCTCCTCTGTTAGTTGGTTTCACTGATTCTGATTGGGCTGGTGACCCTGATGATCGGAAGTCTACTGCCGGCTATGTCTTCACTCTTGGTTCAGGACCTATTACATGGGCTTGTAAGAAACAGGCTGCCATTTCTCTTTCGTCAGCAGAAGCAGAGTATCGTGGTGCCGTGGAAGCTAGTAAGGAAACCTTGTGGATTCGACAGATCCTATCAGAGTTTGGATTTGAGCAGCAGCATCCAACCACACTTTGGTGTGATAATCAAAGTTCCATTCAGCTATGCAAAGATCCAGTCCAGCATCAGCGCAGCAAACACATTGAACTACACATGCACTTCATCAGAAAGCTCATTCATGACCATGTTCTTGAAGTGCAATATTGTCCAACAGATGATCAGGTTGCAGACATCTTCACAAAGGCTCTCACAGAGGCGAAGTTCACTAAACTTCGATATATGCTTGGAGTTCAGGAAGTTGTCACTAAGGGGGGATAGGCTCTAGTGCCTCCTTCCTTCTCCTATTGTGTCATATTTGTAAATCCTTCAATCCTATCCCAAGTTGTTCTTAAGGGGGGATGTTAGGATATTCCGACACATAGGATATAGTTAAGTTCAACTTGGTCTAGTATAGAGTTAGGTTAGAGTTAGGTAAAGTGTGTTTCTTTACCGTTGTACATTTTGTAACTTACAATCCGACGGTCACGATATGTAGTGATCCGACGGTCCACTCTCACCTCAGTATTACCGACACTTGATCCGTGGCTTGACACCCGATTGGTCCATGAGTTCTATTTAAAGCGCATGGAGGGTCATTGTTCGGGTAATCCGTGCATGAGAGAAGCTTATGTAAATTTTCATTCTTTGATTAATAAATTGCCTGTAGTACCCACGTTGGGACAGGCCGTGGACTGTTTCCCTCCTTGCACTCTGAGGGTTTTAACCACGTCAAAAATACTGGTGTATTGATTTGAGATCTGGTTGTGAGCGGTGTCCTTTTGGTATTCTTTCTGTGGAACTTACCCTGTAAATTCCTACACATGAAAGGGTCTTTGTAGAAAAAATAAAACGAATTGTTCGTAAAAATTGCTTCAAGTGGTTGGAACAATCCTTCCCCCAAAACATGGGATTTTACGTTAAAAATAAAAATGTGATATCCTTTGAAAAGATACATTGCATCTATGATTCCTCTTGTGGCCTTAATTGACAGATCTCGAGCAAAGTTTAGATTTCTGGTGCATGACTCATCCTTGCATGCAACTGTCCTGTGTAAACCGCATCCGAGAGTTCTGGCATCATGCGATCGGCTGCGTCGGCAAGACATTTGATGATCATTTTTTGGCTGTGTGGTTTGACTAAAAAGAACTAATATGTATCCCAATTGAGGCTTTTCAATTTTTTGAGTTTTTCTTCCATGGTATTCAAATCCTGCTTCCACTATTTTTCTAACAATTTTGCTTTTGGAAGGTTTTCTGGAGGACACTCAAAAATCAAATTAGCACTGTGTAAATTATCATTGATTAAATCACTGATATTATTCATTACTGCTCTAGCCCTTGAAGTTGCTCTTTCTTCTTTGATCAGCTGCGTCTCCCATTCTCCTTATGAGATTCTTCAATTATAGGCAATTGAGCAGCCCTTCCCTTTACTGTGCTTTTCCAAGATATATAACTTGTAATTTTGTCATCCGCTTCCTCGAATTCCAACCTGGAATTGACCGCTTGATCTATCAATGCATTGGTTTTGATACATAAGGGATGAATAAGAGATATCTTTTGGCAGAGTTAGGTTAGCTGTTGAGACAAGAAATTATTTATTTCTAAGGCTTCCTTTATGAACTCCTCAACCTTGGGATTGTCTTTGAATTGCTCCATTGAAAGCTGTAGCTACTTTATTTTCTCATCCTTAGATTTCGTCTCTTCATTATGTGCCAATTTTAGCTGTTCGAATTCATGGGATAGTTGTTGTTCTCTTTCAATGGCCTGTTGATCAATCCTCTGCCTTTTCACCAGTAGTTGTTCCTCAAGATGTTTAATCCTTTGATCTTTTTCCTTGACTAACTGATTAGCTTCAGTTGCTTTATCTCTTGTGGCAGTTATATATGCTCCTGAAAACTGAGATAATTTGGTCAAATCTTCAGAGGGATTGACCTCTGAGTCCTTCCAGATGATGTTCATGGATTCATTATGAGGGACCTTTTCTGATGCTTGATCTATCTTTCTCTTTTTCCTTTCCCTTTTGACCACAACTCTGTGTTTAGGACTGTAGAACACATCCACAGGTGGAATTTCCTCAATACTTAGTATAATTTATGATGAAGGATGCTCAGGGATTATCTCAACCTCTTTCAGGACTGAATCCTTACTGGATGGTCTTTCAATCACAGAATCATGAATCATAGGCTGTTGTTTTAAGGGAGATCCTGGTGTGATAACAAAGTGCTTATCACTTTGACTTTTGATTTGTTGGTCAAATTGTTCCCACTCTCTGATCAATATTGGATCAATATGAATATTTGTGCCCAAATTGTCACTAGCTTTGTCGCTCGTCTCGACTGCACTGGAAGTTTCCCCTATATCCTGCTCTATGTTTTGCTCTGTTTGCTAAATGACTGGTGTAGTATCCAACAAGTCCAGTGGTACTGTCTGAAGTCTCTGTGTCCTGTAGTGAATGAATTGATCAATTTTTCTTGATCCCAGCTTGATTTTTCTAGGTGACTTACCTGTGTAAATGCCTCTGCTGATGTGAATAAATCATCGAATTCATCATCTTCATGGATGAATGGTTTGATTTTTACCTGAGCAGTAAAATTGAAAGAAACTTTATTTGGGTCATATTGTCTTTTAGGAATGACAACGAGGTTCAAACCCTTGGTCTTCTCAGCTTCCTTTTGGGCATGTTTATAGTCATGCAATGAATAGATGCCGCAGAGAACAGGAAAGGCAAACCATAACTGTTTTTTGGCTTCTTTGATATTTTTCGTAAGCCCTTTTTGAACTGCCAGATAAGTTATTTCCCTAGCCAATAGTTTGTCTGGAAAATAAAGAGGAAGGACATGCATGTCAGTAATGCTGCCATAAACCCTAATGTATGTGAAGAGCTCTTACTCAAACCAACTGTCGATTTATGTTAAATCAATACCAGCCTCCTCGGACAGCCGAGGAGCTGCTTTATTAAAAATTGCCCAATGAATAGGTAAGATGAAGCCATGGCAAATTTTATAGAAATGATTCTTATACTGGGTCTTCCATAGGCTTTTATGATAAATATGGATGGGGTTTGGGTCCTGGATAGTCCATTTCCATCCCATAATGGGAAAATATGAAATAAAATAGATAGTATCAAATATATGGGTGCTCATATAAAACGGGGGAACTATTTGGGTCAAAACAAATATGTTTTTCCTATAGTCAAGTATTTGGACGGCCATTTTATCAGATAGGATATTGGCCCAATCCATCACAAAATAATTCAATGCTGCTTCTATTAATGGGACTATTTCAATGGAAAACTTAGCAGTGTTGGGGCTTCCAAACAATCTACACATTAGTGCTGCAACATAACAATATGGATACGCTAGAGAGTCCACAGAGTACATACCAGATGATTCATGCTTATGCTTGTTAAGGAAGTGTCTCCATTGTCTGATGGGTCCAACTCTATTTGATTTTCCTACGCGAAAGCCTCGAGGAATGATTTATTATAGCACTTCTCGGGTTCTGGTAGATGATACATTTTCTTCAAGTCTTCAGCTTGAAGGATCCAAACATTCTTCCATCAATTGTGAAGAGTGTCCTGTCAGTTATATTAATGCTTTCAATTACCCATTTTACCATATCATTATATGGCAAAATCTTTTGGCGGGCCGCTATTCAGTAAAGAAAAGAGTCTGCTAAATCACCCAATGTGTTTTCTGACTCTATTGGCCCATCAGAAGTTTCATGTCCCTCTATTACCTTTGGATTTTCTTTTTCCAGCATATCATATATGCCTTCCCATGAGATTTTCCCACAATCTTGACAGGTATTATACAAAATCAACACAATCTTTTATGGTCCTCCTACCACTGCAGGGGAAGCCTTCATCTTTCGAGCTTTCTTTGGAATTTTAGCTGGCTACATTCTTCCAGATTCAAACTGTAAAATGAGACAAAAGACAACAATATGATAAAACTTTCCAAACAATTAACGCTTGTAACAATAGTACAAAGATTAATACAGACGAAAATCAGAGAAGGAGGAGTTGATGCGAAAGTTTTCGTATTTGATATAGGCACGAAGAATGAAATCTTGAAGGACTAAAGTCATAATTGTTCTTAATGTTTTACTATAACCAATGATGCGAAACTTTAAGGTGCAATGAATAGATCACATCGCAGGTTTTCAAAGGTCTTATTAAGATGTGTGCCATAAACTCTCCGTTTTTTTAATGAGAGATTTCAATATTTTATTTAATATATAAAGCACAAATCACAAATCGTGAATCAGGAGTTACAAGCGCCATGTTCTAAGAATCTTTCGAACTTTCGTGATTGCGATAAGTGATGACCTGGCGTATTCCTCATTTAACTCGCTCGAATAATGTTTTCGCTTTATTACTACCAAATCACTTAATTGTTATCAACATCATATTGCATGTCCCCGAGGTTAGCTTTACTTGTTTCTGACAGGATTACGATATGTGATGGATGCATATCGCATCGCAAGTTTCCATAGGTATAGTTTCTTTTATTTTCAGGATATGCATCGCATCATAACATTTCCATGGACCGTTAAAGCATTTCTTTTAGGATCGGCAATATGTCATATGCGATAGTCTTATCGCATCGCATGTTTGGCAAAGGATTGATTTAAAAAGCTTTATGATTAAGACTTTTCGTTAACTTTGCATTACAACATGAGTATTTGGATTGCAATTTCCTTGGCCTCAAACGAATGCGATTTGCGATGTGTGATTTTTTGTAAAGTTTTTTTAAGCAATTTTTATTTAAAAGCAAGAAACGAATAAATTTATTTCTATGTAAAGGTTTTATTGCTTTTTACAAACAAAAGGGACCCCATTTCTAATTTAACATCTTAGAATAAGATTAAGACAAATTTAAAATGGGGGGGGGGGGTTGTTGTATAACACAAAAATTGGTGATTCATTGAAAGAACTAGTTATATCTGAATAAACTGATGAAATTCTAACACTTTCTCAAGTACAAACAATTGAGGAAAAGGGAACTATCTTGAAATTAGATAAATAAAATTACTCTGAATAAGAAAAATTGATCAATTTTGAAATTTCTTTTACAAACCCTTATCATAAATGAAAACATTTTTTGATTTCTTCAAGCCTTGATTGGTTGTTAAAGATAAAGTAGGGGGCTCCTTCCAACTTAGCTTTTGAATTTACTCCTTTGTCATAGGTAGTGCCACTGCTGCCAGAAAATGTTTATAGTCTCGACAGGGTTACCTTTTAACCATCAATTATTCATTATCCCATCCATCTAAGAGTATAATCTTTTAAAGATAAATTCAGAGAAATATATTTACATATTTATTTTTTCTTTTATTTTTATATTTTTTTCATAAAAGCCATTGCCCTGGTTTAGGAGCTAGAAAATGACAATGCCATTGACTAGTTGTAATTGAACTGAACAAGCTGGCTCATGATGAGACCCCTTGTCTTATGATTATAAGCCATTGCCCTGTTATGGTATGCAGTGTTGGTAACGTCAGTTTAATTAGTTCCCTGTGATCATGGTAAGCAGGCTCGTAATGAGACCTATTATGTTTTAATTCAGATATATTTTAGAATTACACTCTAAAAAATCATAAAGCTAGTGGATGGGGTGAATCTTTGACTCAAGAGTTATTGGATGACAATTATAGAGATGTAGATGCTTAGTTGTAGAAAGTCTTTACTTTTAAAAATAACCTTTCTCAATTGATAAAACTTAAAATGATTCACTATGTGTTCTAGGTTTGAAAGATTTCGTAATTTCAAAGAACATCTCAGCGTTTTATGATGTTTATCTAATTTCCAAAAATGTAATCATTTCCTTGAAAGTTTATACTTTCTAAAAGAGGATATTCACAATATATTTTCAAAGAGATCTCAATAGCAACAAGCCAATGGTATACTATTTACAACATTATTTCTGAAAGAAATCAAAATTGCATAAAAATATGTATAGGTAAGAACGGGTTACCTCCTTAAGGAAAGAATTTCTTAAGGATAAGCCCATTCACAAGAAGAGAATCTCTCTTTCCTGTTAAGTCTTGCAGTAGAAATGTTGATGAGCCTATCTTTTCAACAATTTGTAATGGTCTAAGCCACATCTTCTAAAATTTGGTATGCTTACCTTTTTTTCTTCATGTGCATTGTCCCATTTTAAAACAAGATCACCAATATGTAATGTTTTTGAGCCGGCTGAACTTGCATCAAAAGAGGATTTAATGACTCGCTGATGTTTAGCATGAGTAATTTTGGATTTTTCTCTTTCTTCATCTAATTTAATAATTTGATCAAACCTTAAATGAATAGAGGAAAAAGGAGTTTCTTCAATGAATTGTACTAGGGCTAATGATGGGAGGGATAGATTTGGTGGAATAATAGCTTCTTTCCCATACACTAAGTTAAAAGGAGAAGTACCTACTGAGGCCTTCTAAGTTATATGATCTGCCCATAGTGCGAAGATTAAAGATTTATGCCAATTCTTTTGGCTTTGATCAACAGTTCTTTTGATAATCTTGATGAGATTTTTGTTAGTTGACTCTGTTAAGCCATTTCCTTGGGGATAGTAATTTGCAGAGTATTTTAACTTAAAACCTCTCTTCAGAGAAAATTCGACTATACTATTTTGAGAAAAATAACATGGATTGTCAAAGATAAGCGCATTAGGTAAACCAAACCTGGTGATGATGAAATGATCAATAAATTCAATAATCGCATCAGAATTTGCTACCTTTAGTGGAATTGCTTCTACCCACTTAGTGAAGTAGTCTGTGGCTGTAAGGATGTATCTGTGCTGCTTGGAAGAATGAGGAACAATCTCTCCTATAATATCAAGCCCCCATTGCTCAAATGGTTGCTCAATGTTAACTAGTTGTAAAGGAAAGGCTGGTTTCCTTTGTCTCCCACTAGCAGTTTGGCAAATCTTACATTTCCTCACATAGTCGTGGGTATCTTCGAACAAAGTTGGCCAATAATACCCAGAATGCAGTATTTTATGTGTTGTAGTGTCCCCTCCAAAGTGTTCACTAGCCAGCCCATCATGGAGTTCCTGTAAGACCGTTTGTGCTTCAGATTTTTCAAGGCATCTTAATAAAAGAAAACCATAGTTTCTTCTTAAAAACACGTTATCAATGATTTCATAGTGTTTGGCTTTTAACCTTAAGGCACGTTTGTTTTTGTAGCTGAATTCAGGGGGGCATATCCATTTTTCAAGTAAAAAATCAAATCAGCATATTGAGATTCGTTATCAATAATACTTATCTCATTTACTTGTGCAGTACTACCTAAATCTTCATGATCTGGTATATTGGAAGCTCCTGCCAGTAACCTACAAAAACCTTGTCCTCTAACAATTTTCGTTGGTTTAATATCAATGTCATATTCTTGTAAAGATGTTACCCAGTTAGCTCTTTTCTCTCCTACTTCTCTTTGAATTAGCAATTGCCTCACTCTAGAGAATGGGACTATCATTTTTGTATGTGTTTTCAAGAGGAAAGGCCTAAAATGTTTGACAGACTTAAATACAACGAAGGCTTGTTTCTCGACTTCTGAATAATTAAGCTCAACACCGTGAAAATTGGAACTAAAGAAAGATATGGGTACTTCCACCTGCTGGTCATCGATTTGTGTTAAAACATCTGCATGAGATGTTTGAGTGGCCAAAGTATACAAAATAAAATGACTAGAAAAATTCGGAGTATTCAATGCAGGAGCATTAATGATTGCTTGTTTGATTGAGTCAAAAGCTTCTCTTTCGTTATGTCCCCATTTGAAGACTAAATTTTTCTTAATCATCGATTGCAAGGGTAGAACAATATGAGAAAAATCAGGAAAAAATCTTCTTACAAAATTTATCTATCTCGAGAATGATTGCATAGATTTCTTATTGTGTGGTAAAGGGATATCAGAAATCTCCTTTATCCTATCAGGATCAATGTATATGCCATTTTTGGATACAATAAACCCTAAGATTTTACCTTCATTAAGAGCAAAGAATGATTTTTTACCTTCATTAAAAACATATCGCATATTAGAATGATATTAATTGTTGACATATGTATTCAGAATATCAATTCTAACTTATTCAATAGTGATATAATGCAAAACTGTGTGAGACATGTACATATAACAACAATATCAAATCAAAAGACTGTTAATTGCATAAAATGAGACAAAAAGACACTGATAAAAGTACCATATGTATTTGAATCTTCTAATGAAAAAACAATCTAGTTCACGCTTCTTATTCCGAAAACTTCAATAAGATACAAAAATGAAAGTCCTCCTGAAGTCCCTTTACAACAAGTTTGAATCTTGATCCATTGTTTCCACAAAAGTAAATTAAGAAGTGCATGAGTGCTATCGTCTTAAATCTAATTTGGTACAATTTGAGGACCCTTTCTAAAATGACATGAAAGGGTCTTTATAGCAAAAATAAAATGAACTATTCATAAAAATTGCTTCAAGTGCTTGAAACAATCTTTCACCCAAAACATGGGACTTTATGTTAAAAATAAAAATGCGATATCCTTTGAAAAGACGCATTGCATATATGATTCCTCCTGCGGCCTTAATTGACAGATCTCGAGCAAAGTTTGGATTTCTGGCGCATTACTCATCCTTGCATGCAATTGTCCTGTGTAAAACGCATCTGAGAGTTCTGGCATCATGCGATCAACTGCATCAACAACACATTTGATGATCATTTGTTGGCTGTGTGTTGTTAGAGCCTAGATTTGTCTCAGGCTGAAAAGACAAGGTTCTAGGTCCACACCAAACCATGCCCAGCCTCGTAGCTAGCCCTACGAGGACAGGAGAGGGCTCTCTCCAGGTCAATCTCAACAATAGACAAGCGATGGGGCTCGAGATGACTGATTTAGAAACTGATCTTAGGCTAGGTATTAAGTGCAGGGATTGATTTGAGTTTTTTAGGGTTTTGTTGAAAAATGGGAAAGGCAAATTCGGGCTCGGGGATGAGGCACAGTTTCTGGAGAGGTCTGATTGGGGCAAGGAAGGCGATCGTTTTGATGCTTTAAAGCAAGTGAGGTGGGAATATCAGACAGGTGAGGAACTAAGGAGAGCAAGAGAGGCTCAAGAATTCTCCTTAAACTGAAGAAAACATGAAAATCTAAACAAATTCAAAGGCAGAGCATAACAGTTATGGATTCCACCTTAATTACTCATTTGTTTCAAATTCAGAAGAAGAAACATGAAGATGATACACAAAACACTAGATAAACTTACAATTACTCAGAGAAGCACACCATAAAAACATAAAGCCACATGGATCCCAAACAGTGCTGCAAAACCCTGGTCTTTCCTTAGCCAAAAATGCAGAGATAGAATGTACAATGATATGCCAAAGCAATCCCAAGTGTCCAACCCTGAAAATGACTTAGAAATTACATAATATAGACAAGCCAACCTCTTCCCTTGCCTCTAGGGGTCGAGCTCATCCTTCTAGGAGCTATTTCAACCAATTCTAAACAAAGCACTAAAATCTAGGCAATCAAAACAACTTGCCTCTATAAGGTAGGAAACTGATTCATTCATTAAATTTTCACTCTTTGGTGAATGAATCCTCTAGAACAAGTAACTAAGTGTCCAAATTACATCATGTCCACTCAATTACATCAAGACAAGTCAAAAATTACATCATAAAGCAAAACTAGTCAAACTAGCCGAATTTCTGAGCTGGAAGATGAAAAATTGGGCCAAAAACCTCTGTGCGCCGCGCCAATTTTTGTATGTGTCGCGCTACTTTGCTGCTGATTTTGAGGCACTTTCTGAAGTCCAAATTGAGACCAAGTATGCTTGTTGGAAAACCCTACCTATCTAATTTCCAACCCAAGTGGAATTTCTGAATTTGGTGCCCATTTGCCCCTCCAAAACCTCAATCTCTCAAGACTACTTTCTGTGTGTGATATTAGGGGCAGAGAGGTCATTTTTAGGGTGTTTTTGACCTCCTGAGGACTCAAAACTTGCCCAAATTTCTTGTCCAAGTACCAACAGTCATGATTTTCCATGTTGAATCCAAAAATGCAAACCATTTGTGATTTGGAGCTCCCAATCCTAAGCGTCGCGCTAGTGGCGCGGCGCACAGGGAGAAAAAACCTGTGTTGTGCCCAAAAATTTGTCATCCTTTGATGATGGTAGTGAAACTAGGTGTTGTTGTGATATCTGCCACCAAGGGGAACAATGTAAAAAGGGAGTGTTAGGAAGGGGAATAATATGATGGGAATAGGGGTTATGGGGGGAAATTTTGTTCAAGGATATGTAGGAGGGTTTGGGGATTTTATAAGGTAGGGTTTTGGGTTGTATAGTTGACAAATGTGTGGAGGGATAGGGAATAGGGGTTTAGCAATGTTTTAGGATAGGGAAAATAGGGAAAAATGGGATAGGGGGGAAGGAAACAATGGAAAGGAGTGAAAAAATGAGAGGTGAAAGAGGAGCCTTGGCATCAACACAACAAGTTTTCAACCCTAGAGCAATGGCTTTGATGCTTTCAAGAGGTAGGGTTTAGGCATTTTTTATTGCAATTATACATAGCCATGAACCACCATATGTTCACAAAATTTGATGAGCAAGCCAAGATATAGACCCTACCTGTCGATTTGAAGGGTTTCAAAGAGATTTGTTGCAAGTTTGGCACAAATCCGGGCCTTTGTGGGTGTGCGCCGCGCAGCAAACCCAATGCGCCGCGCTCGGTATATGAGTCGCGCCCGTGTTAACTTTACACTGCGGGGTCGCGCTCTGTGCGCCGTGCTCTTTATATGCGCCGCGCCCCTCTGTGTGTGCGCCGCGCTCCTGAAAACGACTCCAAACTCACTCCAAACACGTGCTTTGCACTCTCAATCACTTTGCTATGTTTCTCTATGACCTTGGTGTGCACAATGATTTGGTTGCTTGTGGAAACTTGTATATAAAGACCTTGGAGTCATGGGTTTAATTTTTGCTTCTTCAAAACCCACTTTGATAATGTTTCATTTTGACACTTTTCACTGATTTAATGCAACACTGAATTTCACTTTTCCCTTTGAATTTTTAGCTAAAATGATGAAATTTTTGGCACTTTTTTGTAGTGGTTGTTGATGTGGCATTTGGCCAAGGAAACCAGGGCTGCGCCTGAAGAATTCAAGAACTGAAAATTTCGGAAAATTATTACAAAAAACGAAATGTCGACTTGTCTTCAAAACAGAGTTTTGAAGAAAAGTCATAATCCATCCATATGACGATAAAAATCTTTGAAATAACAACTTATCAAGGACCTCCCTCTGGCCTGCTGGCTTTATTAGACTTTGTCGAAGACCAAATTGACTCACCCTAGACCTAATGACTAAAATGACTGCTATGACCTAGAAACTGCAACAGGACTGCAAATGACTTTTAAGATTCGATTTTGATGGACAGACCTGATCCAGCAGTGCAAAGCATGAGGGGAATGAATGAAAAAAGCCCTTCCGTCCGATTTATGGCATGCTCCTAACGAAATGCAACTGATCGAAAGCGATGGGACACCTAAACATGAAATGCAAAAAGAGTTTTGATCTCCGATGGAGGGATGACCAGACTGAATCTAACATGTGGTTTGAATAAAAAGAACCAATATGTATCCCAATTAAGGCTTTTCAATTTTTTTAGTTTTTCTTCCTTGGTATTCAAATCCTGCTTCCACTATTTTTCTAACAATTTTGCTTTTGGAAGGTTTTCTGGAGGACACTCAAAAATCAAATTAGTGCTGTGTAAATTATCATTGATCAACTCAATGATATTATTCATTACTTCTCTGGCCCTTGAAGTTGCTCTTTCTGCTTTGATCAGCTACGTTTCTCATTTTGCAAATAATATTTCCTTATGAGATTCTTCAATTATAGGCAATTGAGCAGCCCTTCCCTTTACTATGCTTTGCCAAGAGATATAACTTGTAATTTTGTCATCCGCTTCCTCAAATTCCAACCTAGAATTGATCGCTTGATCTATCAATGCATTGGTTTTGATACATAAGGGATGAATAAGAGATATCTTTTGGCAGAGTTGGGTTAGTTGTTGAGACAAGAAATTATTTATTTCTAAGGCTTCCTTTATGAACTCCTCAACCTTGGGATTGTCTTTGAATTGCTCCATTGAAAGGTATAGTTGCTTTATTTTCTCATCCTTAGATTTCGTCTCTTCATTATGTGCCAATTTTAGCTTTACAAATTCCTGAGATAGTTCTTGTTGTCTTTTAATCCTCTGTTCAGGGATTATCTCAACCTCTTTCAGGACTGAATCCGTACTGCATGGTCTTTCAATCACAGGATCATGAATCATAGGTTGTTGTTTTCAGGGAGATCCTGGTGTGATAACAGTGTGTGTATCACTTTGACTTTTGATCTGTTGATCAAACTGTTCCCACTCTCTGATCAATATTGGATCAATGTGAATATCTATGCCCAACTGCTCATTAGATTTATCGCTTTTCTCGGTTGCACTGGAAGTTTTTCCTATATCCTACTCTGTGTTTTGCTCTATTTGTTGAATGACTAGTGTAGTATTCAACAAGCCCAGTGGTACTGTCTGAAGTCTTTGTGTCTTGTAGTGAATGAATTGATCCATTTTTCCTTATCCCAGCTTGATTTTCACCAGGTGACTTACCTGTGTAAATGCCTCTGCTGATGTGAATAAATCATCGAATTCACCATCTTCATGGATGAATGGTTTGATTTTTACCTGAGTAGTAAAATTGATAGAAACTTTATTTGGGTCATACTGTCTTTTAGGAATGACAGCGAGGTTCAAACCCTTGGTCTTCTCAGCTTCCTTTTGGTCATGTTTATAGTCATGCAATGAATAGATTCCACAGCGAACGGGAAAGGCATGCCATAACTATTTTTTGGCTTCTTTGAGATTTCTCGTAAGCCCTTTTTCAACTGCATGATAAGCTATTTCCCTAGCCACTACTTTGTCTGGACATAAAGAGGAAGGACATGCGGGTTGGTAATGTTGCCATAAACCCTAATGTATGTGAAGAGCTCTTCCCCAAACCAACTATCGATTGATGTTAAATCAATACCAACCTCCTCGGACAGCCGAGGAGCTGGTTTATTAAAAATTGCCCGATGAATAGGTAAGATGAATCCATGCAAATTTTATAGAAATGCTTCTTATACTGGGTCTTCCATAGGCTTTTTTGATAAAAATGGATGGGGGTGGGGTCCAGGATATTCCATTTCCATCCCATAATGGGAAAATGGGAATTAAAACAGATAGTATCAACTACATAGATGCTCATATAAAACAGGGGAACTATTCGGGTCGAAACAAATCTATTTTTCCTATAGTTGAGTATTTGGATGGCCATTTTATTAGATAGGATATTGGCCCAATCCATCACAAAAGAATTCAATGTTGCTCCTACTAACAGGACCATTTCAATGGAAAACTTAGCAGTGTTGGGGCTTCCAAACAATCTACACATTAGTGCTACAGCATAATAATATGGAGACGCTAGAGAGTCCATAGAGTACATATCGAATGATTCATTCTTGTGCTTGTTAGGGAAGTGTCTCCATTGTCTGATGGGGTTCGAACCTATTTGATTTTCCTGCGCGAAAGCCTCAAGGAATGATTTATTATAGCACTTCTGAGGTTCTAGTAGATGATACATTTTCTTCAAGTCTTTGGGCTTGAAGGATCCAAACGTTCTTCCATCAGCTATGAAGAGCGTTTTGTCAGTTATATTAATGCTTTCAATTACCCATTTTACCATATCATTATATGGCAAAATTTTTCGGCAGGCTGCTATTCGCTAAAGAAAAGAGTCTGCTAAATCACCCATTGTGTTTTCTGACTCTGTTGGCCCATCGACTGTTGCATGTCCCTCTGTTACCTTTGGATTTTCTTTTTCCAGCATATCATATATGCCTTCCCATGAGATTTTCCCACAATCTTGACAGGTAGTATCCGAAATCAACACAGTCTTTTCCGGTCCTTCCGCCACTGCAGGGGAAGCCTTCGTCTTTCGAGCTTTCTTTGGCATTTTGGCTGGCAACATTCTTCCAGATTCAAACTGTAAAATGAGATAGAATACAGCAATAGCATAAAAATTTCTGATCAATTAAGGCTTCTAAAAATAGTACAGAGATTAGTACAGATGGAAATCAGAGAAGGAGGAGTTGATGCGAAAGATTTCGTAGTTGATATCAGAACGAAGAATGAAATCTTGAAGGACGAAAGTCATAACTGTTCTTAATGTTTTATTGTAACCAACGATGAGAAACTTTAATGTGCAATGAATAGATCGCATCGCATGTTTTCAGAGATCTTATTAAGATGTGTGCCATAAACTCTCCGTTTTTGCCATTAGCGATTTCAATATTTTATTTAATATTTAAAGCGCAAATCACAAATTGCGAATCAGGAGTTACAAGCACCATGTTCTAAGAATCTTTCAAACTTTCGTGATTGCGATAAGTGATGACCTGGTGTATTCCTCATTTAACTCGCTCGGATCATGTTTTCGCTTTATTACTAGCGAATAACTTAATTTTTATCAACATCACATCGCATGTCCCCAAGGTGAGCTTTACTTGTTACTGATGGGATTGCTATATGCGATGGACGCATATTTGTTTCTGGGAAAATTAGTGTCTTGTTGAACGAATAACCCTCTAGGTTTGGCAGCTACCCTAGAAACAACAGTTTAAAGCAATTCAATGATTGTTCCTATGTGTAACAGATAAGAGAAAGATAATGGAACCAATCCAGAACTTCCGCTTAATCCCTTGCTTGATCTCTCTCTCCTTTGATAGATCCTGCTATTATCACTCAGGTTGTCCCTTGGCTCCTTAAGGGATACGGCCGAGGTAACAACAAACCAATCTTTGGGCTGCAGGTCCTAGCCTACCTGCAGTCAGAGAGGGCTCTCTCTTTATGATTTAAATTTGTTTTTGGTTGATTTTAGGCTAGTTATGGTGTACAAGGGTTTTTGTTTTGATTTTGGTGGGAAGGAGATGTTTTCAAGCAAAGTTGGGATGCATGGTATGAGAAGTTCAAACCATTGGGCATGGAGTCATAGATTAGGGCTTGCTGTTGCATTTTCTTGATCACAAGAGGAATATAGAGCAGGATAGCTACACATAGAACAATATCAGGCTGGAATAAAGATGGAATGAAGGTCAGAAATGAAAGGCAACTAAGAATCTTTCATTAGCTAACATAGAGGGAAGGTGGATGAAAGTTTTTCTAGGAGCAGTAAAGAATTCCTAAAAAACCTAATCTCCTAATTACTATTTAATCCCTCAATTGAGCTCTTCTTCTATCAAGCATTCATGATGTCCTGATGATGGATCCCAGTTGGGATTTGAAACGTTGACGAAAAATGGTTTTTACTGTGGATTCTCCGGTAACTAAGTCAGAAGAATTCCTAAAAAAACAGTCATTATATGAAAGAAACAGGGTAAACATGATCATTTAATATGCATATTCATAACCATTTTTGAGGAAAACATATAGAAATAGCAAGAACTGAGCATAAGGTGCAGTCAAGCAAAAATTAAGATATTCTTTTTTCTTGCTATCTAGATGGTAACACAATTGTGCATAAACATAATAAAACTGTAAACAAAGGTAGAAAAACTTATTGAGCCATGTAGTAGCACAGAAATTCCACAGTCACTCTTTAACCATTAATAACACAACAGTCAGTTCTTCATCCAAAACATTCCAACAGTCTTTGATTACAGAGCTTCTCAAAAATACAGCGCAGGTCCAGCATGAGGAATATCAACCAACCAACCCTTTAAACAATGAATTAGGGTGGTTTATATAGGGAAAATATCTAAAAATATCTATTACAGCAGTCCTTAAACAGGTCTGATGGAAATGAGTTCTTTAACCTAATCTTGTCCTGAAATTAATGCAAGGAAATATCTTTGAGCTGCGCTGGAGGCAGCTGTATCAAAATGAGTTAATATGGCGTCCTTATGGCTCTGCCCTGTTCATTTAGCCATAATTGTGCTTTGGGCTTTGATCCCATACTCTTGAGTGGTTTTGATGTGCATTAACTATGATCTGAGAGCCTTTAAGTGGCTTCACCGCTTTCTTTGACTTCACTTAGGGGCCTTTAATGTTCACCTGCTTTGATATTTCCGATCTGATACTCGTCGCCGCTTCACTCATACTCTTTGATTGAATTAGGGCTTTATCTTTCCTCTGATACTCTTTTACAGTTGAATTGGGCTGCTTTCTCCCCCTTGATGTGCTTGAAACTGTCAAATCACCCCTGTTCTACCCTGTTCAGGCAAAAAATAGCTGCTGCAAATGCTTTTCACGGTCTCTGGAATGCTATCGGCGCTGGCCGATTTGAATATGAACATAAATGAAGAAATCTTGTCAAACTGCGAATTTTCGGGCCTGCTGGTAGCCGAGCGATATGAAGCCTTCCATTTTGGTCATTTTTTCTTAGCGACGCTAATCACGCATCGAAAACTGCCTCAGTTTTTTATTCTGGGCTCTCTTTGCTGTGATTTTCACCCTTCGCGTCCTCTTTCAGTGATGACGTCAACATTGGGTCCCAGTACGACAGTGATGTGGCAGGGTGACATGGCAGGGATTAAATCGGTGATCGGCAATCGGCGGGGACAGGGGGCGATGGCTTTTACATGTGCGAGGTGATGGGAGTGATCGCTGATATCGGAAAAGCGATAAGGCATGCGGCTGTGCGAAAATGGGAAATGTTGCGATTGCGATAATGAGTGGATTGCGATGCGATATGCTCTCCGGTGCGATAGTAATATCGCATCGGAGGATGTGAGGGGGGCATATATATATATATATAGGTACAGAAACCTTTGCGACTGCCGATCGTGAAATTGCATCGACGAATTGATATCAGGGAGTTATAAAAGGGGGCCGATGAATGAATGCTGCGACCTCCGACAGCGATATCGCGTCGGAGGGGAGGAAAACTTATCGGAGGAGGGTTAATGTGATCGGAGGATGATTTATGTGATCGGAAAAGGCTTTTTAAAGCTTTGGAAGGGTTCTTGAGGCCTCGGAAGGGGTCCGATAACCAAAAAAAGAGGGATTTCATGCCTTGGAAGGAGTCCAAAGACACTTTGAGGGAGTTTAAGAAGCAAAACTGAGGGTTCTTACTAAGTTTCAGGCAAACTTAGTAATTCCCAAGCATATTTATGGTTATATTTCAACCAGAGGAGGGGATATGTAAATAAGGGAGCTATTTAGTGCTTGTTAATAAGGGGAAGGGGAAATAGATAGGAATTTACATAATATTATTAGGAGTTAATATGAATTTTGTGAAGAAGGCGCTAAGGATAGGAATCTTAGGCTTTAAAGGGGAAACAGGACCTATATAAGAATATAAGCATCTTTAAGCAAAGCAGATCTTTACTTAGGCAATGATATGACAAATGATGAAACTTAAGAGATATCAAGCAGATATTGACCTCTTTGGGGAGGTTAGTGAATGATTTGGGGGAAAGGAAGAAAGGGAAGTTAATCATGCCTCGCTTGAGTTGCTCCAAGGGAAAATTGCCTTGCACTTGTGATCTGAAGTAAAATAACACTTTGAAATACAAAATTGATCACACTTATTCATTCTGCAACCTCAAAACTACTTACCCAGCCTACTTACCTAACATTTTTTCTTCTTTTTGGTTTGGGTGCACTTAGACTTGCAGACCCTGATTATCTTCTTTTCTTTTGACTGCCCTCCTATCTAAATGTACCCTTATCTCTTCTGAGGCTCAGATTAAACAGTTGAGCGCCCTTGTTTCTCTGCCTATCTACTCATCTGCCAAGCTTAAGCTGTTTGGACAGATATTCATTCTCTATCTTCTAAAACAAGCAATTTAAACCTAGGGAAGCCAAGATTAAGCTGTTTGGCTTTCCCTTATCTGTAAAACTCTTCAAAAATGGTATGATTCTTCAAAATGGAACTTCTTGGAAATATGGAACCTTGCAGCATGAAAAGATGACATATTTGGCATGTAAAACAATCAATCATGAAATATGAAACCTATTGCAATAGGAGGCTAACACCTGCAACTCCTCCCCATACTTAACAAACTTGGAGAGTACCTGCACAAGTACAGCAACAAAGAACCGTCAAAGCATCGTGATCTATTACATCATAAACATTACAGAATCAGATATATAATGAACAAATGATAGCATTCACAATTGCACAATCATATGGGAGAAAACTTGAAGAGCTTTATTAATAGAAACGAGAATTACAACCCAGTTGTCTGATCTAGTGACATTCTCCCAACTTCAATCCTTCTTCACCTCATGAAATAGCAATATCACACCAACAAGAATACAATGCTCTCTCCTCAATGACAAACTATCAGCACTTCCTTGCAATTCACAATATTCCAGCCCCTTTATCTCTTGGATTGGAGATCCATTTATAGATGTTTGCAAGGGTGTGAGTCATCCATGGGGTTTGATTAGTATCATTCCACTTGTTACAATTGGTTCCACAAGAGAGGAGATTGGAGATGGTTTCATAGTTACCTTGTTCATCCTTGGGCAAATTCAGAGAGGCAAGTGGCACAAGAGAAGTTTCTAGAAGATTCCATGAGCAACCAACTAACAAACTATCCCCGAAATTTTTCCATCCTCGCCCATCACACCCTATAGAAGGCCTAAACAGTATGCATCACACCTTGGTAGTGTACCACTCAGTATGCATCACACTTTGCTAGTGGAGCAATCAGTATGATTCAATTTAGGCAATTTCTGGATGGTTTCTCAAATGGAACTTTTGGGGAATGATGTATTCAGATGACTATGTTCCTTTAGGGCATGAAACAACTCTTTTAGGGGTTGATGAGCCCTAATACTTCGACATATAAGTTTGGGGTTGATGTGCCAAAATATGTCTATAACAATATTGCATCACAAGTTTCTAGAGGTTTAATTTCTTTGGTTTTTGGGATATGAATCACATCGCAACATTTCCATGGACCATTAAAGCATTTATTTTAGGATCGGCAATATGTGATATGCGATAGTCTTATCACATCGCATGTTTGCCAAAGGATTGATTTAAAAAGCTTTATGATTAAGACTTTTCGTTAACTTCGCATTACAACATGAATATTTGGATTGCATTTTCCTTAGCCTCAAACGAATGCGATTTGCGATGTGTGATTTTTTATAAAGTTTTTTGAAGCACTTTTTATTTAAAAGCAAGAAACGAAGAAATTTATTTCTATGTAAAGGTTTTATTGCTTTTTACAAACTAAAGGGACCCTATTTCTTATTTAACATCTTAGAATAAGATTAAGCAAAAATTAAAATGGGGGGGTTGTTGTATAGCACAACAATTGGCGATTCACTGAAAGAACTAGTTATATCTAAATAAAATTATGAAATTATAACACTCTCTCAAGTAAAAACAATTGAGGAAAACAGAACTATCTTGAAATTAAATAAATAAAATTACTCTGAATAAGAAAAATTGATCAATTTTGCAATTTCTTTTACAAACCCTTATCATAAATGAAAACATTTTTTGGTTTCTTCAAGCCTTGACTGGTTGTTAAAGATAAAGTAGGGGGCTCCTTCCAACTTAGCTTTTGAATTTACTCCTTTGTCATAGGTAGTGCCACTGCTGCCAACAAACGTTTATAGTCTCGACAGGGTTACCTTTTAACCACCAATTATTCATTATCCAATCCATCTGAGAGTATAATCTTTTAAAGATAAATTCAGAGAAATATGTTTACATATTTATTTTTCTTTTATTTTTATCTTTCTTTGCATAGAATACATTGCCCTGGTTTGGGAGCCAGAATATGACAATGTCATTCACTGGTTGTAATTGAACTGAACAAGCTGGTTCATGATGAGACCCCTTATCTTATGATTATAAGTCATTACCCTGTCATGGTATGCAGTGTTGGTAATGTCAATTTAATTAGTTCCCTATGATCATGGTAAGCAGGCTCGTAATGAGACCTCTTATCTTTTAAGTCAAATATATTTTAGAATTACACTCTAAAAAATCATAAACCTAGTGGATGGGGTGAATCTTTGACTCCTTAAGAGTTATTGGATGACAACTATAGAGATGTAGATGCTTAGTTGTAGAAAGTCTTTAGTATTAAAAATAACCTTTCTCAACTGATGAAACTTAAAATGATTCACTATGTGTTCCAGGTTTGAAAGATTTCGCAATTTCAAAGAACATCTCAGAGTTTTATGATGTTTATCTAATTTCCAAAACTATAATAATTTCCTTGAAAGTTTCTACTTTCTAAAAGTAGATATTCACAATATATTTTCAAAGAGATTTCAATAGCAATGAGCCAATGGTATACTATGTGCAACATTATTTCTGAAAGAAATCAAAATTGAATAAAAATATGTACAGGTAAGAAGGAGTTACCTCCTTGGTGAAAGAATTTCATTAGGATAAGCCCATTCACAAGAAGAGAATTTCTCTTTCCTATTAAGTCTTGCAGTAGAAATGTTGATGAACCTATCCTTTCAACAATTTGGAATGGTCCAAGCCACATCTTCTGAAATTTGGTATGCTTACCTTTTTCCTCCTCTGCTATGTCCCATTTTAAAACGAGATCACCAATCTGTAATTTTTTTGAGCTGCTGAACTTGCATCAAAAGAGGATTTAATGACTTGCTTATGTTTAACCTGAGTAATTTTGGCTTTTTCTCTTTCCTCATCTAATTTAAGAATTTGATCAAACCTTAATTGAATAGAGGAAGAAGGAGTTTCTTCAATGAATTGTACTAGGGCTAGTGATGGGAGGGATAGATTGGGTGGAATAATAGCTTCTTTCCCATACACTAAGTTAAAAGGAGAAGTACTTATTGAGGCCTTCTGAGTTATACGATCTGTCCATAGTGTGAAGATTAAAGATTTATGCCAATTATTTTGGCTTTGATCAACAGTTCTTTTGATAAGCCTGATGAGATTTTTGTTAGTTGACTCTGTTAAGCTATTTCCTTGGGGATAGTAATTTGCAAAGTATTTTAACTTAAAACCTATCTTCAGATAAAATTCGACTATACTATTTCGAGAAAAATAAGATAAATTGTCAAAGATAAATGCATTAGGTAAACAAAACCTAGTGATGATGAAATTATCAATAAATTCAATAATCGCATTAGAATTTTCTACCTTTAGTGGAATTTCTTCTACCCACTTAGTGAAGTAGTCCGTGGTTGTAAGGATGTATCTGTGCTGCTTGGAAGAATGAGGAACAATCTCTCCTACAATATCAAGCCCCCACTGCTCAAATGGTTGCTCAATGTTAACTAGTTGTAAAGGAAAGGCTGGTTTCCTTTGTCTCCCACTAGCACTTTGGAAAATCTTACATTTCCTCACATAGTCATAGGTATATTTGAACAAAGTTGGACAATAATACCCAACATGCAGTATTTTATGTGTTGTAGTGTCCCCTCCAAAGTGTCCACCAGCCGGTCCATCACGGAGTTCCTGTAAAACCGTTTGTGCTTCATTTTTCAAGGCATCTTAACAAAATAGAATCATAGTTTCTTCTGAATAACACATTATCAATGATTCCATAGTGTTTGACATTTAACCTTAAGGCACATTTGTTTTTGTAGCTGAATTCATGGGGGGAATATCCATTTTCAAGTAAAAAATCATATCATCATATTTAGATTCAGAATCAATCATACTTATCTCGTTTACTTGTGCAGTACTACCTTGTCCTCTAACAATTTTCGTTGGTTTAATATCAATGTCATATTCTTGTAAATTTGTTACCCAGTTAGCTCTTTTCTCTCCTACTTCTCTTTGAATTAGCAATTTCCTCACTACATAGGATGGGACTATCACTTTTGTATGTGTTTTCAGGAGGAAAGGCCTAAAATGTATAAGAGAATTAAACACAGCGAAGGCTTGTTTCTTGACTTCTGAATAATTAAGCTCAACAACCTGAAAATTTTAACTAAAGAAAGATATGGGTGCTTCCACCTATTGATCATTGATTTGTGTTAAAACAGTTGCATGATATGTTTGAGTGGCCAAAGTATACAAAATAAAATGACTAGAAAAATTCGGAGTATTCAATGCAGGAGCATTAATGATTGCTTGTTTAATTGAGTCAAAAGATTCTCTTTTGTTATGTCTCCATTTGAAGACTAAATTTTTCTTGATCATGGATTGCAAGGGTAGAACAATATGAGAAAAATCAGGAACAAATCTTTTTACAAAAATTATCTGTCCCAAGAATGATTTCATAGATTTCTTATTGTGTGGTAAAGGGATATCAAAAATCACCTTTATCATATCAGGATCAATGTATATTCCATTTTTGGATACAATAAACCCTAAGAGTTTACCTCCATTAAGAGCAAAGAATGATTTTTTAAGATTTAAGGAGATCCCATACTTTTTGCAACGTTCAAAGATTTGTTCTAAATCATACAAATGGTTACTCTTTTTCTTAGAATAGAAAGTTATGTCATCCAAGTAAATAATGACCATTTTATTGATCAATCCTTTGAAATCTATGTACATGGCTCGTTGGAAAGTAGCTCCAGCATTTATCAAACCAAAAGGCATTTTCTGATAAGTGTATGTTCCCCATTTGGTTCTGAATGTAGTCTGTAATCTATCATTTGGATGTACCAAGACCTGATTATATCCTGAAAAACCATCAAGAAAAGACATTAATTCTGAGCCAGCTACTAATTGAAGTATTTGCTCCATTGTTGGTAATGGGAAATTATATTTTTGACATGCCCTGTTGAGATTTCTACAATCTATACAAATCCTAATATCACCATTCTTTTTCCTGACAAGTACCAAATTTGAGACCCATTTTGAATGTCTGACAGGAAAAATTATTTTGGCTTTAAGGAGTTTATTCAACTCTGATTTGATTTTACTCTCAAGATTGGGGTGAATTTTCCTTAATTTCTGTTGTACAGGGTTCTTATCAAAAATCATTGGAATCGTATGTTGAATAATAGAGGGATCATAAGTTTTTAGATCTTCATAATTCCAAGCAAAAATACCTTTGTATTTCTTAAATAATCTGATAAAGGCAAATCTTTCATCAGGTGAAATTCCAAGTCCTAGAATGACATTTTGTGGTTTGGCATCGGTACCAAGATTTACTAATTAAAACCTTAAAGTTGAACTTTGAATTTTTGAATTAGTGACTTTTTTTAATCTATCCTTAATATCATACAGATCTTCCAATTTAACCACTGATTTAGGAATAAGGTTTTCATTGAGTTTCTGCTTTAATTGTAGACCATGTTAACTTTCATCGATGATTTGGTCTTCATAAGTTTCTTCGAATGTTAAGAAGTTCAAGATATCTTCATCACGATTGAACACACGCCAATTGGTGACATTATCTAGGATGGATGGTCTAAAAATTAATTCAATTGAAAATATATCTGGACTATAATCCTCATATGGAAGGAGCTTAGAAGCTACATTAGCCAGGAGATCTGTTGCTCCTTGTAGAGTATATGGGAATAATCTTACAACTGCGTCTTCTTCCGCTATTCTATTCAAATTAATGGACAACATGAAATTATTTATATGTTCTTCAGCTAATAGGCCACTATGAGGGTTAAATTTATGTAGCCATTTTTCTGGATGTGCTGGCAATTGGGACAAAGGTCCAACCATTCTAACAGCCCCTGGGTTGGTCCATGACTTTGGCTGAGGTTTATTTTGTGCCATTGTTGGGGTATTAGTAGAAGAGAGTGAAGCAGTGGTTGAAGGTGATTGGATAGAGGATGGGAAAGCTCTTGTACCTGTGTTAATCACTATCTGGAGTTGAGAAGCGGGTGTGTGACCTTGCAATGATATGGATGGTGATGACGAAAGAACTTCATTGTTAGATTTTGATGTTGTCTTCTTAGCCCTTTTACGACTTGGTAGAAGGAATTCAACTAGTGGGATTCCAATTTTTTCACTCTGTAATCTAGTTAGCGGTTGCAATGGGATATATTGAGAAGTGACACTGCCTTGGGATAACTCAGACTCTTCTTGAGATATTGAAATCCCCTGCAATTTGTGGATCAAATATTGTAGTTCAGCGGGTTCAGAAGAATAACTCTCTGGCTTGTTTAGGATTTTAGCAGTGGGTTCTATATTTTTCTTTCCAACTTTTCACTTGGAAATAGGAGATTTGGAATGCGAACGAGAAGTTGGAGGTGATAGTGAGGGAGATTTACCCTTAAAATGCCCTGTAGATTTAGATTTACTTTCCATTCATAGTCTGGCCATGCTTCTAGCGCCAAAAATGTTGATGCCTCTAAAATAGTTGCACCAACATTGGGGGATAACCACCCAGTCCGGACCTTAAAGCAACTCCTTTTCCATTTGGTATGGTGGCTCCAACTGGATAGTATGAGACCAGTTTCCCAATAAAGTGTGATTTGATGAATGGTTGTCTAAAATATATAACAAGGTGATAGATGGTTTGATTTGTAAATGTATGAAAATATAAAAATATATCTATACAACCTAGGTGTTTTAATATCAATGCGATTTATAATAATTTCTAATAGACAAATGATAATGAAAATTAATCACTTACCTACAGAAAGTTAAGTTTGAATGATGATCACTTTGAATAAGAAGTTAAACAAGGTAATGTAAAAACATATTGCATATCAAAATAATATTAATTGTTGACATATGTATTCAGAATATCAATTCTAACTTATTCAAAAGTGATATAATGCAAATTGTGTGAGACATGTACATATAACAACAATATCAAATCAAAAGACTGTTAATTGCATAAAACGAGACAAAAAGACATTGATAAAAATACCATATGTATTTGAGTCTTTTTATGAAAATAACAATCTAGTTCGCGCTTCTTATTCTGAAAACTTCAATAAGATAAAAAAATGCAAGTCCTCCTGAAGTCCCTTTACAACAAGTTTGAACCTTGATCCACTGTTTCCACAAAAGCAAATTAAGAAGTGAAGAAGCACTATCTTCTTAAATCTAATTTGGTACAATTTGAGAACCCTTTCTAAAATGACATGAAAGGGTCTTTATAGCAAAAATAAAACGAAATGTTCGTAAAAATTGCTTCAAGTGGTTGGAACAATCTTTCCGCCAAAACATGGCATTTTACGTTAAAAATAAAAATGTGATATCCTTTGAAAAGATGCATTGCATCTATGATTCCTCCTATGGCCTTAATTGACGAATCTCGAGCAAAGTTTGGATTTCTCGTCAATGACTCATCCTTGCATGCAATCGTCCTGTGTAAACCACATCCGAGAGTTCTGGCATCATGCGATCGGCTACATCAGCAACACATTTGATGATCATTTGTTGGTTGTGTGGTTTGACTAAAAAGAACCAATATGTATCCCAATTGAGGCTTTTCAATTTTTTGAGTTTTTCTTCCCTGGTATTCAAATCCTGCTTCCACTGTTTTTCTAACAATTTTGCTTTTGGAAGGTTTTCTGAAGGACACTCAAAAATCAAAATAGCATTGTGTAAATCATCATTGATCAACTCAATGATATTATTCATTACTACTCTGGCCCTTGAAGTTTCTCTTTTTGCTTTGATCAGTTGCGTCTCCCATTCCGCAAATAATATTTCCTTACAAGATTCTTCATTTATAAGCAATTGAGCAGCCCTTCCCTTTATTGTGCTTTGCCAAGAGATATAACTTGTAATTTTTTCATCTGCTTCCTCGAATTCCAACCTAGAATTGACCACTTGATCTATCAATGCATTGGTTTTGATACATAAGGGATGAATAAGAGATATCTTTTGGCAGAGTTGGGTTAGTTGTTGAGACAAGAAATTATTTATTTCTAAGGCTTCCTTTATGAACTCCTCAACCTTGGGATTGTCTTTGAATTGCTCCATTGAAAGCTGTAGCTACTTTATTTGCTATCCTTAGATTTCGTCTCTTCATCATGTGCCAATTTTCATTGTTCGAATTCCTAAGATAGTTGTTGTTGTCTTTCAATGGCCTAGTGATCAATCCTCTACCTTTCCACCAGTAGTTGTTCCTCAAGTTGTTTAATCCTTTGATCTTTTTCCTTGAATGACTGATTAACTTCAATTGCTTTATCTATTGTGGCAGTGGTATATGCTCCTGCAAACTGAGATAATTTGGTCAAGTATTTAGAGGGATTGACCTATGAGTCCTTCCAGATGATGTTCATGGATTCTTTCTGAGGGACTGTTGTTGATGCTTGATCTATCTTTCTCTTTTTCCTTTCCCTTTTGACCACAACTATGTGTTTAGGACTGTAGAAAACATCCAGAGGTGGAATTTCCTCAATACTTAGTATAATTTCTGATGAAGGATCCTCAGGGATTATCTCAACCTCTTTCAGGACTGAATCCTTACTGGATGGTCTTTCAATCATAGGATCATGAATCATATGTTGTTGTTTTAAGGGAGATCCTGGTGTGATAATAGTTTGTGTATCACTTTGACTTTTGATCTGTTGATCAAACTGTTCCCACTTTCTAATCAATATTGGATCAACATGAATATCCGTGCCCAACTTCTCACTAGCTTTGTCGCTTGTCTCGGCTACACTGGAAGATTTCCCTATATCCTACTCTGTTTTTTGCTCTGTTTTCTTAATGACTAGTGTAGTATTCAAAAAGTCCAGTGGTATTGTCTGAAGTCTTTGTGTCCTATAGTGAATGAATTGATCCATTTTTCCTTATCCCAGCTTGATTTTCGCCAGGTGAATTACCTATGTAAATGCCTCTGCTAATGTGAATAAATCATCAAAATCATCATCTTCATGGATGAATGGTTTGATTTTTACCTGAGTAGTAAAAGTGAAAGCAACTTTATTTGGGTCATACTGTCTTTTAGGAATGACAGCGAGGTTCAAACCCTTGGTCTTCTCAGCTTCCTTTTGGACATGTTTATAGTCATGCAATGAATATATGCCGTAGTGAACAAGAAAGGCAGGCCATAACCGTTTTTTGGCTTCTTTGAGATTTTTTGTAAGCCCTTTTTCAACTGCCTGATAAGCTATTTCCCTAGCCAATAGTTTGTCTATGACATAAAGAGGAAGGACATGTGGTTCGGTAACATTGCCATAAACCCTAATGTATGTGAAGAGCTCTTCCCCAAACCAACTGCCGATTGATGTTAAATCAATACCAGTCTCCTCAGACAACTGAGGAGCTGGTTTATTAAAAATTTCCCGATGAATAGGTAAGATGAAGCCATGGCAAATTTTATAGAAATGCTTCTTATACTGGGTCTTCCATAGGCTTTTATGATAAATATGGATGGGGGTTGGGTCCTGGATGGTCCATTTCCATCCCATAATTGGAAAATCGGAATTAAAACAGATAGTATCAACTATATAGGCACTCATATAAAACGGGGGAACTATTGGGGTCGAAACAAATTTTGTTTTCCTATAGTCAAGTATTTGGATGACCATTTTATCAGCTAGGATATTGGCCCAATCCATCACAAAATAATTCAATGCTGCTTCTATTAATGGGACCATTTCAATGGAAAACTTAGCAGTGTTGGGGCTTCCAAACAATCTACACATTAGTGTTGCAGCATAACAATATGGAGACGTTAGAGAGTCCACATAGTACATATCGGATGATTCATGCTTGTGCTTGATAGGGAAGTGTCTCCATTGTCTAATGGGGTCTGAACCTATTTGATTTTCCTGCACGAAAGCCTCGAGGAACGATTTATTATATCACTTCTGGGGTTCTGGTAGATGATACATTTTCTTCAAGTCTTCAGGCTTGAAGGATCCAAACATTATTCCATCAGCTGTGAAGAGCGTCCTGTCAGTTATATTAATGCTTTCAATTACCCATTTTACCATATCATTATATGGCAAAATCTTTGGGTGGGCTGCTATTCGCTGAAGAAAAGAGTCTGCTAAATCACCCAGTGTGTTTTCTAACTCTTTTGGTCCATCAGTTATTGCATGTCCCTCTGTTACCTTTGGATTTTCTTTTTCCAACATATCATATATGCCTTCCCATGAGATTTTCCCACAATCTTGATAGGTAGTATCCAAAATCAACACAGTCTTTTCCGGTCCTTCCGCCACTGTTACACAAAAATATCATCACCATGATTATTTGCAGCCGGTATGGGTCTATCATCACTTGTACTGTCCTCCTAAGCAAGTCTCAGACCTCAGCTCTTCAAGTCAAGCTTTGAAAATGGGAGAAAGACATTAAAAATCAATGAAACTCTGGTTCCGCACTTTCTCTCACTGTCACCTGCGGTCCCGCACCTTCTGTGTACAAAAACTGCGGACCTGCCCGCTCTGTCCCTAACGGTGTAGGTGAGGATCCCTATGAAAGTCAAAAGGCGCAAGTTTTATCTTAAAAAACTCACTTTGGGTTAATTCTAGAGGTTTCTAGAAGGAATTTTGACGTGGATTGTTCGCTCTGAGGTGGTTCATGCATCCCAAAAGAGAAGGAGCTAATCCCTTGATGAGAGGAGCTATCCCTTTGAAGGAGGGCTTTATCCCTTTGAAGGAGGACCTAGTAACCTCCCTCCATTGCACTATAAATATAGGCATTGGGCTGGTTGCTGAAGAGGTTAGAAGCTGAACATTTTTTAGGGTAAATGCTGGTGAAATCAAGACTTCCTAGTTGAGCTTAAGAGGAGAGATCACATACCTTTTTGGCTTCATTGGGGAGTGAGTGAAACTTGTCAAAGTAGAGGAGACTTCTTGTTGGACCCTGGGAGGAGCTTGTACAGCGTCAAGGCAAAGGTTGTAAAGTTCTTCTTCTTTTGAATTAATACAATCAAACTCATTTTTCTCAACAAGTATCTCATGTTATTTGTTTCATGGACTCCTTGACTTTCATGTTAAATATGTTTTATGCAATTGGCTTTTCAGGTGCTATTTAATTTGTTTGCCTTGTTTGTGTTTGCAGATTCGCGACAAAGGAGCTCATTTGGATCAAAGGAGTGAGGGCATCCACAAGCTTGCGTTGGACCTAAGGTAGGCCCTAAAAGCACTTGTTTGCTATTGTTTATCAAAGCATATTTAGAGAAAGATAGTGTCTGGTTGGTTTGCTTGTCATTAGGTCTTCTTTAGATTCTAGGAAGGTCTATCTTGTCTGCAAGATTGACTTATTCCGTGTGACAAAATGGCGACTCCGCTGGGGACTTGATTTTTTTCCTTGTTTTTACTTTGACCTAAGAAACTGTGTTTTTGTTTCTATTTTTGGCTTGTTGTGTGTAAAAGTGGGTAGAGTTTGTAGATCCAGGGTTATTTTTTGTTTTTCATAGCTTTGGGAGAGGACCGCACCCTAGCCATTTGACACAGTGCGTACCTACCCGCAGCTTGGCTTTTAGCACAGAGCGGAACCGCACCTGTGTCAACTGTGGGCCTGCGGACCCTGTCAAAATTTTGAAAAACCCTAAAATTTCCTCTGTTAGTCAGCTTAGTGTCTGTTTAGAAATTGTTTTCCACTACCCAGACCTGCATATAACTTGTCTGAAGCTTTCCTTAGATTGATTTCGTTAGTGTTAGGGTTTTAGGTGAAGGAGATTTGCTTGTTGGGTTTGTTTTTCATTTTGGTTGTGTAGTGGCTCTGAGCTTAGAAGCTGTAGGGACTTTAGATCACCTTAGTGTCTTCCAGCCTTCTTATGAGTCTGACCATTTATGAAATCTGCCCTTGTTTGAGGAATCCGCTTTGAGTTTTCTCTTTACAAAACTTCGAAAAGCTTGTGTTTGAAAGTTTGGATTTTTATTTTCAAAAAGAAAACAAAATTGGTTGTTCTTGACTTATTTGTGATTCTGCATAAATTGGTCCTTAGCTTACATCTAGCTAAGTAAAACATCCTTAAAAAGACTTTTAGTAGGCTTTGACTTCAAATAGGTTTTTATAGTTTGTAGATTCCAAAGTTAGTCATTTTCATAGTTTTGAGTTTTTTATTAAAAAATATAAAAATCTCTTTTGAAAAAAAGTTTGTTTTGTAGTGATTAAGTGCTTTGAAACGAAAAAGGGAAATTTTTGTGAAATAACTAGCTGTCTTGTTTTGAGTGCATTGGAAAAGGACAAAAACTCTTCTTTTAATTTGTTGAATTGAGAAAGATTTGTGTTTACAAAGTATTTGCATTCTCAAACTCTTTCTTAGTTTAGAAGTTCATCGAAGGGAAAAAGATTGTTTAGATCTTCTTAGGTGCATTTTTAGAGATTTTGAGTTGAGTCTTCATACCAAGAGTTTCATCTCCACACCTTTGGACTTAAACAAAAACCACTAAAATTAACGCTTAAAGTAAAATTCACCTAGTAACATTTTTATTTCTAGGGCTCTGATACACCAACTTAGCTTAGGCTAGTGTCTTGGAGTAGGAGAGTGTTGTTGGGAAAAGTATCCAATACGGAATGACCCTATCCCACTCTAAGGGTGATAGTTCATTAGCAACAATCAAAGCAAAGCTATCTGAGATTACTTCTTTATGAGATGTAAAAGAGGGGAGAAAGAGATCCACTAACCGATGTCTTCCGCTAATGATTGATCCAATCTTCTCTACTTGCTGCTTGCTCCCAGCTCCTTGCTCTTTCACTGGCCCAGCTACACCAAGATCCTGCAAAATGGCAAGAGAGGGAAACTACAAGAAGCATACATTCATAATTGATTCAAGGATTAGAATAAATCAAATACACAAGTATAACAACACACCATTGAGACACATGCATATAGAAGAACCTCAAATGCTTTATTAATGGAAGAAGTAAGGTTCAGGAAGTGATACAACCATAAAAGGCCCAATCCAGCATCACCTTCCCAGCAGAAAGAAATCTCCTCTTCACCTCCTTCAAAGCAAATCACCCAATAGTTCTAAACTCAAACCAACAACAATTCTTTACATTCACCAGATTCCAGCCTCCCTAGACCTCATGAGAGAGATCTATATATAGGAGTTTTGGAGAAAGGATGAGTCAGCTTGAGGCTGGCATGAAGCTGACTAGTGTCCTCTCTCACTTCAGTTATTCTTCAGTTCTTGAGTCCACTTGGAGGTTCTTGCTTCCACTTGGAGATCTAGAACCTCTTACTCATCACCAGTCGAATTCCCTGATCCAAGTGTCATTTTGGAAGCTTCCTGGGCATTGACACCTTGAGGAATGACTGTGCCATATGTCCAAACTCGCCCAGCGCAGGTAGCCTTCTTTGCAGTTGACATTCAACGCAGGTAGATAGTGGAGCAGTTGACATTCAGTGCAGATGCTCAGTGGAGCAGTTGACATGATCCAGAATTGCCTTGTTTTTGAGTGTTTTCAGGTGGAGAACTTTTGATCAGTGCTGTGGTTTGCTGGCCTTGTTCCTCTAGGGGTAGGAACAACATGTTTAGGGACTTTGGATCCCTTAGATTATGGACATTTCATGCTCCATGCTGTAAGGCACAAAAATGTCTATAACAGTTGCCCCCTAAAGTATGAGGTCGTTTATTGGGTGAAATGCTTTATCAGGAGGATCCGAAGTTCATTGAATCGCTGAGAGGTGACTTGTAATAAAATACAATACAATACATTATGATTCATTCTGCTTTCATGATCTAGCTGAGGCGGGTATTCCCATGCTCATCTTTATAAATTCATTTTGGTACATAGAACAGACGATCGTCTGATGGTAGACTGATAATTCTCTGCTGAAATTATCATCCTTTGAGTAGGATGATCATCTACTGCAATGATGTACATGTCAAATGTCTTTATATTCCCTGAATATATATCGCAGCCCGGATGGATGAAACTAGATCCGGGGTCTTCAAACTCGTTCGATCTTCACTCTAAGTACAAGTCGATCCATATGAGAATTGCGCTGAAGTCGAACATGGAAAGACATCGCTTGATTACCGGTCAATGATGTAAACCATTAACAAGCGCGAGAGGAATCACCGATAATGATAATGACCCTCAAGGTACTGCAGTACAATTCACGTGGTGTGAATAAAGGACTTGGCGTCGAACACCACGCAAAATCTTTCGGTCGAAGGTCATTGATGTATACCTATCGCCGGAAGTGAGAAACTTGCCATTGAGGCATGCAAGCTTCAAAGTACTGAGGGGGTTGTTCCTAGATCAATTCCTTGGATAATGAGCTGATTGTCGACAAGGAGTGATCCGTCAAAGGAGGGCCTTAATGAATCCCACATCAGTGACACGGAACAAAGCTAATGATTTTAATGGAGGTGAAAACAATCTGTGACATATGATTCAGGGTGGCGGTCATGAATGGATGAAGGATAATGTATGGCAGTGGATGGGACACGGTTGACTCTTTCTGAACAACATCTCTTGAACATATAATGACACTGATGCGATGGATCGGTAGCATTACCCCAAATGTGGATGGTTTGGCGAGACCATGGTGATGAGACCGGTGAATGAAGCAACCCAACCCGATGTGGTACGGAGGAAAAGTGTCATGTTCAAGAGCGACTTGCTACCATTAAAGCTTTGAGGTTCTCCCAATTTTTCCCCAGTCATTTCTGACCAGTACCTCTTTATTTTTGTCAAGCTTGAGGAGGATAACATATGCTTGTTCTATAACCTGCCCTTCGGGCAAGCCCATCGCTATGTTTTAACGAGCCTAGCGATAGGGAAACTCGTTCTCGTCTAAAGACAAGTTTGTCGCTATTTAATCATTTTAACGAGTCTAACGACAAGGAAAACTCGGTCCTTTTCATTTTTAGAGAGTCTAAAAAGGTACAGAAAGTTAACTCCAAGATTCATTTTTCGTCATCTAATCCCTTAAGTCCGAAAAAGTATAAAACAATACAGAAGGGATGAGTTTTCGATAACTTTAACGAGCCGAATAAAACAAGCGCTCGACCTTTTTGTGCAATAATCCCTCAGGTCCAAAAAGATTAAAATCTAGAGGAGGGATAGCTCTTCCTGTCCTTTTAACGAGCTAGAAGGCCAAAACTCGGCAAACTTTTCATATTTTACGAGTTAGTTGAAAAGAGCTTAAAGAAGACTCGTCTTTTGAGGAAGGAGTGATAAACATGGATAGCAGCAGATTCCAGGTACAGGTTGGAATTTTCCAATCACGGCAGTGTCACAAGGATGGCTAAGTGAAATCACTCTTCGCAGCTGTTCCTCAAAATAGGTAAACAATCATATGGAGGTGAACGATCGGCCAAATGGAAAGTGGAGGTGGCAGGTGCAAACACGACCAAGGCTTTTATGGCTGATAAATTTACGATCATAGCGGTTATTTACCGGGATAGGTTCATTTTTTATTTAAAAATGAGCTTAAACTCTGGAGGAAACATTGCTCACTGCTTTTATTTATTTTTTAACAAGCATGAAGACCGCGTTAAAACTGCTCGGATCTTGCGTTTATTTTTTAACGAGCATGAACTTTATGCTAAAACTGCTCGATTATACCAGTCATAAGATAAGAATGTCTCCTGAAAGATCCCATTTTTTATAGAGCTTGCGCCTTACCAAAGCTATGCTCCCTCTCATCCTTTCTTTATGCAAGTTCGGAAACGGCTAATCCTACGAGTTTAAAGGGTTAGACCTACAGGTTTAAAGGGAGGACCTAAAAATTTAAAAAATAAATAGTCGCCCCTTGCTTGCACTCCAAAAGGTTGCATGCCCCCAGGTATAAAACAGAGTTTCAAGGTTACCTCTACTTTTCTGCCATCGAAACTTTCGTTTCACCGGGAGAGGAACCTCTTTCAGGTTACCCAAAGATTGTCTCGTTAATCTTTCAAACAAAACACTTCCTCCACAATGTCTACTGAAATAGATAAGGGTGAATGACTGGTGCCAAACACGTAACTTTGACAAAAGAATCCTATTCTAGAACAACCCCTCTTCCATCCACGGACGGGGTACAGACTAATCATATTCTCTCGCGGAAATTCTATCTTATACCCAAGGTTTTCTCTGCCCAAAGCAGACCAGGATGCATTCCCCCTGGGTTCCAGTCCCATCTTTCCGAATCACTCGCACTCATCGGGAAGAAGGACTGGGGGTGGAGACATTTCTTGATTGAATAGACCATTCAGGGTTGGTATATGACTATTTGCGATGCGTGATCCCGGAAATGAAAGTTGGTCTACGAGCTTGACCATTCTTCCTTCGTGTGGAAAACACATTACTCTAAAGAGTGAGGAGACTATTGCTCCCATGCAATATATATAGTCTCGTCCAAGGAGTAGGTTATAATCCAAGGGTCCTTGAACGACCATCACGTTCATTTGAACAACCTTCCCTTTCAATGTAATAGGCACATTGGGGAGGATCCCTAATGGTTGACTGGTTCCTTTATCAAAACCCGAGAGATTTCTTATCTCAGGCAAAAGCGTCGGGGAACCCAGTGCTTTCCAAGCAACAGAGGAAAGGATACTCACAGATGCCCCCTCATTAATGATAGTTCCAGCCATTACCATTCTGTATATTTGGACTATAATTCTAAATGGTATACTGGTTGGTAACCGGCGTCTGCCTAGTTGGTTCCAATCAAAGGACACAACCAGGTTGCTTGGTGGTGGGACCGAATACACGACCGGATATGACCCTGACGATGTTCCTTCCTGCGATAAAGGAATGGGCGCATTGCCCTGATGCTCGTTAGAATCTGTGTTGATGAAAAGAATCTGGATGGTGTCATCCTTATTCTCTTCAGTGAGGGTGTCATTTGAGGATGAATCTTCAGTGACGGTGTCATTTGAAGATGAAACTTCTGAAGGGAGAACCGGGTCAACTGCCGTTTCGACCTTTGGACTTTCGTCCGGTCTGGATTCAGTAGGTTCATTTTCAGTGACTGACGCTTCAGCTGACCACTTGAGCGGGCTAGCTGTATTCTCAACCAACGAAGGACTTGGCACAAGTTTTTTGTATCTAGGAGGAAGTCTCAACGGTGAAACCAGACGATCTTCCAAAACTCTCTTCGCTTCGTCTAAGAAGGGACAATGGTGGATGGCGTGATCGCCTTCACACAGTCTGCAGGGGAATCTTGCTCCCCCTCTTTGTCTTGAACCTTCACTTTCGCTGGTTGACGGTAAGCATTCAACATGGCTATCAGAGGTTGATGCTCCCGAACTGTGCAAACGAGGGGACCAGTCCCTTAGTATCCGGGGAATACAGGGACAATCTCTATGGAAGTGGTCTCCTCTACATATGACACATGGCGATTTAGGCCCGGTCTGTGCTGTGTGTGGATTTTTGTCAGATGTATTTTGCTTGCCCCCAGTCGCCTTAGGCTCCTTCTTCTTCTTCTCTCTCTTCTTCTTCTCCCTCTTCTCCATGGGAGCTTGGCTTTTGCCGGCTCTACCTTGCGAAGATGAAGGATTGGAGGAAGAGTTATAGGAAGTAGAAGGCTGGTGGGCAGCTCTAGACTGATCTAACTGTTGACTCGACTGTTCAGGAACCATGGTGTTCTGAACTACATTGGTTGAGAATAGCCAAATTGGCAGGCCAATTGTCAGTCCTTGAAGCGACAATGTGGCCATGTGGGGCGCACCAACTTCTCCCCAAGAGGAGAAAGGACTAGGATTTCCATCATGGGGAATTCCTTGGTTGGTGCGTTCCATGTTCTCAATCTACAGATCAACGCAAGAATAGGAGGTGATTATGTTCCGTTTAAAATAAATTTTATAATGACGCTTTAGACACAACTTGCTTTTTCGCTTTTTAAGAGTCGAGAAAAAGCTAAAGATGACTCTAGTCTCCTTCGATGTTTTAACGAGCCCGAAGTGACAAATGCTCAGATGGACTTTTTCAGTTATAGAGTTTGAAAAAGGCCAAAAGAAACTGCTCTGGAGATCTAGGCAGAGGGTGTGCCAAACTTTTCGCAAAACCACAGAATACGTTTTACGGTACGGGTGGTCAATCTTCGTGAATGCTGTGTTCACTGCATTGCGATCAGTAGGGCGGCCGACATGGCTTCCTATGGATAAAGGCTTTGTTCCTATAGGGGTCTCCCAATATATACGTGACGGTACGTGGGAGCACAAGTCCGTATTGATACTTATCGCTTCACCGTGGAGGAATCACCCAACCACTCAACGCTAAGATATCACGTTTAACGAAGCCGGAACACGTCTCTAGCTTAGACCTCTATGTGTTTGCGTTATGTTTCAAAGCGTTGTTATGTAAATTCAATTTATTTTAGGTTGATCTTGTTTAGCAGTTTGCCTTTATGGATCACCACGAGATGTATAGTACAACTTCCTAAATGCAGTCTAAGATGATAAGCAAGCTTTTCAATCTTTCAACTTATGAAAATCTTAACTACTGAGGGAAAAGAAAGACATCAAATTTTCACACAGATCATAGAGCACACACTAATGCACTTTTTCCTAAATCAACATGCAAACTGTCAAAATGCACATGCACAATGCAGGTATTTCTTTCCTCTTTCTTAATGTTGGTGTACTACAAAAAGAAAGCTGTTGTATAACTTTGAATTCAATTTCAAGTGAAAGCAAACAAGCTTTCTGTCCAAATCAAAAGACACCTTAAGATTTACTTGTTTCAACACTAGAAATACATAAATTCAAACCATATGACGAAAGCAAAATCTCAATCAGCTATGAACAGCAAACAAACTAACTCTTAAGATCAGAACGACACTTATCACAGGTCTAGATATAAGAGGCCACAGCAAGACTAGTTCACTTTTCATTATGGGAAACTGCAAATGACGTAAGAAATACACAAAGAACAAATACAATTTCTTTATACAACCGAGGTGAATAGTGGCGAAGAAATATGGTTTCAGATAGGTACATTGACTGATAACAGGCTGCAAAAATAGGGATGAAAACAGGGCAACAGAAAGCAGAGAAACCCAGTTGCACAAGGCCACACTGGTTCAGCGCAGGTAGAACACTGTTAGTTTGACATTCAGCACAGGTAGCCCCTTCGGGACCTGCGATGAAATGCAGACTGCCTTCACAGTGCCTGCAATGAAGAGAGAAACTCTCGTTTCTCTTGGTTTCCGGGTTACAGATTGCTCAGAAATCAACAGTTTTTGGCCAAATCAAAGCTATCAATCAAGTACACACTAAAGGATGAAAAGGAGGATGAAAAGCTATCACTAAGAGCTGTTCAGAGTCCTTGTGGATCAGCTCTTCAAATCATAAACATGCCCAGAAACTGAGCTAGAGTAGCTGCCCTCTACTTTGCATTTGAAAGATCCAAATGCAGTTCGATTCGGTACTCCCTGTGTTTAGGAAATGAATAGCAAAAAAACAAACAACCAACAAGATACGATCCCCAGTGGAGTCGCCAATTTGTTGTTGGGGAAAGTATCCAATACGGAATGACCCTATCCCACTCTAAGGGTGATAGTTCCTTAGCAACAATCAAAGCAAAGCTATCTGAGATTACTTCTTTATGAGATGTAAAAGAGGGGAGAAAGAGATCCACTAACTGATGTCTTCCGCTAATGATTGATCTAATCTTCTCTCCTTGCTGCTTGCTCCCAGCTCCTTGCTCTTTCACTGGCCCAGCTACACCAAGATCCTGCAAAATGGCAAGAGAGGGAAACTACAAGAAGCATACATTCATAATTGATTCAAGGATTAGAATAAATCAAATACACAAGTATAACAACACACCATTGAGACACATGCATATAGAAGAACCTCAAATGCTTTATTAATGGAAGAAGTAAGGTTCAGGAAGTGATACAACCATAAAAGGCCCAATCCAGCATCACCTTCCCAGCAAAAAGAAATCTCCTCTTCACCTCCTTCAAAGCAAATCACCCAATAGTTCTAAACTCAAACCAACAGCAATTCTTTACATTCACCAGATTCCAGCCTCCCTAGACCTCATGAGAGAGATATATATATAGGAGTTTTGGAGAAAGGATGAGTCAGCTTGAGGCTGGCATGAAGCTGACTAGTGTCCTCTCTCACTTCAGTTATTCTTCAGTTCTTGAGTCCACTTGGAGGATCTTGCTTCCACTTGGAGATCTAGAACCTCTTACTCATCACGAGTCGAATTCCCTGATCCAAGTGTCATTTTGGAAGCTTCCTGGGCATTGACACCTTGAGGAATGACTGTGCCACATGTCCAAACTCGCCCAGCGCAGGTAGCCTTCTTTGCAGTTGACATTCAACGCAGGTAGACAGTGGAGCAGTTGACATTCAACGCAGATGCTCAGTGGAGCAGTTGACATGATCCAGAATTGCCTTGTTTTTGAGTGTTTTCAGGTGGAGAACTTTTGATCAGTGCTGTGGTTTGCTGGCCTTGTTCCTCTAGGGGTAGGAACAACATGTTTAGGGACTTTGGATCCCTTAGATTATGGACATTTCATGCTCCATGTTGTAAGGCACAAAAATGTCTATAACAGAGAGTAATTAACTCTCCAAGACAGTAAAAACAAACAAGTAGTTGTATCTTGTGGTAGGGAAGAAATCCAATTGTTGCATTTATGCTCTGGGAAATCTCCTCTTAAAGGAGAAGCACGAGATCATGTCTGAACCAGTGTGGGAATCAATCCTTCCTCATTGGGAACGACGCCAGATATTCACGTATTAAAAATGGTAAACCTCGGATTAACCATTGTCGAGGAGCCTGGGGTCACTTGTTGGTAAACCTTGGATTATGTCAAGGAGCCTTCAAGGGGATTGAGCTTGCTACTCTGCCCTTGCGTGCGTATCGGATCGTAGACTATTCCCCCAGGTATATTTGTCTCAGTTGGTAACCTTAGTGGCCATATTCTTTAGGAATCTTCCTGAGGTGACAGTGGTGGGAAGATCCCACTGTACCTGGAGCAGACGTCAGCTAGACTCACTTGGATTTTCTAGGGGGTTCTCTTCACTCGAGACAGTTAAGTGGAGGAACTTGTGCCAGTCTATTCATTAAGCAGGTTGTCGGGGTAACTGTTCCAACTGCCATTTCTGTATTGAACTCTGCGACGTTGGATTTCATCACCAACTAGTGTTTTCAGTACGGAAAGTTACTGTTTGTGTTTGATCTCCTAGATTCTTTAGGCGTGTGATTCAAATTTGTTGGTTCTTTAGAGACTTTAGGTGCTTTTCATTGAGATTTTACTTTGTTTGCGTGTGAAGTAGTTAAAAGTTTTCAAATGTGGCTAAATTACCAAGACAGTCCCATAGACTTCGGTGCCAGTCTCCTGAGTTTGTAAACGTGGCTGAGTTACTCAGGAAGTCCCGTAGACTTCGGGGCCAACCTCCTGAGGAAGTACCGAGCCAGCTTGAAGGCTTGAAAGTCCTTGTAACTCCTAGAGACAGTAGAGTTGGGTCACCTGAGGAAGGAGAATCTTCTTTGATAGTAAATCCTGATTTTCAACCGTTAGTAGCAGATTATAATCCACAGTCAGTGTCTGTTTCCGAAATTGGTGGTACCTTTTCATCTACTAGTGATATAGGTGAAGAACCCGAAATATCTGAGCCTGAAAGTGAATTTGCTGCTAATCCGACATCGGGGTTTGTTTCTCCAACTTCTAGTGGTCCTGGTTCACCTAGGGTAGAAAGAGTAATCACCCAAGATCTTCCTTCTGGACTTATTGCTATTGAAGAACTTCCTCCGGAAGAAGAAGTAGGCATCCCTATCCCTGAAAATCAACCTATTATTGAACTAAGGGAGTGTGAATCAATTTTTTACAGCCCACCTAGGAGTAGTTCTTGGTATCTTTCTTTGACTAATTTCTTAGAAAACTCAGGGTTAAGTTTTTCACCACCTAGTGCTCCTTATCACCCAACACCTAGAGGTTTTTATACTCCCGTCAATATGGCAGGACAGTCATCCATGTTTACTCAATCGCCTGAATCGTTTTTGTACGACGGTCCTTCTGTTCCCTCCGGGTATCAGTCACTTTCTGGTACTTTTTCGGGAGCATCTCCTCAACCCATTGAGCAAGGGTTATTAACTGGAAGTAATGGTACTAAGCCGTTGAGCGTAGAAGACATTCTTATGATGTCGGGTTCTATTCCCAATCCTCAACCTCAAGGTGGCCAGTTACCGCCTAGGGGGCAGCTTCAATTAACGCCTGGGGGGCAACCTCAAGGTACACAATTTGCATCTGGGGGGCAACCTCAAGGACAATACATACCTATGGGACAATACGTTCCTCAAGGTCAACCCCAGACTCAATGTGTACCCCAAGGTCAACCCCAGTATCAATTTATGCCTCAAGGTCAACCCCAGTATCAGTATGTGCCTCAAGGGTATCAACCCCAAGGTCAATACTCGGACCAAGGTTTCCAACCACCTTCCGGTCAAACATATGTTCAAGGAACGGGAAATGCACCTTTCAATTATCAATCCTACCCTCAACCCAGTTATGGTCCTCAGTATTCTCAACCAGTTATGGGTCAGTACCCCGGAATGAATATAGTGTGGGATCCATCGCAAGCTCAACAGGTATTGCAGCCAAGTGTACAGTTGTCATCTCAAACTGGACAACCCTTAGTTTCTGGTACACCCCAGCAACCAGTCCAGTCTAACATTCAAACTTCTGTACCTTCGGTAGTTTCTCAGCCTGGGCCTCAAACGACTGCTACAACTGCCGCAACATCTGTTCAATCTACCCCACCTACTTCTGGAGTATCGACAGCTCTGGTTTCTATTGTTCCTGTATCTACTCCTCAATCATCTTTACCATCGTCTGGGTCTACGATTCAAACTTCGGTTCAGATGCCTGTAGGACAACCTGGTTTAAGTACAGTTGTCACAAGTCAACCACAATTTACTTATCAACCGTACCAGGGATAGTACCAATCTGGTCCTGCTGTGCAACAGCCAGTCTATCAGTATCAACCGTACCCTGGGTACACTTATCAACAACCTCAACAACCCCAGTACGGTCCGGTTAATCCTGGTTTTCCGGGAGGGTACAATATCCCGAACGCGATTCCTATTCCTAGTTATCTTGGATATCCTCCTCCTGGGGCTGGTCTCATGACCCAGAGTTTTAGGGATCCTAATCGGTAATTACCATTTATCACAACTTTGGACTTACCCGACTTGTCGCGCCTAACGAATGATCCCATTAATTATCTTCTGTTTTGGCCGCCAATGCCGAATAAGTTGCCCAGTGACATTCCCAAGTTTGAAGGTAAATCAGGAGAGGACCCGTCGAACCATGTGATGACTTACCACCTCTGGTGTGCGTCTAACTCCATTACAGATGATTCAATCCGTCTTAGACGTTTCTAGCGCACTCTAATTGGTCTCGCGGCCAAGTGGTACATTGAGTTACCACGATGCACTTTTTATAATTTTAGTCAGTTAGCTACCTCGTTTTTAACTCATTTTCAGTTGCCAGTTGGATATGACAATGGCACGGAATTGTTAACTTCGTTAAAACAATCGACATCCACTTACATTTCGGATCATATTCATGAGTGGAGACATCGACGACATTTAGTGAAGGTATTTATTCCGGATCAGATCTTGGCCGAGTGGTTTGTAAAATCTTTGTTGCCAAAGATCACTGAAGATGTTGCTAAAGCCGGAGTTGTTACTGAGGAGCAAGTAATTTCTCAAGCACAGTACCTTGACTTGGTCTATACTCAGTCAGGTACGTTACACAAAAATATCCCCGATCTTCCCAAGCAAAATCAAATCACTGCAGCTCCTTCGGGATCTCATGCCGTCGATGGTATGATTGGCACGGTTAACACTAAAAGTAAGAAGAAGTCTTCCAAGAATTCTTCCCCTATCATAACCTTGCCTGATTCCCCAACAGGAGACTCTTCTACAGAGATTTCCGCTGATATTCACATTGTAGAGTCATCTACAGCCAAATCAAAATCCGGTGGGAAGAAGAAAGGAAAGAAGAAGAATAAAACAGACAAAAGTTCAAAGGAGAACCCTGAAAAGGCGGAATCCAATGACGAAAAGCGCAAACCTCGTTATCCTTGTCTGATTTGTGATGATGAACATTTTACAAGAGACTGCCCTCATCGTGCAGAGGTTGCGAAGATCGTCAAGGGTTCCCAAACTCCTGTTGTTTTGAAGGATCCTTTTCCGACTCAAGACAGTAAGATGATAGGTTCATCCTCGAATGCCAATGAAGAGCCCATACTGATGATGTCCCATGTTAGGATTGCGACTCGATCGCAAGATTATGGTAGTAAAAGTCCTATTGATGGTAAAGAAGCAGAATCTTCTCATTCTAATCCATCAACCTCAGCTCCCGGTTCCGATCCACTACAGATCGAGAAACCTAATCCAGACTTGGTAATCAAATCACCCGCCAACGGTATACTTCGAAAGTCAGCTTTCAATCCACATGCGAGAGCGGCTCAGAATTATAACATTGTTGAGGATTTAGCTGTTTCACCCTCAACAATGTCGGCTTTGGAAGTGTTGCAATCATGTCCAGCACAACGTAAATTACTTTTGTCGGCTATAGGAGCTATTGATGTTCAGGACCCGAACCTAATAATCTTCGATCTAGAAAATAGTACACCGCGTTTGCCTCATCAAATGGCTTTCCAGATTCCAGTGATAGTAAAAAACAGGCCTATTCATCGGACTGTAATTGATGAGGGAGCCTCAACGTGTATTATGTCGATACAGTGTTGGAGATCGCTTGGTTCTCCTTCGCTAAATCAATCCCCGACGATTCTAAAGGCCTTTGATGGCCATGGGTTTCATCCTTTTGGCATTCTACAGGATTTGCCTATAGGGGTTGAAGGAAAAACCGTTAGTCTAGATGTGGAGGTGGTTGATGCCCCTCTAGATTACAACCTTCTCTTGGGTCGAAGTTGGTCTTACGCTATGACAGCGGTCGTTTCATCGGTCTTTCGAGTAATAAAGTTTCCACATAATGGAAAGATCATAACAATAGACCAGCTGGCTTACTTTTCATCCGACCCAGCCTCTTCGGAGAGTATTCAGCATGTTGGTAAAACGACTATCCCATATAAGGATGTTGGAGTAGGACTAGTTAAAGATGCCGGTTTACTGGGAACTTTTCCTTTTCCTCCGATCAATGCATCATCTTCATTTGCAACCATTCATATGATTACATCAGACACCATTGTTTATGATGATCCTTGGATCATTCCTTCTGAATCTGAGATAGACTCATTTGGTAATGCCATGCCTTTGAGTCCATATGAAATTGCCTATGAAGCCGTGCAGTCATTTTCCGACTCTCGTTCAACCGAAAATGACTTCATGAATGTGGTCCGTGAGGAATCACTTTTCACATCAACCTCAGATTTAACCACGTTTTCTGAACTTGTTCACTCTGATGAGCAAATTCGTGAAATCCTATGTGTAGATGATTTACCATGGGAAGATCTCCATCACAGATCTTCGTTTTTACCTGAGGATGATCGTTTTGAAAATGATTTCTCATCAATTTTTACAACTGAATATGTCAAGGAACCTCAGAATCCAATGAAACATCCCGATTCAGAGTTAAATTTGGGAAACATCTCTCGAACTATTCCTATTGACATTTCGATTAAGCCCGGAATTGTTGAGAACATTCATATAGATGCCTCGTATACAGATGACGAAATTCAGATATATAAGGCCCTATTTCAAGAATTCCGCGACGTGTTTTCCTGGTCCTATGAGGAAATGCCAGGAATTGATCCTGCAATTGTTGTTCATGAGATCAAGACTTACCCGGACGCTAAACCCGTCCGGCAACGTTTGCGTCAGATTCACCCACGAAAAGCTGCTGCAATTAAAGCAGAAGTTGAAAAATTATTGAAAGCAGGTTTCATTTATCCGATCCCGTTAACGGATTGGGTATCGAATATTGTTCCGGTTAACAAAAAGCAGGGAACAATAAGAATATGCATCGACTATAGGGATATTAATCGAGCCTGTCCAAAGGACAATTACCCAACTCCCTATATCGATCAAATCATCGATGATTGTGCCGGCAGTGAAATATTCTCCTTCATGGACGGTTTTTCCGGATACAATCAAATCAATATTCTACCTGCCAATCAACCAAAAATGGCTTTCATTTGTCCATGGGGGACATTTGCTTATTGCAAATTGCCTTTTGGGCTTAAAAATGCCGGAGCAACTTTTCAAAGGGCGATGTCTTATGCGTTTCATGACATCAAGCACATTGTGCAACCCTATCTCGATGACTTGCCTGCTCATTCATTACATCGAGCTGACCACCTCGTCCATTTACGAGCAATCTTTATGAGGTGTAGGCATTACCGTATTCGGTTGAACCCACACAAATGTGTCTTCTGTATAAGAACGGGTCGATTGCTGGGGTTTGTAGTTTCGAAAGCCGACATTCGCGTTGATCCCTCGAAGGTCGAAGCTATCATCAAATTGCCTCATCCTTCGAGCCTTCGCCAACTCCAAAGTTTGCAGGGGAAAGCAAAATTTTTACGATGATTCATTCCTAACTACGCCGAGGTTACAAAGGGTTTTACCCGGTTGTTAAAACAAAACACTCCATTCTATTGGGATGAGATAGCTCAGAAATATTTTGATGCACTCAAGCACGCGTTGACCCATGCACCGTTGTTGCATCCTCCCAACTACAACCAGGATTACTTCTTGTATCTCGCCGCCTCTCATTCCACCATTGGAATGGTCTTAGTTCAGGAAGATGAATTCGGAACGGAACATGTGATATATTACCTTAGTCGAACGTTAAATCCAACTGAGCTAAAATACTCACATGTGGAGAAATTGGCATTGGCAGCCATTCAAGCTGTCCAACGTTTTCGTCACTACATTTTACTACGTAAAACTACAGTAATTTCGGATTGCAACCCTATGATCTACATTTTGACCAAGCAATTGCTAGGGGCAAGTACTCTAAATGGATCGTTATCCTACAGGAGTTCGACTTGGAATTTGAGAAATCTAAGTCTAAGAAATCTTTAGTTTTTGCGGAGTTAATGTGTGAATTCCCGCGTGCTGACACGGAAACTGTGGCGGAAGAGCCCATTGCGGACGAATCCTTGTTTCTAATTAGCACTTTAGATCCGTGGTATGGGGATATCATCGTTTATCTCCAGACCCAATCCTTTCAGCCAGAAATTTCAAGGTCAGAACGTCGAAAAATTCGATTCCAGTCCCAACAATTCAAGATTATTGGAGATACTCTTTATCGCCGTGGGGCGGACTCTATTTTTTGACATTGCTTAACTCACGAGGAAGCTGAAAGGGTTCTAAATGACTGTCACTCTGGAGCGTGTGGCAGTCATATGTCTGGGTTTGCCACAGCCCAAAAGATATTGCACGCTGGCTACTTCTGGCCGTCTTTATTTAAAGATTGTATTACGGCGGTCAGAAAATGCCACAACTGCCAAATTTTTTATCGTAAGATGCGCGCTCCACCTGCTCCTCTCCACCCTATAATTGCTGTTGGTCCTTTTGCCAAAAGGGGTATCGATTTTATTACATGTAACCCTCACTCGGCCGGGGGGCATGCGTATATCATCCTTGCGGTAGATTATTTTACTAAGTGGGTCAAGGCGATGCCTACATTTGAGGCAAATGGCAAGACAGCTGCAATTTTCGTGTTCAATCATATAATTGCTAGGTTTGGTGTCCCACAAGCGATAATCACTGATCATGGGTGTCATTTTTGAAACGTTATGATGACCAAACTTACAGGCCAGCTTGGTTTACGTCACGATAGTTCAACCCCTTATTATCCACAAGCGAATGGTCTGGTTGAATCCATCAACAAATTTTTAGTTATCATGATCCGACGAATCATTGGGATTCATCGGTCGAATTTGCACAACATGCTATTTTCAGCACTTTGGGCGTACCGAACTTCAGTAAAAACATCAACAGGGTTCACTCCTTTCCAACTAGTCTATGGTTTGGAAGCCGTGTTACCCATTGAATGCGAAATCCCGTCACTGCAAATGGCCATCGAGTTACTTCCAGCCACTTCCGAAGAGGAAACACATTTGTTATACTTGGCTCAATTAGATGAGAATCGACGTGATGCTGCATTAGCAATCGAGACTCACGCAAAACGCATGAAAGCTCAGTATGATCGAAATGTGACCCTCGGAAGGAGATCTAGTCTTAGTTTACGATCAAGCTAATGATAAATTAGGCGCTGGAAAATTTGTTCCTATGTGGCATGGTCCCTATGTTGTCAAGCGAAAGCTAGCCAAAGGGGCCTATGAATTGGTAGACTTTGACGGGGACTCTTTGGGTAAACCCAGAAATGGCCTTTACTTGAAGAGGCATTATGCTTAAAAGAATGGGTATGGAGATTTAGTTAGGATAGTTTTTCTTTCTAGCTGGTGTGTTTATTTTAAACAGTGTGCTTAGCTTAGAGAGTGTTTTTCGTCATTATTCCTGCTTATCTTGGTTTTACTCTTGATATTGCAGATGTCGATGCCTCTCCAAACATACATTGGTTTCGCTAATGGTGCTTGTCATAATACACGGAACATCTCTTCTGCAGCTTGGGTTATCTATTCGCCCTCTGACGAGTTAGTATCTATGCATGGGGTAAGGCTCGGTCAAACAACGAACAACATTGCCGAGTATAGTGCAGTGATTGAGTTATTATCCGAATCTATTTCATTTGGGATTCAGAGTTTGATAGTGAGCTTAGATTCTGAACTCGTTGTATTACAACTTAATAGAGTGTATGCCATTAGAAATCCAGTGTTATTGAGATTATTTTTTAGAGTGTGTCTCTTGGAACGTGAATTTGATTATATTGAATATCAGCACATTCCAAGATCTTTAAATACATTAGCAGATGCAATTGCTTCTCAAATGTTAAATAGACATTTGCAATAATCATACATGTAAATTTAAAACCATTCCATAACATGATTTACAAGATAAGCCGGTAATAGTGATATATATATATATATATATATATATATATATATATATATAGGAGTGTGTCAAAAAATACATCGTCCTCGATCATAGGTTGACAAACACCTTATGATCGGCAAAAATGATAAGTACAAAAAACAAAATGTCACATGTGCCCACAATAGGCGATCATCCTATCACTGGTGATGATCTCTATAAGAAACCACTGCACAGGCCACCTTGCAAAGGAACCTCCTAAAAGGTCCTGGGACCCCAATCACATAACGCTGAAGTCGACGAGGAATGTCGTCTATAGTGGTCTCAGGAATATCTCCTGTCAAGCGCTCGAGATGACCCTCCAACTCGGCCAAAACCTCTGCTGATTCGTCTTGTGGGGCTGGCGCGGGTGCAATTGGTTGTTTCCTCTCGAAAGGCTGGAGAGTGGCTGGTTGCTGTGGACCCACATCTGCATTTGAAATTTTTACTATCAGTTTTGAGACGATGGAAAAATAACAAAAAAAAATTAAAATAGAAAAAATGTTGAAAAGGATTTTACCTGACTCGTCCCACTGCTCTCCTGGTGGAAGAACCATGTCTGGGTCACCACGAAAATCTATCCTAGCGTAAGGGAAGTCCTGAATAGAAAAGACCTGGTTTTCCAGCCATTGGAAATACTCAGGTTTGAATCGAGCAACCTCTGTCCTCTCGTCCGGGTGATGGGCCATAACAGCGACCCATCGCATCAGTTTGGGTTCTCGAGGAAGCCCAGCTCCAACAATAAGGTGCTGTGGGATCAACATAGGAACCCTCTCCAGGCCAAAACTCACGACCAAAGCCCCATAACCAAAGGTCTTTAGTCGTCCGTTCTTGGCCCTGGTCAGTTGGCCTTTCACATTGGCCAACACGGCATCGCACCAGTTGATGATGGTGCCTCGAAAGCAATCAACTGCCATACGCATATGGGATTCGGTGGCAATATGTAGTGCAGCAGCTCCGCAAAGTCTGGTGACAGTGAACGCAATCACCATGAGCTCAGGACAGGATATGGTCTTTATGTCTATCCCTTTGTCTCTAGCCTGGCTGTTGCAGTACTCTAGCCAGAGGCTATTGATAGACTAGCCACCTGGCCTAGTCCCGTGCAGAGTCAAGTCTTAGCCTCTCTTAGGCAAACCAGTCAAGAAATAAATGTCCGCCAGCTCGATTTCGAGCTGGTGGCCGCCGATGAAAAAGCACTGGTCCTGTACGCTCCATCTGTCAACCATCCACTGTAAAAAATCCACTTGAGCGGTCATGCCAGGAATGGCCCAGAATTTATACAAGCCGCACGCCCTCAAAGCATCAAGTGAAGGTTGATGATTCCATGCGGCAGCATCTACGTCCTCATGCTCTCGTTCACGCCAATCTAGCATGATGTACTCTCTACATCAAGTATAAAGACAAATTAAATTGCTCGAAATTATTTTGTGTGGTCCATTTTTGAGAATTTTTGGGTTAAAAACCCTTGCGACGGGGACCGCACCCTCCGGGTTAGACACAGTGTGTGTGACCGCACTTTGTCTACATGGAAGGTGCAGACCCCGAGCTTTTTCCCAATGGAGAAAAAGTCGGGGTCCGCAGGCCCGCAATGGTAAACCTACGAGCCCCCGCGCGCGGGTTTTATGCCTAAAAACCCTCCCAAAAATGAAATAAATTACTAAAACAAAAAATTAAACAGTTAAAAATGAAGAGGGGGATGATGTGGATTACCTGGAGGAGACGGCGTTCGATTCCGACGGTTGGATTTTCCGCAATCTTCACGGGAAGTTTTCTGAGCAAAAGCACTATTTACTCACCCAAACTCAAACGGTAAAAATGAATTGACAAAGGCCCTTTTTATAAGTTTTTTGAGTAAATAAATAGCAAATTTGTTTATGTTTCACTTTGAAAAGGTATTTTTGCGACATTTTTATCCATCTCAAACAGGTATGAGTAATGTTTGTGTTTTTGTGCAGAATAGCGTATTATTCAGGTGAAATCTATCATTTTCGACGAAAAACATGTAGAGTCATCTTTAAGCCCTTTTCTGACACCTGAAACATGAAAAGATTGCCGAGTGTTTCTTTTAAACTTGTTAAAACGGAATTAAAAGACGGTCCACTTACAGCACTTTTCCAACCGTAAAAACATGAAAAGATTGCCAGATTTTTGTCGTCTCAAATTCGATATCGGTTATAAAACGACGTGTCGTTGATCGCTTTTTTACTTTTTCGGGTCAAAGGCACTAATGACGAAAAGTACTCCTTGGTTGTAAAAGATCAAGCGGTTCTCTCAAGTATTATTTTATACTTTTTCGGGCTTGGGAGACACAAATTTACGAAAAAGGTCAACCCTGGAGTCTTCTTAAGTTTTTTCAGACTCTCTAAAATTGAAAAACGCCGAGCTTCTCCTATACTGGACTCGTTAAAATTTCACAGTAAAGGACTTGTTCAATTACAAACAGGAACGGACCACTCCTTCTTAGGGTTCGAATCTAAACTAAGTTGGACTCATCCGAAGGATGAGCTTATAATCAAGCAAATTTCATCCTCCTCAATCTTGTCAAAAATAAAGAGGTACTTGCCAGAAATGGTGGGGGAAAAGAGAGAAAAATGAATATGTTTGTCATATTTTGTAACCACTCTTGAACACGACACTTTTATTCACCTGGGTTGGGAAATCCTTTGCCTAACAGTTGATCAAACCACATTGAAAGTCTTCAGCCAGTTTCTGGGTATTAACTTTGGGTCAATTATCACCAAGCCATCTGTCGTGTCGTTATGTGTTCCAGAGGTCACTGCCAATAAGCCATTCATCTGCAAAATATCTGTCATCCATCTTGACCATCCCGAGTCAGTCCTTGCAACTAAATTTCTTCAACTTGATCTATGATTTCGTGTTGTGGGCTTGCCTACGACGGATCGCTTTCTATCGACATCAGCTCATTATCTAGAAAGATGATCTAGGACTCGTTAGTACCTTGAGATCTGCATGCCTCAATGGCAGGTTTCTCGCCTTTGACGACAGTTTACATCATTGAATTTCGATCAAAGGATTCCGTGACATGTTCGACATCAACACATTTATTCGCATCTCATGGATTGTACTGGGTACTTTGAGAGCCATTGACATCACTGGTGGTTTCTCTCACACTTGTTAACAGTTTACATCATTGACTGGTAATCAAATGGTTTCTACCATGTTCGACATCAACACATTCATTCACATGGATAGAATCGTACTGTTTCGGGAAATAGAAATGAAGACCCTGGATCTAGTTTCCACAATCCAGGCCGCGAGGAATTTTGTATTCATTATATAATGGACTATTCATAAACAGATGGTTGCGTCCATACTGTGTCCACATGAGTCTATACTTGTGATGTTTTACAAGATCATTCCTATATCAGAGCAGTAGTTAGTTTTTCTAGTCAGTTTTGATCTGAGTATGGGAATGCCTACCTCAGCGATGATATGATCTCATATATATATCTTGCATTTGAACTTTTTTACAGGTTCCAACCGGGCTCTCCACAAGATGATCCTCGAAATGATAAAGTACTTCACTCTTCCTAAATGATAAGAAATCCTCATCTACTACAGACTTCGCACTTTAGGGGGCAATCTGTTACACAAAAATATCGTCACCATGATTATTTGCAGTCAGTATGGGTCTATCATCACTTGTACTGTCCTCCTAAGCAAGTCTCAGACCTCAGCTCTTCAAGTCAAGCTTTGAAAATGGGAGAAAGACATTAAAAATCAATGAAACTCTGGTTCCGCACTTTCTCTCACTGTCACCTGTGGTCCCGCACCTTCTGTGTACAAAAACTGCGGACCTGCCCGCTCTGTCCCTAACGGTGTAGGTGCGGACCCTTGTGAAAGTCAAAAGGCGCAAGTTTTATCTTAAAAAACTCACTTTGGGTTAATTCTAGAGGTTTCTAGAAGGAATTTTGACGTGGATTGTTCACTCTGAGGTGGTTCATGCATCCGAAAAGAGAGGGAGCTAATCCCTTGATGAGAGGAGCTATCCCTTTGAAGGAGGGCTTTATCCCTTTGAAGGAGGACCTAGTAACCTCCCTCCATTGCACTATAAATATAGGCATTGGGCTGGTTGCTGACGAGGTTAGAAGCTGAACATTTTTGAGGGTAAATGCTGGTGAAATCAAGACTTCCTAGTTGAGCTTAAGAGGAGAGATCACATACCTTTTTGGCTTCATTGGGGAGTGAGTGAAACTTGTCAAAGTAGAGGAGACTTCTTGTTGGACCCTGGGAGGAGCTTGTACAACGTCAAGGCAAAGGTTGTAAAGTTCTTCTTCTTTTGAATTAATACAATCAAACTCATTTTTCTCAACAAGTATCTCATGTTATTTGTTTCATGGACTCCTTGACTTTCATGTTAAATATGTTTTATGCAATTGGCTTTTCAGGTGCTATTTAATTTGTTTGCCTTCTTTGTCTTTGCATATTTGCGACAAAGGAGCTCATTTGGATCAAAGGAGCGAGGGCATCCACAAGCTTGCGTTGGACCTAAGGTAGGCCCTAAAAACACTTGTTTGCTATTGTTTATCAAAGCATATTTAGAGAAAGATAGTGTCTGGTTGGTTTGCTTGTCATTAGGTCTTCTTTAGATTCTAGGAAGGTCTATCTTGTCCGCAAGATCGACTTATTCCATGTGACAGCCACTGCAGGGGAAGCCTTCGTCTTTCGAGCTTTCTTTGGCATTTTGGCTAGCTGCGTTCATCCAAATTCAAACTGTAAAATGAGACAGAAGACATCAATAGCATAAAAATTTCCGAGCAGTTAAGGCTTGTAACTATAGTAAAGAGATTAGTACAGACGGAAATCAGAGAAGGAGGAGTTGATGCTAAAGATTTCGTATTTGATATCAACACGAAGAATGAAATCTTGAAGGACGAAAGTCATAACTGATCTTAATGTTTTACTGTAACCAACGATGAGAAACTTTAATGTGCAATGAATAGATCACATCATAGGTTTTTAGAGGTCTTATTAAGATGTGTGCCATAAACTCTCCATTTTTGCGATGAGTGATTTCAATAATTTATTTAATATTTAAAGCGCAAATCACAAATCGCAAATCGGGAGTTACAAGCGCCATGTTCTAAGAATCTTTCGAACTTTCATGATTGCGATAAGTGATGACCTGGCGTATTCCTCATTTAACTCGCTCAAATCATGTTTTCGCTTTATTACTACTGAATCACTTTATTGTTATCAACATTGCATTGCATGTCCCCGAGGTGAGCTTTACTTGTTTCTGACAGGATTTCGATGTGCGATGGACGCATATCACATCGCAAGTTTCCAAAGGTACAGTTTCTTTGGTTTTCGGGATATGCATCGCATCGCAACATTTCCATGGACCATTAAAGAATTTCTTTTAGGATTGGCAATATGCGATATTCAATAGTCTTATCGCATCGCATGTTTGGAAAAGGATTGATTTAAAAAGCTTTATGATTAATACTTTTCGTTAACTTCGCATTGCAACATGAATATTTGGATTGCATTTTCCTTAGCCTCAAACGAATGCGATTTGCGATGTGTGATTTTTTATAAAGTTTTTTGAAGCACTTTTTAGATAAAAGCAAAAAATGAAGAAATTTATTTGTATGTAAAGGTTTTATTGCTTTTTACAAACTAAAGGGACCCTATTTCTTATTTAACATCTTAGAATAAGATTAAGAAAAATTTAAAATGGGGGGGGGGGGGGGTTGTTGTATAGCACAACAATTGGCGATTCACTGAAAGAACTAGTTATCTTTGAATAAAATTATGAAATTATAACACTTTCTCAAGTACAAACAATTGAGGAAAAGGGAACTATTTTGAAATTAGATAAATAAAATTACTCTGAATAAGAAAAATTGATCAATTTTGCAATTTCTTTTACAAACCCTTATCATAAATGAAAACATTTTTTGGTTTCTTCAAGCCTTGATTGGTTGTTAAAGAAAAAGTAGGGGGCTCCTTCCAACTTAGCTTTTGAATTTACTCCTTTGTAATAGGTAGTGCCACTGCTGCCAGCAAATGTTTATAGTCTCGACAGGGTTACCTTTTAACCATCAATTATTCATTATCCAATCCAATTAAGAGTATAATCTCTTAAAGATAAATTCAGACAAATATATTTACATATTTATTTTTTCAATTATTTTTATATTTTTTTGCATAAAAGCCATTGCCCTAGTTTGCGAGCCAAAAGATGACAATGCCATTCACTGGTTGTAATTAAACTGAACAAGCTGGCTCGTGATGAGACCCCTTGTCTTATTATTATAAGTCATTACCCTGTTATGGTATGTAGTGTTGGTAATGTCAATTTAATTAATTCCCTATGATCATGGTAAGCAGGCTCGTAATGAGACCTCTTATCTTTTAAGTCAAAGATATTTTAGAATTACACTCTAAAAAATCATAAACCTAGTGGATGGGGTGAATCTTTGACTCCTTAAGAGTTATTGGATGAAAATTATAGAGATGTGGATGCTTAGTTGTAGAAATTCTTTACTTTTAAAAATAACCTTTCTCAACTGATAAAACTTAAAATAATTCACTATGTGTTCCAAGTTTGAAAGATTTCACAATTTCAAAGGACATCTCAGAGTTTTATGATGTTTATCTAATTTCCAAAACTGTAACCATTTCCTTGAAAGTTTCCACTTTCTAAAAGCGGATATTCACAATATATTTTCAAAGAGTTCAATAGCAACAAGCCAATGGTATACTATTTACAACATTATTTCTGAAAGAAATCAAAATTGCATAAAATATGTACATGTAAGAAGGGATTACCTCCTTAGGGAAAGAATTTCTTTAGGATAAGCCCATTCACAGGAAGAGAATCTCTCTTTTCTGTTAAGTCTTGCAGTAGAAATGTTGATGAGCATATCTTTTCAACAATTTGGAATGGTCCAAGCCACATCTTCTAAAATTTGGTATGCTTACCTTTTTCTTCGTGTGCTTTGTCCCATTTTAAAACGAGAACACCAATCTGTAATGTTTTTGAGCCTGCTGAACTTGCATCAAAAGAGGATCTAATGACTTTTTGATGTTTAGCATGAGTAATTTTGGCTTTTTCTCTTTCGTCATCTAATTTAATAATTTGATCAACCTTAATTGAATAGAAGAAGGAGTTTCTTCAATGAATTGTACTAGGGCTAGTGATGGGAGGGATAGATATGGTGGAATAATAGATTTTTTCCCATACACTAAGTTAAAAGGAGAAGTACCTATTGAGGCCTTCTGAGTTATACGATCTGCTCATAGTTCGAAGATTAAAGATTTATGTCAATTCTTTTGGCTTTGATCAACAGTTCTTTTGATAATCCTGATGAGATTTTTGTTAGTTGACTCTATTAAGCCATTTCCTTGGGGATAGTAATTTGCAAAGTATTTTAACTTAAAACCTCTTCAGAGAAAATTCGACTATACTATTTTGAGAAAAATAAGATGCATTGTCAAAGATAAGCGCATTAGGTAAACCAAACCTGGTGATGATGAAATGATCAATAAATTCAATAATCGCATTAGAATTTGATACATTTAGTGGAATTGCTTCTACCCACTTAGTGAAGAAATATGTGGCTGTAAGGATGTATCTGTGTTGCTTGGAAGAATGAGGAACAAGCTCTCCTATAATATCAAGCCCCCACTGCTCAAATGGTTGCTCAATGTTAAATGGTTGTAAAGGAAAGGCTGGTTTCCTTTGTCTCCCACTAGCAGTTTGGAAAATCTTACATTTCCTCACATAGTCATGGGTATCTTCGAACAAAGTTGGCCAATAATACCCAGCATGCAGTATTTTATGTGTTGTAGGGTCTCCTCCAAAGTGTCCGCCAGCCGGTCCATCATGGAGTTCCTATAAAACCATTTGTGCTTCAGATTTTTCAAGGCATCTTAAAAAAACAGAATCATAGTTTCTTCTGAATAACACATTATCAATGATTTCATAGTGTTTGGATTTTAACCTTAAGGCGCGTTTGTTTTTGCAGCTAAATTCAGCGGGGGGAATATCCATTTTTCAAGTAAAAAATCATATCAACACATTGAGATTCAGAATCAATCATACTTATCTCATTTACTTGTGCAGTACTACTTAAATCTTCATGATCTGGTATATTGGAAGCTCCTGCCAGTAACCTGCAAAAACCTTGTCCTCTAACAATTTTCGTTGGTCTAATATCAATGTCATATTCTTGTAAAGATGTTACCCAACTAGCTCTTTTCTCTCCTACTTCTCTTTGAATTGGCAATTGCCTCACTACAGAGAATGGGACTATCACTTTTGTATGTGTTTTCAGGAGGAAAGGCCTAAAACGTTTAACAGACTTAAATACAACGAAAGCTTATTTCTCAACTTCTGAATAATTAAGCTCAGCACCCTGCAAATTGGAACTAAAGAAAGATATTGGTGCTTCCACCTGCTGATCATTGATTTGTGTTAAAACATCTGCATGAGATGTTTGAGTGACCAAAGTATACAAAATAAAATGACTAGAAAAATTCGAAGTATTCAATGTAGGAGCATTAATGATTGCTTGTTTGATTGAGTCAAAATCTTCTCTTTCGTTATGTCCCCATTTGAAGACTAAATTTTTCTTAATCATGGATTGCAAGGGTAGAACAATATGAGAAAAATCAGGAACAAATATTTTTACAAAATTTATCTGTCCCAAGAATGATTGCATAGATTTCTTATTGTGTGGTAAAGGAATATCAGAAATCTCCTTTATCCTATCAGGATCAATGTATATGCCATTTTTGGATACAATAAACCCTAAGAGTTTACCTTCATTAAGAGAAAATAATGATTTTTTAGGATTTAAGGAGATCCCATACTTTTTGCAACGTTAAAAGATTTGTTTTAAATTATACAATGGTTGCTCATTTTCTTAGAATGGAGAGTTATGTCATCCAAGTAAACAACGACCACTTTATTGATCAAACCTTTGAAAGCTATGTCCATGGCTCGTTGGAAAGTAGCTCTAATGTTTATTAAATCAAAAGGCATTTCTTGATAAGCATATGTTCCCCATTTGGTTCTGAATGTAGTCTTTAATCTATCATTTGGATGTACCAGGGCCTGATTATATCTTGAAAAACCATCAAGAAAATACATTAATTCTGGGCCAGCTACTGATTGAAGTATCTGCTCCATTGTTGGTAATGGGAAATTATCTTTTTGACATGCCATGTTGAGATATCTAAAATCTATACAAATCCTAATATCACCATTCTTTTTCCTGACAGATACCAAATTTGAGACCCATTTTGAATGTCTGACAGGAAAAGTTATTTTGGCTTTAAGGAGTTTATTCAACTCTGATTTGATTTGACTCTCAAGATTGGGTTGAATTTTCCTTAATTTCTGTTGTACAGGTTTCTCATCATAAATCATTGGAATCGTATGTTGAAAAATAGAGGGATCATAATTTTTTAGATCTTCATAATTCCAAGCAAAAATACCTTTGCATTTCTTAAATAATCTGATGAAGGCAAATCTTTCATCAGGTGAAATTCCAAGTCCTAGATTGACATTTTTTGGTTTGGCATTGGTACCAAGATTTACTACTTCAAACCTTAAAGTTGAACTTTGAAGTTTTGAATTAATGACTTTTTTGAATCTATCATTAATATCATACAGATCTTCCAATTTAACCAAGGATTTAGGGATAGGGTTTTCATTGAGTTTCTGCTTTAATTGTAGATCATGTTCACTTTTATCGATGATTTGGTCTTCATAAGTTTCCTCAGATGTTAAGAAATTCAAGATATGTTCATCATGATTGAACACACGCCAATTGGTGAAATTATCTGAGATGGATGGTCTAAAAATTAGTTCAATTGAAAATATTACTGGACTATAATCCTCAGATGGAAGGAGCTTAGAAGCTACATTAGCCAGGGGATCTGCTGCTCCTTGTAGAGTATATGGGAATAATCTTACAACTGCGTCTTCTTCCGTTATTCCCTTCAAATTAATGGATAACATGAAATTATTTATATGTTCTTCAGCTAACGGGCCACTATCAGGGATAAATTTAGGTAGCCATTTTTCTGGATGTGCTGGCAATTGGGACAAAGGTCCAGCCATTCTAACAGCCTCTGGGTTGGTCCATGGCCTTGGCTGAGGTTGATTATGTTCCATTGTTGGGGTATTAGTAGAAGAGAGTGAAGCAGTGGTTGAAGGTGATTGAATAGAGGATGATGAAGCTCATGTACCTATGTGAATCACTATCTGGAGTTGAGAAGCATGTGTGTGACCTTGCAATGATATGGATGTTGATGACAAAAGAACTTTACTGTTAGATTCTAACGGTGTCTTCTTAGCCCTTTTACGACTTCGTAGAGGGAATTCAATTGGTGGGATTCCAAGTTTTTCATTTTGTAATCTAGTTAGCGGTTGCGATGGGATATATTAAGAAGTGACACTACCTTGGGATAACTCAGACTCTTCTTGAGATATTGAAATCCCCTGCAATTTGTGGATCAAAGATTGTAGTTCAGGGGGTTTAGAAGAAGAATTGTCTGGTTTGTTTAGGATTTCAGCAGTGGTTTTATATTTTTCTTTCAAATTTTTCGCTTGGAAATAGGAGATTTAGAATGCGAATGAGAAGTTGGAGGTGATGGTGAGGGAGTTTTACTCTTAGAATGGCCTGTAGATTTAGATTTACTTTCCATTCATAGTCTGGCCCTACTTCTAGCGCCAAAAATGTTGATGCCTCTAAAATCGTTGCACCAACATTAGGGGATAACCACCCAGTCTGGACCTTAAAGCATCTCCTTTTCTATCTGGTATGGTGGCTTTGACTCGATAGTATGGGACCAGTTTCCCAATAAAGTGTGATTTGATTAATGGGTGTCTAAAATATATAAAAAGGTGATAGATGGTTTGATTTGTAAACTTATGAAAATATACAAATATATCTATATAACCCGAGTGTTTTAATATCAATGAGATTTATAATAATTTCTAATAGACAAATGATAATGAAAATTAATCACTTACCTATAGAAATTTAAGTTTGAATGATGATCACATTGAATAAGAAGATAAACAAAGTAATGTAAAAACATATCGCATATCAGAATAATATTAATTGTTGACATATGTATTCATAATATCAATTCTAACTTATTCAAAAGTGATATAATGCAGAATTGTGTGAGACATGTACATATAACGATAATATCAAATCAAAGGATTGTTAATTGCATAAAACGAGACAAAAAGACACTGATAAAAGTACCATATTTATTTGAGTCTTCTTATGAAAATAACAATATGGTTCGTGCTTCTTATTACGAAAACTTCAATAAGATACAAAAATGCAAGTCCTTCTGAAGTCCTTTTACAACAAGTTTGAACCTTGATCCACTGTTTCCACAAAAGTAAATTAAGAAGTGCAAAAGTGCTATCTTCTTAAATCTAATTTTGTACAATTTGAGGACCCTTTCTAAAATGACATGAAAGGGTCTTTATAGAAAAAATAAAATGAACTGTTCGTAAAAATTGCTTCAAGTGGTTGGAACAATCTTTCCCCCAAAACATTGGATTTTACGTTAAAAAAAAAAATGTGATATCCTTTGAAAAGATGCATTGCATCTATGATTCCTCCTATGGCCTTAATTGACAGATCTTGAGAAAATTTTGGATTTCTCATGGATGACTCATCCTTGCATGCAACTGTCCTGTGTAAACCGCATCCGAGAGTTTTGGCATCATGTGATCGGTTGCGTCGGCAAGAAATTTGATGATCATTTTTTGGCTGTGTGGTTTGACTAAAAAGAACTAATATGTATCCCAATTGAGGCTTTTCAATTTTTTGAGTTTTTCTTCCCAGGTATTCAAATCCTGCTTCCATTGTTTTTCTAACAATTTTGCTTTTGGAAGGTTTTCTGGAGGACACTCAAAAATCAAATTAGCGTTGTGTCAATTATCATTAATCAACTCAATGATATTATTCATTACTGCTCTGGCCCTTAAAGTTGCTCTTTCTACTTTGATCAACTGCGTCTCCCATTCTGCAAATAATATTTCCTTATGAGATTCTTCAATTATAGGCAATTGAGTAGCCCTTCCCTTTACTGTGCTTTTCCAAGAGATATAACTTGTAATTTTGTCATCCGCTTCCTTGAATTCCAAACTCGAATTGATTGCTTGATCTATCAATGCATTGGTTTTGATACATAAGGGATGAATAAGAGATATCTTTTGGCAGAGTTAGGTTAGCTGTTGAGACAATAAATTATTTATTTCTAAGGCTTCCTTTATGAACTCCTCAACCTTGGGATTGCCTTTGAATTGCTCCATTGAAAGTTGTAGCTGCTTTATTTCCTCATCCTTAGATTTCGTCTCTTCATTATGAGCCAATTTTAGTTGTTCGAATTCCTGGGATAGTTGTTTTTGTCTTTCAATGGCCTGTTGATCAATCCTCTGCCTTTTCACCAGTAGTTGTTCCTCAAGATGTTTAATCCTTTGATCTTTTTCCTTGAATAACTAATTAGCTTCAATTTCTTTATCTATTGTGGCAGTTGTATATGCTCCTGCAAACTAAGATAATTTGGTCAAGTCTTCAGAGGGATTGACCTCTGAGTCCTTCTAGATGATGTTCATGGATTCATTATGAGGGAATTTTTTTTATGCTTGATCTATATTTCTCTTTTTCCTTTCCCTTTTGACCACAACTCTGTGTTTAGGACTGTAGAACACATCCACAGGTGGAATTTCCTCAATACTTAGTAAAATTTCTTATGAAGGATGCTCAAGGATTATCTTAACCTCTTTGAGGACTGACTCCTTACTGCATGGTATTTCAATCACATGATCATGAATCATAGGTTGTTGTTTTAAGGGATATCCTGGTGTGATAATAGTGAGTGTATCACTTTGAATTTTGATCTGTTGATCAAACTGTTCCCACTCTCTGATCAATATTGGATCAATGTGAATATTTGTGCCCAACTGCTCACTAGCTTTGTCGCTTGTCTCAGCTGCACTGGAAGTTTTCCCTATATCCTGCTCTGTGTTTTGCTCTGTTTGCTGAATGACTGGTGTAGTATTGAACAAGTCCAGTGGTACTGTCTGAAGTATTTGTGTCCTGTAGTGAATGAATTGATCCATTTTCCCTGATCCCAGCTTGATTTTCGCCAGTTGACTTACCTGTGTAAATGCCTCTGCTGATGTGAATAAATCATCGAATTCATCATCTTCATGGATGAATTGTTTGATTTTTACCTGAGTAGTAAAATTGAAAGAAACTTTATTTGGGTCATACTATCTTTTAGGAATGACGGCGAGGTTCAAACCCTTCATCTTCTCAGCGTCCTTTCAAGCATATTTACAATCATGCAATGAATAGATGTTGCAACAAACAAGAAAGGCAGGACATAACTGTTTTTTGGCTTCTTTGATATTTTTCGTAAGCCCTTTACAACTGCCTGATAAGTTATTTCCCTAGACAATAGTTTTGGTTTCAACATACTTTCGTATGATCTCTTTCCCTCATAAAAGCGGAATCACAGTAATTGATCAACTCGGATTCTTCGCCTCTAGTTCAAAGGCTACTAGAAGGATTATGTTAGTTCATGGACCCCCGATATCTCTTCAGAACGTTGGAATAGGTCTCTTCAAATATTCTTCCCTAATGGGTACCTTTTCTCTACCATCACCATCACAAATGGCGAAAGTTGCAAAAGTTGAGACTTGTAACATGATATCTTCCACTTCATCTGATTCATGGATGATTTCCAATAATTCTGAAATTGATATGAATAATGAAACCATGTTGCTAAGCCCCAGTGAGCTTGCATAGCAATCAATCTTTTTGGCTTGTGTGACAAATCCAAATCCATTATCACCAATTGTATGGGTTGATCGTTCGTTAGAATATGGTACTTCCGTTGATCCTTTTTCACGTACATTTTCTACTGATGAAGGAATCATCCAATAAATGATGACAGAAGAAGAACCATAGGCAGATTATCATCATCGATCCCATCTTCCAGATTACACAGAAGATATTCCAAATGAACCAAATCACCCTTCAATTGTTGATTTCCTTTCGAATTTTGTATTCATAGACACAGTCGATTCTGAATGAAACTTATCAAATATCGAAGAAACCATTTCTATTAATATTTTGACCAAACCTGGAATTGTAGAAAACATCCATGTTGGAAAATCTTGTTCTCCATCGGAAATTGAAACTTATCGTGCTCTTTTTTGTGAATTTTGCGATATATTTGCATGGTAATATGAGGAAATGCCAGGTATTGATTCTAGTATAATTGAACATGAGATTAAAATGTATCCTAATGTCAAACCAGTACGATAATGCGTCCATCCTATTCATTCAAAGAAGGTTGCCGCTATTAAAGTAGAAATTGAAAAAAAATTGCATGTTGGTTTCATATACCCCGTTCCTCTTACCAATTGGGTTTCCAATCTTGTTCCTGTCATGAAGAAACAAGGAACAATACGAGTGTGTGTTGATTATAGGGATGTTAATAATTCTTGTCCAAAAGACAACTATCCCACTCCCTTTATCGACCAGATAATTGATGACTGTGCCGGATGTGAAATATTTTCATTTATGGATGGCTTTTCCGGCTATAATTAGATCAATATCCGCCCAGAAGACCAATATAAAACTACTTTTATTTGTCCTTGGGGCACATTCGCATATAGGAAACTCCCTTTTGGTTTGAAGAACGTTGGGGAAACTTTTCAGAGGGCAATGAATTATGCCTTCCACGACATCAAACACATTGTTCAACCCTATCTAGATGATTTACCTGCTCATTCACGGAAACGGGTTGATCACCCGCAACATTTGAGAGCCATCTTTTTACGGTGCCGACACTACAAAATTCGACTCAATCCACATAAATGTGTGTTTTATGTTGGTTCTGGTCATTTTTTTGGTTTCGTAGTGTCTAAAGAAGGAATTCAACTCGACCCTTTGAAGGTTAAGGCAATTCTTGATCTGCCTCCACCTTCCAATTTACTACAGTTACAAAGACTCCAAGGGAAGGTTAACTTTCTAAGGAGGTTCATTCACAACTATGTCAAAATGGCTAAAGGATTTACTCGTCTTTTGAAAAATGGGATTCCCTTCCATTGGGACCAGGTTGCACAAGCTTCCTTTGATGCTCTCAAAGGTACCTTTATTCAAGCATCATTAATGTATGCCCCTAATTATCAAAACGACTATTTCTTGTATCTCACCACTGCAGATACAACCATTGCTATGGTTTTAGTCCAAGAAGAAGATGGGATTGAAAATATGATCTATTATTTGAGTCACAATCTCAATGATATGGAAGTTAAGTAATCTTATGTCAAACAACTATCTTTGGCTACTGTTCAAGCTGTACAGAGATTTCACCCCTATATCCTGCTCCGAAAGACCATTTTCATTTCAGATTGTAACCCCATGACATACATCTTGTCATGTCAATTGCTGGGGGGAAAATATTCAAAATGGATTGTCATTTTCCAGGAATTTGATTTGGAATTCATCAAATCCAAGTCAAAGAAACCTCTAGTCTTTGTCGAGCTTCTTTACGACCTTCCCTCTACTGATATCGATTCAACAACGGAACCATCAATTCTGGATGAGTCTCTATTTCTAATTTTGTCATCTGACCCTTAATATGGAGAAATATTGATCTATCTCCATTCCCAAACTTTCAAGCCCGATACCTCTCACTCACAACAATGACATATTCAATATTGAGCCAAAGATTATATGGTCATTAGCGACACCCTTTACCATTATGGTATCGATACGATTTTACGGAGGTGCCTCACTCATGAGGAAGCCAAGAAAGTTTTGAATGGTTGCCATTTTGGTGCCTGTGGGGGACATTTATCTAGTTATGCTACCGCACAAAAGATTCTCCTTGCCGGTTACTTCTGGCCAACTATATTCAACGATTGCATTATTTCTATCAGAAGTTGTCATGCATGCCAGATTTTTTACTATAAGACTCGATTACCACCTGCACCACTGCACCCTATTGTCGATGTTGGACCATTTGAAAAATGGAGCATTTATTTTATGACATGTACCCCTACCTTGGTCGGGGGGCATGGGTATATTATTGTCATTGTGGACTATTTTACGAAATGGGCTGAGGCCATTCCTACATTAAACAATAGTGGTGAGACGGCTACTCTTTTTTTCTTCAACCATGTGGTTGCACGGTTCGGTGTACCACAAGCTATAGTTACAGATCATGGTTCGCATTTTCGCAACCATATGACAATTGAATTGATTGCCAAGTTAGGACTTTAACATGATAGTTCTACTCCTTATCATCCACAAGTTAATGGACAAGTTGAATCCATCAACAAAATCCTTAAGCGAATGCTTCAACGAATGATAGGAGTTCATAAACAAAACTGGCATTTAATCCTGTACTCATCTTTGTGGGCTTACTAAACCTCAATGAGAAATGCAACCGGATTCACACCTTTTCAATTGGTGTATGGTCTGGAGGCAATCTAGCTCGTACAATGTGAAATTTCATCATTAAAACTCGCAATTGACCTGTTGCCCAACACTTCTAATGAAGAAGCATGTTTCTTAGCACTCATCCATCTAGATGAAACACGTTTTGAAGCTGCATTAGCCAACGAAGCACATAAGAAACAAATTAAGGCACAATATGACCGAAATTTCAAGCATCGCATTTTCTCAGTAGGAGACCTGGTCTTGCTTTATGATCAGGAAGCTGATAAATTAGGAGTAGTGAAATTTGAACCATTATGGATGGGCCCCTATATTTTCAAGCGTGTTTTGTCAAAAGGCGCTTATGAGTTAGTTGATTATGATGGAATTCCATTGTCGCAGCCTCGAAACAGGTTGTATTTGAAATGTTACTATGCTTGATTTTGCATAGTAATAAACATTGTATATATGCTTTGATTGCGTGTGTGTGTCGCAGTGTGACTTTTAGAGTTTTTATGTGGTTAAGTAATCCGATTTGCATTTGTTGCAGATGTCAGAATATTTGGAACCATTTGTTGGTTATGTCGATGGTTCTAGTCATAGTACGCAGGACCTATCTTCTGCAGCATGGGCCATATTCACTCCAATTGGCGAGTTAGTGAGTTTTCAAGGGATTTGTATTGGTCGTTCTATAAACAATATCATTGAGTATAGTGCATTGATCGAACTCCTCTCTGATGCCATTTCGCTTGGCATTCGTCGACTCATCATTAGGCTGGACTCACAACTTGTTGTACTGTGACTTACAAATGTTTATACCATCTAAAATCCAACTATTTATCGTATGTTCCTTAGAGTTTGTCTCTTGGAAAGACATTTTGATTACATGCAATATCAACACATTTCCAGGAAATTTAACACATTGACTGATTCATTAGCAAACTATGTGTTAAACAGACATTTATGACACATGTAAAAAGTAAATTTTCAATTCACATCAATAGTTGAATAGGATAACACATAACCATATAAAAAACTGAAAGTAAAATAGATAGATGTTTTAAAGTTTTTACAAAATTTGTGTCCAAGACATGTTGGTCATCTGACCTCAAAACTCAAAATGCATATAGAAAAACATCCTAAGTAGACCTAATGATTCTCATGATAATAGGTCACAGCTTGAGCTATCATGCGCAATAGCCTCATCTAATGGCTAGGTACACCAATAGTATGGTGTTGCAGCCTCATCGGTAACTCCTCGATCCAGACATCCAAAATACCGAGGGTTAACCCCTCTATATGATCCTGCAACTCTGCCCGTGTTTTAGTCAAATCCAAATCCTGGAGAACTGCTCTTCCGACATTTCTCCGTGTTGGTTCACCCACCTCCTATTGATGACCCATTAGTCGAACAGTGCCAACATCTGTATGCATGAGAAAAATTTTGGCTTAGTCTTGGAAACATCAAAAACACAAAAACATGTAGAAACTTAAAAAAATAAAAAACACATGGTCGAAACAATTTACCTATAACACCCCATTGAGCACCCACTAGTAACCTCAAATCTGGATCTCCACAAAATTCCATCCTTGCATATGGATGCTCCTCGATGACAATGTGTTGTCGACTGAGCCAACTGAAGAATGCAGGAGGAAATGAGATTGATGATTGACCAGCATGTTGAGCCATCAACTCAACCCATCTTTGCATCTGTGGATCTCAAGGACCAGTCAAACTCAATGATACATGCTGGGGTTGCATCAATGGAATTATCTCTAAGGTAAAGGTGATCAAGATCGAACCTTAGCTAAAATTATTCGTCTTACCACTCTTTATTTTGGTCAGCTGCTCTTTCATCGAAGAAAGAACTACCTCACACCAATTGAATATAGTTGGCTCAAGGCACTCAAGCGCAAATTGCATGTATGATTCGCCAGATGAAGTGTCGCACTACCTGCCAACTTTGCGATAGTGAAAAGGATTGTTCGCAAGGGAAAATCACGAACATCCCTGATGTTTATCTTCCCATCTTTGCTAGGTTGTGTACCTGGCCGACAAAACTGTCGAATGTAGTCCCTCATTGATTCACCCCCATAGGTAGAACCTGAAAGAGATATGGGGGCACCACGTCTCAACAATCCTGTAAGGAAGTAAACATCATCGATCAATATAGGGAGCACTTTTCCCCCTATGTGAAAAGCCTGATCTGCTGGATCCCATGAATGAACTAGGAACTGTAATAGTTCTAAATGTTGCCTCATCCCAGACAACCTGAAGTATTTGAGTAACCCACAATCTCTGAGGGCCTGAACAGTACCCGAATCATTTAGGGCAACCACATATTCTTCTTCATGTTCTCTTTCACGCCAAGTAATAGTCATTCTGATCTAATCAAGGCCTGAAATCAACCATAAGCTTGGTTAGGATCCATTTCATGCAAAAAAAATGAAGGATTTTTGGGTAAAATAGGAGAAACAAATTTCTCAACTGCGCCCAGCACAGCCCAGGCCTTCAGACAATGTGCTGTATAGCAGGTACCCTTCTACTTGGGTGCACTGCAGCATGGTTTTCGATGTGTTAGGCTACACTGATCTCAGGGTGAGGTATATTTGACCTAGGGACCTCAAAACCCTAAAAAACTTGCTTGAAATTGCAAAAGAATGAACTTAAATGGAAGAGAAAAGGTAGATCTCCTACTGGTCCTAACGACATGGAAGATGATCCACATAATCTCTCGCAATCAGCTACTGAAGTTCGAGGTAAAAATTGGTTCAAAGCACAAAACTTAATGATAAATATCAAATGGTGAAAATGACTTGGTAAATTCTTGTTTTATGGTTATTTAATATTCAATAATTGAATAAACTATAGTTTTTACCTATTTTTACCAATGAAACAGGTATGCTTAATCCGTTTGGTGGTTCTTTGAGCAAGTTTACAGTTGATATATTGAATTTGATATGCATGATTGTGAATTGTACTTTTGACCACAGAGCATACTTTTATCTCTTTTTTCAAGCTCTGTTAAACATCGAAAAAGGAACCCCCTCAAGTCCTCTTTAAGCTCTTTTCAGACTCTCGAAATATGAAAATATTGTCGAGTGCTTGTCCTTTTCAGCTCGTTAATGGATTGGAAACGACATCTACTCAATATAAGTTTAACCCTTTTCCGGACTGAGATAGATTACTTACGAAAAAGGAATACATTGGTCGAATATGATCAATAGGTTCTCTCTTGTATTATTTTACGCTTTTTCGGACTTGAGAGACAAATTTACGAAAAAGAACTTGTGGATTTTTCTTTTTGTCCCTTTTCAAACTCTCTAAACATGAAAAGGACCGAGTTCTCATTGTCGTTAAACTCGTTAAAACATCAAATAGCAACAAACTTGTCCATCATGACAAGACTGAGTTTCACCTTCGCTAGGCTCGTTAAAACATCACATAGCGATGGATTCACCTGAAGGGTGGAATTATACTACAATCATATGTTATCCTCCTCAAGCTTGTTAAAAAATAAAGAGGTATGGTCAGCAATGACTGGGAAAAATGGGAAAATTGATAAATCACTTTATGGTAGCAAGTTTCTCTTGAACATGACACTTTCACTTCATCTCTGTGACTATTTGGGTTGGGCTATATGCTTGATGGTTATCATACCTATGGTCTATCATGCCACCCATCACTTTGGTTTTGGGTCAATGCTTCCAATTCATTCAGTGTCTCCGACATGTTCAAGAGAAGTCACTCAGTAAACTCCATCCTTTGCAATACTCATAGATATTCATTTTCACGACCGCCATCCCTGAACCTTGTGTCGTCAGTCAAATTCTGTCTTAAAAATCATCACACTTGTTTCGTGTCATTTATGGGGGATACATCAACTCCAGGAACTAGTAACTCAACCCACAACCTTCAAGGGCTCTAGAGCATTTTTTAACCTGACTCTAGGGACTAGTAACTCAACCCACCAAGGGCTCCATAGCATTTTCCCCAACCTAGGCTCTAGGACTAGTAACTCAACCCAAGTAGTTTCAGAGCTTCCAGAGCATTTGTTCCAACCCATAGCCATAGCGAATTATGAGAAATCAGAAAACAATCAAATGGAAAAATCCACAACACCATGGCTATCCAGGAAATGGCAAGGCAAGGCTAAAACCACTGTCAATCCATGAAATTCCCCATGCCAATGACAACACATAACCATATAATCACATGCATATATCATGAATCCATAAATCAACAAGGAAATCACACATGCAACCTGTTACATGCAAAGCAATCCAAATATAGTTGTTGATCCACGTGTTCCCTTGCACTTTCCTGCTTTCCTTTGCCTTCTTTCTCTAATCCAAGTGAAAATTAGTGTGCTCCAAGCATGCTCCAAGTATGCTCTAAATGTGAAAGAGTATGAGAGGATGAGAGAATAAAAGAGAGCTCCAACACAAGATTGAAAAAAGGTTGTGAATTGATCCTCATAAGCCTTTTTATTATTGAGGCCTCTATTTTCATCAATTTCCTTCACTTTTCCTTCCATTTCCTCCTCATGCAAATATGTAACCTTTCATCTCCCTTTTCTCCTATCCTTTATTTCATTAACAAAATCCCAATTATTTCCACTTTACCTTTGCCAATACCTTTGCTAATTTCCATAGCTATTAATTAATCACCAGTGACACCCATCACTATGTTTTACCCAACATTCAACCCTGAATACATGTCCCATGACCTTGGTCTTATTTTTGTTTACATAGAAAATCAACCAGGGGCTGTTACAAATCCCCTTCCCTTGGGGGAACAACGTCCTTGGTGTTCAAAGACACTTATAAACCAACAAAAAACATGTTGCCCATGGAGCTCTATAACACATCTTGATGCAACATTTACATCATATCATACTACCGAGACCATGACCATCATACCATGAACACCATACCGCTTATTGGAGCTTTATAACATAGCTCAATGTGGTATTTACATGCACATGCACACATATAGACATAACCAAAATACAACATCAAAACATATATCAAAATACATCCACTCAACCAGTGAACAAAGAAGGATACATAGCTCACATACGATCAACCATCTCCCATGTAGCTTCATTAGGCCCAAAGTGCTTCCATCGCACTTTAAATTTCTTGTTTGCTCAATCCAAGAGCATGAACATCTTTCGCTGCAAAATGCACTGAGATTCTGGATAGATTTCTCCTTCTAGTTCCACCTACAATACATACCAGTCAATCACATGATCAACATCCTTCATGTATCTTTTAAGCAATGAAACATGGAAAGCATCATCGAATTTCACTATCAGAGGAAGTGCAAGTATGTAGGCCACCAGTCCAATCCTCTCAAGGATCTTTAAAGGCCCACAATACCGAGGTGCCAACTTGGCACATGATCCAATCCTTAAGGATATTTTCTTGGGCTTCATGCGCAAGTACACATGTTCCCCAACCTAAAACTCCTTAAATACCTTGTGTTGATCTGCACAACTCTTCTTCCTGTCATGTGCTACCTTTAGATTCTTCTTGATAACCTACATTTCCTATTCTATTTCTGCCAACATGTCCTTTCCAATCAATACCCTATTCACTAGACCAGTCCAACTGATGGGAGTATTACAACTCTGCCCATAAAGTGCCTCAAATGGACTCATCTTCAAATATTCCTAGTACCCATTTTTATACACAAACTCCACAAGTGTAATATACTCTTCCCACGTCTGTTGCTAATGCATGACATACATCCTCAACATGTCCTCAAGAATCTTGTTGACCCTCTCTGTTTGTACATCTATCTACAAATGATAAGTTGTACTAGAGACCAAATCTATCCCCAAACCTATAAAAAACTCTTTCCAAAACCTGGAAGTGAACTTGGCATCCCTGTATGACTCAAACTTATTAGGAATTACATGCAAACTCACTATCTACCTGATGAATGCCTAGGCTATCTCACTAGCTGAATTAGTAGACTTCACTGGAATGAAGTGAGTTACCTAGTCAACATGTCAACCATAACCATAATAGAATCATGTTATCTAGATGTCCTCAGCAAACTTGTAATGAAGTCCATGGAAATGACCTCCCATTTCCATTTTGGAATTGGAATCGGCTGCAATAAACCTCCTGAATGCTTACACTCTACTTTTACTTGTTGACAATCCCAATTTCTCGCAACAAACTCGACCACCTCTTTCTTCAAGTTCGTCCAATGAAAGAACTTATTAACCACTATCAATGTCTTTTGATATCTCGGATGACCTGAATATGACTTAACATGAAATTCCCTCAAGATAAGCTTCTTGAGCTCGTTGTTGTCCGACACATATATCATGTCCCTAAATCTAACCAAATCAACTATGTGAGATGATAATCCACATCCTGTTCACCTATACCTTGCTATTCTAACTTGTGCTTAATTTGTTGATACTTATCATCCTGTTGTCATGCCTGCAAGATCTAATCCTGCAATTCTGTCCCATATGAACTCATAGTTGCAATGTGATTTACCTGCACTCTTCTACTAAGAGCATCTGCAACCATGTTATCTTTAGCATTAATGTACCTGACCTCGAAGTCAAAATCACTGAGCATAGCCAACCACTTAGCTTTCCTGGAATTCAGATTAGGTTGGTCAAACAAGTACCTCAGCCCACTATGATCACTCATCAAAATGAAACTCCTTCCAAGAAGATAGTGTCTCCACATCTTGAAGGCATGGATGATAGTTTCCAACTCGAGGTCATGAGTCACATATTTCTACTCGTGTTCATTCAATTTCCTTGATGCGTAGCATACTACTTGTCCTTCTTGCATCAGGACTCCACCAAGTCCACTCTTGCAAGCATTTGTACATACCACAAACTCTTTGTCTGGATATACAATCTTTAGAATTGGAGCATTTGTAAGAAACTACTTCAACTACTGAAAACTATATGCACATTCCTCAATTAATCCAAACCTCTTTCCTTTTCACTGCAAAGATGTAATAGGATAAGAAATCTGTGAGAAGTTCATGATGAACCACCTATAATAACCTGTTAGTCCCATGAATGATCTAACCTCTTCCACATCCCTAGGATTTGGCCACTCCATGACAACTATGATCTTCTTTAGGTACATTGTTATACCTTCCTTGGAAACCACATGCCCCAAGTAATGAAATTATGTCTGAAATAAACTTCACTTACTAATTTTGGCATATAATTGATGCTCTCTTAGCAATCTCAACATTGCTACTAGATGTTCTGAATGCTCTTCCTAATTCTTAGTATATATCAATATGTCATCAATGAATACTATCACAAACTTGTTCAGATAAGGACACAATACATTATTCATCAAAAAAATGAAAGTAGTTGGAGCATTAGTCAAACCAAAAGAAACCACAACAAACTCATAATGCCCATACCTGGTCCGGAAAGAAATCCCTTAGATATCCTCTTCTTTGATGCATACCTGATGATATCCTAATCTTAAGTTGATATTTTAGAACATCGTTGCTCCCTTTAATTGATCAAACAAATCATCAATCCATAGTAAAGGGTACATGTTCTTAATCATCACCTTGTTTAACATTCTATAATCAATACACAACCTGAGAGTACCATCCTTCTTCTTCACAAATAATATTGGTGCACCCCAAGGTGGCACACTTGGCCTTATCAAGCATTTCCTTAAGCTGCAACTTCAATTCCACCAACTATGGAGTGCTCATCATATACGATGCCTTTGATTCTGGTGTTTCTCCCAGCATCAACTCAATAGAACAGTTTGCTTCCCTATGAGGTCGTAACTCTGAGATCTCTATTGGAAATACATCCCGAAACTGTTGCAAAACTGGATACCTCTTCAAGAATTTTGCATCCTCAATGTCCTTTACCTTTATCACTATAAATATGAATTGCAAACAATACACATCCTTTCTTGCTACTGCATTTTTCCTGCATAGTTGTAACCATTCTAATCAATGTAGGCTTCCTCTTACCCTGCAATATTCTCTTCTCTCTGTCATCATCAAGCAATCAATAACTTTATCATAGCAATCTACCTTAGTATTGTGAGTGTACAACCAATCCACATTAGAGAAAATTTCAGCCTAAAAGTGGCCTCCTAAGGGAAAATAATAAAATAATAGGAAAATACTAAAATAAGAGTTATGAATTTTTTAGGGAAAAGAAAAAAACTATTAAGAAAACCTTTTTTTTTTTTAGCTTATCTCCTTATATGTTTACTCAAATTTCAAGTGTAGACACTTGTTGGATGCATAATGAAATTTCGCATCCAACGAATACTCATTATGCATACTTTTGAGAACACCCACATTGATAAAAATTGAAGATACATTAAGAAATTGTGTTGAACACGTTTCTTTAAAGTATCTTCATGTTTTATCAATGTGGGTGTTCTCAAAAGTATGCATAATGTGCACTCGTTGGATGCATAATTTACTTCCGCGTCTAATAAGTGATTACACTTGAAATTTGAGTAAACCTATAAGGAGATAAGCCAAAAATACAATTTAAAAAAAAATAGTTTTCTTTATTTTCCTCAAAAATATTTACATGTACCTCATTTTCAATTTAAAGCATTTTGATTGGTTTACATATTATGTAAGTGAAAATTTCATGGACACTTTTAGGCTAAAATTTACTGTAATGTACCCAACAACATACTGTATTATTCCAATGAAAACTGATTTTGATGCGTTGATGTAGACATAATGTCCAACTTGAATGCATAAGATCTTACCCAATGATGAAATCTTTTCTTAATACATGTAGCCAACTATACCAAGCAAGATTTTGCATGAACTTCTTTCGACACTTATCCACCAGGTCAGGACTGATATAACTATAATTAGATCCAAGGTCAATCAAAATAGAAACAAGTTGATCACAACGCTTACCTTCCATCTCGATAATAAATGTCTGACAATCAACATGCCTATTATCCAATGTTGCATAAATCTAAGGAATACTATGTCCAACATCCCTAACTGACTATGTCTCCTAAGAACTATAAATTTTTGGTTTGCCACCCTGTTGTTGTGGACAATCTCTCATGCAATGATCCTTGACACAATTCCAACACTACAAAGGTTTCCTTCCATCACCCTTGTTCTAATCCTCAGACTGAAATCTTTTTCCTTTGTCAACTGCATTGAATCTATTGTACGATGTTGCATTCTCCTTGTCATTTGTATCTTGAGGTTTTCCTCTCTTCTTAGCCCAATCTCCTTTATCCTTCTCATTACCTTTCCAATACTTCTTATACTCAGTTTTGTGCTTCGATTGCTCATAAAAGTGCTTCAACTTTCTAATGGATTCCTCCAATGATCTAGGCTCATCAAATTCAATCATGTCTTTGAATGATACCAACAACCCACTAATGAATATCTGAATCTTTTCTTTCTCCTCCTTAAGATAAGGCATATATCTCAACAAATCCAAGAATTTGCTAGTATACTCCTCATCAGTCATAGATCCTGTTAGTGTTGGTATCTTCATCCCTCCGCCAGAGAACAAATTCTCTTGTTGCATTGCATATTAGGTGTCTCTCTCAGTCAGCTTCATTCCATTAGGAGCATGGATCATCTGACGGTAGTGGCTTATTGTACATTTTCCCTCATGTACTTTACCTGCTGGCCCATTTCCATTCATCAAGATCATTTGCAGGCACTTTTTGTCTTTAAATTTGCAAGAGTCATTTCTAGGGTTTTAGTTTCATTAGGTCTAGGGTTTCATCAAAAAGGTCTCCAAAATGTCCAATAACAGTCAGTAGACGCATGAGGTGGTTGAATAAAGTTCTAGTACCAATAAACTTCACTCAGAAATGTATTTTTCCTCAAAACTCTGTTTTGAGGAAAAACATAGTATTTTAGGCTTTTGTTTTATAAATTCATGTAATTTCAGTTCTCTTGTACATAAACTACTTTAGTGGCAACCTTGGTCACCTTGCCAAGCTTCAGCTTCTCCATCCCCTGCAAGGCAAACAAAAAATCAAGTCATTCAGTTCATCAAAGGCACAAATAAAGTAAACTGCCCAAAAACAGAGTTGAAAAAGTAAGTCACATTGCAAACATTATAAAAGTGGGTTTTATGAAGAAAAAATCAAAAGCTCTTGTATATAAATCATCTTTACAATTCAAAAGCTCATTGGCACTCAAAGAAGAAAGATTGAGCAAAGTGAAGGTCGTGTTGGAGAAAGGAAGCAAAATCATAGCAAAGAGTTCTAGTTTTGGAGGCGCGACACATTGGGTGAGAGACGCGGCGCATACATGTGGCATGGCGCACTGGGCTGCCCTCCACAATGTTAAATTGAACTGGCGCGGTGCACACAGTGGGTGCGGCGCGTTGGGTTTGAGGCGCGGTGCACATAATGGGCGCGACGCGTTGGGTTTGAGGCGCGACGCATAGAGCTTCTAAGCCCGTTCCTCTCAAAAACTCCCTCAAATTGCCAAAATCGCTCAAAATTTCCAGTTTGCAAGTAAGTTAAGGTCTCTTCCTTTATAGTGAAGGAGTGTTTCTTAAAATTTATGGTGGTTATGTAAAAGAAAAATCAAATCCTACTTCCTTGCCATTTCTCAAAGAAACGATTGCCTGGGGTTTGCATTTGTCATTTTGCTACCAATTCCACTCCCAGCTATCTCTCACTCACTCACTCCTTCATTCCCTCATTCATTTTCTCCTTCTCATTACATTTTCATGAACCCCATATCCTTAAATTATTAATCCCAAATCTCTAGACCTAACTATCCCAAACCCTAGTTAAAAATTCCCAAAACCTTAATTGTTGTCCCAAGAGCTTCATATCACCATTCAGCTGAGTGTACCATCATTCAGAGGGTTTTCATCATCTTGTCAGGTTCCAATGGGTCATTTTACACCTTATTCATGCTTCAGATGTGCCTAGGTAAGGTTCATTTCCCTCTCCTAGGGTTTTGAAGGTAATTTCTCTTGGATGGTCAAATCATCAGCAAAACTTGTATCCTGATGTTCATACACCTTGCCCTATCCTTAATGTACCTTATTAAACACTTCGCATCACTGAGATCCCCTAAATTCCTCATTTTCGCACAAACCCTAGTTTCTTGCTACAACTTGACAATTTTCTAGGCTAGGCATGTGTTTTCCCTTTTGGACCCCTTCCTGTCACTCAATCTTTGAAATTCCACTTTCCCCTATTTCCTAACATCCCTCCCTACTTTCAAAAATTTTCTCAAGAATTTAGAAGCCCCTTATCCCCTTCATTTCACTTCATTTCGACAAATCCCCTGTTCCACACATCGGGATAGGTTTTACTCAAATGATGTTTCTGAGCAAGGAAAGATGAATTTGGAAAAATTGAGAGATATTTTTGTCCAAAATAAGCCAAGGAAGAAAAACCTCCTTCACTTTTTACACATGTGTCATGGTTTTAGAGAAATGTCAAAAATACAGTTGCCTCAGGAGAATTGATGCACCTCTGAAGTGACCTTGGGAAAATCAGGTTTTCTCCTAGCTTGGTTGGCCTAATGACTTGCTTGATTAGTCAAATGATAACTAGACACCAAGATATTTCCAATGAGCTATCATGAGCTAAATTGTGGGTTGAGGAAGACCTTCAAAAGTTGACTGCAACAGCGTTCTGCCTTTAGGCAGCCTCATTTTGCACATTTTGATTAATCTTGGGAGATTTGATTTTTGACAGGGCAATGAACTCCAAATTGAAATATTCTAGTTGTGTTGGAAAATAGACTCAATAAGCTTTCCAACGAGCTACCATAAGGCCAATTTGGACACCGGGAAGGCCCTCAAAGCTGGTCTGCAAAAAGGCACTATGCATAGAAATTTTTAACACGAAATTTTCTACCCTACGCGCCGCGCCACCTGGTGCTCGCTTTTGATGGGAGCCTCCAGATGAAGAAAAACCAGCATTTTTGGATTTTCCATGAAAACATATGCTTGCCTACCAATGGCCAAGAAATTTTGACAGGTTATGAGCCCTCAAAAAGGTCAAAAACACTCAAAAAATGACCTCACTGCCCCTATTTTGACACACAGGAAGCAGTGTTCGGAGAACTCAATTTTGAAGGGGCAAATGGAAGTCAAATTCAAATATTCTACTTGGGTTGGAAATTATATAGGTAGACCTTTCCAACAAGCACACTCGGACCAAATTTTGACACTGGGAAGGCCTCCAAAGGTTCCTCCAAACAGGCGCTACGCATAGAGAATCAGGCGCGGCGCATAGAGGAAATTTGGCCCAGTTTGACCAGGAATGCTCTGTTTTTCGCCCAGTTTTGACAGTTTGACTTTTTCTCTTCCTTAATGTCAAATTTGTGATGTAATTTAATGTACATTGATGGATCATGATGTAAATATGTCAAATTTTCACTTATGGAGGTAGATTCATCTGTTTAAAAGTTGTTTGAAACTGAATGAATCAGTTCCCTAGTTTCTAGAGGCAAGCTATTCCACTGCCTAATTTCTTGTTCTCAGTTTAGAATTAGTTGGAATAGCTCCTAAACTTGTGAGCTCGACCCCTAGAGGCTAGGATGAGCTATGGGTTGTCTATATCTTGTGATCTTACAGTCATTAGCATGGTTGGACTATTGAGAAAGCAAAGAGCTTCATTGTACACTCATATCAGTATTTTGGCTAAGGAATTGAGACCAGGGTTTGCAGCACTCTTTGGGATCCATGTGGCAATTTGTCTTGGTACAGTGCTTTCTTTTGTAATTGTGAATTTGTTTATGTGATTATATGCCATTATCTATCTTATTTCTTCTTAGCTAAATCAAACAAGGGAGAAAGGTAGAATCCATTGAAATTGCAGTGCTCTACCTTGGGTTTGCTTTAGTTTTTGATGTTTTCAGCTGTTTGGAGAGGATCCATGAGTTTTCTTGCCCTCTTCAACTCCTCACCTGTCTAATCCTTCCATCTCATTCAATTTGAAGTGCCAAAAACAATTGCCTACCTTGCCCCATTGAGATCTCTGCAAGACTGAGCCTCATTCCCCGCACCCAAAATCTGCCTTTTCATCTGAGCCAACAAATCATCATTTTATTCAATCAAACTCTTGCACACATATACCTAGCCTAATATCAGTAGTTAAATCAGTCATCTCAAGCCTTTAGTGATTATAATTTGCTGAGATTGACCCGGAGAGAGCCCTCTCCCGACCTGGTAGGGCTAGCTACCAGGTTAAGCGTGGTTTGATGTTGGCCCTGGATCCTACCTTTCTCAGCCTGAGGTAGATTTAGGCTCTAACAGATCCCATATTCAACTCATAGAACTCCTTTTCCTTGTCATAATAGTATCTTTTAGATAGATACTTCTTCCTGAAAAGTCTCTTGAACTCACTCCAAGTCAGCTCCTCCTCTTGAATGCCTCTGACATTCTTTAGATCTTCCCATCAAGTGTTTCCTTTTCCTTTAAGGTTGAAAGTAGTTATCCTAGCTTTCATATTTTCTTAATAGTCACGCATTTTGAAAAAATTATTCATCCCAAACAACCAAGCTTATGCATCTTGTGACTTCCTTATCCATCAAATTCATGAGGCTTTGCTTCCTTGAAATCCTCTGGAAAGTACTGCTTCTTACTCCTCCTATATGGATGGTGACGGTGATGACGATGATGTCTCTCTGAACCAAAACTAGAATAGAACCCATGGTCATTACCCTCCCTGTCAGGGGTATCCAAGAACCTACCATCTCTAACTGTGTCATCCATGTCAAACCTTTATCTTGATTGAGACCTGCTACCATATGCCCCATTTTTCCTTTCCTCCTATCCATGATTGATCCTAAGCGGTCCATGTCCCTACAAATTAGATAGACTTTGAAGAATAACTACATTAACTTCTGCTTGCTTTTCCTGTGTCCCGGCAAGTCTTTCCTGTGACTAAATTATCCTGTCATTATCCACCTTAAAACTTCTTATCACTGCCTTTAAACTTCTCAATATATCTACTATGTCAGGGGAGTACTCATCACCACATTGTTCATTTGATCTGTAGGGAGAATCATGTGAACTATAATCTACCATTTTGTTTGTCATATTTATCTTTTACTTCCTGCAAACATACCATGTTAGATAAACCCAAATATAAACATGATCAAACATACCTCAATGAAGTTCGGGTGAGGCTATATCATCTGCACAATCAATCCAGATTAGCACAACATATGCATATATAATGAAATCAACATATCAATCATCTCAACATCAACATCATCAGCCTCTACATGACGACACTACTATAACACTAACTATCACAATGCATTCATAACAGAACCAGTCTAATTGCTTGAACCTGGAAACTTTGATACCAATCTATAAACCACCCCTAGCACATTTACCTAATTTAATCGTCCTATCAAGGTAAACACAAGACAAAGGGTTAAGATGACATGACCCGACCTCCAATCTCCAGTTAAGGAAGTCACCTTTATCCTTATATGGATGAAGCTTTAAAAGTGTTGGAAACCTTACAACTTCTCAACCACAAATTCAAGCTGGTTACCAGAAGATTTCTCCCAATCCTCCACTAGTTCATGAAATGATTGATCAAAATCTTGATGAAGTGATTGATTGGAATCTATCTCCAGTCAATCCCACTCTCTCTGAACGTGAATCTCGTGAGTCTGTTCCTGACCAACCATTGATATAGTAAATGGTTGACTCGATTCCACCTTTAGTTGATCCTACCTTTCCTGTAGAGAGTGAACTTCATACCGCTCAGGTTCTTCTCGTTTCTTCAGGATCCAATGAACTGTGGGATAGTTCTCTCGTTCCCATGGCATAGGGGAGTCTCCTCCCATTCCCATGAAACTAGAGAGCACTTCTCCCATTTCCATAACGCTTCTTCTGTTCCTATGACACCCCCTCCAAGTATTATGGTCACTTCCTTTGATTAGAGTCGACTGGCAGGATATTGTCTTCCTCCTTACTTGCCCTTCTAGGTCATAGTACAGGATTATAGACTGTACCTGGCACAGTTATAGACAAAGGCATGTCTGTTAGTATTTTGTCCTCAACTTCTTGGCAAGCTTTGGCTTCTCCACAACTTATGCCCATTACCCAAAATCTGTTGGCTTTTAACAGAGGAACCAATCAACCGTCGAAGATCCTTCCTCAATTACCTATTAATTTGGGAGGAAAGACTGGTTATATCAATGTGATGGTAGTCCAAGGCCCTTTGAATTTTAATTTACTCCTCAGGCATGATGGTAGTCCAAGGCCCTTTGGATTTTAATTTACTCCTCGCGCATGATGGTAGTCCAAGGCCCTTTGGATTTTAATTTACTCCTTGGGAGTGACTATGTTTATGTCATGGGAGATCTTGTCTCTTCACTCTTTTGTGTGATGTGTTTCCCACATGAAGGAAGAATCGTGCCATTGACCAAATTTCGTTCGTTGGTCCTAATCTGACTCTCAATCAATAAACTTCCCTAAATGGTCCTTATAAGAAAGTGGTATCTTCCCCACCACATATTAATAATGTGGCAACACGTTCCATGCCCACCTCTACTGATGATGTAGTAGGTGATGTAGTGCATCACTTAGTGGGGGAATTGGAGTCTAATCTTTCCATTGGATCCTTTGATCCCTTCCTGAGCGTTGTTCTCCCATCTGATGAGAACCTCTTGGAAGCCATGGCCTCCTGGTAGTCATGATCAAGGTCCCCGGAGCAAAGTTCCTTTTCTTGTGTCAAGATCCTTAAAAAATGAAACAAGGTTCTTGGAGCACAGTTCCTTTTCTTGTGTCAAGCTCATTAAAAAATGAAACAAGGTCCCTTAAGCATAGTTATTTTATCGTGTCAAGCTTGTTACAAAATGAAACAAATATCCCCTTCCAATTCGAGTCTTTGATTAGATCTCGTAAATTCCCAGTGGAGTCTTTCCTTGATCTCACAAATGAACCTTCATTCCATGCACCTGTTAGTATCAGTAGTCTACTTAGGTGAATGAAATGAAGCTTGGGGGGCATGTCCTTGAATTGAGCCATTATGATGGGGGTGTGCACAATTATTTCAAGCATAGTTTTTCTCTGTTTCAAGCTTGTGTAAAAATGAAACTACTCTCAAGCATAGTTTTTCTCAGGTTTCAAGCTTGTATAAAAATGAAACCATCCTCAAGTAATTTCAAGCAGAGCTTCCCATGTTTCAATATTGTGTAAAAATGAAACCATTTTCATCCTATTCTCGTGATTCGCATTTTTATCAGCCTGTTTTTTCCAGATGACCCTTGGTTTAATCATTCCATCGTCATCATATGTTTGGTCGATCATACACTTTCACTTGATTCTTTTACCCTTTCCTGAGGAACCTCTATGATGAGTGGTATTATTAGCCAGTCTCTTGACCTTTGCCTGTTTGAGTAGTTCCATCATGACCGGAACTAGTTGTTACCTTTTATAACACTCGTTCCTCCAGGAGGAGTCCTCTTTCAACTCTTTTCAAACTCCCAAAATATGAAAATATTGTCAAGCACTTGCCTTTTCGAATTCGTTAAAGTAAATGAAAATAAGTCTACTCAGTATAAGTTTAACCATTTTCTAGACTCAGATAAACTACTTACGAAAAAGGAATACCTTAGTCGAACATGGCTAAGAGGTTCTCTTGAGTATTGTTTTATGCCTTTTCAGACTCAAGGGAATATCTACGAAAAGGAACCTTTGGAGTTTTCTTTTTCACCTCTTTTTCAAACTCTCTAAACATGAAAAATATGTCGATTTTCACCTTCATTGGACTCATAAAAACATCAAACAATGATGGACTCGTCGATCATACTAGGACCAAACCACTCCTTCTTTGGGTTCGTTAAATATTCTCAGAGGGATTCATCTGAAGGATGGACTTATAGATCAATCATATGTTATCCTCCTCAAGCTTGTTAAAAATAAAGAGGTATTGACCAATAATGGTTGGGGAAATTGGGAAAAAGAGATACTCCACTTGTTAATGGCATCCATTTTCTCTTGAACACGACACTCTTCCACTTCATCTCTATGGCTATTGGGTTGGTTAATATACTTGTATTTTGGTTTATCATACCTTATCAAAGCCTCTGCTTTTGGTTTTAGGTCAATGTTGCCAACTTCATTTCAGTGTCATTGTTGTGTTCAAGAGAAGTCATTCAATCAATATATGCTACAATACTCTTAAGCCTTCATTCCATGCATGTTTTTCCTAATCCAGTTCCATATCAACATCATTACAATTATTCTATCTCAAATCATGATGCCTGTTTCATGTTGTTGATGGGGGATGCATCAAGGCCCTCCTATGATGGGTCGCTTCCTATCGACATCAACTCATTATCCATGAAGTTGACTTAGAAACATCCCTTTGGTACCTTGGTTCTTGCATACATTAATGTCAAGTTTCCTTTCTCTCCGCGACATGTTTTCATCATTAGCATTCGACCGAATGATTATGTGTGGTGTTCGACATCAACTCATTCATTCACACCATACAGATTGTGTTAGATTACCTTGACAGCCATTAACATCATCAGTGGTTTCTCTCACGTCTGTTAACGAATTACATCATTAGTTGGTAATCAGATGGTGTCTACCACATTCGACTTCAGGTCATTAATTCACATGGATAGACTCGTACATTAGTTGGTCATGTGAATGAGATAGAAGACCCCAAATCTAGTTATATCCATCTGGGCTTCAATTTCAGGAATAATACAAGATCAAAATGTATGATGGCAATGATCATACAGATAGTCATCCAGTCATGGGTCCACCCTTTATCATCAATGGACATGTCTTCCTGATCATTGTACATGTAATGTTAGCTTATGTGTTGAGCATGGGTATGACTCCCTCAACAAAGATGCCATGATGTAAATGTATTGTAACAGATGATGGCTATGACCAGTTGATCTTGATCCTGATTTGTCGCAAGGTAAAGTACTTTAGTCATCAGTTGTCATTTCTGACTTTATGCTTTAGGGGCTAATATTTTATAGGCCATTTTGTCGCATCTGGTTCACAGACCTTCAAACTAGATCAATTCACATCCTTGAGCATGTTGTAGTCATCCCTACACAAAGCCCTAGGCATGATGATGCTACATCCCTGATTTTATGCTCTTTACTGCTAAGTTTCCAAACTTTTAAGGTCCAATGCACCTTGGCCCTTTAGGGACCAGCGTTGACCACCAGGTTGACCCTCTCTGCACCTGCGTTGATCGCCAACAAGTTGCTCAGTCTTGGGGTTGCGCTAATCTAGAAATTCGGGAAAAATAAAAAGAATCCCAAAGCTTCCTCTTCCAGAAGCTTCCTAAGGTTGTTTCAACCATTTACCTTGGATAAGAGTCTTATATCCAATCTAATCCTACCTTTAAGTTTTCACCTCTTATCCCTTGAGCTCATCCTCCCATCTCAAGTGGATCTCAAGCCTAGATTGGTAAATGGATAAGAATTCATGAACTACCTCCCTCGTTTATATATTTAGAACCATCCATGGGCAAGGGGTTGGCTTTTGGAGATTGATTTTACCCTCATGTTGCTGCTTTGAGAGTCATTATTCCATGCATTAGGGTGACATAGAGGCATAATTTATGGCAAGTGAAGGACAAGTCAACTTGGGGAGCTCTTCTACAAGATCAACTCCTATTTTTGGTTGTAACTTTATCCATTTCTTTAATACAAAGAGTAGATTGTTTTCCTATATGTGATGTTATGATTTCATGTATTTCATTACCATGTTGATATGTTGAATGAAGTGATTAGATTATGCTACATAGGTGTCGTAGATATTTAGCTTGTGTTGTTTGATTGTGTAGGTTTTAATTATAGCAATAAGAGTTAAGATTGGAGCGTACAAGTCGAGAAAGGAGTGAAGCTTACGATCGATTCCAGGTAGGCCTCATCCCATCATTCAATTACTTTGAGGAGGACATTATGCTCTTTGCTTTCTGTTGTTCTAGGTCAGTCCACCAGGCCTAGAGAAAACACTTCTGCCTGCAGTCGTAGATTTTGTATAACAATGTTGAGCATAGGATTTCGATGTGGCCTTTCTTCCCAACTTTTATGTAACCCGTTGGTTGGTGAACGAATTAAGAGATCACTCTTTCTACCATGGTTCTTTGGCCCAGTTTAGTCTTAATTCTTGGGATTTTTTTCATCTTAGTGTTGTTATTTGGTTATCTTTCTATATTATCCTTTAGTGTAGTCCCTCGTATCAACTCTGTCTTGATGATTACTCTTCTCATAGGAATTGTTGTGGATTGTATCCTTATCCAAAGGTGATACAACTATGTTCTTTGCCCAGAACATTGAAATCTTTTATGAATATTGATGAACAATCACGTTGGCCTCCATTTAGTATATAATACGCAATGTTGATAAATGTAAATGTGTGTAGATGTTTAAATGTATGATGAAACAAGTGATGTGTAGAGATAAATAAAAAAAGGTTTAAGAAATGAAGTTCTTAATAGGTAATCAAGCTCATCATGGGCAAGTTCTATATAGAGCTTTCCTCGAGGTAGGTTGATTTATGTGTTATTTTAGGGTTATTAGAGGTCAATGATAGGTATATTATGTTTATAGTTCTTTCGGGTATACGATTAGTTTCCTATGTAAAATTCTAATCACTTGTGCAATTTCATTGATTACATATGCCATTTTTAGGTACCCCATTCTATCTTAACTATTAGTTACTCCCAGTTATTTATGCTTAAAGGGTTTAATCCAAAATAGGTATTGGTTAACTACTTTGAGGATAGGCATATATGCAAGCCATTTAATTGGATGCCTGTAGAGACGGGCATAGATAATGTATCACTTATTAAATTATTCTAATTAGATGTTTCCTCATCTAAGAATGCTATAAAAGTGGTTTTTGGACAACATGACTAGAGTGGAGGCCATGTATGGTTTGTATAATAGTTGATATTTACTCAACTTTATAATGACAAAAGGGTACTACAAGCATAAAATGTGTGATGACCCATGAACCTAAGAGGCCTCTCAACATAAATGGATTCCCATGGTTTATAGGGCACTGGTAAGGGCCAGTGTAGGACAAGTTTCTTGTTAGGTGGTGTGCTTTGGCTACAAAGTCATCATTGATTTAGTCATCCAATTGTTTTCTCATGGAGTTCCAAAAGAATGATTGATGTAAATGAAAAAATATTTGCTATATGCCAAGGTGCCCTCCATAGGATGAAGAGTGATCGCCTAGAGACAAATATGTACTGACCCTAATAGAACACAATGAATTCAACATATACAATAAGCCATCTCTGAGTGTACATTCGAAGAAAGGGGTTAGATTAATTACTGTGGAATGTTGGATGGATTCCGCATCATGACCAAATAATGGATTAGTGACATAGATGTCTTTCCATTCTTCATATGTTGTATACTTCACATCAAGTATGTGACGAGACTTGGCGGGGGTCTCCTAAGCTAAATAACAACTGTATTTGAGCTTCCCTTTTTGTTCTTAATAACTAAATGAAATTGTTGTACATAGGACATTCATTTCAAATGGTGTTGCACCTAAATTTTAGATTAAGGATTTGAAAATTGAAGGCATTGATGATTAGTGTGGATGCTACTTTCCTTAGTTACAGTGTTGCCATTACTTGAGTACTTGAAACAACAAGTAGGCCTCCTTGTCATAATGCAGGAATTGAGATTGGTTTGAGTCAAGGTTTTGAATGGGATGCAGTTGGGTGTCCTCCTTGCTTAAGAATGGTGCCAATTTCATATTGAGTGGCAACAATATCTATTTCAAATGCTTATTGTAGATTTGGGAATGCAATCATAGGTTCCTAACAAGGGGCATCCTTCAACTTCCAAAATTTTATGTCTGCTTATGGAGTCCATTGAGAGTCTTGATTGTCAATTTGGATGAAGGGGCGAGTTATATGGGAGTAATGGCAGATGGATTTTTTATGGATATTTATTCTCCTGAAAAAATTGAGATTGAAAATGGTACTAAGAGTTTGCCACTCTAGAACCCTAGATTTGTATGAACTGCTACATCAATAACAAATCCCATGTATTAGTCACACGTCTTACCAAAAAAAGGTTTCTTGTGTTTTGTGAAGAAGATCCAAGACTATGTGAATGTGCTCCAAATGTTCTGCCTATATTTTATTATATATCAAGACATTATTAAAATGGAACACAAACAAAGTCTCCAAGGTGAGGGTAAAAACTGTCATTGATGAACGCCATAAAATAGGTAAGGGCAATGGCGAGGTCAAAAGAGATGACCAACCACTTTTAGAGACCCACATTAAGTCTTGAAAACTCTCTGCCATATATTTCTACGTGTGGATTGGTGATAACCAAAAGCTATATCAATATTGGTAAAGTAACTCACTCACTTGTGTTGGTCAAGAACATCATCAATACTTGAGAGTGGATAACAGTTTTGAAAGGTTATCACATGACCCTGTAATATGTGCAATGGCTTCACTCTTATTGTTCCTTTTCAGAGATGGAGATTGTTGGAGATCCACAAGGTGAGATGCTAGGTTTGATTTGGCTGTATTATGAAGTTACAAAAACAACTTAATCTGTCACTCCATTTGTGTGCTTTTCACAAATGTGGTTTGGTAGGCAAGGTAACAAGGCATGAAAGAACTCGAGGCCAAGTGAATAAAATGATAGCGACTCTAAATAAAGGGATCCCTTTTGAGGTCTCAAAAAAATATTGGTATAAGAATTTATGAGTGCCTGAAGATCAAAGGGAGGGATCTTTATATGATTGTGCCCCTTGACTTGGAGGGTTATCTATTCCCTAAGGTTAACCTCTTTAACAACTTTCTAACTAGTAGATAGAGAATAAAAAAAACATGTTGAAGACTTTTGAGCCCATTCTCATAACTTCACTTTGGGATTCGAGTAAACCTAATAACCACCTCCTCGGGTTAGGATGTGAGGGGGTTGTTACACCTTCCCGTGGAACTGAAAAGAAATCCACACCCCCACGAGAATTCCAAACAACTGCACACTAGAGGAAAACTAAAATATACCACAGGGACACACTAAAACCGGAAATGACAAGTCGGACGAAGATTTCTTATGTTCAGGAAAATCTAATTGCATGGAGAAATTGTTGGGTCGACACATAAAGATTTCCAAAATCATAAACTGACTGACCAAGCAGACAATGAAATTTGTGACAAACTTACGCTAAGGATGGAGGGTTCGACTAGGAGGGCCCAAACATTCCCACACACTCGTCACCTTTGCCCATACTACACTGGGACAAAATCCCACATTCTTTTCGACAACACTTCCTTCTTTCTTGATAAACTCTCGCTCACCACTGAAACAATGCATTTTCAGGAGGGGGATTACCGTAATAAACCATTTGAGTAGTCATAAAGTGTGGGGTGTGTGTGAATGCATGGGTCTAACTGGACACAACCCCTCCTCATTTAAAGCCTAGGATGATGGTTGAGTGGATAACCTGTTGTTCATCAACTGATGCACGTCTTCCAACACCCTGATCGGGGTTAATATAAATAATATTTTTAATAACCAATATAGATTCATTTTAATTTTAGATTTATCAAAAGTAAATCATAATTAAATATTTATGGGTGTAAACTTTGTCTTTTAAATTTTAACACTTAATAGATATACAGTTCAAATACAATTATATTAATTGTGTCGAGAGGCGCTCTACAACCCAATATAGGGGTAGATGTGTATGCGTAAATGTTTAACATTTAACATTTATATGTCGGCTCAATTAAAAAAGAATAAAAGGTTAAAATTAATATAGAAACCGGTATGATGGAGATGTTGTAGTGCACCATGTGACAGCCGCTGATGTTAACACACCATCAACCACATAATCACCATCAACAACAGTCCAAGGGGCAAGCTCAACTAAAAAGATCAGTGCTATAAGAGGATGGACAAAAGAACAAATGTTAGTTGCAATTAACGACATAGAGTTTAATGGATACTCAGTTTGGGCATCTGCAAAAAAACATGGTATTCCTCCCTCATCAATACATTATTGGATAAATGGACTGGCTCATACAAAACGCAGAGGGCCTCTTACAGTTATGACTGTGGATGAGGAGGCCGAGGTGGTTGAGTGGTGTAAAGAGATGGCCCAACTGGGACATGGGCTAGAGTTGATACAACTCAAATCAACAGTTGCTCAAATCTGTCAAGGGAGGCCAAACCCATTCAAAGATGGGTTTCCTGGTAAATCATGGTGGTTTGGGTTTAAAAAAAGGCATCCAGAACTTGTATTGCGTACTGCTGAAGGCCTTGACAGAGACAGAGCATTAAATTTGCACCCTGCAGTTGTGCAAAAATTCTATGACACACTTTCTAGTGCTTATGATAAACATTCTTATGGAGCAGACCATATATGGAACTGTGATGAAACAGGTTTACAGGCAGGGAGGAATTGTGGCATGTGGGTAATTGCCAAGAGAGGGAGCCGAAATGTGCCAAAGATTTTGCCCAAGAGCAGGGAGTGGATAACTATTTTATGTTGTGTTAATGCAATTGGTACTTCAATCCCAGGATTTTATCTATTCAAGGGTAAAAATCAACTGAAAAACTATATACAGAACTGTGAACCAGGTGCATGCATGGCTGCACATCCCCATGCATGGATGACTAAAGAACTGTTTCTAAGTTGGCTTTTTCACTTTGCTGCATCGGTACCAGGTGGCGTCTCGCCTAATAACAGACACCTTTTAATATTAGATGGCCATGGGAGCCACATGGCTGTACAAACAATTGAGGAAGCAAACAATTTAGGCATCGACCTGTTGACATTGCCCGCTCATACCACTCATAGGCTGCAACCCCTTGATGTTAGTGTGTTTGGCCCTTTCAAGAACTATTTCAGGTCGGAGCGTGCTGCATGGATGGAAAAAAATCCAGGGGTTGAGGTGAAAAGGTTTGAGCTAGCAGAGCTTGCAAGTAAAGCTTTTAAAAGGGCTTTGACACCATCAAATATTAAGGCTGGCTTTAGGAGGACAGGAATCTGGCCACTGAACTATGATGCTCTTATGCATGATACTGGTTGTAGCCAAGCGTTTCATGTGGATGGTCAGGAAGAAGGGAATGTCCAAACATGTGTTGAAGTGCAAGAAGTAGATGACCAAGATGATGTTGTTGCAGCTGGTAATATGATTTCCCTGTCTCAAGGACAATTATATGCTGAAGATGATGAAACTGTATGTGAAACACAATATAACAATGAACAAATTCCTAGTAACATGGAGATTGTTCCACCAACTCAAGAACATCAAATTCCTGTTGCTGATATTGCTAATGATATTGTTGAACATGCAGTTGACAATGACCAATTGACATTGCCAAGCCAAGTAACCCCACCTTCATGGCTAGCAGAAGCAATGATCAATATGAATGCACATAGTGTCTCAGCAACCAATGAAGAAAGCATGAACATGCCCTCACAACCAGCAGAATTGAACAGTGAAATTGTTCATTTTTTTGTGGACAATAGATCAATGGAAGAAGATGAAGGATATAATGAGGCATCAAATGAAGATAATGATATGGTTCAATTAGTTCCAATAGATACTGAAAGGGAAGTACCAAGCAATGACATGCAGGTGGGAGGGGTGGAGAAGACACTTGGACGGTTCCTAAAGCTACCAGTAGAGAGAGTATCAATGAGAAAAAAGCAAGGTGCACCGGGTAGTCTTCGTCTGGGCCGAAGCTCACAGTTACTCACCTCAGAGGACTATATAAACCTGTTAGTTGAGTCAGAAAAAAAAGAAATTTGAAATGCAAGAATTAAAACAGAAAAAGAAGGATATGGTCAAGGAGAAGAAGGCAACAAGGATTGTTGCAGCACAACAGTGAGCAGAAGAAAGGATTGAAAGAGATAAAGCAAGGCAAGTTAAGGACCAACAAAAGCAAATGGCAAGACAGGAAAAGGAAAAACGAAAGGCACAACAAATGCTTGAAAAGGAACAAGGGATGATCAACGATACAAGAATAGCTGATGAAACCAGGATTATTTCAAACTCATTGGACTCCATTGCAGATAATACACCATTATTCCAAGATCTCATAAACATTCAAGTGCCCCACTATCAAACCGAGGGTTTACCCACTTGCCTTGTTCCTACCAGAGCTGGTGTCAATTCTCTGTATGCTCATTACACACCTCCACTTAATGCAGGGTTCAGTAGTGCAAATGTGAGGTATGGGTACTCAATACCTCCATGGTTGGAAGCTGCAAATTGGAATCAATCATATGGCATCAATCAACCATTTCCTAATCAGCCCTTGACTGGTAGGCCAACCTACCTGGCTCAAGAAGGTTACTCGGGGAGTTTGGGCACTCAAGATTCTCAGGGCCATAAAGAATAGGGGTGTCATATGTTTTCGGTTCTAACCACATTATGATGTGGATTTTGGATGGATTGTATCTTTTTCTTGGCACAGAAACATTTTGGCTTACAACCTAGTAGTGATTTCTTGTGGCAACCTAACTGTGTGTTGATAAGAAATTTTCAATGGAATATGTCTTTCTGTAAAATATTAATTATGATAAAACTATTTCTATAAGTTATTCTGTGCGCACTGTACAAAGCTCTAAACTCACTTATGGCTCCAATAAGTGGACCGTTATCTAAAGGAACACCATACAACTTATAAAAAATAAGTGCCATTGTAAATCTCTTCTAATGGGTCTGCATTCACTACACCACTATACTGTCCTGATTTAGATCGAACATATTTACCATATAAATTTTATTAGAAACAAAAACAGTTATAATGTGATGACAGTGTTGGGCAAGTTTACAATCACTTAACACTGAATAGAAGTCTACACTCACAATTAGAAACACCTCCTGCTCGCTTCTAATGTACGAGGCACTAGTAGTAAGGAACTCTATACTTAGCATGTTATTGATTGAATTAGAATGAATAAGAACTTTACATTGCTGGAAACTAGAAATACAATAAAGAACATAGTTATGATTTTTATCAATCACCTAGCTAGCCTATTTTTTTACTACTGCCCAACTTATAGAGAGCATGTGTTTTTATATGTGTCAGTAAAAATGATGGAAGTAACTAAATTAATCAAATCAGTTGATGAACAACTATGAGAATCATATTGTTCCATCTTGTTACATCAACTTTCCAAAAGATAGAGAAATTTGGGTGCACAGTAACCTAATTAGCCATATGACGAATTGTGGCTTAGTCATTAATTCTTTTTTAAGCACCTATTCACCTTTTTCATTTTCCTTCATGAGTAGATCAATTGTTTGACAATATGAGTGATTCACATATGGCAATTGTTTGGTTAACTAATAAATTGTTATAATTGACGCAAAGTTACAACAACCTTCTTAGAGTTGCAACAACAATATTGAGCAAGTTGTAGCAATAACCATGTGCTATAAGTCACAACAATGGTGAGAGTCACACCAAGTAAGCAGAGGCGAGAGTCATAACAATAAGGGGTTAGATCGAACATATTTAGCATATAAATTTTATTAGAAACAAAAACAGTTATCATGTGATGACAGTGCTGGGCAAGTCCACAATCACTTAACACTGAATAGAGGTCTACACTCGCAATTAGAAACACCTCCTGCTCGCTTCAAATGTACAAACCATAAAAACACAAACGTTAACATGCAAGAATAACTCAGGTTATGTTAGCAAAAGTTTCCTGGTCAGGTTATGATGCTAGAGCCAACCAAACCAGAGAAACAGTTCAAAAACTATTAGAGTTAGAACAATTGATCTTGAAAGTTGCAGTAAAGGAAATATAACAGTTGCAGTTAAGTGCGAGAAGAATTGCTGGAAATAAAGTATGATACTACAACTACTCTATAAAGTACAAACAATACCTTGCTAAGGAAGGGGTCCTACCTCCTTATACGAGGCACTAGTAGTAAGGAACTCTATACTTAGCATGTTATTGATTGAATTAGAATGAATAAGAACTTTACATTGCTGGAAACTAGAAATACAATAAAGAACATAGTTATGATTTTTATCAATCACCTAGCTAGCCTATTTTTTTACTACTGCCCAACTTAAAGAGAGCATGTGTTTTTATATGTGTTTGTAAAAATGATGGAAGTATCTAAATTAATCAAATCAGTTGATGAACAACTATGAGAATCATATTGTTCCATCTTGTTACATCAACTTTCCAAAAGATAGAGAAATTTGGGTGCACAGTAACCTAATCAGCTATATGACGAATTGTGGCTTAGTCATTAATTCTTTTCTAAGCACCTATTCACCTTTTTCATTTTCCTTCATGAGTAGATCAATTGTTTGACTATATGAGTGATTCACATATGACAATTGTTTGGTTAACTAATGAATTGTTATAATTGACGCAAAGTTACAACAACCTTCTTAGAGTTGCAACAACAGTATTGAGCAAGTTGTAGCAATAACCATGTGCTATAAGTCACAACAATGGTGAGAGTCACACCAAGTAAGCAGAGGCGAGAGTCATAACAATAAGGGGTTAGATCGAACATATTTAGCATATAAATTTTATTAGAAACAAAAACAGTTATCATGTGATGACAGTGCTGGGCAAGTCCACAATCACTTAACACTGAATAGAGGTCTACACTCGCAATTAGAAACACCTCCTGCTCGCTTCAAATGTACAAACCATAAAAACACAAACGTTAACATGCAAGAATAACTCAGGTTATGTTAGCAAAATTTTCCTGGTCAGGTTATGATGCTAGAGCCAACCAAACCAGAGAAACAGTTCAAAAACTATTAGAGTTAGAACAATTGATATTGAAAGTTGCAGTAAAGGAAATATAACAGTTGCAGTTAAGTGCGAGAAGAATTTCTGGAAATAAAGTATGATACTACAACTACTCTATAAAGTAAAAACAATACCTTGCTAAGGAAGGGGTCCTACCTCCTTATACGAGGCACTAGTAGTAAGGAACTCTATACTTAGCATGTTATTGATTGAATTAGAATGAATAAGAACTTTACATTGCTGGAAACTAGAAATACAATAAAGAACATAGTTATGATTTTTATCAATCACCTAGCTAGCCTATTTTTTTACTACTGCCCAACTTATAGAGAGCATGTGTTTTTATATGTGTCAGTAAAAATGATGGAAGTATCTAAATTAATCAAATCAGTTGATGAAAAACTATGAGAATCATATTGTTCCATCTTGTTACATCAACTTTCCAAAAGATAGAGAAATTTGGGTGCACAGTAACCTAATCAACTATATGACGAATTGTGGCTTAGTCATTAATTCTTTTCTAAGCACTTATTCACCTTTTTCATTTTCCTTCATGAGTAGATCAATTGTTTGACTATATGAGTGATTCACATATGACAATTGTTTGGTTAACTATTGAATTTTTATAATTGACGCAAAGTTACAACAACCTTCTTAGAGTTGCAACAACAGTATTGAGCAAGTTGTAGCAATAACCATGTGCTATAAGTCACAACAATGGTGAGAGTCACACCAAGTAAGCAGAGGCGAGAGTCATAACAATAAGGGGTTAGATCGAACATATTTAGCATATAAATTTTATTAGAAACAAAAACAGTTATCATGTGATGACAGTGCTGGGCAAGTCCACAATCACTTAACACTGAATAGAGGTCTACACTCGCAATTAGAAACACCTCCTGCTCGCTTCAAATGTACAAACCATAAAAACACAAACGTTAACATGCAAGAATAACTCAGGTTATGTTAGCAAAAATTTCCTGGTCAGGTTATGATGCTAGAGCCAACCAAACCAGAGAAACAGTTAAAAAACTAAACTTGCTAAAATGAACAAAAGTAGTCATATCTACATGGAATGAAATCCCGAATTCAATGAAAAAGATATTATAGCAGGGACAATAAAAATGCAGTGTTTTTATCTATAAAGCAAACACAGTAACAAGGGGCTACTCTGATAGGCATGTCAAAGTGCCAAGCCAAGTCCACTCGAAATTTACATGAATTTACAAGTTATGCAAGTCAATTGAGAGCAGCTACAGAGAGTTTCGAGGGTTGGTCTGGGCTCATTTCTGCGATGTTCCATTTTCCCTTTGTCTTTCTACTCGGGGCCGGTTATGCAAGTCAATTGAGAGCAGCTACAGAGAGTTTCAAGGGTTGGTCTGGGCTCATTTCTGCGATGTTCCATTTTCCCTTTTTCTTTCTGCTCGGGGCCGGTTGTGGGGCAAAGCCCTCCGCCGAGAATGGCATGGGACGGCCGAGGGCACGGGACGGCCGAGGGCACGGGATGGCCGAGGGCACGGGGCAGCAAAAATTACAGGCTAAAACAACAAAAATAACATAGAATGCCATAGAATGCCGAGAATGGCACGGGATGGCCGAGGGCACGAGATGGTCGAGGGCACGGGGCAGCAACAATTACAGGCTAAAACAGCTAAAATAACATAGAATTCCATAGAATGCCTAAAACCTTAATCCCTGAAAAAAATGCTCAAAAAAATTACAGGCTAAAATAGCAAAAATAACATAGAATGTCATAGAATGCCTAAAGCCCTAAACCCTCAAAAAAATGCTCAAAAAAATTACAGGCTAAAACAGAAAAAATAACATAGAATGCCATAGATTGCCTAAAACCCTAAATGCTCAAAAAAATGCCATAAAATGCCATAGAAAGTTTACAAAATATCCTGTTAGAGTTGCTTGTGTTGAAAAAGACAGAGAAATTGCTAGTAGGATTAAAATCCTACCGGTTACAGGCCATGGATGGTCGCCGACCTCCCCCACCTTCCCCAGAGCTCGCCAGACCTTCTCCACAACTGTGACGTCCTTTTCCACACCTGCAACAAGAAGAAAAAAGCCATTAGAGATCAGAAAACCAGCAAAAACACCAACGCAAAACAGCAAAATCCTATTTTACCTTGAGCTCAGTAAAACTGCGACCGACTCCTCCCCAAACAACAAAATCGCCGAATAAGACCACCACCAGAGAAATGCTAAACAACCGGCATTCCATTCTAAACAACTTGCATTCCAGAACGAACAAGAAATCCAGGCGGAAAAGCACAAGAAAAGCAGAACCGATGTCCCAACCACAAACCCTGAAACTCCATCAAACCTTCGGACCAGCACACGAATAACCGACTCTGCGCGCAAGTACACAAACCCTGTCAACCGAATAAAGCATTCCCCCAGCACATGAATAAACCACCATGCGCGCCGGTTATAGGCCCGTCCCACGCCATCTTCGGCGGGGGGCTTCGCCCAACAACCGGCCCCGAACAGAAAGACAAAGGGAAAATGGAACATCGCAGAAATGAGCCCAGACCAACCGTTGAAATGGCGCGAAGTCGGATTTTTATGCAGCGAGGTGATAGCCCACACATGGAGCTCCACAGTGGACAGGTGTCGTACCGACTCCATGTGTCCTGACGCGTGGTAAAGTGACGTGGCGGGGAGGGCGCACATGTATTGGCGACCCTCCCCTACATTGATTTGATGGCAGAAAGTGCATTCAGATTTGTTCATACTTCAATTTTGAGGGCATCAAGTGCAGCCAGATTTATTTATTGGTATGGTACTTTGATTTTGAGACACATCAAGTGCACAAAGAATTCTTCGTACATTAAATACAATGTATTCAAAACTTTATGGACAACAATGGCCACATTGGCTTGATTTTTTTGTTAAAACTTCATGTGACATTGTTGTGAATTTACATGAGAGGATGATGATATTTGCTTATTTGATGTAGATGTAAATATTGATAAAATATTTCTAATCTTTTTTTATGGATAATTTTAATATATTGGTTTTATTTATTTATTATTTATTTTAAGTTATTATATATGGATGTATATATAATTTATTTATAAAATTTATGAGGTATAGATTAGTTGATTTGTGTGAGATTTAGTTTTTATTAGATTTAAAAATTTAATTATATGGAAGTGATTGAAGGAGTGAAGCAAAAGTTATTGGTGGGGAAATAAGTTATTCCAAAGAGCATCTAGAATTCACAAATTCTTGCACAATTCCTCTGATGACATCTTGTTGGTGAGCAAAGTTCTCTTCCCTTCAATGTTAGGGGTTGACATTGACTTAGGCTTTGCATAAATTATATATATGTGTGTGTAGATTTTATTAATTTTTACCTTTTAAAGAAAGAGTGAAATTTAGTATATTTTGTTTGTGGATCGATAGGTTGGACCATTATTAGAGGTTGTATATAAATGTTGGTTAACTCATCATTATTTTTAAGAAAAACTAAAAAGGGATAGACTTTCACTTTTACCAAATACATATAAGTCTTGGACCATTAACATATTTCATATTATTTAAAAAATATAAACTTTTAGCTAATCTAAAACAATTTCAAATTAAGAAAAATGATTTTTCAACCCATTAAAAATAGTGAACTCCAACTTTTAGAGTTAGAACTATTAACACGTTACTTTACATTTACATTTGCATTGATGTATATTTATAATTTAATCAACATATTATAAATATAGTTTAATTACTTCATCTATCTATACTTTTATTATAATAAACATTTATTATATATATATATATATATATATAAATTAGTATTTATATGTTAAATTGTGTTTTTTTATTTATATACATAATGTATTGTTTTTTGGGTTTGTTTCTTCATATATTTTATATTTATTTTATTATAAGTTTATCAAAAGTAGGTAGAGTAGATATTTATTGGATATAAAATCTATTTTCACATTTAGTGAATAATTATACTTAAATTTAAGTAAATTTACAAGAAAATAAGACAAAAATATAGTAAAAAAATAAAAATTATGTTGTTTTTTGTTTTGTTTTTTTTAAATATTTTCAAAATTCGCCTTTTATTTTATTAATTTTTATAAAAAACTCATTGTAAACCTTTTTTTAATGAAATTAATAAAAATAAATAAAATAACTATAAAGATTAAATCATTATTACTTATATTGTCATTTTTATTTTAATAAAAAAATTTAAAATAAAAACCAATAATATTTCGTAATGCACTTTTTAAAATTTCTCTTATTATTTTTTATCCCATATTCAATAAAATCAATAGAAAGTATACAACTTCTTGAATATTCATCCTCTTTATAAATTTAGAAATATAATTTATAAAATATCAATTAAAAAGTGATGATAGCATATGATTCATATAAATAAAATTAGGGTATGTGATACTTTGATTATATTGGCATCTTTAAAACCAATAAAGTATCAATTAAAAAGTGATGATAGCATACGATTCATATAAATAAAATTAGGGTATTTGATACTTTGATTATATAGGCATCTTTAAAACCAATGCACTCATGGATACTATGGAAATGGTACACGGATTCATGGGCAAACAATTTGTTATGGTATATAAAAATGCGATAACAATATATATATATTTATAAGAATGTATTTTTTCTTTTTTAAAGAAAAATGAAATGGAATATGGATAATATTTTTTTTAAGTAATTAAGAATTTTTTTTATACAAATAAAAATAATTGAATCACTTAATCACCTCCACCCTACATGTAAGAACAAATTTAATGTTCCAAAACATTATGGATTCTTTGGAATCAAATGTTGTAAACCTTGAATCCAAACCTAAAACCATTATGAAATTAATTTTTCCAAACAATAATACTTTTTCACTTTTTCCTCCGGACAAAGGAAAACCTTTGCTTGAGTTATTAACTTCTTTCGTATAATTAAAATTAGTAAAAAGATTAAAAAATAAATATTGGAAATATATTAATTCATTATATAAATTAAAAAATAATATTGATTTTTTTTCTTTTATAGAATTGAAATTATTAAAATAAATGTAGAAAAGGAAATAATTTATATTTAGAATTTTTTTTTTTTTTTTTTTTTTTTTTTTTAAATAATAGAAGAAGATAATTAAAATTCTTCACAAAGTTTAGATAATAGAAATAATTTTGAGGATTTATTTTTGAAGAGTTAATTTTTCAGGGTTTTTCTACATAGTTGTTCACGATAAGTACTGTAAAGGGGGCTCTATACTTTAGTTAGATTGTCTTGAGAGTTCGTAAAGATTTTGGATTTACTGATATTTATTTCCAATCTCCTCATCTTTGACATCTTTTTCATAGAGAAATTGGATGAAGTGGGGTTTTTGGTCTCTCAGAGAAACCTCCATTGGGTGCATCTTGGCAAGCTAGAAATCTAGGACATTGCTTTCCAAAAGCAACACAAGATCCAAAATATGAGGTTAAATCCAACAAGTTTGGAAATATATCTAATGTATGCAGGACCATGCTTTGATTTGCAAGTTCATCTGATTATGGCCCTTCAAAAAGTCTTTGATTGGGTGGATCCAGAATAAATGGAACCTCCAGGGTCACATAGAGTTGGAGCTAGGAGAAAAATGATTCTTCACTATCATTTTCTCGATTTTGGAACATAGATTTAGGGTTTTTGAAGGAGGGCCATATTTTTATAATAATGCAAGGCTCTTCATGCACTTTTGGAAGGAGCAATATAATACAAAGAGGGAAGAATTCGTTGTTGCTCGATGTGGGTTCATATTGGGAGGAGGAAACCATTTAAGGAATATGCAATGCCATTTGTAGCTTTGTCAAGGTCTCAAAGGCTACTAAAAGAGGGAGGTATACGTCATATGCTCATATCTATGTTTATATGAATATCTCCAAACCTCTTCCAGCTTCAATAGATATCTATTATCAAGATAGTCTTTGGAAGCAACCTTTAGATTATGAACATATCCCATTGAAATGTAGACATTGCCATGAATATGAGAATATTATTAGGGGTTGTCTGTTGAATACAAAGGAATCATCTGAAGAACATCCCTCTCAAAAAGAGCAAGATGATTTTGGAAAGTTCCCCAAAAAAGAAGAAATTGGAGTCCTCAAGGTTCCCCAAATCCTAAACAAATCCCTTGATCTAAATAGGTTTGAGTATCCTCTTTGAAGGAGTCTCTGGAGCAAGATAATATTTAATGAATCCTGCAATCAACAAAAGGAAAAACCCATAAACCCTTACCGAATCCTCTAAATCCCATGCAAAATTTTCTGGAAGAGTACCGACAAAATCCGTTACGACAGGCAACAGTTCGCTTCCTATTAGAAGAAGTTGAAGCACAAGCCCTACTAGAAGATATGTGATGAAGGAGCATAATCCCCTCCTCAAATCAAATCAAATATTCAGAAGGTGCATCATGGAAGTCATGGCGAGAGGAAATGATTTCCTCATTTTATATAAATTATAAAATATTTGGAAGCCTTAGAAGGTGTGTCATGGCAAGATTCCTCATTTATGTTAGATGAGAGTTGTTGAGAATTCGTGAGGTGGTTGTAGTCATAACACTGAGGAAGCTCATAGGATTTATAGTTTATGCATTTAGCGAATGGGAACCACCAAGGCGAGAGAGAACTTGGCCTTTTCCTAAGTGTTATCGTGAAGGGGGAATGAGAATTCAGACGTATGAATTGTGCAAAGAACATGTCCCAACCATGAGGGGAAACTGTGATTGCAGACTCGTTGTTAATGTCACAGGGGAGGCCCCCCAAAATAACCATGAGAATCGATATTCCTAAAAGGATTTCCATCATTAAGCCTTGTCCAGTCACAACCCATCAAAATCTGGAGGTGGGGCCATTCGAGCCCTTGTTTTTCACCTGATAAGATACCAAGCCCCATATATCTTGACTAATCAGGTCTCATTAGGTTAATCGAGAGTTTATTAGAGTCATGATTTGTTTGTGACCCGATGCAACCAAAATCGATGATCTCCCATGGAGAGCAACCATTAGATCAAGGGCTCCATGTTAATAGATAACACTTGGTCACCGAGGATTGGGACGTTGCTTGGATGGTTTGGGTAAAGGTCCAAGCACCTTTGGCTAGTGCTTAGTGATCCTTGGTTTTAATGGAAAGAGTGCAAGGTCAAAGTGGCTGGATTCCAAAGAGAAACAGTGGCCCTGTTTTGTTCTAACAATGCTTGACATGGTGAAAGTTTGGGGTTTCAGAGGTTATGAGTCCATTGTTGCTGAAACACTAAGATTAGCTAAATTTCATGGTCCCATAAACCATATGTTCAGGAATCAAACCTTTGGGGTCAAATTTGATCAAAACCCCAAAATTGATTTTCATCAATATGGACCTCGATGATCCATGACTAAATACCCTTGCAGAAGAATGCAATGGAAAAGATATGAAGGACATGCCAGTTCATAATGTTATGATTTTTTACATGGCCTATCTTTGGTGCAAGGAAGAAGACCAACTGAGCTCAAATTCTTCAAAGCCCTGTCTTGGGGTTCACAGGAAGGATTTCAAGGTGTTCTCTAGGAAAGATGAGGAATCCAAAAAATGAGGCTTCAAGAGAATTAAGGCATTGATCCAAGAAGACCATGTAAAATTAGTCAACTCAGAGAAAATCATGCTAATGTTAGAGACATTTCATCCCTTGAATTCTTGAACCTTCAAGGAGTTTTATATGTAGTAATGATTTCCATAGTTAGTTTTTGGTTGTTCATTATTGGTAGGTAGCTTGCTAGTCTTAGCCAAGATTAATACAAAGAATATCTAGGATTGTCGTCCTCTTTTGGAAATGCAAGCTATATGTAACATTTTTGAATTAATAAAAGGATCCACTAGCTTACAACCTTTTTATTGGGAAGGATATTAAGGAAATAGAAAATAAGTAAATTATATCATTTGTTACAAATTAATCAATTAAGTTAGCATGACTTGAAAAACTATAAGTACTGATGTCAACGTAGGAGTTCCTTAAATGAAGTTGTAGGAAACAATAATATGTTTAGATAAGATAGAGCATGAAAACTATAAAATTGAGGGAACTTAGAAAATTAAAAGCATGATATCTTTAAATCCATTTATAATATAAAGAGAAAGTATTCCCAAAATTTTAATGTGCATTTAAGATATACATTTAAAAGATGAAGTAATTTTGAATTGATTTCTAATGGTAGGTCCCGTACAGAAATTACCTGCATGCGAATTTTAAAAACAGAAATTAAACAATCGCAAGAGAAGAAAACATAAAACAAATATACATAGAGATTTTCCCCTGGATCCCAAACCCAGGACTACCAAATTGATTTTTCATTATATTCCTTTCAATGTTACAATATATCTATCTATCTATCTATATATCTATATATCTATCTATATCTATGCCGAAAATCCATAAACCTCAATCCATTAACCCTGGATTGGAACGTAAAATTAGTTCCCTTGACTAGATCTATAATATACCTTGAGAAAAACACCATCATAGCCAAAACCATGTGCAAAACCCATGCACAAAATCATAGGTAGGTTTGTCAACCTAATATAGGGTCCAAATAATTTTTCCTCGGGGCGCTTCCCTGGAACCCGTAGAGGGGTCTATTGCCCCCTCAAAACCCTCGATAGGGTGGGCTACTACCCCCCTTGTGACCCCCCACTGCACCCGGCAAAATGAAGGGGTGCTAGCCGCCCCCCCTCTAAATCCTCAGCTTCACTACTAGGGCTAGTCGTAGAAATAATATAACACACACCTAACATTCTCCCACCTTTTGTTTTCTTTCCACAAGGGGCCACAATAGAGCTTAGTCATTGGTATGACACTACAACACCCATTTTTTCTCTACACCAAGAGAACTTCGTAGTGCTCACAGACTTTGTCAATGCATCTGCAATATTCTTCAAAATGTCCACCTTTACTAGCAACACCTTTTTGTCCTCAACAATATCCCTCATAAAGTGATACTGAACATCAATGTGCTTTGTCTTTGAATGATAAGCAGGGTTCTTTGCCAAGAAAATTGCGCTTTGGCTATCGTATTTTATCCTTATAGCTCGTTGTACTAACCCCATACTTGAACACAATCTCTGTAACCAAACTGCTTCCTTGCTTGCATGAGTGACTGCCATGTATTTTGCCTTTGTAGTTGAAAGTGACACTACATACTGTCTCTTACTCATCCAATTGATTACACCTCCAAATAGGTTAAACACATACCCACTTGTAGATCTTCTTTGATCCAGATCTTCAGCCCAATATGCATCAACAAAGCCACGGATATTTAAAACTCTGTCCAATCCTAGTCTTCCTTGGTAGCAGAGACCATAATCACTAATGCCACACAAATACCTAAAAACCTATTTCACTGTTGTCCAATGCTCCTTCCTTGGTTTTGACATAGACGTGCTCAATAATCCCACTGCATGTGTAATATCTGGTCTAGTACATACCATTTCATACATCAGGCTACCGACTGCACTTGCATATGGAACACGGGACATGTCCTCTTCCTCTTCTTGTGTCTTGGGACATTGTTTAACAAATAACTTTACACCTACAAGAATAGGAACCTTCATCAGTTTACAATCCTGCATATTAAACCTTTGCAGTATTGTCTTGACATAATTCCTCTAGTTTAACCAGAGCTTCCTCTTTTCTCCATCTCGTTTAATTTCCATGCCCAAAATGTAGTTTGCAGCACCAAGATCTTTCATGTCAAATTTGAAGGAAAATTGGGTCTTCAATTCCTGGATAATTTATTTGTTATTTTCAATTAGCGACATATCATCCACATACAAGACCAAATAAATAACACGGTCACCAATTAATTTAAAATACACACAATGATCTGCTTTGTTTCTAGTGAAGCCAAGTCCCTATATATATGTATAAAATTTCTGATACCACATCCTTGGTGATTATTTAAACCCATACAAAGACTTTTTTAACCTACATACAAGTTATTTCTTACCCTTCACCACAAAGACTTCAGGTTGCTTCATGAATATATCTTGTTCCAGATCCCCATGAAGAAATGTTGTCTTCACATCCACCTGTTCTACCTCAAAACCAAAAGCAACAACAATAGATAAAAGTAATCTAGTAGAATCCACCTTGGGAATAGGAGAAAAATATCACCAAAATCAATTTCTGACAACTGGGAATAACATTTTTCTACAAACCGAGATTTGTATTTCTCCACCTTTCCTTATGCATTCATCTTCTTCTTAAACACCCATTTGCTGCCAATGGGTTTCCTTCCAACCGACAACTCCACCAGATCCCAAGCCTCAATTTTGTGCAAATATTTCATTTCATCGACCATGGCGTCTTTCCAAAGTTTTCCATCCTCTGAATCTATTGCTTCCCCGACAGTTCTGGGATCCTCAACAATAATAGATAATGCAAAAATTGAATAGAAAGCGGTTGGAATATACCTTTCTGGCTTCCTTCTTTTTCAAACTGATCTTCTCACAGTTAGATTTTGTGGCTCTTCATCTTTTGATTCTTCTTATGCTGTAGAGTCTGATTCTTCCTCCTTTAGCTCAAACTCTATCTTCTCAGGTTCATTTGGTAGGATTTCATGTTTAATAACATATTTAACCTCTCTAAACACCACATCGTGGTTGTACACAACCTTACTTGTTTTTTCATTTCAAGTCTTGTAACCTTTTAAACCATCCTTATACCCAATAAAGATGCCCCTTTCAAATTTACTATCCAACTTGGTTTTTTTCTCCTTTGGAACATGTACATATGCATCACATCCAAATTCCCTTATATGTGAAAGAGAGGGTTTCTTACCAATCTATACCTCTTGTGGAGTCTTATCCTCCAATGCCGATGAAGGTGATCTATTGATCAGGTAACATGTAGTCTCCACTGCCTGTGCCCAGAATTCCTGTCCTAACCCAACACCACTGAGCATGATTCTTGCCTTTTCCATAAACGTCTTGTTCATTCTTTCTGCAAATCCATTTTGCTGAGGTGTGTATGGAGTAGTATTTTTCCATGCTATACCACACTTACAAAAGTCTTCAAATTCGTTCTTGGAGAACTCTCCACCATTATTTGTCCTCAACACCTTTATCTTCTTCTCTGTCTGGTTTTCCGCTAGAGCCTTAAATTCTTTAAACATGTCAAAGACTTCAGATTTATTCCTGAGGAAATATATCCATGTGTTCCTTGAGAAGTTATCTATAAATGATACATAGTACACAAACTTACCCAATGATGGATTCGACACAAGTCCAAACACATCATTGTGCACAAGCTCTAATATTCGTTTAACCCTCTTAGCACTAGAGGGGAAACTCACCCAATTCTTCTTCCCATATACACAATGTTCACAGAAATCGAAATCAAGAGAGAAATTATACATACCTTCTACCATACCTTTACCATGTAGTATTCGAAGGCCCTTATCTCCAATATTTCCAAGCCTTTGATGCCATAACATGGTATTTTCTCCAGAGACCACTAGATTTTCTGCTCCACTTTTAGGAACCACAGAACTATTCCACCCATCAATAACAGTGCTACCCAGAATCTTATACACAGTTCCAATACGAACTCCCCGCATCAATACCAGTGCTCCCTGAACCATCTTGTAGGTATCTTTCTCGAGCACTATTTTTACACCTGCATCATCCAACTTGTTTGCAAAAATCAAATTTCTAGCCAATGCAGGAATATGAAGAATAGTCGAAAGTGTTTTAATCCTTCCACCTTGCATTTCAACTTGACTTTTCCATGACCAACAATTCTACCCTTCCTGTCATTCCCTAAGAAGATATCACCACCATCATATTTCTCATACTCGTAGAATTACTCCCTGTGGGGAGTGAAGTGAAAGGATGCACTTGAGTCAATCAACCATGTCTCATGATCTACATGTGTACTTGAAGAAGAAGCCAAGTACACATGCCCATCTTCATCTAAGGTTTTTTTCGCCTCTACAGAAGGAGCATCGTTAGATCCCTTTCCTTTCTCAGGAGATTTAGATCCACAGTCGTTTTTAAGTGCCCTTCCTTTCAGCACTTCCAGCACACCTTTACAGGTTAACCTAGAGATTTAGATCTTCCACCCGAGGACTTATTTTTGTTTCCATTATGGGGCTGCCCTTGTATAGATAATGCATCTACATTCTAGTTCTCCATATTTTTTCCTCTCATCTCCTTTGACAGTAAGGATGAGACTATTTCATCAAACTGCAAGGCAATCACATTGCTACCTCTTGCAACAACTAGACTATCCCACAAATCTGGTAGAGAACACAACAAATTGATGCCCATATCTTCATCTAAATTTTTTATATCAAAAAATAACAACTGACTTACCACAGTATTGAAGGCGTTCAGATGCACTGTCACCGAGTTTCCATCCTTAATCCTCAGGTTATACAAATTTTTTCATAGGAACAATTTATTCACCAGAGACTTAGATTGGTACAAAGTCCTAAATTTCCCCACAAAGTCTTTATTGAAGCTTACCTTGATACATTCAACAATACTGAATCTGAGATACACAAGCGTATTGTGCTCTTTGCCTTCCGATCCAACTTCGCCCAGTCTTCAAATGACATTGCCGTTGGTTTAGTACTCGGATCTACCGCGATCTACTGATCTTTATCCACCAACAGATCCTCCATCTTGAGTTTCCACAACTCAAAACTCTGACCATTAAATTTCTCAATCTTTATCTTTCCACTGCTCGCCATCTTCTTTCACAACAAGAATCAATCCCACAGATCTCCCACTGAATAAGGTCTACCACGGGCCCAAGAAACACCCCTCAGTAGTAAAGGTGTCCCCTTGAAGCCGAAACAACTTATCAAATGTACGTTTTAACCCCATACAAAAGTTAGCTGCATACAAGTTCTAAAAACATAAAATAAACAATGGCAAGAGAATAAAACATAAAACATATATACACAAAGATTTTCCCCTGGATCCCAAAACCAGGACTCAGATTGATTTTTCATTATATTCCTTTAAATATCACAATCCATATATATACATGTCAGAGCATCCATAAACCCCAATCCATTAACCCTGGATTAGAACATAACTGTAGTTCCCTTGACTGGATCTACAAGATACCATGGGTGGAAAACCATCATGCCCAAAATCGTGTGCAAAACACATGCACAAAAGCATAGGTAGGTCCACCCACCTAATATAGGGTCCAAAATTTTTTCCCCAGGTCACCACCCCAAACCCCATAGAGGGGGGCTCAAACCCCTCAACAGGGGGACTTCCATCCCCCCATTGTGGCCAATGCAACAAGGGGGCGACAGGAGCGGGAGGGGGTTGGTTGGCCCCCCCTCTAACCCCCCGACTTCACTACTGGGGCTAGTTGTAGAAAGAATATAACACACACCCAACATTCTCCCACTTGTTGTTTTCTTTCCACAGGGAGCCACAAGAGAGCTTAGTGATTGGTCCAATCCTACAACACCCATTATATCTCTACACACCCAACACTAATTTTAAATGTGTGAAATTGTATATCTCACATATTATAATTTAGTTTCTTGCTAAATCAACATGATAACAATGATAAATCATTGTTATTCCTTGAATGGATGCTATTTGATAGGAAAAACCTTCATTCAACATGAGTGTATCTTCATAAACATGAATGTATCTTCATAACATGGTTTTCCATTTGAATGGACAATAACACTTATTCCCCAAACATATATTGGAATTAAACAAGGGCATTATAAAATAATAATAAAAACCCTACATTACTTTGAAGATGATAAGAGCATATTTTTTTTCCCATAAAAAGTTTTTAGATGAAAAAAATATCTAATTAATAAAAATAAAAATAAATTAGAAAATTATATTTTTTATACTCAAAATATATTACTTTGAAGATAATAAGAGCGTAATTTTTTTATTTTTTTTCCATAAAAAATTTTTAGATGAAAAAAATATTTTAATAAAAATCAAATAAATTAGAAAATTATATTTTTATACTCAAAATATATTAACGGATTAGCATTATATAAGATAAAAAACACTCTATAATGTACATAATCATATTTCAAAATACTAATAGTCATTAAATTTGATGACACTGAAAGGAAAAAAGATTGAAAGAATACTACAAAGAGAAAACATAGTCATTTCACTTAATACGTATGAATGTAATGTGTTATCTACCTTTAAGATCCACAAACACATTAAAACCACTCTATAATGTGTATAATCACATCTCAAAATCATGAAGTCTAAATAACTGCACATATGAAGCACCAATAATCCAACTCCATACATAAGCAACTTCATTGTTGAGGCATAGATTCAATCTTCAAAGTGACCTGTCCTTTTTCCTATCTTTAAAGTTTAAACCAATTTGAATACGGAATTTGAAATAAAGTTTACACCAATTTCAATATGCAATTTGACATAAAGTTTGAACCAATTGCTATATGTAATATATAAAGTAAAAACCTTGTTAAAATGTTTTCATTGTCTATTGCCTAAGCCAAATACTTCATGCATAATATTTTGCAGCTAAGGTGCTCTCTCATTTCCCAAGTCAACTGTACATGATGCCAACAACCATGCTAAAAATATGTCAAATTGATTAGTAATTTCACTGCAATTTAATGATTTAACAATCCACCAGCTCAACAAATCACTTACAAAACCTTGTTGAATTGCTTGTTTGCTTTTCATCTCCATCCTTGCATAAAAAAACAACAAATATAATGCACTTTAGTGCTTAGAAAAATTGTACAATGAACCGTTGCTTTTACGAGCTAAGGACACTTTGCACACATTCTTAATAAACTTTAATTAAAGCAAATAATTTCTTCATTGAATATGTCATAACGAAAATCTTGAATTTTAACTTTAAAAATATATTTAGCCAATTTTTCTAAAATATATAATAGTACTTTTATAATATTTTTCATAGCATGTACCATAAAAATTATTTGAAAGTTATCTTAATTAATTTGCTATTATATATAATTTGAAACAATTTGTAAATACTATTATACATAATTTGAAGATAATTCGTAAAGACTTTCCAATCTCTTAAAATTTTATGTATTGAAGTAGTCTTTACCTAAGTTGGTTTCTTTGTCAGGTTCATCTTTCTCATTCAATCTCTTTGAGATCCCCTAAAGCTTCCACATCCCTAAATGTTTCCTCATAGAGATCCACTATCAAGACACCACCATTAAGAAAGTCATTATGGATCATGGATCTTCCTTCAAACTAATTACCACTCCAAACATCCATGCTCTTGTCTTCACCAAAATTTAAGTGATGGGTTTGACCTATATGAGGTTTAACAAGTTGATGAGCAACCCTATTGGGAAAATATACATTATGCTAACCTTTAGGCTCAAAATATTTTAACTAAATTTTCCATCCTCAATGCATAGGTTGATCACAACTTCCTTCTAGGATGCTTATGGCTAGATGGAATCTTGGTGATTCCATACACCTTCTTGGGAGATATCTTGTTTGCCCATAAAGGGAAGATTTGTGTGCTCAAGCATGACCCAATGCCATACTCCATGTTATGAAAGTCTACAACATCGATTGAATGCTTAATATCATTAGTTTACTCTTTCATTGGTCCTTTCACTATAAACGTTCCTTCCCTATAAGACATGTCTCCCTTTCCTCCCTTTACTCATCATTTTCTTCATCCAGTGGGTTTGGTTATTGGTATAGTATTTGATGATTTAGAATTTAAGCTCCCTTACATTTTATTTAGCCCCATCTTCCATATTGAATAGCCCATATGTTCATTCCTTCATCTCCCATTACACACGGATCTACTAAGGAAAACCTACTCTCTTCTTTGCCTCTCCTTTTTATTGCATCCCCACCCTGGTCACTTCAAAAATGGTTCATTTTTTAGTGGATCCACATCTCAAGTAGGGCACGAATTAAGATGATTTCATCCCAGTAGAGATAAACTACTACATTTCTCTTATAAGGCGTCAAGTACAGTTGTCTCATAGTATGTATTGTAACTATTATATCACTTTTTCAATCACATCTCTTCTAGAAGAATATTTAGGCAATATTACATGCTTAGTGAGAAATTTTGATCACAACGAAATGAGCCATCTTTCTCAAATGGTAAATCAAAACTAATATTTAGCCACTTCCCTCAAAAGTACTTAATAGTTCTAAATGAAATCCATGAATATTCCTTCCCACTTCCAAGATGATATTGTTGAAAATAGCAACAAGAAATGATTAAAAAATAGAATCCAAAATATTCCAATTTTAATTTGTCCTTGAATTAAATTCGAATTTAGTCTCACTAGCTGCTTAAAAAATAATTAATTAATTCATCTTGAGTTAATTAGTTGGAGAAATTCAAGTTAGAAGTCTTTCTGAAGTCAAGCAACAATTATCCCTTAAATTAAGGAGATTGTCCCTTAATTAAGGAGATAAGATTGAGTTATATTTGACTTGTAATTAGTTAGCTCAATTTACTAAGTTAAGTCTAGTTAAATTAGTTCCAAATTGTTTGAGGAACTAATTGTGAGTTATCAGTCAGTTGATGCATGCATGCACTCAACAAGTGTACTCCAGATAACTGAAGATTCCCTTATCAGAAACTCATGCATGTCTATTATGAGAAAGACCCAATTGAGATAAGTTTCAAGGACAGGTTACTACCAGTTGCATGTGTTTTCCTATAAAGGAAACTCATCCATGCAGTCAAGGTAAGGTTCCTTGAGGATTGTGCAATTCTGACAGTGTGTTAGAGCAATGTGTGAGAGCAGTGTTACACTGGGTGAAGGAGATCATCCCAGAGGTAACTACGCAAGGAAACACGGGCTTGAAGGGCAAGGAGAAGGCTTGTGAGAAGCTTTGTTTTCCTGTGAGCATCTAGGAGGATTGTACTGAGAGCTAGCTAGCTGTGAGAGATAAGGCTTTGGATAATTCTGATGTATTTCCACCTTGTATGATAATACAGATAGTGGAGCTTTTAGCTGAGGCTTTCCCTCGAGTATTTTCTGTGTTTCATGTGCATTGATTCTTATTCTTATGGTTATATGTGTTCAGCTCTGATTTAGCTCAATCTTTAAGCTTCCACAAGTTTGATAGTAGAAGTAGATTATAGTATTTTTCTTTGGTATATTGCATTATCAAGTTAATCTACAGTCAGATTTTATACATAGGTATCAGAGGTAGATTTGTAGAGAATTTGCAGGAAATTCTACAAATATAGTCATGGGATTCAACTTTATAATTGGATGCTCATGATCGACCTTTATTTGTTAGCATTGTAAGCATCTAGCTAATAGTAGTTGATTTACCTACCTAGTAGTACAATTTCTTCATATTTTGATATGTCCTTTGGTATTTGGGGTGTCTAAATAAGGTGCATCATGTGCTATGTGAAATATTATCCTTCTTAGATCCTTGTGGGAATCATCCATAATAACACTACTTTGGCTAGATGATAGTCACACTAATTCCTAATTTCTTTGTCAATCCTATTATTCATTCTCAAAAGTTCTCAAGATACGTCATGCTATCACTTATCTTCCTTCTAATCCATTTTAATTACTATCCTCAAACTTGAACGAGCTTGGGAAATTGCACCTATATATCATCTTTGGCTTAGAGCATCTACTATTAGATCATCTTTTACTTTTATGTGCTATACATCATAGTCATAGTTGCTCAAAAATTAAACCCAATGCCATTACATATCATTCAACTAAGGCTTAGTCGATAAGTACCTCAAACTCTCATAATTTTTTGTTCCGGATTGGATCACTATATAATTTTTCATCCATCTTGATGCTTCCACAGTGGAAAAATTGAAGGAATCCTCCTATAGGAGAAGTCTTATCAATGAGACCTAGTTTGGAGAATTGGGGTTTCAAACCTTCCAAGGCTAGTTTGAGGCCTTAAAGGGTGTTTTTGGGGGAAAATTTACTACTTAAATATCAAATCCCATGATGTTCTTCTACAATTGAAGAATTTTCCAATAGTACAAGAATCACATCAATCAATGTTTATATGCAAAAGTTATGCTTCCTGGAAGTTGACCTATCATGATTGACCACCATGATTCGAAAGGATGCCACACCACTAGTTGGCTATCTAGTTTTGTAATAACCAATCCACTATGAGGAAAAGGGGTTCCATCCTATTCGAGTGCATTTTGTTCCAAAGTAGAGAAGAGTAGGTAGGAGTGGATAAAGAGAAAGCATAATAGAGGGGGTTTGTATTCTGTAGTAGCACACGAGCCATAGGTCTCAGGAAACTCCACAGGGAGTGCCTTCTCCTTTGTATTTTCATCATTTACATTCTAGACAAAAGAGAGCAGAGCGACCTCACCTTCTAGTTGTGTTTTCTACCAAAAGGGTTTCCTAGAGAATATTTTTGCCTTCATTGTGTTTTTGTGTGTTTGTATTTCATTGTTTATTATTTTCTGTAGTTTATCTATTGCACGCATAAACAATAAAATCAATAGTAATAGATATGGAATATAAATGAATTAACCCTTCATAGTATATATTTTAGTTTATTTTAATAGATGTGTTGTGAAAAAGTATCGAGTGGAATATCCATGATAGTTTAAAGATAATTTGTTCATAATTCAAATGTCTTTCCAATGAAGTAATGTTTCCATGCCTTTAAAGCATGTGATATTCAGGGAATATTTTAAGAACCCCCCTAAATTTATAAATATAATAAATGGGCGATTCTCCATGGTATATAGGAAAAATGGAAGGCGATTTTATCAATAATATAATATGTATATATAATTTTTTAGCGAATCTCTCACCAGGCATGGCGAATATTTTACTCAATTATAAAATCTTGTAAGATCTTGGCGAGTCTTTCACTAAATAATAAAACTTTGTAAAGTCCTAGTGAATCTTAGCATGGGCTACATGCTGGTTTAATTCCCCCGTTTAAATAGGCTACATTCCAAGTGAATACCATCGGTCAATACCATGTGCCATATTTATTTTTTATTAATTCTAATATTAGGGTTAATAATGGTTTTTTGCATGGTATTAATAACAATCTAGTCCATGGTATTTGTCCCATAGTATTTTGGCCGTAGGTTTCACCTAAATATAACCCATTTTTTGAGTGTTCATAAATATAAGGTGACTTATGGAGTAAATATAAAAAAATGTTTTATTTGTTTACCATACCTCTCGTTTATTTATATTTTTATTAATTTACCATACCTCTTTTACAAATAGGGTATTTGGCCCATAGGATTCACTTAAATAAAACCTCTTTCTTGAGCCTTCATAAATAGAACGAGAGTTATGGACTAAATATAAAAAAAGGTTTTATTTATTTACTATACGTCTAGTTTATTTATATTTTTATTTATTTTCCATACCTTTTGAGTAAGTATAAAAAGACGTTTTATTTATTTACCATACCTCCACTTTACTTATATTTTTATTTGTTTACACCCTTACATGTATATAAGGTGACTTATGGAGTAAATATAAAAAATGTTTTATTTATTTACCATACCTCTCATTTATTTATATTTTTATTAATTTACCATACCTCTTTTATAAATATGGTATTTGGCCCATAGGATTCACTTAAATAAAACCTATTCTTGAAAATGGGCGAATGGATTCACTTAAATAAAACCTATTCTTGAAAATGGGCGAATGGAAGGTTGTAAGTCCTAATTTCAAGCGCTAAATTTACCTTTTTTACCCTCTCCCTTAAAATAAGGTGGGCTATTTGAGGTGATTTGTAAAAATGTACTATGATACAAAATATTCGCCCACTAAAAATTTAAAACCCCTTAATTTCGCCAAAGGGCGAACATTCGCCCCTAAAATTATCCTTGGTGATATTGCAAGGAGCTCCAATTTGAGAGTTGGATGTTCCTACTCATGAAAATTAAATTTCTTTGATTCATAGCTCATTACTATCCCTTCCTAAATGAGTACTCCTCTAATTCCTTTCCTAGCAACATTAGTGCACACAGGGAAGTCGTTATTGAAATAAGTATCAACGTATTTATTGATTTAAGAAATATCTCAATCTCCTGAAATCTTTCCTTGTGTCAGGTTTTCCAAAGTAACCTAAATCCTTTCCCTTGTAACTTTGTTAGAGGGCTGACAATATTTGAGAAACGTTCATGACTAACTAGTTAATCCCATATAATTCCTTACTTCAACTACATGCTTTCGAGTTTTCTATCTAGATATAGCTTCTATATTCTTGGGATCCATTTTTAGTCCTTCCTTGGATATTATCTACCTAAGATGTTGGATTTGTTTCTTGAAGAATTTTTAGTTACTTTTCTTAGCATAAAATTAACGCTCCCTATTTTTTTCAATATGAGGTGGATATTCTCCTAGTGCTCTTCCTCATTCCTAGAATAGAGAAGGATATATTCAATACACACTGATACAAAATTATCTAGATAAATTTGGAATGCATCATTCAATAATTTGAAGAAGACTATGGGGGAATTTGTCAATACGAAATGTAGAAATAGTAACACATAATATCTATATGAGTTCTTGAATGTATTCTTTGGTATGTTAGTGTCTTTGACTCTATATGCTGATATATTGATCTTATGTCCAATTTGGAGAATAATTTTTCCTATTTAAGATGATCCATCAAGTCATTCATCTAAGGTAAGGAATATATGCTCTTGATTTTAACTTATTCACTTCCTATGATCAATGCACATTTAGAAGGTCATATCCTTCTTCTTAGAAAACAACATTGGATCTACCTAAGGCGAGGCACATGGGTATATGAAACCATTTCTTGAGAATTATTACAATTGCATATTAAGCTCTCCCAATTTATGGGTCCCTAATCTATAAGGTCACTTTGATATTGGTATGACACCTAACATCAAGTCTATCTTATAATTCACCTCTCAAGTTGGTAGAAACACTAGTATTTCATGTAGGAATATATCCAAAAATTCGTCAAGTATGGGTAGATTTTCTAATTTCATACATATTTTTGGTGGCTTTAATGGTTTGGATTAGATACCCTTTATAACTTTCTGCATACATTGTGCTTATCCTACATCACTTTAATTTTTCTTACTTCTAGATGCAATAACATCCATCAATTTCTTGGTTGATCCACTCATTAACATGTTTCTTCTATACTAGATCTAATTTTATTTACTTCAATAATTTATTAAAACCCAAAAAATATTTATCTCAAATATTTATGAAATTGTTGATAAAATAAACACATTGGTATATTAACTAAAAAAAAGCAACAAAAATAAAATGGAGAGATCAATCACACTACAAAAAAAAATTGTACCGAACAAAATATTCCTCCATAATATTAAAATTTGGGAAATTATGGGTCAGACCCAGAAAGAATACATAAAAAAATACAATTTCTAGGAACCTGGAAACTCGACCCCATTTGAAAATTGGCCTCAAAGGAATTAACACCTAGAAATTGACCTCCTTGGATAAAGTCAACCTTGGAGAATTATACATGTCTCACGAGCAAATTGACCTCATTTTTTCTTCTCACCTTGTATTACCCTTTTCTTATTTTAGAAATCAACCTCTCTAGACATTTTGGCCCTCCTCTTCAACAACTTGGCCTCCCTCTTTCCTAAACTCAACCTCCCTGATTTTGTCCCAAAATTCACTACTACACTTCTGCTCACTTCTCTTCAGTCTAGTCAAGCCTTTCGCTCTACAGAAAATCACCTCCTCCACAATTATGTGTCTTCACCTCACCCTTGGGCTCATTTAATAATTTCATAAATCTAGAATCACTAAACCTAATCTCCTAACTGATCAATGGATAGGATTAAATCTTAAGTCTCACTTGAGATTAAAAAAATTAGATTATATAAGTCACTTAAATAATTTTATTGTTTATTGTTAGAACTTTGGTCTAATAGACTATAATAATTAAATTGATTATTGTACTTTTCCTAAGTTAACATTAGGAAAGAAATCATTTTATCACTTACTTCACCAAGCAAGCACCTAAACGGGAAATCAAATATATTCTACATTCTAAGACACCAAGCCAATGAAAAAGACTTTCCCATGATACAAAATCAACACTCACTCCTCGCAAGGAATGGATTCTCCACTACCCCCATCTTATCTTTGTAAAACAAAAAGTTCCCCTTCATTAGAGGCTTGTGAGAATGTCTACTACCTCCTCCTTTATGAATATGATTTTCAATCTCACAACACTTCTATGGACCTTGTCTTTTATGAAGTGGTATTTGATATCTATGTGCTTGGACCTACCATGAAACACTAGATTCTTTAATATATTAAGGCAAGTATAATTGTTACAGTGAATCACAGTGGGCACCATCTCAAGACCAAATAATCTTGTGATCATCTTGTGAAGCCTATGGCCTCATAACTCACTAGACTCACTGCCATGTACACGAACTATACCAAGCTAAGTTCCATTGAGTGTTTCTTCCTACTATACCCCAATATCATAGTTGATCCTAAGCTAAAACAATAACCTCAATTACTCTTCTTATGCACTTCACTCCCTGCCGAGTCTGAATTTGTGTAACCATGCAACTCCACTCCACCATCATGGACATACCTTAGTCAATACTCCATTGTACCATGGAGATACCTATGACATCCCTTTTTGTCAACCCTTTTGTAAATATTATTATAAATTTTAATTTCATGTAAATAATACTTAATGATGAATGATGACTAGATGAGATGAGACACAAATTTAGAGGTCTGCATGAGTAGGATTTGCTTGTAATCCATATCTACATTTAAGTTATCACATAATTTCCTATGGGAGAGGATGGCCCTGTTGCAAGTAGTTAATGGAGGAAATGGGGCTCCTAATCAAAGGAGTTTGTAGACTATCTCATGGGTTGTGATGGTAGAGTCAACATGCAAGAGGAGACAAGAAGGGTAAGGAAAGAGGGGCAGAACAATGTGAAGTGATTTTATGCACATGATAAGAGGAGGAAAAAAGTTGTTGGGGGGGGGGGTGTTGGGGGGAAGGGGGCGCATAGAGAAAAGGAATAAGAGATTGATTCTCTCATTGCCTTTGTATTATTGTATGTGTGAGCTTGCAATAATGTTGGTGGAATCCATGTACTTCAAAAAAGTATGTAATGCACTTGTGTACTTGTGAGGCCTATATCAGGGACAATATGTTAATGCCAAAATAAATTTTACTGGAGTAGGGATGCTTTGTGATATCTAGGCTGAGAAACATATGGGGGTTTACTGGATGAGAATAATCAGGGTTGTGGCTATGTTCCTGGGGCTGAAAAAACCATTGGAGACTATGATGGTTGAGAACTTAGTAAGAGGTTGAGGCGCCCCATATCTAGTGGGTTGATAATGCATGGTGAAGTGTGCTAAGGACACTTTGCACACATTCTTAATAAAGTTTAATTAAAGCAAATAATTTCTTCATTGAATATGTTATAACGAAAACCTTGAATTTTAATTTTAAAAATATATTTAACCATTTTTTCTAAAATATATAATAGTACTTTTATAATATTTTTCATAGAATGTGCCATAAAAATTATTTGAAAGCTATCTAATTAATTTACTATTATATATAATTTGGAAACAATTTGTAAATACTATTATACATAATTTGAAGACAATTTGTAAAGACTTTCCAATCTCTTAAAATTTTATGTATTGAAGTAGTCTTTACCTAAGTTGGTTTCTTTGTCAGGTTCATCTTTCTCATTCAATATCTTTGAGATCCCCTAAAGCTTCCACATCTCTAACCATTTCCTCATAGAGATATACTATCAAGACACCACCATTAAGAAAGTAATTATGGATCATGGATCTTCCTTCAAACTAATTACCACTCCAAACATCCATGCTCTTGTCTTCACCAAAATTTAAGTGATGGGTTTGACCTATATGAGGTTTAACAAGTTGATGACCAACCCTATTGGGGAAATATACATTATGCTAACCTTTAGGCTCAAAATATTTTAACTAAATTTTCCATCCTCAATGCATAGATTGATTACAACTTCCTTCTAGGATGCTTACGACTAGATGTAATCTTGGTGATTCCATACACCTTCTTGGGATATCTCTTGTTTGACCATAAAGGGAAGATTTGTGTGCTCAAGCATGACCCAATGCCATACTCCATGTTATGAAAGTCTACAACATCGACTGAACCCTTAATATCATTAGTTTACTCTTTCATTGGTCCTTTCACTATAAACGTTCCTTCCCTATAAGTCATGTCTCCCTTTCCTCCCTTTACTCATCCTTTTCTTCATCCAGTGGGTTTGGTTATTGGTATAGTATTTGATGATTTAGAATCTAAGCTCCCTTACATTTTATTTAGCCCCATCTTCCATCTTGAATAGCCCATATATTCATTCCTTCATCTCCAATTACACATGGATCTACTAAGGAAAACCTACTCTCTTCTTTGTCTCTCCTTTTTCTTGCATCCCCACCTTGGTCACTTCAAAAATGGTTCATTTTTTATTGGATCCACATCTCAAGTAGGGCATGAATTAAGATGATTTCATCCCAGTAGGGATAAACTACTACATTTATCTTATAAGGCATCAAGTACAGTTGTCTCATCGTATGTACTGTAACTATTATATCACTTTTTCAATCACATCTCTTTTAGAAGAATATTTAGGCAATATTACATGCTCAATGAGAAATCTTGATCACGACGAAATGAGCCATCTTTCTCAAATGGTAAATCAAAACTAATATTTAGCCACTTCCCTCAAAAGTACTTAATAGTTCTTGTTGGACACCTCATCCTCTATGGGTTAGTGTGGAAGCCGAATAGACAAAAAGAAGTTCAAGAGACCTTGGGATGTGAAACCCAACCGTCAAACCATGTACTATAAATGTATATCTCTTGTTAATAAAAATGGATTCTCATGTTTTATCTTTTAGATTATGTTGTTGCCCATGTGTGTTTAACATGGTATTAGAGCCATGATGTGTGGCTTTCTCCCACCATTAGTTGGGTGGTCTTCTTCAAACTGGTTACTCTGCCATTGTGCACTATTTTAGTTGTCCTCTCTGCGTCTTGCACCGTCCTTCTTGCAGAAATGTTACATTTACCTCACAGTGAATCATGTCATCTATATTGTAGTTGCGATTTTCTGCCCATATTCTGCATTTCTGCAGCCTGACATATCTAACCTCTGTGTCTATCCCTTTAGGAGTAATTGAAATATTTCTTTGCAAAAAAATCTGCTTACGTTATTTTTTTGGTGTCAGTACAATCACTCAGGCCAAAATGCCTCCACAATTCCTGTGTTATCGATGCTCACATACATTTTTTCCTGATGATAAAAAGTAATGATAGTGTTGTGTGTGTGTTTTAATGTGAAAGTTGTGGACTGCATTTCGATGGAGCCTTCAGAGGAAATCCTGACATTGCAGGCATTGGCTTAGTGCTCAAATATGGTAACGACCGAGAGATAGAGAGATATTCTCATCTTCTGGGCTACAACTTCACCAATAACGTAGCCGAATACATGTGCCTACACGCAGGAATATTGTCACAGTTATATCACACTTATATACTCCGTTCAAGACTAGTTGCAGTGCATTCAAGCCCTTGTTTATGCGTCGGTTAAAATGGTTCAATTTAGAGCCTGAGTTTTGAGTGGCTATTCTCATCATGGTGGAAGATTGAAGAAACAATAGTTCGATTTACTCTTTCTTGAAGGCAGCTTGAGTACCCATTTCTTTATCTCAATGCTGGACGAGTTTCTTTGTTACCTGGGTTGCGTACTGATAGCAGAGCTAAGTGTGATGACTGTGGGTCCTATTCAGTGATATTATCAGGACAAGTATTCATTCCCTGGGCTGCGTATTAATCACCCGGCTTGTGCGTGGGACTGTGGGAGATTCAAAAGCTGAGTTCCCTCTGTATTGACATCACAATACTCCTCTATTCACCGTGTGGGTGACAGACTCATACTACAGTTGATTTGTTGGAGTAAATATACCTCTGCGTGGACTCTTTCTTGGCTGAATCAAGGGAGTACCTGAGCTGGAAGGAGTGGCTGAGTTACACACATTATTTCAGACCAACATGGTCTCTTTATCCCTCTGTCAGCAGTGATATCGTAGCATTTATTGGAGCTGATAATTTTGGGTCAAACAGTTGATTTGAACTTCATCTTTGACTGATATTCTGAGGCTGTCTCATTGTGGCAAGTTCTCAGGTTCATCTGTTCCCTCTCTTTGTGTGTATTGTATACTAAGTGTAAAAGAAATAAAGGAAGGAAGTTGTTCCAGTTCATTCTCATTCCTATGTATCAGCTGTAAATAAATTTTTGAGTATAGAATGAATCTGTTTAAGCCTCTAGAAAGTTATAAGCTTTATGGGTATTTTACGCTTGGTCGACAAATCGAAGCCTTTGAAAATGAGGTTTTGAATTTCAGGCATATTTTTATGGTTTTTTCATTTCAAAAGCATTAGGATTCGAAGAAATTGCCATTGAAAGAATAAAATAAAGCTTCTTGACAAATTTGCTTCAAGTGATTTGTACTGTACTGTTCAAAGTTATGAAGAGAACAACAATGGATAAAGCTTCTAGAATAATAATAAGCATAGCTTTGCGGGGATTTTACTTTTGGTTGACGACAAATCAAAGCCTTTAAAATTGAGGTTTTGAATATCAGTCCATGCATTAAAATCATTGGTTTTCATATTTCAGAAGCATTAGGATTCGAAGAAATAAAATAATGCTTCTTGACAAATTTTCTTCAAGTGATTTGAACTCAAGGAAAATTAAAGATTGCACCGTGGACCTTTGAAATCATCGGTTTTTGCAATCAAGATGGATTCCAAAGAAGGACACTGGGAAAACAAATAAAATTCCTCGAGAGTTTTGCTTCAAGTGAATTGTGCAGTCTGTATACAACAATGGATCAGTATTTGATCCTGAAGTTCTTGATCTCACAGAGGATGATCTAATAGAGAAATTTACTGTTGGTATTTCTACTGTGACAACTCTTTCTAGTATTTGAAGGATCCAAGAAAGTTTGCAGTTGCTGCTGCCCCAGTGTGGCATTGTATTTAAAACTCATTATAGTTTTTGTCTACATATATATGCATTGATTCCTTGATTCGACTGCTGCATAAGAGTTTGGTGGGCTGTATAAAGGCAATGATTGTTTTGACAAATAAAAGTAATCTTTCGTGGAGAAAAGTTTAATTGGTTGTATTGTCAGAACATAGCGCTGGTCATGAGTAAACTCTTATTTTTATATGGATTGTAATTGGTGCTTTCTGGTTGCACATTGATCATTTGCTGCACATTTATAAAGGATATTGCTATGTACTGCGAGTGGGTATTACTTTTCTGAATTGAAGTAGTAGTTGTGATCAATTTTTAAGGTTTAATTCTGACATTAAAGAAAAAATGGCCAGAATCAATGAAGTATTAGAGTTCCTCAAAACTCTTCTATTGTCTACTACTCATGAAACATTAAAAGTCAGCAAAGTTTCTCTCACAAACATTCAAGCCTGTCTACAAAATGCACAAGAGAAAATTGATTTTTTGCAGTTCGAATCTCAGCTATAGCAAGAGGAATTAAAATAGAGGAATCATTCTGAACATGTTTATGTTCAAAAGATTGAGACTGCAACCCATCAGAAGCAAGTAAATAATGTTACAATCGGTTTAGATTTAGTACCAAATAAAGATCAGTTGTGCATACAGATGTAGAAACTCAGTCTACACTTCCCAAGCCCATCATCAGACCTTGGGAAGAGCTTGTCCATAACAAGCCCAAAACTGGTCTTGGATATGACAAGGACTTGCCCTTTCATATTCTAGACTACTCCAAACCAATCCAATTTCAAAGTGCTAGATTCATTCAAGGCAATTTACCTGCTCTTCATGACAATTCATCTCCAGCTGTTTCAGGTTCTGCCCCTCTTCCATAGCTACAACAACAAATTGTGAAATGTCAACACTGTGACCAAGTTTGCCATTTGAAAGATCACTGTTTTGATCTTCATCCATGTAAGAACTGTCATAAAACCACCCATCCTTCACATAGATGCTTCAAAAATAAACGTCATGCAAGAACAAATATTCATCTTGGATGGATCGCTTCTTGGCAATGGGCATCAATAGAAAAGAAGATATTTCAATCATATGTCTGAACTTGTTCCAGTGTATTGAACAGTCTTGCAGTTGAGTTTTCTCCATCATCTCACCTTGTATCTGATAGGGGGGGAAATGATGGTCATCTACAAGCTTCAAAGCCACATCAAGGAAGTCTGAGCCAAAACTTGCCACATCAGTTTCAAAGTTGTAGCTAAAGACAAAGATGCCCCTGAGCATGCCTTCAGTTGGTAATCTAGGAAACTTACTCTAGCAAAAGAATTCAACTTCTTGCCAATTTCAGAACAATTCTAGGAACAAAATTGAGAACACTTCCTCTAGTAGAAGACTTTGTCTTCTTGCCAGTTTTTGAAGAGTTCTAGGATTTGCATTAAGCATTCCAGAGTTGTTGGTCATCCTTAAACCATCACAGGTTGAGACTTCCCATTTCAGGTTGAAGCTCTCCCTTTTATGCGGGGTGAGACCTCCCTTTCATGGTTGAAGGTTTCCCTCTTCAAAACAATAGGAACACTTCCTCTAACAAAAGACTTCAGCTTCTTGCCAGTTTTGGAAGAGTTCCGGGAACTGCACTAAGCATTCCAGTGTTGTTGGTCATCCTTAAACCACCACCCTTTATACCAACATTTCAGAGAGCACATTCAGCCTAGTGCTGCCATGCATTTTTGCACATTTTGTATTATAGCTCTCTTCTTGGACTCATACATAACCCTTTGGATTGAGGGGGGCAATGTTGGACACCTAATCCTCTATGGGTTAGTGTGGAAGCCAAATAGACAAAAAGAAGTCCAAGAGACCTTGGGATGTGAAACCCAATGGTCAAACCATGTACTATAAATGTATATATCTTGTTAATAAAAACGGATTCTCATGTTTTATCTTTCCGATTATGTTGCTGCCCATGTGTGTTTAACAATTCTAAATGAAATAAATGGATATTCCTTCCCACTTCCAAGATGATATTGTTGAAAATAGGAACAAGAAATGATCAAAAAATAAAATCCAGAGTATTCCAATTTTAATTTGTCCTTGAATTAAAATTGTGAATTGAATTCGAATTTAGTCTCACTAGCTGGTTGAAAAATAATTAATTAATTCATCTTGAGTTAATTAGTTGGAGAAATTCAAGTTAGAAGTCTTTTTTAAGTCATGCAACAATTATCCCTTAAATTAAGGAGATTATCCCTTAATTAAGAAGATAAGATTGAGTTATATTTGACTTGTAATTAGTTAGCTCAGTTTACTAAGTAAAGTCTAGTTAAATTAGTTCCAAATTGTTTGAGGAACTAATTGTGAGTTATCAGTCAGTTGATGCATGCATGCACTCAACAAGTGTACTCCAGATAACTGAAGATTCCCTTATCAGAAACTCATGCATGTCTATTACGATAAAGAACCAGTTGAGATAAATGTCAAGGATAGATTATTATCAGTTGCATGTGTTTTCCTATAAAGGAAACTCATCCATGTAGTCAAGGTAAGGTTCCTTGAGAATTGCACAGTTCTGACAGTGTGTTAGAGCAATGCTACACTGGGTGAAGGAGATCATCCTAGAGGTAACTACGCAAGGAAATATGAGCTTGAAGGGCAGAGGAGAAGGCTTGTGAGAAGCTTTGTTTTCCTGTGAGCATCTAGGAGGATTGTACTAAGAGCTGGCTAGCTGTGAGAGATAAGGCTTTGTATAATTCTGATGTATTTCCACCTTGTATGATAATACAGATAGTGGGGTTTTTAGCTGAGGCTTTCCCCTGAGTATTTTCTATGTTTCATGTGCATTGATTCTTCTTCTTATGGTTATATGTGTTCAACTCTGATTTAGCTCGATATTTAAGCTTCCACAAGTCTGATAGTAGAAGTAGATTATAGTATTTTTCTTTGCTATATTGCATTATCAAGTTAATCTACAGTCTGATTTTCTACATAGGTCTTAGAGGTAGATTTGTAGAGAATTTGCAGGAAATTCTACAGATATAGTCATGGGATTCAAATTTATAATTGGATGCTCATGATCGACCTTTATTTGTTAACATTAGGAAAGAAATCATTTTATCGCTTACTTCACCAAGCAAGCACCTAAACGGGAAATCAAATATATTCTACATGCTAAGACACCAAGCCAATGAAAAAGACTTTCCCATTATACATTAATCAACACTCCCTCCTCGCAAGGAAGGGATTCTCCACTACCCCCATCTTATCTTTGTAAAACAAAAACTTCCCCTTCATTAGAGGTTTGTGAGAATATCTACTACCTCCTCCTTTGTGAATATGATTTTCAATCTCACAACACCTCTATGGACCTTGTCTTTGATGAAGTGGTATTTGATATCTATGTTCTTGGAACTATCATGAAACACTAGATTCTTTAATATATTAAGGCAAGTATAATTGTTACAGTGAACCACAGTGGGCACCATCTCAAGACCAAATAATCTTGTGATCATCTTGTGAAGCCTATGGCCTCACAACTCATTAGACTCACTGCCATGTACATGAACTATACTAAGCTAAGTTCCATTGAGTGTTTCTTCCTACTATACCCCAATATTATAGTTGATCCTAAGCTAAACCAATAACTTCAATTACTCTTCTTATGCACTTCACTCCCTACCGAGTTTGAATTTGTGTAACCATGAAACTCCACTCCACCATATTGGACATACCTTAGTCCATACTCCATTGTACCATGGAGATACCTATGACATCCCTTTTTGTCAACCCTCTTGTAAATATTATTATAAATTTTAATTTCATGTAAATAATTCTTAATGATGAATGATGACTGGATGAGATGGGACACAAATAAGAGGTCTACATGAGTAGGATTTGCTTGTAATCCATATCTACATTTAAGTTATCACCAAATTTCATATGGGAGAGGGTGGCCTTGTTGCAAGTAGTTAATGGAGGAAATGGGGCTCCTAATCAAAGGAGTTTGTAGACTATCTCATGGGTTGTGATGGTAGAGTCAACATGCAAGAGGAGACAAGAAGGGTAAGGAAAGAGGGGAAAAACAATGTGAAGTGATTTTATGCACATGATAAGAAAAGAGGAAAAAAGTTGGGTGGGGGGGTGCACATAAAGAAAAGGAATAGGAGATTGATTCTCTCATTGCCTTCGTATTATTGTATGTGATTGAGCTTGCAATAACATTGGTGGAATCCATGTGCTTCAAAAAGGTATGTAATGCACTTGTGTACTTGTGAGGCCTATATCGGGGCTAGTGTGTTAATGCCAAAATAAATTTTATTAGAGTAGGGATGCTTTGTGATATCTAGGCTAAGAAACCTATGGGGGTTTGCTGGATGAGAATAATCAGGGTTGTGGCTATGTTCCTGGGGCTGAAAAAACCATTGGAGACTATGATGGCTGAGAACTTAGTAAGAGGTTGAGGCACCCCATATCTAGTGGGTTGATAACGCATGGTGTAGTATTGGGGGCTGAGAATACAGGTGTGAGCACTGCTGAGAAGTTGCTGCCAAGTGTACTCTTATTCCTATATAAGAAACAAAAAGGACAAACCTCGTTTTTATTTATACATATCTCTCTCTAAGACTGGACTGGGACTCTTTGTGAGAACCCATTGGTTGTTTTTTTGGTTGGTTAAAGCCACTATGGTGTAATAGCTAGGAACTAATGAGCATACCTGAGTAATGGGCTCTGTTAATTATATGTGAGCAAAAGGATGAGAAATCTTGAGCATACTACCACCTTAGAATCTGAATCTTTCTCCAGGGTGGTTGGCTACAAGAAAGGATAGTTTTGCATTCAAACTATGGTTGGGAGGATAGTTGAAGTCCCACTCTTAGTCACCAGCCATCTACTTCGTAAGACAAGTTTCTTACTTGTTTCACTATGTATCTCAATGCAACATAGACTTCTATTTCTATTGTTATATAACTTGTGTTGTTTATGAGGAATGTCTATTCCTATGTATTTTTATGAGGAATTCCTAATCCTGTGTACTTGATGAGGAATACATGTTTTTGTATTTATGAATAATATTGATGCATGTTTATGGCCATGTTGTGAGAGATATGTGGAGTCTCTATTTTCACTGGTTGATTATGTGATGCATGACTTGTATTGTGAATGACCTTGTGTTTTTGAGCTAAATGCAGAGATTCCATGCCTTTATATACCTATGTATATATATAATTGTGGAGAATCATGGATGTGGCTATGGTTCAATCTGTGTCAAGGGTGGCTATACAATGCTTGAGAGTTGGGCCGAGTAATTTATTAACAATATTAAAGATCGAGAGGGATAGTTGATGCAGGAAAATTTGAATTTTCTAGCTATGTTCACTTCCATGAACCTGCAATCATGAGAATACCAAGAGCTCTACAAAATTCTGATTACTCAGTTAGTTAACTATTAGAATCATATAAAGACATTCATTAATATATATGCAGAGATAATGTTTGGGAAAATTATAGACTTATAATTTGACAAACATAAATCATCAACCAAGGGTAGGTAAGCTTATGATATGTTGCGCAAAATATATGCAAGCTAATACCTTAAGTGTTTTTCTAATTAAACCATTCATACACACAACTTCAATGTCTCTTTTCTGCATCAACACTTGGCAACAAAGGATATTGAGTGGATTCAATCATCCCTCTACAGCTCTTGATATTGATGATGTTGATCATAAAATATTAAAGACCACACAGACAATCACAAAAATCAAGAAGCTAAAACCTAATTAAATGATTCCAAACACATTTATCAAATAAACTTCTTCATCCAACCATTTCACATATGCTGCTAAAATTCAGAAAAGAGAAACACTAATTGTGCAAATAACTTACTGATGCATAAAAATAATTAACAGAAATACAAATACTATAAGTAATGGAGTTGTGAGCAAAGGGGACCCTACCTTAATCACAACCCCTCTACTGTTAAAGGAGTTTACACTACGAGATCAACAGAACATATAACTTTCTATTAATCTAAAAAGTATTATAGAGATGTACAAGTCTGATATGTTCGACCAACCAAGCCCTTTGCAAATGAAACATAATGAAATTTATACAAGTTCAAAGGCATATGTTTCTAAATTAGGAAAACTACTATGTTGTAACTACTTGCTATAAATAACTAAATAGAATGAAAAAATAGCTCTTCTGAGTTTGATCCATGACTAAAAGCATGGATCAAACTAATTTTGTTACATCACTAGATCTTTTTCCCAATACGACCATCGAGAAGAGGACTGAAGATCTAGCCACTTTCAATGATGAATTTGAGGCATCCAATAGGACAACATCCATGTAGGTGGATTTCCTCATAAAGCCCATGTTCCATTTCTTCTTGAAACTAAGTGGAATATATCCAACCACCAATTATGCTGCAGGAAATCTGGGTGGTTATAGGAAAGCCACATCTACAGGAAATCGCGGAGTGTCTGTAGGAAATCGATGACCATGACTATCTATAGGAAATTGTAGAGCTGCTTCAAATCATGACTAATATGCATAAGATTTTGATTTTTCAAACTTGATAATTCGATTAGGAAATGATTAACTTCAACAAGTACTTAAGAACAAGGTAAATAATACTATTTAAGATAATTTTCATACCATGAGCACACAACAGCCTTGTGGTCAAAACTTAGGTAATATAGGTGAAATAGTAGTTAGGAATAAAAAAGAGTAAAAGGGGGCAACAAGGTCTTAGGAGGCTATCAAAAAGTGAGAAAAATGGGACTCAACAACTCCCCCACACCTAGCTTCTTGCATGTCCCTTATGCAAGAATTTTTTTTACATCCTTAGGAAAAAAAATCAGTCCATGCCCTGTGCCGCATCTACTGCAGTCAAGTGACCTAATTGGGCTTTGCTAGACTCTTCCCTAACCAGATTATGGTACTCCTCATTCTTTTTCTGCAGGTGATCAATTTGGGCATGTTTCTTCTTCATAATCTAAGTTTCTTTCTGATGCCACTCATCATAGTTCTTCTGCATGCGTAGGCTATTTTCCCTATGGGTTTCATTCTCCTTTCGAAGGACCCGCTCAGACCAAGTAAGTTCAGCAATAGTTTCCTCCAATTCCTTCTGGGGTTGTTTCTTCTTAAAAGTTTCCTCTTTGTCATGCTATCCTTGAGAGGACTGGGGAAAACTCGGTTCCTCTCCAACTATTTTCTCTCTGCTTCCCTGCAACTGTGAATTCTGAAAATATGTGGCCTCCTTCTTATCTGTTAATAAATTTAGTGAAATCCACCTTCACTTTCCTTTTGGACAGGTCTTGCGACCTCATACTCTTTTTATCAGTTTTAATTGGCGGTACCCCTTCCTCTGCATTTTCCTTTTTTGCTAGCTTCACAACCTGGCTTCATGTAAAGCACTTGGTAGGGGTAGAAGGGTCCTTCAAGTTGGACTTGTTCACTATGGCCTCCCCAGTCACCACCACTTCCTCTTCTGTCAATGGACCATGGGTTCGATGTTTCTTTTTCGGCTTTTCTACTAGCTCTTCTTCCTTAGATTCTGACGAAGTAGGGTCCCTATCATTCTCTAGGAAGTAATTCTCTGACAAGAATTATTCCCATGTTTTATTCTTCTTACGTAGAACCTCTGTCATGATAATTTTTATCAACCCATGATGATAGAGGTTTTCCTCTATGTGGGTTGCCCTTGCCTTGGCAGTAGTGGAAATTTCCATCAGGGACATTCCTAAACAGTAGGGAAAATTAAAAGGCATGTCTCGGAAGTGGACGAGAAGACACATAGGAAACAAAAATGATAGCTGAAAGCGACCTTAACACGTTATGTATTTCTGCAGGAAAAACAAAAGGTGCCGATACTTACTTCTAAGGGAATCCTATGGGATTCCCTTGCTCCAATCAGGATTTGCATGTTCTTTTTGGAGGAAGGGTGCACGAATTTCTTTGTTAAACCGTTGATTCTTGAACCAACACTCCCCTTCCTATGGGATGCCACAAGCTCAAGCTACTAGCTCCTCCATCAACCTAAATTGAACATTCCCCACCCACGCTTTGTCGCCATTTAGATTCAGAAAAAAGGACTTTGTTACCTCTGAATTGTGCCGACTAAATCTCATAAACAAAGGCAGCGACCCTTCCTTCTCCAATCATGCTTTACTTCGGGGGTCGCGTCCAATAGCTTGGGACCCTGAGGTTCAAACCTAAGAACATAACGCATGTTTGACATAGCAAGGGATGAGAGAGAAAAAAGTTGATTCAACTCATAGAGATGCCTCTAAGACTTAGCGCAACAAAAAACTCGACAATGATAATTTAAATTTGGAAGTATTAAGGAAATATGGAAATTTTCAAAAAACATAGGACGTGATCATGATTGTCGTCATGATCCATCCTGTAGGATAAATCTTGAAAATATAGTCGAAGGACGTGTCGAAGCAATGATGGTCGGGAATGAAACTCGATTTATGACATAATGACTTGTAGTGCCTTCTTCCGCAAGGCTTACCATGACTCATATTCATGAAAAACTTAAGAATTAAAGTATCATTACCTTTTACCTTAAGCATCCTGTCGCTAATCGTACCTTACCAACCTTACCTTTCAATGGTCTAGTACTTAGATGACAACTGATATTGGTCTTGAAGTGATAACCCACCTTGAAACCACATCATATGCACAATTGTATAGTTCATGGTATCTATTAATAATAAAAATGACTAGTACTTTTTCAAATTATGTAGAATATGATATGTTTGTTCTTTGTTCTTCAAGAAACCAGTGGTGTTTCTGCATGAAATGGAACCGCAACTGCTAAACTTCTGCAAGAAACCATTTCTTCCCCTTTTTGTACAGTTCATTTCACATGAATGGAGGTGCCGATGTCGAATGTGTAATGATCTCATTGGATTACCAGCCATTAAGGTTAGATTTTAACCAATGCGAGGCCCATCACCATTAATGAGAGTGAGGACCAAGGTACATCTGATGCATCTTATGAAGTGTGAATTTATGAGCTGTTGTTGAATCCCCTGTAGGATCCATCAGTCAAGGAGCCATAATGAATTTCCATTGCTGCTGTCAAGATAACCTGTCATTAAGGAATATAATCTTCAAGGCATCACAAGACTCTGATATTGCACCCAGATAATTTGCTAATGTTGATGGGCCAATATTGTTGGAAGGAGGGACTTAGGAAATCCCACATGAGTCCAACATGAGAAAACAAAAAATTAACTGAAGACAAAATTTATCGAGATGATCCCAAAGGATCTACTGTCTTGTGATTTTAATGAGCCCAAGGCAACCCATGCTCGCCAGATTTCAATTTTAGAGAGTTTGAAATAATGATAAAGAAGACTCCATGGTGCTCCTTTTCCGTAAATAGCCCATTAGGCCTGGAAAAATGAATAAATCTGTACCCAATAGACATTCCTCTCATAGTTTATTGAGAATGAAAGGAACAAAGTGAGCTCAGTTTATTATGGCAGAAAATCAAGAAAAGGTAGTGAGAGGAATGACTTCCTTCTCCACCATTTCTAGATCCTTCTTCTTCACAATCTCTTCCACAAACTCCTCCTTAGATTGGGGTTTTTGATATAGCTTGAGTCTGTTCCCATTCACCAAGAAGGTAACATTTCCATCATCAATTGTTTTAACCCAGACATATCAATTATCAAAAAGTTTCTCAAATTCATAGGGACCCAGCTAATGTGTGTTGAATTTCCCTTTAAAATTCTTAAATTTCAAATCAAACAACAACACCCAGTCTCCCTCTTTGAACTTATTTTTCTTAATGTATTTGTTGTTCCATTTAGCCCGTTGTTGTTGGATCATATTGGTTTGCTGAAAAGATCTTGCCTAATCTCATATAGCTCATTGAGCTGGAGGATAATTTGTTGTTGTGCCTAATTAAGGTCTATACACAAATTTGCTACCATATTAAAAATTTTGATCTGAAATCCAATTGGTAGTAACACTTATCTTCCATACACTAATTCATAAGGAGAGAAGCCAGTGGTATTCCTCCATGTAATCTGATAGGCCCATAATGCCTCAGGAAGTTGATTAATCCAATCCTTCTTATGTAATTGCACCATCTTAATGAGGATTGTCTCCAACACCTTATTTGTTGATTTCACCTACCCATTGGCCTATGGATGGTAAGGGGTTGAATTCTGATGAGTAATATGATATTTCTGAACAATTCCCTGCACAAGATTTGACACAAACTGAGTACCCTAATTAGTAACAATTTTCCAAGGTACCCCAAATCTTACAAAAACATTAGAAAAAAGAAATTCTACCACTACTTTCCTCGTTTCTCTAGGTAGTTCTCTTGATTCCACCCACTTTGTCACATAATCAATACAAATGAAAAGATACTTCTTACCATAGGACATAGGATTGATGTGACCTACAAAATCAGGAGCCCACATTGCGAATGGTTCTATGAGAACTTGTGGCTGCAAAGGAATTTCATCCAATTGGATAGGTCACCATATTCTCTAGAAGCTATCACATTTACGCACATACTCCTTTCCATCTTTAAAAAGACTCTACCAATAGTACCCGAAGCAGAGGATCTTATAGGTTGTCCCCTTATTTTCAAAATGTCCTCCACAGGGTTCATCGTGACAAGATCTCAAGATATCATACATCTCGTCCTCCCTGACACACCTATGAGTAATCAAGTCAGGTCCAGTGCAAAAGAGGTCTCCGTTTATCCAAGAGAAATTAGCACATTTCCTAATAATTCTTTTCTTTTGACTAGATGAAAAGTAGGGGGTAACTTTCCTGCAACAAGATAATTGGCCATATTTGCAAACCAAGGTGTTTTAACAGAGATAGCAAACAAATTTTCATCAGGAAAGTTATCATTAACAAGAAAATCCTCACCTACATGGTTGAGCCTATATAGGAAATCAACGACCTGATTTTCTTTTCTGGGCATGTCCAATACCGTGACATCAAATTCCTACTGCAACAAAAAACCACCTAGTAATCCTGCCATTAGTGGCTGGTTTTTTCATGAGATATCAAATAGCAAAATGATCAATACATACAAAAAATTCATAACCAATGATGTAATGTCTAAACTTATTAATAACATAAATTACAAGAAGAAATTCTTTCTTAGTTACGATGTAATTCAGTTCTGCAGGAGTTAATTTTTTACTAACAAAATAAAAAGCATGGGTTACAAGATTTCCCTTTTGGCCCAATACCTCTCCTATAGTTGAATCAGAGGCATCAGTGGAATATGAAAGGGAAATTTCCAATTTGGACCTCTCAAGATACGTGTTGAAGAAATTTTTTCCTTGAGTGTATCGAATGTAGCTTGACACTCATCACTCTAATGAAATTCAGATTCTTTGGTCAATGATTTTAACAATGACGAGGCTATCTTTGTAAAAATTTCAACAAACCTTCTGCAGTAACCCGCATGTCCAAGGAAACTTTGAAATCCATTTTTAATTCTTGGTGGGGACAACTTTTCAATTACTTTGATATTAGCCGGATCAACTTTAATTGCTGTAGCAGAAACATGATGACCCAAAACAATACCTTCAGTCATAATCATGAAACATTTTTTATTACTCAATGAAATATTAGTTTCTTTATAGCTCTATAAAACTCTCCTAATATTATGTAGATATTCTTCAAAAGTATCACCCATTACTGTAAAATCTTCCATGTAAACCTCTACGCAATCATGCAAAAGATCAGAGAAAATACCAAGTATCGCCCTTTGAAATGTGGTTGGTGCGTTGCATAAACCAAATGGTAGTACCTTATATGCATAGGTTCCCTAGGGACATGTGAATGTTGTCTTCTCCTGGTCCTCTGGAGCTATCCTAATTTGGTTGTACCCACTGAACCCATCTAGGAAAGAAAAATACCTCTTCCCTGCTAGAGTGTCCAACACTTGGTCTATAAAAGGAAAAGGAAAGTGATCTTTTAATGTATATTTTTTTAGTTCCCTATAATCCACACACACTCTCCATTTACCATTTTTTTTAGGGATGAGAACCAGTGGGGATACCCACTGACTGTCTGAAATAGGATAAATGAACCCTACATTTAACAATTTCTGCAACTCAATTTTTACAATTTCTCTCAAAGTATGGTTCATTCTCCTTTACGGTTGTCTCACATGCTTGGCATTACTCTCTATGTAGATATGATGAATGCATGTATTTGGGTGAATACCCCTCATGTCTGTGTATTCCCAAGAAAATGTATCCAAAAAGTCTTTCAATGTCTGAATTAGTTGCTCCTCCTATTCAGGAGTCAAGGCAAAACTGATATTTAGGATTTTTCCATAAGAAATTTCAATTACCTTACCTCGACATTCAGTCATTGAATATGCAGGAAATGTAGATAAGAGGGATAAAAATAATTCAGCTATTGTATCATATTTATAAGAGTTTTTCAAGTTAGCAATGATATCTAGATAAGGACTAAACATCCCCTCTAAATGTTGTGAAAAATCAAAATTCGAAATATGACAATTTATCAGATTTTCCTCTGAATTTTCCTTAAGGCACATGGCTTGCGCTATTGTCAATATTGGGTGAATAACTTCTGAATCATATTATTCATCATCCTAATAGGTATTTTTTGACTTTAGGAGAGGTTTGGCAGGGGGGTATATGTTGATATGTTTAGTTTTAGCCCCATGAGCAATGGTCATGTTTCTAGACCTACACCCTATGTAGGCATCAACTGTATCCAACCAAGGTCTCCCCAAGATCAAAGGATGCCCTCCCAAGTTGGTCTTAGGTTGAAGAACATAGAAATATGTAGGTTGTTCCCAAGAATCCAATGAAATGACAATGTATTCTAATACACCCTCTAGATTTACCTTAGACCTATCTGGCAATTCTAACATGGTAGGAGTAGGAAGTAAGTCAAAGGATCCTATGTGAGATAATGTTTCCATGTTCATCACATTGATGGCTGCACCTAAATCGATTAGAGTGTTTCTTATTGGATACCCATTGATAAAGGTGGTAACCACAAGGATCCCATGGTCTGCATATTTCTCAGTAACAAATCTAGTGGACACAAGGTTTGTAAGTTTTCCACCTACTTGAATTGTAGAAGGTTCCTTCCTTTGTCTCCTTAGTTTCTTAGTACATATCTCCCTCACTGTTTTTGTATAAATAGGGATATCCTTAATTTCTTGTAGTAACGGTATCTTAATGCATACATTTCTCAGTTCAGACACAAGATCAAACTCTGGTTGTTTTATTTTCATCTCCAATCTCTCGGGAAAAGAAGGCTGGATAGTATGAGACAAGGAAGGTTCTTGTAAATTTAAAATGATTTTGTTCGGATGGTTCTGGTGTGATTTCTACTTCAGGTGTATCCAGAGTGTCTTCCTCTATATTCTCTTCAATTTTTCTAGGCTAAGTCACCACTTTTCCTGATCTGAGTTTGATTTCCTACAGTGACACAAGAAATTCCTGTAGCGACAAAGGAAATTCTTGCATCACAGGAACAAAAATTACCTGCAGAGGTTGTGGTGTAATAGAATAGGTAGGAAAAGTGGGATAGGTGGCCACTCCAATATTGTGAGTATATTGGATGGATTTATTGTTGGGATTGGGTACTAGTTGGGCAGGAAGTTGTGTAGGTCGTGGTTGATTTGGTGGGGCAGGCAACTGAAGTTGTTGTTGTTGTGGCTAACCCATTTGTTGTGGCATGGGTTGTGGTGGATAAAAATTCTGAGGGGGGTAATTTAATGCAACATGATAAGGAAAATTCTCCTTCTAAGGTTGTTGTGGAGGCCAAGGCTGCGAGGGCATTGGAATGTTCCACATCTGATTCTGAGCATAAGGAAATTGAGAATGTTATTGTGACATACCTATAGGACATGACTGCCATGGTTTTTGAGGTGCCATTGCATAGAGTGCATTGACAACTTCCTGATCTACTAGATATGCTACTTTAATCTTTGGAAGAGAAGGACACTGATCAATAGAATGATCAACCTCACAAATTTAGCATACCTATATACTGTCTGCAGGACATTCCCTCAAGGGATGTTTCTTCCAACACTTGGAGTAGAACACAACCAAGGATTTCTCCACTTCCTCCTGCTTCTTCTTAGCTTGAAAAACATCTAACTGTGAAGACAAAGTGCTAATAATGTCAGTTTTAAAATTTTCAAATAAGTTTCCCATTTCAGCTCTGGTTACCCTAGCCCCTGCAACTGATTTAGTGAATCTATAAGAGGTTTCTCTTAATCCTTTTCCAAACTTATAATTTCCCCTAGAATATCGTTGACACAACTCACATACATCATCATAACTTAATTTTGATACATCACCTGCTCCCATCAAGTTCAAAACCTCGAGAGATTCTGGTCTTATGGCTCTTAGTAAAATTGTTCTCAAGGTTTTCTTGTTCAACTCGTTCATCTTGGATATTTGCAAATTATACTGGAATCTTTCCAAGAAATCTTCCCGGATTTCTTCCTCCTTCTGGGTTATGCCAAAGATTTCTTCCCTGATGTCCCCGGTCTTAAAATAATCCTAGTACGTTTTCAGGAACACCTTCTTCATGTCATCCCATGTTGAAATGGAATTCGCAATTAGTCCCATGAACCATCTGAGAGCTACATCCTTTAATGTGGCAGGAAACAACTTTAACTTTTGAGAATTTGATGAGTAATCATAGCTCTTACACAATACATCAAAATTGAATAAGGAAGCACCAGGATCTTCAATAGAGGTACCACGAAAATTAGGCAAAGCAGAGGGAGGAATGTTTTTCATCTAACTAGTCCCTATATAATCTTTGATAGGAAATTTGAATGTAAATGGTTCCCCTTCCTTCTCATGATAGTTACCATCTATAGTACCAGTACCCTCTAAATGAGCCATATTAAACCAAAAAGGAGTGAGACCCTTGTAAACTACAGATCCTTCAGAATCAGCTGCCTGAAACTCTGGTTCTTGAATAGGATTGAAGAGTAATTCTTCTTCAGGATGACCACTAAGCAAAGATGATGTCCTCCTCGTAAGAGGTGGTTCTTGATGAGCAACAACAAAGGATTATCTGTCAAAAAGATTCTTGTCTGTTGTGGGGGTATTTCTCTTCCTAGGATTAATTGTTGATCCCTGTTCAGAAATATCAGTCCTTGGTTCATATTCCACCTTGTTCTTTGCAAGGTTCTTTTTCACTACTAGTTTATTAGTGAAAGAAGTGGTGCTCACACCACCACCAAAAATTCTTGAAAATTTATATTGGCCCCTCTAAAAAAAATTCAAAACTTCTACTTACCAAATAATCAGGACGTGGCTTTGGCAAATTTTGATCTCTGCAGGTGCGTAGACCTTACCCCACGTCTTACCACTTCGACTCCCCCAGTCCTGAAAAACTCAAACAAAAAGAAATCATACTAAAACACTTTCAGTATCATCCCTTAGCACCTCCTCGACGACAATGTTGAAATGTTTGGGCAAATTATAGACTTATAATTTGACAGACATAAATCATCAACCAAGGGTAGGTAAGCTTATGAGATGTTACGTAAAATATATGCAGGCTAATACCTTAAGTTCTTTTATAATTAAAACATTCATACACACAACTCCAATGTCTCTTTTCTGCATCAACACTTGGCATCAAAGGCTGTTGAGTGGATTCAATCATCCCTCTATAGTTCTTGATATTATTGATGTTGATCAGAAAACATAAAAGACCACACAGACAATCATAAAAATCAAGAAGCTAAAACATGATTAAATGATTCAAAACACATTTATCAAATAAACTTCTTCATCCAACCATTTCACATATGCTGCTAAAATTCAGAAAAGAGAAAGACTAGCTGTGCAAATAACTTACTGATGCATAAAAATAATCAAAAGAAATACAAATACTGTAAGTAATGGAGTTGTGAGCAAAGGGGACCCTCTCTTAATATGAAAAGTATTATAAATATGTACAAGTCTGATATGTTCGACCAACTAGCCCCTTTGCAAATGAAACATAATAAAATTTATACAAGTTCAAAGGCATATGTTTGCCTAAATTAGGAAAAATACTATGCTGTAACTACTTGCTATCAATAACTAAACAGAATGACAAAATAACTCCACTAAGTTTGATCCATGATTGAAAGAATGGATCAAACTAATTTCGTTACATCACTAGACCTTTTTCCCAATACGGTCATCGACAAGAGCACTGAAGATCTGGGCAGTTTCAATGATGAATTTGAGGAAACCAATAGGACAACATCCATGTAGGTGGATTTCTTCATAAAACCCATGTTCCCATTCTTCTTGAAACTAAGTGGAACGTATCTAACCACTGATTCTGCTACAGGAAATCTGGGCAGTTACAAGAAATCCACATCTACAGGAAATCATGGAGTGTCAACAAGAAATCGATGACCACAACTGTCTACAAGAAATCGCAGATCCGCTTCAAATCATGACTAATCTGCATAAGATTTCGATCAGTCAAACGTGATAATTCAATTAGGAAATGATTAACTTCAAGAAATACTTAAGAACAAGGTAAAATAATACTTTTTAAAGATAATTTGCACACTGTGAGCACATAACATCGTTGTGGTTAAAACTTAGGTAATATAGGTGAAATAGGAGTAGTTAGGAATAAAAAATATTTCAAAAAAAGGGGGCAGAAAGGTCTTAGAAGGCTATCAAAAAGTGAGCAAAATGGGACTCAACAGATATTACACAATCCATAAGCATGTAAAAAATCCATTCTGAAACCAAATTCATATGTACATGTTTGGCCATTAGTTTTTCCTTTAGGCTTATAATATTTATAATAATATATACAAACAAAATAAATCTTCCTAGATCCATAAATAAATCCACAAATCAGTGACGCTTTTCAAGGTAGACTCACTTTTTCCTTATTGACAAAATCTTGCCTAGTTTCTAAATCCTAAAATCACCCCCAATAGTTCTAAGATTTCTAAAATTTTTCTTATCTTAACAACTTGCTAATTGTTACCAAGATTTTTTTTATCCTACAAGCTCTCATGATTTATTTACTAAATCATCTATGCCTTAAAAGGTAGATTTTCTTCTTAAAAATCTTATCTACTAAATCTTATCTCTATCTGTAGTTTTTAAGAAATAAATAAATAAAGATTATATACAAGAAGGAAATAAAATTCCTTTTCCATATTGAAACCTATTTTGGAGGTTTGTTTCCAAAAAGCTTGATGAGTTGGAAGCTCTAATCCTCTTGCACTAGACTCCCATGGTAGAAAAAAACTCATGACCTCCTGGTCATGTGTCATTACTTTTTGAATCGTCCGGGATCCCAAAATTTGTGTTGTAGTTGATCATCCATCTCATTATACAATTTTCCTTCTACACCTGGTTCTCGAATTCAAACATATTTCCACTCCATATTTTTTGATTGAAAGACATTTGTCTTCACCTTGCTTATGATCAACATTTCAAGTGAAAATTTTCTAGCCAAGAAAGTGATAAAAAAAAAAGTATATAGGTAAACAAATATACTTTCAACCTCATTCCATGCTTGTAGATTTGTTGCTTAGATTATTTTCCCTGTTTCAATATGTTGATCGAGTTGGCTCTCCATGCTGCCAAAAAAGTCTTCCTCCTTTGAATTTGTTGCACCCTTATTCACAACAACTTTTGTAAGTTTTTCACCCTCGGTTTCTGCTCTAGTTGCATAAGTTTGAAAAATGATAATGACTTCTATCGCACCTACATGCACACAATCAATATGAAGACTAAAAGTTGTATCTTCCTTTGGCTCATCATTATTTGTGAGCATCACATTCAAGTATTGCTCCTCCTTTGTGCTGAGAACATAATTTGAACTATGTTATCCTCTATCTTCCACTTTCTTCTTGACAACTTCAAAGCGTTGTTCATCATCAATAACACTTGCAACCATAAACAAACCATTAGGAAAAACATAAGTCTTTTTAGCCTCATTTGATGTCTCAACCATCAAATCTCCACCAACATTGCTATATTCTCCATGGATTTATCCTTTCTCAGGTTCACACCTATGAACTTACTCCTCACACTCAATACCTTTGAGTTCATCCTTCAACCTCTGTCTCAGCTTCTTAGCCCATAATCTTTCAACAAACCATTTAACCCTTTTCCTCAGGTTCCATCCATACTTCTCGCTCTCATCATTCTGCCATATCAACTTTGTAGCACATTCAACTATGCTTTTATCTCAACAAGTTCCCTCTCATATTCTTCATCACTCATTTTCCTTATGCCAACTTCTTTGGGATCTCTATGGATTCCCTCTGAATTCTTCAAATGACTTCCCATATAGGGAAAATTGTAAGGATGAAAATGTTTCTTAAAGTTTAGAAAACTTGGTGAATCTTACATAAAATGTAACTTATAAAATGTTTGGTAGTATTTTTGTTAAAATATTCAAATTTATAATAGTTTTATCTAGTCTCTATATAAAATTTTGGTTATTTTTAAGGGAAAAATAAAATTATACTATAAAATTTTGGCGAATCATTTCTAGAAAAATTGAAAATTAGCGAATCTTTTTTTTGGAAAAAACAAGGAAATTTAGCACACCTGTGAATATTAGCCCCTAAAATTTTCCTTGTTCCCATAATCATCTTCATCCTCCCCTCTTACTCTGTGAGTTTTCCGTTGCCCACTATGAACTACAAATAACCCTTAGAGTAACATGTTTCCTTCCTGCTACACACGCCTCACCAAGCTATCTCATCTAAGCTTGGAATGTTGGCCTTTCTTGCCCCACTCCTTTAGAACCCCTTTTGAGCACTCCTTTCTTTTCATGTTTCTGTAGTCACTCATTTTCCTCCATCACAACTACGCTAGCTGTCAAAATTCTCACCACATACTCCTTTTCAATCAATGCTACCTGTCATCAATATCCATAAATTATACAAACCCCAAAACAAAATTTACCCGTCATTGTATAAATCTCGTTCTAATTTTTTCTCCATACTGTTGTGCAAAAGTCTTCTATTGTCTCCAAATTTCCTGCTCTGATACCATTTGATGCAAGAAAATTTGACTTTTCCTACTATGTTCACTTCCACGAACCTATAATCTTAAGAATGCCAAGAACTCTGCAAAAATTTGATTACTCAACCAATTAACTATTACAATTATATACAGACATTCATTAACATATATGCAGAGATACTACAAAATCCATAAGAATGTAAAATTTCCATTATGAAACCAAATTCATATGTAGATGTTTCGCCTAATTATACATTCATTTGGCCATTATTTTTTGCCTCAGGCTTACAATATTTATAATAACATATAGAAACAAAATAAATTTTCCTAGATCCATAAATTAATCCAAAAATCACTCACAATTTTCAGGATAGACTCGATTTTTCCTTATTGAAAAAATCTTGCCTATCCATATCTTTTCTAAATCCTAAAAGCACCCCAATAGTTTCTAAGGTTTCTAAACTTTTCTTATCCTAACAACTTGCTAATTTCTACCAAGATTTTTTGTCTCCTACAACCTCTCATGATTTATTTCCTAAATTTTCTATGCCTTAAAAGGTAGATTTTCTTCTTAAAAATATTATCTACTAAATCTTATCTCTATCTATAGTTTTTAAGAAATAAAGAAATAAAAATTATTTGCAATAAGGAAATAAAATTCCTTTTCCATGTTGAAACTTGGTTTGGAGCTTTGTCTCCAAAAAGATTGATGACTTGGAAGCTCTAATGCTCCTGCATCAATAGCCCATATTCAACTAAGTGTCAAGGGAATATATATATATATATATATATATATATATATATATATATATATATATATATATATATATATATATATCTTAGGAGGAATAAATTATGTTAGAGTAAGTGTCAAGGGTGTCACATTAATATGATATATGTGTAAATGCAAAGCTTAGGAAATATGTATGTAACTAAGTGCTAGGTATTTCAATTAACATAATATACGTACATGTGTACATAAGGCTTGAAATAATTCAAAGTATTTGTGACTCAGGAAAGGTCGAGAATAGCATGGGTTGACATGTAAAAAGTGCTAGAAATTGACAGGAATAATGTTGTCGAAAGGGAACTATGATAAGAGAGTGGAACCATGATAGTGGACCCCCCCACCCCGTGACACCAACGAGGGGGGTGGCAGGGTTCCATGTTTTAATTTAAATCATTGGATTAGTAGGAGCATGGACATATATTGGATGGAGCCTTTGGAACAAAGAGGTGGAATCGTGATAGTGGATCCCCCCAATGACATTAATGAGGGCAAGGGAAGGTTCATTTTTAATCATATTTGTTAGTTTCATGGAATCAACGTTATCGTTGGAATGGAGTGGGCCCTTGGGAAAGTTCCATTGTGTTAAGGCTACAAAGGGAAGGTTGACTTGGGCTATGTGTAGGCTAAAGGTTGGATCCATTGAAAATGACTATCTTTATAATGGTAAAATTATGTTTTGCATAGGGGGATGGGACCCAGTGGGACGCAGGCCTGTGGCTGACACAATAGGGTGACATGGAACCAATGGTGACATGGAGCCTAGGTGGCATGCACATGGAATTTTCCAACAACCATATTGGAGGGTTAAGTGGACCAAAAGTGGGTGACACATGGCAGCCTTGAAAAACACCATGTGGAAGGTGTGGCATTAGCATGATGTCAGCATGCCATCATCTTGATGCTTATGCCTTAGTGGTTATCATTATTGTAGTGATGAGGAAAGGGTGAGATAGATAGAGAGCGAGATAGGGATTTTATCTACACCTAACAAAGAGCCTTTACATCTCGAGACCTCGGGGTCTCAAACCTTAGGACATCATTGTAGTGACAAAGTGGAATGGAAGGGTGAGAGTGATGATAGCCCGAGATAAAAAACATTCCATCATTTGATGTGGGAAGCATTATCTCACCATAGGCCACTTTTGTATTGTGCATTGTATGGTGGACATATGAGACTGATGGGGGGATAATACAAGAAGTATTCTTGTCAATTGATGTGGATAGACTTTTGTTTCACTCCACAACTACTGTAAGGTGCACATGTCATAGGTTGAGGGAACAAACTGAGGGGCGAGGCGTCAAGACAAGAAATCCTCCCATAAACTGACGAGGAAGGATTTACATATCACCTTAGCCATTTGTAATGTGCAAAAAAACCTAGTATGTGGGATTTTTCGGTAGGTTGATATTCATTGGAAATTTTATAGGAATAATCCACTGCAAAACAAGGCCAAGGGATGGTCTAGTGGGGGAAATATTGTGATGATGTGCTAAGTGACACATAGGAAGAACCAAGGACACATGGGCATGAAATCAATGAAATGGACCACCCATTTGGGTGGAGATTCGCCATGTGGGGGCCATGTGGGTGCCACGTGGTAGCACATGATGACATGGCAAGTGGTTATTGACTGAGAATTCATATGGCCATAACTTTTGATCTGGAAGTCAGATTGAGACAAAATTTATATCATGAAAATTCTCTCCCTGAGTCAAACATGATGGTAATATTTTTTTCAAATTTAAATAAGTTAGAAGTTGAGTAATTTTGTGATCCCATTTCCATGATAGGACAATAGAGGTTGGATTAAATGAAGGTAACACCTTACATATGGCCTGAATTATCTAAGGGGATGGGATGGATTGTTGCAACACCTAAGAACATGATTTTCTAACACCCAATGAACCCTCCTCGAATCTACCATGAATTGGATGAGTGTCTTTATAGTAAAAAAAAATATTCAGCCTATTGTTGATGAGATACATAAAGGACCTGATCAAGTTTTTGTAGAAGGTGGGATTCACCAACTCACCCTCAGAAGCACTTATCTTCCTCAAGTTGGTGATCATAGGTGTAGACAATGGCCTGCAACCCTCCATCTTAAATCTCCTTAGAATCTCAACTGCATACTTGTCTTTCCCTAGGAAAATCTCTCCTCCAATCCCAATATGTAGTGCATGAACCCAATATCCTTCATATCAAACTCTAAAGAAAGGTACTTTCACATGCCAATGAATCTCTTTGATCTTGTTAATAAAATATCATCAATATAGAGGACTATAATGAGAAGCTCACCCTCAACAAGTACATAGTACAAGTTTGAGTCCACCCTACTCTTGGCGGAGCCTAATCCAAGTAGGTACCCATCAATCCTAGAGAACCATGCATGAGGTACCTGTTTAACTCTGTATAAGGTCATCTTCAATATGCATACACGAGACTCACTCCAATGCACCTCAAAGCCTTAATGCTTCTTAATATACACCCTTTCCTCAATTACCCATTGAGGAAGGTAATATTCATGTCCATCTAATGAATCCTACACCCCATGTATAAGGAAATAGATATAACTACCTTGATATATGCATATTTGGAAATGGGTGAAAATGTCTCCTCGTAATATACTCCCTCCTTTTGGGAGAACCCTCTCATCTTGAACCTTGCTTTGTACTTCCCAATATTGTCATCTACTGCATGCATGATCTTGAAGATACATTAAGAAGTGATCATTGAATTCCCTTTAGGCCTTGATATTGTCTCCCAAACATGAATCCTCATGACGGAACTCACTGTGGAATCCCTTCAAACCTGGTAGTTTGTTGCCTCCTCAAAGGTAGAAGGATTGGACTCGTTGATGTTGCACATCAAGGAAAAATAATTGGAAAATCTGGCTAGTGGTATACTCTCCCAGAAAGTGCTACTGGTATCCTACACATGCTCCTCAACATCTATCAATGTCTTATTAACCCATATTTGTCTCCATATAACATATCTCGAAGGAACATCTCACTCCTCCTCCTGATATGAAGGTTATGTCCTTGTTGCTGGTGTTCCTAGTCCTTACTCAAGTTTCTTGCTCCTAAATTTCTACCACTTTTAGATTTGTCCCATGTGACCTCCTAAAGGTCACACCTTTCCAAAATATAACATCCTTGATGACCACTATCTTCCTCAATCTTGGAATATAGACCCTATAGGGTTTTGAGGTCTCACTATATGTAACAAAATTTCCCCTCTCTAATCAGGGCTCTAGTTTAGTCCTCTTCTCTGAAGGAATATGGCCATACACTAGACTACCAAATATATGAAGGTGGTTGAATTCTGATTTCACTACTATAAAATCCTCCTCACGATTCTTTTCCTCCACTCCCCTGCTAGGGATCTTGTTTTATAAGTACATTGATGCGTTACAAGTCTCTTCCCACAAGAACATATGTAAGTCTTGATCATGGATCATTTCCTTTTCTGCTCCGATTATACTCTTATTATTCCTCTCTACCAACCAATTTTGTTGTGGATTCTAGGGCATTATTGGTTCTTTCTTGATTCCTTATTCTCTGCATAAATACTTAAACTTGTTAGAGGTATACTTTCCCCCATTGTATGATCTCGGGACCTTGATCTTATTCCTAGTGTGGTTCCCCATAATAGATTTAAACTCTTGAAACCAACCAAATACCTCATCCATGGTCTTCAGGAGGTAAATCCATGTCCTCCTGGAACACTCATCTATGAATGATAAAAAATAATTGAATCATTAGATAGATTCCACTAGGATAGGACCACATATGTTAGAATGCATAAACTCCAATACACCCTTGGACTCGGTCTCACTGCTAGGAAATTCTTGTTTGGATTTCTTGTCGATCTATATTTATGAATAAAAAAATGAAATAAATATTTAAAATAGAAACACAAAGATATAATTAAACAAAAATTCAATTCATAAATAACAAATGTTGAAAAGTGTTTACATGCAAAATGGAAGCAAACTAGCTCAGGTGATGGTAGGTTATCTTTGAGGAGAGATGTAACAGATATATTCCTTATGAACTATGTTATAATGAGCCTATGGGTCATTTTTATCATGAATAAAAAATTAAAAACCGTAAACATCCAAAACCCTAACCCTAAGAGATGAAGCACTAAGAGCTTATGGGCCCCAACGAGGTTAGTTGGAACATCAACTTCCCAGGCTCTCCTTTGGAATATGATCTTTGTTCAACACAAATGATAGCCCAATATAAATATATATCTAAGGACACCAAATTGCAAATATAAATGTGATTCCTTCACTCAATTTTTATCATTTCCCCAAAAAACATTGTTTAGGGCTTTAAAATGGCTCCAGAAGTTTAGGACCAAAAAAATGCCAAAAATAGGAAACTACCAAAATAGGGAACTGTGCTAAAAATATAGGAAATTGATAGTAAATAATGTTGGGGGTACAAGTGGAATATGTGGGTGGCCCAAAATATCCAGATGGATCACTTTCCAAGCACACATACCTTACAAACACCACTATAATATTTTCTGAACTCCAAAAAACTATTTACCATCTCATGTAATAGTGGAAGAACACTAAAGTGTAGATGTCCCATTATCCTATCCTAAATCCCACTCTGGCTATCACTTCTATGTACTATGGATTTCATTAGATATCCTATCAACAAATGAAAGTTATTCTCCCTACTGCCTATAACTCACCTGACACTAAGATCACCCCATTTCATCTTCACATATACCTAAGATCCTGTAAAATTGACCTCAAGTCCTCTGTCACCCATGAAAAAAATGAGATTAATTTATTGTCCAACCTAGGTACATACATCACCTCCATCACCTCCATAAGATACCTTATGCCTAGATGAGACTATATGTTTTCAATTATCTCTATTGCATACTTGGTTTTGTCACCAAGCTCCACTTGTAGATCTTTGTGCTCCCTGGCCATATTGATGAAGATATCATGAGATCCCATCATGTGACAAGATGCTCCATTATCCATAAACCACGCCCCTATTGTAATTGTGCTAGAAAGACAAAATAATAGAGAAAATTTCTTTTCAATTTTTCAACCAAATCATCCATTTATGCAGATTCAACTATTATTGTTTTTCCCTTGCCTTTATTCTTTTTTGGACATTGTTTTGCATAATGATTGAACTTATGACATGCAAAGCACTTGAATTTTCTCATGTCTTTCTTCCCTTGTGAAGATTCTCCTCCACTGTTGTTTTTCTTGGATTTAATGTTTCGCTTCTTTGATTTCCCAACAAAAGCGAGGTTGTCATCTCCACCTTCATGTTGTCCACTAGTTATGAATTCCTCCCAAATCTCCTTTTGGGTGAAATCATCCCATAATATGGCCCAATAAAGAAGCTTATCTTAGCTAGGATAGATGTCACAAATGTATATCATTGCTTGGTTTCAATGCTACTTTGACAAGATCCATCTCATCCACCTCTTCCCCAACAGGTTAAATTTCATCACAAACCTACTAAATCCTTGTGAAGTATGAGGCCATAGTCTCAGATCTGTTCATATTGATGCTATTATGCTTCTCCCTTAACACCATTCTTCTATTCTAGTTGTCACTTTGGTACAACTTTTTGAAGGATGTCCACATTTTGTAGGTTGAATACTTCTTCATTATGTGAGGGATTACGCGATCCTTCACACCATCAAAATGATGCCCCTAGCTATTATACCTTTTATCTTATGTTCATCCAGTTTGGTAACATCTTAAGGAACTATAATCTCTTGGCTTGGAATTTCCCATAAAACATTCACTGTTAAAACAAGGGTGATTTTCTCCTTTCATGGACTGAAGTTTGCAACCCCCTCCAACCTTTCTTCATACCTTAGACTTTATGATGGCATATTTCCATATTGACTTTAACCACAAAAGCCTCATTGCAAAATAACAATTTTGCTACCGTAAAATATTTTTTTGTCATAAAACGATTGCGATATCTAATGTCCCCAACAATGTTTCTAAAACTCTAATACCATGTTAAATTCTTCTATATCAGTTTCGATTTACTTTATTTCAATAATTTATTAAAACCTACAAATATTTATATCAAATACTTTTGAAATTGTTGATAAATAAACACACTAGTATATTAACTAAAAAATTAAAATGCAATGGAAATAAAATGGAGAGATCAATTACACTACAATAACTAATTTGTACACAACACAATATTCCTTCATATTATTAAATTTTTGAAAATCTAGGTTAGATCCATAGAAATTACATAGAAAAATAAAACTGCTAGTAACTTGGAAACTTGACCCCACTCGGAAAATCAACCTCAAGGATATCATCCGCTACACATTAACCCTCCTAAAGAAACTTTTCCCTATAGAACTAGACCTGTCTCACTAGAAAATCAACCCCTTTTTTCATATGACCCTGTACGACTCCTACACACTTGAGAAGTCATCCTCTCTAGATATTTTGGCCTCCTCTTCAAAAAATAAGACTCCCTCTTTCCTGAACATGGCCTCCTTGAATTTCTCCCAAAATTTCCTACTACACTTCTCCTCACTTCTCTTCAATCTAGTTAATCCTCTCACTCTAGATAAAATCACTTCCTCCATAATTGTGTGTCTTCACCTTTCCCTTAGGTTTATTTTATAATTTCATTAAGCCAAAATCCCTAACCCTAATATCATGAGTGATTAATGGCTAGGATTGAATCCTGAGCCTCACTTGAGGTCAATGGTTGAGATTATATCCAATTCACTTATGTAATTTTATAATTTATCCTTATAAATTTGGCCTAATAGTCCACATTAATTAATTAAATTAACTATTGCAATTTTCCTAAGTTAACCTAAGGAAATAAATTATAATATCACTTACTCCACCAAGAAAACGTGTAAAAAGGAAATCAAATATATTCTACATCTTAAGACACCAAGACAATGCATAATACCTTATGAGGCTATAAAATCAATATTTGTTCCTTCATTGCTTCTTAGATCATTTTGATGTTGGGCTTATAATTAGATCATCACTACAAGAAATATGAAACTGTGAATGCTTCTAGTGTTAATCAAGAAAGTATAAGGCTGATTGGATAAAATATGTTTAACTTGTATGAGGAAATCATGATATTCTACCGCTTACCATCCACTACAATATGCTTTTTTTCCTATTATTGCATCCCTATGATAGTCTCTTTTGGCTCCAAGTAGTTTGATGTTCCCTTGGTCTAATTTTCCTCTTTCTGAATTTATAGGCCTTATGCCCAAATCCTATACATTCAAATCATTTGACCCTTGGGTGCATGGGTTATACATTATCATGTGCTTTATTTTCTTTCTTTGTCTCATATGAAAATTTTGGAATGGAGTTCAATTAACGATACTTCTATCTTCAATTATTTTGGTGATGGATCCTCTAATTAAGCCTACGAAATAATTCCTTTTTTTATTGAAGCTCTGCTTCACATTATTTTGTCCTTTGTGTGACTTCCATTAGGGTCTTTAACATGAAATTCCTAACCCTATATGTTATATGCTCCCTAAGTCCTGTAATGAATCTCCCAAATCAAGTTTCAACCCTAAGTCCATGGGAATAATTGTTTAAATCCTCAAACTTTGTCTCATATTACTCCTCTATAATGCTACCCTACTTGAGTGAGTAATATTCATCTTATTTGTTTTTGTAATATATCTTTCCTTGGTATTTTTCCTCAAAATGTGTCTTAAGCTGGCATGTTGCACTAAGATACCAAAATTTTCTTTAATCACATTTCCAACAAAAAAAATTGTCTCATATACCAATTTGACCCCATTGGTCAATGAATATAAGTTGCTCCTTGAATGTACACTTAAGTCCATCACTTATTGACCATCCATCAACTAAACAATTTTGTCAACTATTCATTAGCTATATATATGTATTTTATTGTCAGTGATTATATAGACATATTTACTACCCATCGACGATATGTGCATGATCACTATCCATCGACTACTCATCAATTGTATACTTGCATCTAATGCTTTTTTACTACCCGTCAACCATGTAAGTGATTTTACTACTATATAATAATCATGCCCATCATCTGATGCAATCATGCAAGTTGAAGAAAAAGAAATATAAAAAAAGGAAAAAAGAAAAAGAAATATAAAATCATCGAAACAAAAATTAAATTTATTAATTAATTAAACTAATTAAATTAATTAATTGCTTAATTGATTAATTTAATTTATTAATTAATTTAATTAAATAATTTACTTCTTGGATATTTAGGTTAAATAAATAAAATTGATTAACAATAAAACTAATATATAAATCAATTAAATAAATAGGAATAAAATATCTCATCACATTTGTATAATTTTATTTATAGCTGGATTGATTGATTAATTGATTAATTAATTTAGTAGTAAATAAATTAAAAAATGCTTTTAAATAAAAATTGGTTTTAATTTTAATTAAAATAAATTAAATTAAACTAAATATAACAATAAAAATAAAAATAAAAACTAGAAACTAATCACAGCACATTATATAAATAAACTTATTACAATTAATATCTCATTAATTTTAACCAGTTGTATCTATTAAGAATTAAGAATTAATTTATTTAAAATAATTAAAATTAGAATAATTAAATTAAAATAAAATAATTAAAACAAAAATAATTGAAAAAAAAAAACCATATATGTAAGTTAAGTCGGCTTCTTTAAAATTTTTATCACTATTTAGGATTAATTAGGTTTATATATACACTGGTCGGAGGATTCTTCTCTCAAAAAACGATCATTCATAATCTACCATTTTTTGGTCCTGATGATGGACCCCCTTTGGGGTTCAAAACGTCGACATGATGAATATAATACTGTGGATAATCCAGATCATACTACACTAAAAAAATACCATAGAGGCTTAAAGTCTAACATTCAAAATAATGTATAACAACTAACACTGATGTAGGGAATATGTGCCACAATCCATTAAGTTAACAATAATAGTTAACACAAGTAAATATGCATAACAAATAGCACACATAACATAAAAACTCATCTTTTATAGTTATCCATCGATTGTTTATAGACCATAGGCATTCTACTTGACCATAAAACTCACTACTTTAAATTTCTCAGTAGTGGGTTACCTTTGACCTACGGCTATGATTTCACCAAGGAAATGACTCACCTAGAGCCAAATATGGTCACACAATTAGTACTAAACAAGTAGTAGGCTAGCCACCAACTTTGGTGGTCTTCCTAACTATAGTCTCTCATCCCATAACCCACACAACCCAAGGTAATGTACCCCCTTCTTTGCCTCTATAGTCATTTAGGTTGCGCCACTATCCTTTCAAGGTGACCAACATAGGCCAAGTAGGAAATATCATAGTATTGTAGCTTCGAGAGTTCAAACTTTTCTTGAAAGTCTTCTAGGAATCCCTCAGGCCTCACACTAGGCAATCCTACACAACTAATTCCCTCTCTAGGTTACAACCTCACCCAAGGTGATCCAAGTAGAATTGGCAACAAAATCCCACCTAGGAATTCACAATGGTTTACTAGGTCACAAAGCTCAATGGTTTTCCAAGCTCACTTGCCATCCAATATCTAGCATGATAAGTAAGGAAATAGGGAAAAGGATCGATGAATTATGGTTGAATGATGATACAATGACGGAGATAATTATTCATCACCATGGAAAACACGTATTAAGTATCCATGAATTATTTTTCCAAATGTCACCTAAAAAGCTCATCCATACCACTTGGGAACTCAATTAGATTATTTGTCCATTCACTTTTGGACATAGGATAAAAACAAAAATATGGCTTGGTCTTATACCATGCCTTTTATAAATTTGGATTATATTAATAAAGTGACTTTATAACTATTTTATTAATTTTTAGGCATAGGAACTGTGTCATAGTTCCACCTCCTCATCTTTCTCTCTCGTGGAATTCTAACACCCTATCTCTTCTGTCTAACTCACTCTATAATAATGATTATGACTCAATATATCATAGTGTTGTATTTATGAACATGGGTGTGATTATATATTACATAACTAGGTTCACTGACTTTAATTAGACATTTGCTCTGGCATCAATATATATAAGCATAAGAAAGTAATTACCAAAACACATATAGACAAATGGGTACAAAAGGCCCACTCATCTTGGCTCACCAACCTAATAGAATTATGTACAAATGCATAAAAGAAGTCATTTTTGGGGTGTTAGATAGTCCCAACTGTTGTTGGGAAAAGTATCCAATACGGAATGACCCTATCCCACTCTAAGGGTGATAGTACCTCAGCAACAATCAAAGCAAAGCTATTCAAGATTACTTCTTTATGAGATGTAAGAGAGAGGAGGAAGAGATCCACTAACTGATGTCTTCCGCTAATGCTTGGTCCAATCTTCTCTCTTTGCTGCTTGCTCCCAGCTCCTTGCTCTTTCACTGGCCCAGCTACACCAAGATCCTGCAAAATGGAAAGAGAGGGAAACTACAAGAAGCATACATTCATAATTGATTCAAGGATTAGGATAAATCAAATACACAAGTATAACAATACACCATTGAGACACATGCATATAGAAGAACCTCAAATGCTTTATTAATGGAAGAAGTAAAGTTCAGGAAGTGATACAACCATAAAAGGCCCAATCCAGCATCACCTCCCAGCAGAAAGAAATCTCCTCTTCACCTCCTTCAAGCAAATCATCCAATAGTTCTATACTCAGACCAACAGCACTTCCTTACATTCACAAGATTCCAGCCTCCTTAGACCTCATGAGAGAGCTCTGTATATAGGAGTTTTGGAGAAAGGATGAGTCAGCTTGAGGCTGGCATGAAGCTGACTAGTGTCCTCTCCCACTTCAGTTATTCTTCAGTTCTTGAGTCCACTTGGAGGTTCTTGCTTCCACTTGGAGATCTAGACCCTCTTACTCATCACTAGGCGAATTCTCTGATCCAAGTGTCATTTTGGAAGCTTCCTGGGCATTGACACCTTGAGGAATGACTATGCCACTTGGCCAAACTCGCCCAGCGCAGGGAGCCTTCTTTACAGTTGACATTCAGCGCAGGTACAGAGTGGAGCAGTTGACATTTAGCGTAGATGCTTAGTGGAGCAGTTGACATGATCCAGAATTAGCTTGTTTTTGAGTGTTTTCAGGTGGAGAACTGATATTCAGTGCTGTGGTTTGCTGACCTTGTTCCTCTAGGGGTAGGAACAACATGTTTAGGGACTTTGGAGCCCTTAGATTATTGACATTTCATGCTTCATGCTGTAAGGCACAAAAATGTCTATAACAGTTTCCCCCTAAAGTATGAGGTCGTTTATCGGGTGAAATGCTTTATCAGGAGGATCCGAAGTTCATTCAATCGCTGAGAGGTGACCTGTAATAAAATACAATACAATACATTATTTTTTCATTCTTCTGTCATGATCTAGCTGAGGCGGGCATTCCCATGCTCACCTTTATAAATTCATTTTGGTACATAGAACAGACGACCGTCTGATGGTAGACTGATAATTCTCTGCTGAAATTATCATCCTTTGAGTAGGATGATCATCTGCTGCAATGATGTACATGTCAAATGTCTTTATGTTTCCTGAATATATATCGCAGCCCGGATGGATGAAACTAGATCCGGGGTCTTCAAACTCGTTCTACCTTCACTCTAAGTACAAGTCGATCCATGCGAGAATTGCGCTGAAGTCGAACATGGAAAGACATCGCTTGATTACCGGTCAATGATGTACACCATTAACAAGTGCGAGAGGAATCACCGATAATGATAATGACCCTCAAGGTACTGCAGTACAATTCACGTGGTGTGAATATAGGATTTGGCGTCGAACACCACACAAAATCTTCTGGTCGAAGGTCATTGATGTATACCTGTCGCCGGAAGTGAGAAACTTGCCATTGAGGCATGCAAGCTTCAAAGTACTGAGGGGGGTGTTCCTAGATCAACTTCTCGGATAATGAGATGAAGTCGACAAGAAGTGATCCATCAAAGGAGGGCCTTAATGAATCCCACATCAGTGACACGGAACGGAGCTAATGATTTTAGTGGAGGTGAAAACAATCTGTGAAATATGATTCAGGGTGGCGATCATGGGTGGATGAAGGATAATGTATGGCAGTGGATGGGACACGGTTGACTCTTTCTGAACAACATCTCTTGAACATATAACGACACTAATGCGATGGATCGGTAGCATTACCCCAAATGTGGATGGTTTGGCGAAGACCATGGTGATGAGACCGGTGAATGAAACAACCCAACCCGATGTGATACAGAGGAAAAGTGTCATGTTCAAGAGCGACTTGCTACCATTAAAGCTTTGAGGTTCTCCCAATTTTTCCCCAGTCATTTCTGACCAGTACCTCTTTATTTTTGTCAAGATTGAGGAGGATAACATATGCTTGTTCTATAACCTGCCCTTCGGGCAAGCCCATCGCTATGTTTTAACGAGCCTAGCGATAGGGAAACTCGTTCTCGTCTAAAGACAAGTTTGTCGCTATTTAATCATTTTAACGAGTCTAACGACAAGGAAAACTCGGTCCTTTTCATTTTTAGAGAGTCTAAAAAGGTACAGAAAGTTAACTCCAAAATTCCTTTTTCGTCATCTAATCCCTTAAGTCCGAAAAAGTATAAAACAATACAGAAGGGATGAGTTTTCGATAATTTTAACGAGCCGAATAAAACAAGCGCTCAACCTTTTTGTGCAATAATCCCTCAGGTCCAAAAAGATTAAAATCTAGACGAGGGATAGCTCTTCCGGTCCTTTTAACGAGCTGGAAGGCCAAAACTCGGCAAACTTTTCATATTTTACGAGTCAGATGAAAAGAGCTCAAAGAAGACTCGTCTTTTGAGGAACGAGTGATGAACAGGGATAGCAGCAGATTGCAGGTACAGGTTGGAATTCTCCAATCATAGCAGTGTCACAAGGATGGCTAGGTGAAATCACTCTTCGCAGCTGTTCCTCAAAATAGGTAAACAATCATATGGGGGTGAATGATCGGCCAAATGGAATGGAGGTGGCAGGTGCAAACACGACCAAGGCTTTTTATGGCTAATAAATTTACGATCACAATGGTTATTTACCGGAATAGGTTCATTTTTTAATGAGCTTAAACTCTGGAGGAAACTCTTGCTCAATCTTATGTTTATTTTTTAACGAGCATGAACTATGTATTAAAACTGCTCGGATCTCGCTTTTCTATTTTTTAACGAGCATAAATTCCGCGGTAAAACTGCTCGATATACCAGTCATAAGATAAGAAATGTCTCCTGTAAGACTCCATTTTTTATAGAGCTTGCGCCTCACATAAGCTATGCTCCCTCTCATCCTTTCTTTATGCAAGTTTGGAAACGGCTAATCCCAAAAACAGATAAATAACCGCTCCTAGCTTGCACTCCAAAATGTTTGCATGCCCCCAGGTATAAAATACAATTTCAAGGCTGCCCCTCCTCTCCCCCACCTCTATTTTTCTTTAGGTGTTCACAGCTCCTTGTCGTCTTGCTAGTCTAATATTAACGATACTTGTCTTCTCGTTATTTGTAACGAGTCTTATGCGGTACTTGTCTTCCCGTCAGCCCAACTTTTAACAGATCTTTTGCAAGATCGCAAGAGAACAGCTACTTGCGACAAGAGAGCAGCTACTTGCGACAAGAGAGCAGCTACTTGCGACAAGAGAAGAACACTACTCAAAGACAAAACATTGGTGTTATTGAGGGAGGCTTGCCTCTTTCTGGTTACCCAAAGATTGTTTTGTTAACACCATCAAACGAAAACATTTCCTCGGCACTATCTACCGAAGTAGACAATGGTGAATGACCTTTGTCAAACAAGTAACCTTGACAAAAGAATCCTATTCTAGAACAACCCCTCTTCCATCCACGGACGGGGTACGAACTAGTCATATTCTTTCGCGGAAATTCTACCTTATACCCATGGTTTCCTCTGCCCGAAGCAGACCAGGATGCATGCCCCCTGGGTTCCAGTCCCATCTTTCCGAATCACTCGCACTCATCGGGAAGGAGGACTGGGGGTGGAGACATTTCTTGATTGATTAGACCATTGAGGGTTGGTATGTGACTATTTGCGATGCGTGATCCCGGAAATGAAATTTGGTCTACGAGCTTGACCATTCTTCCTTCGTGTGGAAAACACATTACTCTAAAGAGTGAGGAGACTATAGCTCCCATGCAATATATATAGTCTCGTCCAAGGAGTAGGTTATAATCCAAGGGTCCTTGAACGACCATCACGTTCATTTGAACGGTCTTCCCTTTCAATGTAATAGGCACATTGGGGAGGATCCCTAATGGTCGACTGGTTCCTTTATCAAAACCCGAGAGATTTCTTATCTCAGGCAAAAGCGTCGGGGAACCCAGTGCTTTCCAAGCAACAGAGGAAAGGATACTCGCAGATGCCCCTTCATCAATGATAGTGCCAGCCATTACCATTCTATAAATTTGGACTATGATTCTGAATGGTATACTGGCTGGCAACCGGGGTCTGCCTAGTTGGTTCCAATCAAAGGACACAACCAGGTTGCTTGGCGGTGGGACCGAATACACGGCCGGATATGACCCTGACGATGTTCCTTCCTGCGATAAAGGAATGGGCGCATTGCCCTGATGCTCATCAGAATCTGTGTTGATGAAAATAATCTGGATGGTGTCATCCTTATTCTCTTCAGTGAGGGTGTCATTTGAAGATGAATCTTCAGTGACGGTGTCATTTGAGGATGAAACCTCTGAAGGAAGAACTGGGTCAACTGCCATATCGACCTTTAGACTTTCGTCTGGTCTGGATTCAGTAGGTTCATTTTCAATGACTAACGCTTCAGCTGACCACTTGAGCGGGCCAGCTGTATTTTCAACCAACGAAGGACTTGGCACGAGTTTTTTGTATCCAGGAGGAAGTCTCAACGGTGAAACCGGGTGATCTTCCAAAACTCTCTTTGCCTCGTCTAAGAAGGGACAACGGTGGATCGCGTGATCGCCTTCACACAGTCTGCAGGGGAATCTTGCTCCCCCCCTTTGTCTTGAACCTTCACTTTCGCTGGTTGACGGTAAGCATTCAACATGGCTATCAGAGGTTGATGCTCCCGAATTGTGCAAACGAGGGGACCAGTCCCTTAGTATCCGGGGAATACAGGGACAATCTCTATGGAAGTGGTCTCCTTTACATATGACACATGGCGATTTAGGCCCGGTCTGTGCTGTGTGTGGATTTTTGTCAGATGTCTTTTTCTTGCCCCCAGTCGCCTTAGGCTCCTTCTTATTCTTCTCTCTCTTCTTGTTCTCCTTCTTCTCCATGGGAGCTTGGCTTTTTCCGGCTCTACCTTGTGAAGATGAAGGATTGGAGGAAGAGTTATAGGAAGTAGAAGGCTGGTGGGCAGCTCTAGACTGATCTAACTGTTGACTCGACTGTTCAGGAACCATGGTGTTCTGAACTACATTGGTTGAGAATAGCCAAATTGGCAGGCCAATTGTCAGTCCTGGAAGCGACAATGTGGCCATGTGGGGCGCACCAACTTCTCCCCAAGAGGAGAAAGGACTAGGATTTCCATCATGTGGAATTCCTTGGTCGGGGCGTTCCATGTTCTCAACCTACAGATCAATGCAGGAATAGGAGGTGATTATGTTCCGTTTAAAATAAATTTTATAACGACGCTTTAGACACAACTTGTTTTTTCACTTTTTAAGAGTCGAGAAAAAGCTAAAGATGACTCTAGTCTCCTTTGATGTTTTAACGAGCCCGAAGTGACAAATGCTCGGATGGACTTTTTCAGTTATAGAGTTTGAAAAAGGCCAAAAGAAACTGCTCTGGAGTTCTAGGCAGAGGGTGTGCCAAACTTTTCGCAAAACCACAAAATACGTTTTACGGTACGAGTGGTCGATCTTCGTGAATGCTGTGTTCACAGCATTGCGATCAGTAGGGCGGTCGACACGGTTTCCTATGGATAAAGGCTTTGTTCCTATAGGGGTCTCCCAATATATACGCGATGGTACGTGGGAGCACAAGTCCGTATTGATACTTATCGCTTCACCGTGGAGGAATCACCCAACCACTCAACGCTAAGATATCACGTTTAACGACGCCGGAACACGTCTCTAGCTTAGACCTCTATGTGTTTGCGTTATGTTTCAATGCGTTGTTATGTAAATTCAATTTATTTTAAGGTTGATCTTGTTTAGCAGTTTTCCTTTATGGATCACCACGAGATGTATAGTAACACTCCTAAATGCAGTCTAAGATGATAAGCAAGTTTTTCAATCTTTCAACTTTGAAAATCTTAACTACTGAGGGAAAAGAAAGACATCATCTTTTCACACAAATCATAGAGCACACACTAATGCACTTTTCCTAAATCAACATGCAAACTGTCATAATGCACATGCACAATGCAAGTATTTCTTTTCTCTTTCTTAATGTTGATGTAATACAAGAAGAAAGCTGTTGTATAACTTTGAATTCAATTTCAAGTGAAAGCAAACAAGCTTGTCCAAAATCAAAAGACACCTTAATATTTACTTGTTTCGACACTAGAAATATATAAATTCAAACCATATGACGAAAGCGAGAGCTCAATCAGCTATGAACAGCAAATAAACTAACTCTTAAGATCAGAATGACACTTTATCACAGGTCTAGATCTAAGAGGCCACAGCAAGACTAGTTCACTTTCGTTATGGGAAACTGAAAATGATACAAGAAATACACAAAGAACAAACACAGTTTCTTTATACAACCAAGGCGGAATAGTGGCAAGGAAAGTTGGTTTCAGATAGGTACATTGACTGGTAACAGGCTGCAAAAACAAGGGTGAAAACAGGGCAATAAACAGGAGGGAACCCCAGTAGCACTAGGAAAAACTGGTTCAGCGCAGGTAGTACACTGGCAGTTTGACCTTCAGCGCAGGTAGCCCCTTCGGGAACTACGCTGAAATGCAGACTGCCTTCACAGTGCCTGCACTGAAGATTCAAACTTTTGTTTTTCTCAGTTTCCGGGTCACAGATTGCTCAAAAATTCACAGTTTTTGGCCAAATCAGAAGCTATCAGTCAAGTACACACTAAGGGATGAAAAGGAGGATGAAAAGCTATCACTAAGAGCTATTTAGAGTCCTTGTGAATCAGCTCTTCAAATCATAAACATGCCCAGAAACTGAGCTAGAGTAGCTGCCCTCTACTTTGCATTTGAAAGATCCAAATGCAGTTCGATTCGGTACTCCCTGTGTTTATGAAATGAATAGCAAAAACACAAACAACCAACAAGATACGATCCCCAGCGGAGTCGCCAATTTGTTGTTGGGAAAAGTATCCAATACGGAATGACCCTATCCCACTCTAAGGGTGATAGTACCTCAGCAACAATCAAAGCAAAGCTATTCAAGATTACTTCTTTATGAGATGTAAGAGAGAGGAGGAAGAGATCCACTAACCGATGTCTTCCGCTAATGCTTGATCCAATCTTCTCTCTTTGCTGCTTGCTCCCAGCTCCTTGCTCTTTCACTGGCCCAGCTACACCAAGATCCTGCAAAATGGCAAGAGAGGGAAACTACAAGAAGCATACATTCATAATTGATTCAAGGATTAGGATAAATCAAATACACAAGTATAACAATACACCATTGAGACACATGCATATAGAAGAACGTCAAATGCTTTATTAATGGAAGAAGTAAAGTTCAGGAAGTGATACAACCATAAAAGGCCCAATCCAGCATCACCTCCCAGCAGAAAGAAATCTCCTCTTCACCTCCTTCAAGCAAATCACCCAATAGTTCTATACTCAAACCAACAGCACTTCCTTACATTCACAAGATTCCAGCCTCCTTAGACCTCATGAGAGAGCTCTATATATAGGAGTTTTGGAGAAAGGATGAGTCAGCTTGAGGCTGGCATGAAGCTGACTAGTGTCCTCTCCCACTTCAGTTATTCTTCAGTTCTTGAGTCCACTTGGAGGTTCTTGTTTCCACTTGGAGATCTAGACCCTCTTACTCATCACTAGGCGAATTCTCTGATCCAAGTGTCATTTTGGAAGCTTCTTGGGCATTGACACCTTGAGGAATGACTGTGCCACTTGGCCAAACTCGCCCAGCGCAGGTAGCCTTCTTTACAGTTGACATTCAGCGCAGGTACAGAGTGGAGCAGTTGACATTCAGCGCAGATGCTCAGTGGAGCAGGTGACATGATCCAGAATTAGCTTTTTTTTTTAGTGTTTTCAGGTGGAGAACTGATATTCAGTGCTGTGGTTTGCTGACCTTGTTCCTCTAGGGGTAGGAACAACATGTTTAGGGACTTTGGATCCCTTAGATTATTGACATTTCATGCTTCATGCTGTAAGGCACAAGAATGTCTATAACACCAACCTAGTGATCATCATTTATTTTTTTCCTTTTTCTTGAGATGATCCCACCAAGGGTTTACATCATTTAACAATTGATAGTTGAAAAAAATGATCTTTATAAGAGGTTGAAATCCTATAAAAACATGTTTTTCAATATTTAACAACCAAGATTCAATCTCATTTCCCTTTTGATGATACCATTAAATGTAGGAGCCTTTTTCTTTATACTTTCATTATCTAATTTGAAACACTTAAGGGGCTCCTTTAAACTAGGATCCTCTTCCACTAATGTCCTATTCTCCAATTTGTCTTGGATTCTAAGGATTCCATCGTTCTCTTAATCCCTTGGGGGTAGGAGGATTGCTAATATACTTCGATCTCTAAGATATGTACTTCTCAATCCAACTCCTCATGGCTTTAACAGTGAATAGGGGAAAGATGAATTTAAATTCCCCATACCATACCTAGTCTTCTTATAGTGATAACGAGAGGGACCATTAATTGTTAGTAAAGATTCTATGCCTTGCATGCAAGTGTGAGACCAAATCTCTCTCTATCTCTAATATATATATATATATATAAAACAACAAGTTCTCTCCTCCTAGGTTTTGTACTTTCTAGAGTGTTGATCCATGCCCATATTGAGCAATGTATATTACTTGGAGTGGCTACAAGGATGTCCTACATTCCTTTAGTGGCTTGTAAATTTATGCTCTAATTATAGGTGATATAATTATAAGAAATCTTCAATTAGAACCTTATACCTCTTGAATTGGAATCTGGTCTCCTTCTCACTGAATTAATATCCAATCCTTCAATACACTAATTCCATGAGATGAAAGACAATGGGTGCATGAAACTCACACTGAAACATATACAAAAGGAGATCCTTGGGATGTTTCATTCCTTGGCATGGACAGTGTGCATATGTTATACATATTAGTTAATGTAAAGTTAATTATAGAAAAAAAATCAGGAACACAAATTCCACTTGCATTTGAGTAAGAAATTAATTTACACATACAATATAAAATCATTCAAATTGGCAATTCAAAAAATAATTACATCATATTTGAAATAATTTTAACATGGAAATAAAAATATTAGGGGAAAAAAGAAACACACATGACTTTCTAACTCTTATTTAGGTTTATGAAAATTTTATATATTGGGATTTATTATTGCATTTAATAATTGTAGCAACATAAATAAATAACACATTGAATACTTGTATATCCTTCACCTTGTCATCCAATTGCTAGTTTAAGCCAATATACCTCAATTACTCTGTCAAATAGGGGGAAGTTGGCTCAACGAATGCGGCCACATGACTTAACTGTTGCTGTCCAACCCAAATTCAAGTTGTTTGATGTGAGGGATATGAACATTGAGAACTAAATATATTACTCACTCAACTCACAAAATAATCCAAGGATTAGACATCTAATTAATTAACCATCGTGGAGTGAAGATACTCTTACAATTACATGATTTCCATCTTTATCCCCTCAATGAATAATATTGGTTAGAAAAGTATCATACATGGTGATTTTATGTTTTGGATTACTGTGTGTAGATTTAGAGAGATGTCCAATGTTTTGGGTGGACTCATCATCCATCATCATGGATCGAAGAAAACCATAGTGGATGAGAAAGGAGTGATAGGAGGGTTGAAAATGAAGGAAGAGGCACGTGAAACATAAATATAAACATTACTGTTAACATTAAATTAAATTAGAATTGTTAAAAATCTTGACCTAGAAATTATGTTTAACATCAACTTTCTTCTCCTACAAATGTACTTGCTATGAAAATATAGAAGGAACAACTATGGGATCTTCCCTATCACTTGTTGTCACTAATATATTCATGGAGAATTGCAATACTATGGTCCTTAATTCTTGGAATATTAAACCTAAATTCCATATTAATTTTTTGATGATACTTTTTTGGTTTGGTAGCATGGGATCCCTACCCTCTAGGATTTCTTGAGTCAGAGCAATAAACTTTCTCGCATATCCAATTCATCATGGAATTAGAAGAGTGATCCTACCTTTCTTTTTTGGATGTCCTTGTTACCCAAATTTGGAAGGGTTCCCTTTCCTTCCAAGAGCATCGTAAGAAAACCCACACTTAATGGTACCTCCATGCTAACTCTCATCATCACCATGCTCAGAAATCTATCATCTCGAAGACCCTTTTCAACAAGACACTCAGAATTTTCAATCCCTAATTTTTATCCTTAGAAAGAGCTCACCTCACCAAATCCCTTATCAAGAATGGATACTCTTTATCCCAATTCAATAAAGCCTATAGATCTTCTCACTCTCGCTGCCCTAAAGACCCTTTACCCCCTTTTAGGGTTCTCTTATCTCTTCCTTATATAAAAGTAACCATTGATAGAATTCTAAATTATTAACTAAAAATAACATTAAAACCTTATTTAAACCTTTCAAAACCCTTAAGTAATTATATAGGTATCCCAAAGATAAGATGTATCTAATGCTTGCTCCTAGTGTCTATCAAATTCCCTATTTTTGTGGAAAGTCCTACATGGGCCAAACATGTAGGCCTTTTAAATCTCATTTGAAGGAGAACATAGCCAACATGACCCACAATTGGGTCTTGAAGTCAACTTTGACTGAGCACTCCTTCAAAACCCAAATTCATCATCTTTGACTAGACTAAGATCCTGGCCCTTGCGCCTTTCCAATCCACCAATCTCATTTGTGAAATCCTCGAGATAAAATATCACCCAGATAACTTCAATATGGAAGAGGGTTACAAGATGAGTGACTCTTGGAAAAACCTTATCCACCGCCTTATTCATTGACTAACTTTTCTTTCTACGGTTCTTTTATCTTCCCCGCCCCCATCCCCACCCCAACCCTCTTCTTAATCTTATTCATATATCTTTCTCTTCCCCCCGTACCTGATCCTCTTTCTCTCATGCCCTTCCTTAATTATCCTTGGATTTTATCTATTTATAATTGCACCTCCTTACAACTCTATTATAATTGTAATATAGATTCAATTGAAAACCTTTTTCTCCCTTCACTTGCTTCCTCTTTTAATCTATTTGTTTATTTTTCCTTATTATTATCAATGAATTGATTTAATTATTTTCCCTTATTATTAATGAATTATATTTAGATAATATCAATCTTTTCTTTATAAATATCTATAAATCAATTTATAAGGTTTGGTAAACTGGTTAAATTAATATTTTATTAATAATATTATCATAATCCTATAATTTAGCACTCATGTTACATTTTTTTGTAATATGTTATTTAATTATTAATAATTTAACTTAATCATATTTATTTCTTCAATCTCTATTGCTAAGTATTCATTGAGTTCTTCTCCATTGAAATCTCAGTAATTTCCTAATGTTTGGTTAAAAAATCAAATATATTATTATTTTATTAATACAAATTTCTACGTCAACATTTTTAACAATTCAATTTAACGATAACATTAACGTTCATATTTCTATTGCACACGTCTCTCCCTTCCTTTTTAACCATCCTAGCACTCTTTTAGAATCCATTATGGTTTCTTTTAGAGTCCACCCAAAATGTTGGATATTTCTCTAAATATGCACACAATAGTCCAGAAAATAACATTACCATGATTATGAATTGTGGAAACACACATACACAAAAAATATCATACATGACAATGATAAACATTTAGAAGGATTCTACTACCACTTCTTCTTTTCATGAATATCCTTGGTTAGGTAAATATCATACATAACAAAGGTGTGCCAATGGCCCAAAAGTAAGAGCAATTTCCGATCTTAATAGCATGGAAAATTTTAAGGATGAAGATTTATCTTAAAGTGTAGAATCCTTTATGAATATTATTAGTCCTTGACATGTAAACTATAAAATGTTTGTTGATTTTTTTTTAAGTATATTCAATATTTTAAGGATTTCATATAACATACTTTTTTGGTGATTTTCAAGGTAAAAATATTATATTTTATCGAATTTGAGTGAATCATTTTTAAAAAAATGGAAATTGGAGAATATTTTTTGAGAAAAAACATGGAGAATTAGTCCATGGGTAATATGATTTTTCCCTTGAATTTTTTCTTTCTTATTGAGCATTAGCACCCTTGGATAGGAAAGGACACTTCCACCCTCTTTAATCCACATAAACCAGGCTAGTATGGTTGTTAGTGTGCTTCCCCAATAACACAATCCATAATCATATCTCTTACTCAAATGTAATAACCTCAACATCCTTTTGTGACCCCCCTCATGCAAGGATTCCTTCTATTTCCTAATCTCTCAAGGGTGTGATAGTTCCTTCCTAAGAATGCCTTTTGGCCTGTTTAGTCTCTACAATGTTATTCCTAGCAAAAATTTAGCTTAGGGGCAGATTTATGAGTACCAAAAAGAGGTTAAAATGTGAGTTAAAATTTTCTCCCTATAGGATTTTTACCCCAGTTAACTTTCACATGCATTTTTTTCATTTGGTTTCACTTCCTAAGGATTAATTGATCACCTTCGTTAAACACTAGCTCCTTTCCCTTGGATGTTCCTAGCCTCTTTATCGTTGTCTCAACATGAAATAAGTTAGACTATTCCAAGAATATTAATACACATTTAAGAAATGAAGCATAATGTAGGGATGGGGTCCCCTGGATGAGTTTTGCAGTTAAAAACCCAAGTTTTGATGTAAATATTGTAAAAACGATGTAAAGCCAGTGAAATTTGTGGATGCAAAGCGTGTAGTTGGTTAGGAGTCAAAAAGGGTTTTAACCCTTGTTTATGTAAAATTGAGTTGGTTTTAAGATCCATCCATAGTCCGCAGACCATGGGATTGTATAAATAAAGGTGTCTTAAAGAATCTAAGAGATAGTGACGAATGATGGATGTGATGGGTTGATAGAGTTAGTGCAGAGAAGTAAGTCTTAGAGAAGGAAAAGGCTTTGCAGCTGAGTGCACAAATGCCTAGAGTGTGCATGTAGCCGAGTGTGTGGACCCCTGCAACTGAGTGCGCGGACCCTTGTAGCTGAGTACGCAAGAAAGTTTTCAGTCTGTAACCTTATATTAAAGATCAATAAAGAAGATTGTTGAAGAAATTCATGTGTTTATCTGTTTAATGTTGTTATTTATGTTTGCGATATATGCTATGAAGGAAATAATGTCTTTAGGAAATAATGATGTATTGATGCACGACTCTATTGGAAAATTCTTATTAACTGAACCCAATGCATGTTAAGTATTTACATGAAGATTATAATATATTATATTACGCTTATTCAATACTTAAATAGATCCGCGGGCACCCAGGTCTAAGGTTCATTTATGGTGCACGTAAATAGATGGTTCATCTGTTAAGGGTCTGCAAAAGCCAATCGTAGACCTTCGCGGAGGTCTAAAGACCGTTTAAAGGAAGTTACAGTACCAAGCCCTAGGGGCTTATAGATCTGTGTGAACACAGATCTAGGCCATTAAAAGACATCACATTGATCTCCGAGTGCGGAAACTTGGTTACTACATTCCCCATACTAATTTGGGTGAGACTTCAGTCCGTGATACGTTGGTTGATACCGAAAGGGCCAGTAGTGTAGGGTTTTGTTTGGCACAATTAACTCTGAACATGGGTTAGGATCCCCTAATCCAACAAATGGTTTCATTGCTAGGACCAAGATCTACTTAAGGAGATGTGTGATGACACATCATTGGAATCCGACTAAGAAGGAAATTGTGAGGTGGTTAGATAAGAAGATTCAAGAATTCGCGGTGCAAGAGAACAAAAATCCGTGCCTGTCAAAATAACAGTGGTTGGACAGATATTTGTACCCTGAAATACACGAATTTTTCTTCTGCACCTTCTTGATCAAATTATACGAGTGGATAGCTAAATTGGCAGATGGCCAAGGAAGGTGGAGTCTTGCTAGTCCAATAGTGTGGACTCTGGAGCTAGTATGAAGATTGGAAGCTTCTAAAGATAAGATTGTGCGTGATGCTGATCACTAGCTTGATCTCGTCATAGGAGGATTTGTGACAGAATTCGTAGTTGATATCTCAGTTATCTACAATGAAGCAGGGTGGTGATTTTTAAAGGGACCACAAGGTAAGTACCTAAGATCTTTGAATACATGGTTTAATATGCTCTTGTGTGAAAAACAGGTTATGTCATTTCCTTGATGTTTGGATCTTCGCAAAGTGGAAATCTCTTCAGAGATCGGGGGAAGTAGGTCCTGAATATAGCCCATTGATAAGACCTCCTTCAAGTGATGATGAAGGAGCATCTTGTGGCCCCAGAATTCTACTACCGAAACATGGGGGATAACCACTTAGTCTGGACCTTAAGACAACTCCTTTTCCATTTAAAGTGGTGGCTTCGACTAGGGATAATGGGACCAATTTCCCAATGTGGGTTTTAAGATGAGAGTGGGTGGTTCATGAGTGTTTTGCAATAGAATAATGATAATCTAAGTGACTTATTCTATGATGCAATTTCCTTAGCTTAACTTATTCTAATATAAACCCAGGTGTTCTTGTATGGTATGTGATCTACAAAGATATCCGTTTAACATGTGATAATAAAGATTGAACACAATTAAATGGAGACGATAATGTAAAAGGTAATTCCTTTGACTAAATAGTTAGTCAAAGAAATATATAAAATATATCACATGTTTAATGAGTTATATATGAAAATCAAAACTTTAGTTATGGCAGCGTATAAAAGTGAAATTAATGCTTCACAGAAACAATAAATCTCACATATAATTCAAGAAAATAAAGTTTTTCCACTAATTAAGTGTAGGTAGAATTATGCATACACTATAATAGTAACAGATGTATGAAGTCCTGCTCATTTGACAAATGATATAAACCAACTTCTTCCTTCAAATCAAATTGTCTCCCAAGAATACATAAGTGAATCAACAAAGGAAAGTATTTTGATATCTAAAAGAAAAGATCACGTTCCATCATTTCACCAAAGCATTCACAAACTTACAGTAGTGCATTCTTTTCAAATGTTTTTGATAAAATTATGGACCCTTCTCTAAATGCATGAGAAGGGTATAAATAGTATTCTAGCCAAGTATGCAAAAATAGATTATACAAAATTTGAGGAGGTTTCAAACAACCTTCCTCCTACATAGGTAACTAAATCCAAAAATAAATAGAGATCAACTAAATAGAACTAAGATGATGACTTGCTATCTGCCAGCTTTTCCTTTAAATTACAAATATCGATCATCGGTTGAATTTGAGGAGGTGGCCCGAGATGAGATTTGAGTTGTCCTGTAAAGATTGCATCAACAAGAGGTGGCAACATCCTTTGAGTCATACGAAGGGAACAATTGAGGGTCATAATTTGGCTATGTGGATTGACCAGATACTGCCAATACGACTCCTAGTCGGTCGTAGTCAGTTTTGTAATTGCATCTCTTTGATTCCCCACTTTTTCTTGCCAGATTTTACTCAGAGCAGTTAAGTCAAGCATTTATTTCGTATTACCCTCCTTCGTGAGATTGGTAGTGAATAGGTTATGATTTACTACCTTAATGATGTTCTTTGATACTATAGCTTCCCTCGCGACTGCCAGCTCGGCCTGTTTTATCCTAGCATCCCAATCAGTGAAGAGCATGTCTTTGTGAGTTTCCTCAATCTCGGGTAGATTGACCTTCTTTCCATATTCTAATTCTTTCCATTCAATGAAATTGGAGATTTTGGTGTTTAAATCATTAAACTCTGTTCTCCGATCAATGGCTTTGTCTGTGACCTAATCGCTAGTAATCAGGTAGGGAGTGACATATGATAACTTCTCGCATAAATACTCTTGCTGCTTGAGTAGAAAATAATTTATTTCTAGAGCCTCTTTAATGAATTCCTCAGTAGTGGGAACATTCTTGTACATGTCCATATATTGCTGTAATTCTTGGAGCTGCATTTTTCTGGACGATAATTTGGATTCATGGCTTATTTTTGAGACTTCCATGTCCCACTGCAATTGTGTGAGCTACTTTTCTGCCTGCTTGTTTGTGCTTGCTTTTTCTGTCTCGAGCTCCTTTTTGAGTTGCGCGATTCTTTCCTCCTTTTCCTTTAGCAGAGTAGACACCTCAATAGCCTTATCCATAGTGTCTGATGCATATGCTCCTCTGAACTATGATATTCGAGTCAAGTTCTCAGCCAGATTGAAATACATGTCCTTCCAAACAACGTTCATTGGCTCATCTCCAGGTGAGACTTCAGGTGCATCTACCCTTCTCCTTTTCCTTTGCCTTCTGACTACAACCTTGTGGAGAGGGCTATAGAATACATCAAGTGGAGGTATCTCTGTCACTTTCAGAACAATTTCTGATGTGGGCAGAGCACGGATAATTTTAGCATGTTGGGATGTTGTTTTTTCTTGATCCATAGGTGTAGATTGTTCACTGGGAGATTTGGGCTCTGTATCTTGATGAATTTTCAAAGGAGTCTTGAATTCTTCTATTTTTTTAGTATTTGGAGCTTTGGGAGTGTCTTGCAATTCTAATTGAATTGATCCCATTCTTGCTCCAAACTAGTGCCTTGGGCCTCTGAACTTGTCTCTGTGGTCAGGGTGTCTATTACTTGTTTGTCATTTGGCTTCCTGCTAGACTAAGCTGTGTTGTCTGTATCCTAGATTTTCCCTATGTCTGGTGTATTCTCAGTGTTTACCTGAGAGTCCTTTTGAGAGCTAGGGGTTGTACTATCGATAGTGTTACTTGGGGTAGGCTTATCCTCGGGCTTTAATAGATGCATTGGAATGACCTGGAGCCTCTCATTCCTGAATTCATGAAATATTTGAAAATATTCAAGTTTTAGGTTCACCTTTGCCCATTCAAGTGCTTGCTCGAAAGAAACTGTTGACTATAACAAATCCTCAAAGTAATTATCTCCATGATTGTACGCCTTGAGCTTTAGTCCTGTAGTGACATTGTATGCCACTTTGTTTGGGTCGAATTGCCTTGTAGGCAATGTATGAAGCCTAAGGGCTTCCATTTGTGCTGATTCCTTAGTAGCATGAACAAAATTATCTAAAGAAAAAGAGCCACATTTAATGGGGAAAGTAGGCCATAATGATTTCTTACCAGTTTTAAGAACTTTAGTCATGCCCTTTCCTACAGTCTGGTAGGTAATCTCCCTTGCTAATAGCTTATTAGAAACATATAAAAGAAGGATGTGTGGATTAGTAGTGCTACCAAAAATCCTAATGTAGGTGAACCATTTTTCAATGAAATACTTGCCTACAACAAGCAGGTTTGCCGCAACTTCTTGGGAAAACCTAGGGGCTTTCTTATTGAAAATCATTTGGTGTAAGGGCAACACGATAAAATGAAATATCTTATAGAAGTGAGGTATGTAATACGATTCCAATATTTTTTTATGACTGAGATGGATTAGGTAAGGATCTTGTATTGTCCATTTCCAACCAATGGTTGGAAATGTCATGTAAAAATAGATACCATCCATAATATAAGCACATAAATAGAAGGGAGGGAGGTTATCTGAAGAGGAGGATTTCTTTTGTCAATATTCAGTAATGAAGGTGGCTAAGTTGTTAGATAGGATAGAAGGCCAATTCATGATATAGGAATTAACACAAGAATCGATCAAGGGAATCCATTCTATTTAAAACTTAGTGTTATTTGGCAGTCCATACAGTCTACATAACATTACTGTTGCATAATTGTAGGGGTTTGCCAAAGAGGCTATTGCATACATACTCGATTTTTCATACTTTAATTTGTTGTCTAACATTCTCCAAGTCTGTATTAACTTGAAGGTGTTTGGATTATTCTTTGCAAAGTTAGCCGCAAATGTGCTGTTGTAGATTTCATGTGGGTCATGTATGTGATACATTTCCTTCAAATCTTCTGCCCTGAACGATCCTATCAGCTCCATCCTTGAATTATTGAACTGCCTATCTTCAATGATAAGGTTTTCAACCACTCATCTAATCATGTCTGTGTAGGGGAGATTTTGGCTCTTGCTCCTATCCTGTGAAGGAAAGAAAAGGAGGCATCCCTGCATTGAGGTCCTGAAGGCTTTGTTGACCCAACTGTTACTCTCGTAATAGTGATTTTAGGACGCTCGTCATCCAATCTATTGTAAATTACTTCCCAAGTTGTTGCACCTCCATCTGCATCACAAACTATATCCACAAAGATAGGAGTCGTCTTTGTATCCTCTGTCTCAACAATGGTCTTCTTAGTTTTCTTCTGCATCACCTTTCTTAAGGACATGTCTTTTGTCGCTTCCTTGAAACAGACAAGATATATCAGCGCAGACGATATCAAGTAATTAACACTAAAATCCTTTGTGAAATGACATTGGATCGTGAGAAAGGTTTTTATGAGATATTCGATTATAACTACCCATAACCTGGAAAATGATTACCTCCCTCGGGCAGCGAAACATTAAATAAACTGTCAACTACCATGGCCTCCATTTTTATTCCAAAAAACATGGGAGTTTGGGGGATATTGGACGTGAGGCGTTTTGGATGGGCCTTGATGCAAAAAACCCTGTGGCGGGGCATATTTGGAATTGACATATGGACCGACATTATAAGGCATAAATACCTCAAAGGAAAGGACTTTACATTCTGGATGTGCAAGGAGATCATTGGTGTACATTTGGGGTTGGCCATATGGCCCAGTCTGAACAAAATCCAACATTGTTTCCTAAGGCATAATGGCTGGAAATTTGGTTCTGGACATAAGATTTTGATTGGCTTGAATCACATTATGGGTATGAAAATAGATTTCCACCTCTCAGATAGGCTCATACACTGCACCAATGGCACATGATTCTTCTTCTGGAACAAGCCATTAGTCAACCGAATGGAAATATCCCTAATTGGATGGAGGCAAGGGAGATGGGCATCGGGGATCCAAAGGTGTTGGAATGAGAGCATATAAGATGCAAAATGAGGTTGACTAGTATTTGTAGGGGGGAGGAGGGTGATTAGATTGGATGGAATGGAATGATAAAGTGCGATGATGTTTTGGTGGCAGTTTGCTACAAATCCATTTGTTGTATCTACCATAATAATTATGAGGTATGTTGCTTCTATAAATTTTGTAAACTAAATTGCCTAACAAATTGATCTTATTTCTTTGGCTTGTTTGGAAAAACAAGAATTTGACTTGGGAAAATCTTCAGAAGAGAAATTGGCAGGGGCCTAGTATATGTGTTTTTTGTCAGGAAGGAGGTGGAAGATAATGTCCATTTATTTCTTAAATGCCCCATCGCACTGCAGATCTGTATGGAAATTGTTGGTTGTATCAATTTCCCTATAATTTTTTTGATAATATCACAGACTGTCTGACTTGGTGGAGTCAAAAAGCCTCCTAGTGGCGAAGTATTCCCTTATCTTTCTTTTAGTAAACTTGGAGATGGCGGAGTCATATTATTTTTGAGGGAGTGATAAAAGACAGGTCATGTTTGATTGACCACATTCTGGGTTGGTATTCTACTGCACTGACCACCACTATAAGACCCACTCAATCGACTATCCTGAAGACTGGCCCTCACATTATATATCTAACTGGATTTTTTTTATAATGCTGCACATGGTGACATATGTGGGTTTGGTTTCTGGATAGTTATCTCTATGGAACAAGAATACTGAGTTCACTGGGGGGATGGCAGTGACAAAAATATGAAGGCAAAGGCTATGGATTTGGGGGGCTACTATGGTTCATATCATTCCTGAACATTCCCACTATACATATATATCGGGATTCACAGGCCATTATTAATAATGTTCGAGGTAGCATGTATATCAAGCAATCACATCTTCAAGGCTGGCTCAAAAAAATCATGCCCCTTTGGAGGTCCTTCAAGAATGCCTCTATATAGCAAATATGCAGAGAGTTCAACCAAAATGCAGACAATATGTCCAAGATGGGTTTACTGAATCGCTGGATGGTATGCATATAGAGATTTGAATTGGAGGTTCCATACTGGATGCTGGTGTTTTTCTTTTCCCAGGATAGCATTATCTTCGATGATGCTCTACTCACTTTTTTCCCATGTTTTATGTTGGCTATCCATGTCCCTCAGTGGACTGATATGTTTTTGCAGATCAAGATGTTTTTTATGGATAGATCTATGTTTTTTTACATTACCTACAGTTAATGTTATTGGGCACTTATAAGACTATATGGTTTTAGTTTGGGCCTCTCTATATCTGGTTATTATTTATACGCCTATTTTAATCTATGATATATGTACTGTATCTTTTATTAATATAAAATTCAGTGTTTTTTTCTTACTAGAAAAAAAGAAAGTGAAAGCCACGTTACTACTCTTTTCATTCTCTCTACATTTATAGCGACTGGTAGGGTGCCACTAAAACCTAATGATATTGGTATTTGCCATACAAATTACTTTAAAAGAGGGTGAAGCTTTCATGCCAAAAATTAGAAATTACCAGTGTTAGCGTGCAGGGTAGAATTGCAATACCATGTGCTTGTAATTCAAGTCTTTCTTTTGCAGGGATGTCTGTGTGAAATGAACAACCAATGTCCTTGATTGGGAAGGAGCGTACATCAATTGACAGTGGAGGCTCAAGGGGTGTCTTTGTTGGGTCCCTATAATACTAGTGATTACCCCATTACTATTGTAGTTATACCCCTTATTTATATTGTTGTGCCCCTATTACCCCCATGTTGTTATTTCTGTGCCCCATAGAATCCCTCTATTGTTATTTTTGTGGCTTTATATTATTATTGTTAGGTCGGCTGGATTATATTGTGACTCCTTAGACTCCTATATATAGAAAGGAGGTTTTTTCATTTGAATCATCGAAGAATTGTTCATTTATGTAATGTAAAGGAGGTTGCCCCCTCGAAGAGGCTGAATTCTAAGGCGTTGATCTATCTTTTTTATCTTTTCTTGAGCTGGTTTCATAACATTTGGTATCAGAGCTTTGGATTCTAGGGTTTCGCTGCTCCAAACAGGTCATCGTGGAATTTTCGCTATAACTTTTTTTCTATGATGTTTCAGAAGTCGCAAAAAAAACCCATTTGAGAAGAAATCACGCTGAACCTTGGGTCCGAATTTCAGAGCTTTTTGCATGATATTTTCGGAGATATGATCTGAGGAAGTTGGTCTTTTTGCAGACTCCTGAATTACATTCAAAACAGGTGACCTGGGAAAATCGTCATAACTTTCTCTCTAGGGATCGGATTGAAATTTCGTAAGAAGTTACAGAAAGAGGACAGACTTTAGTTTCTTGTATGCATGTTTCAGATCCAAAGGTTGAAACAGTGACTCGTGGTACGTCGTACAAGTTCACTCTACTGAACTAGTCTAGAAGCAAGTCACTGTGGGAGATTTCACATAACTCTTCCTTGGAGAATCCAATTTGGGTCAGACTTGTGGCATTGGAAAGAGGAAGCAGAAGGCTACTACATGTCGCAGTTTTAGAACTAGATGATTTGAAATTACAGAGATACATCAGATTCAATATCAGGCTTCTACAAAGAGAAAAAAAGGTGTGTAGTTTTTTTTTAAATTTTTGCGTAAACTTGGTTTAACAGAATTCAAAGGGCATAGTAAAGCATTATTATCGTAACTGATGCCCTGAAAGAAAATGCAAACACCTAGTAAGGAACCTGAAAGCTCTAGCATGACTCATGAAGAAGAGGAAGAAATGCTACATGATATATCAAAATTACAAGAACAAGTGCAACAAATGTCACGCTCACAAAAGCTAACAGAAGCTAACATAAATAGCGTGGAATCTAAGATAAATGGTGTGGAATCTAAGATAAAGGGTGTGGAAGCTAAGGTGGATGATTCGAAGACAGATTTGAAGAGAGACATGGCAGATTTGAAGACGGATTTGAAGACAGACATGGCAGATTTGAAGACAGATTTGACAAATTTTCTACAAGAAATACTTACTAATGGTGAAAAGGTTGTAAAGGAAACTCATGATGTGAACAAAAGAAATGTTAATCATGATTCCATAGACTCTAATGTTGGATCGAAGACCCACCATATTCCAAAAATCGATATGAGAAAGTTTGATGGCAAGGATCCCGCCACATGGATATTACAGATGGAGCAATTCTTCGATCTCAATAATGTGCAAAACACACAAAAGGTACGTATGGCAACTGTATATTTGGAACCAAATCAGTTTGTATGGTATCAATGGCTTTGCTCTCGTAAAAAAATTATCACTTGGGCAATTTTTACGGAAGAATTGATAGCACATTATGAAGATACAAAAAGCAACACTTTTTTTAGCCAATTGATAAGTCTCAAACAAAAGGGTTCAGTAATGGAGCACATTGAGGAGTTCCAAAAATTGAACATAAGGGTAAAAGATATTCCAGAGGAGCATAGGATTGATGTGTTCATAGGGTCTTTAAAGGATAATATCCAACATGATGTTCGCCTTTGGGAACCTGATTCATTAGAGAAGGCATTCAGGTTAGCAAGAAAAATGGAAAGCAAAATTATGGCAACCAGGAAGCATACCACTCACAACTATAAAGATGGAAGTGTTGTTGCCCCTAGTCTTCCACAACCTATAAGGTTGACACCACAAAAATTGGAAGAAAAAGAGCAAAAGGGCTTTGTTACAGTTGTGATAGCAAATACACTAAAGGTCATAAGTGTGCTGAGAAGAAATTATTCTACATAGATTGTGAAGAGGAAGAAGAAAAGGAGCAAGAAAGGTCAAAAGAAGAAGATATACTCCAGGAACAAAGCCTAGATGAAGAACAAATAAATCCGACCATATCTTGTAATGCATTGGCGGGAATTACCACTCCTCAAACCATCAAGATAGAAGGACAAATCAAGAAGAAAAAGGTAATAGTGTTGATTGATTCAGGAAGCACCCACAATTTTATTCATTGTAGGGTAGCAAAAGAATTGAATTGCTTCCTATATCCAGCACCAGAGTGTCAAGTGATGATTGCAAATGGAGGAACAATAAATTGCTCTGGAAAGTGCCATAATATCAAGCTATCCATGGGAGAATATGTATTGACTAGCCCAATGCTTTCCATTCCAATGGGAGGTGCTGATGTTGTACTAGGAGTCCAATGGCTACAATCCTTGGGTACAATAGCTTTTAATTTTCAAGAACTTTTCATCAAATTTTCTACGGAAGGAAAGGAAGTTGAATTAAGGGGTATTGCAGGGAAACCAGGAAAGATAATCAGCTCTAATGGTATGACAAAGCTTCTAAAAAAGGAGCAAAGAGGTGTAATTGCACAATTATGTTCGCTAGATGTTTCCACATTGGAATCATCTATTTCTCCAGATCTCCAAAAAGTCCTGGACAATCATTCCAAGGTATTTGAGACTCCCAAAGGTCTCCCACCTATGCGTGATCATGATCATGCTATTCATCTGATTCCAGGAAGTGTTCCTCCAAACATCAGGCCGTACAGATATCCCTATGTCCAAAAAAGTGAAATTGAACGTATGGTTGCAGAAATGCTAGAGGCTGGTATAATTCAACCGAGTCAAAGTTCTTTCTCTGCTCCAGTAGTATTGGTGCACAAGAAGGATGGATCATGGCGCATGTGTCCGGATTATAGGGAGCTCAACAAGCTCACTATTAAAGATAAGTTCCCCATTCCTGTCATTGATGAATTACTGGATGAATTGCATGGATCAATTTACTTCACCAAGTTGGATCTTCGTTCAGGATATCATCAAATCAGAATGAAGATTGAAGACATTCCAAAAACGACATTTAGAACTCATGAGGGTCATTATGAATTTTTGGTCATGCCTTTTGGCCTTACCAATGCACCTTCAACATTTCAAGGTTTGATGAATTCAATTTTCAAACCATTCCTTAGAAAATTTGTGTTAGTATTTTTTGATGATATACTAATCTACAGCAAGTCTTGGAAGGATCATGTTGAACATGTTGACAGGGTGCTACAACTATTGGAGGAGAAACAATTATATGCAAAAAGATCCAAATGTTTCTTTGGAGTCCAGGAGGTGGAATATTTGGGTCATATTGTATCTCATGAAGGAGTTAAGGTAGACCCTAGCAAAATTAAAGCCATTAAGGAATGGAAAATCCCCACATCCATAAAGCATCTGCGAGGATTTCTTGGGTTGACAGGGTATTATCGCAAGTTTGTTAAGAATTATGGGAGAATAGCAGCACCTCTAACAACATTATTGAAGAAAGATGCATTTTCATGGACTCCGGAAGCAACAAAGGCCTTTGAACATCTTAAAGAGGCAATGTGCCAAGCACCGGTCTTAGCTACACCGGACTTCACAAAAACCTTTATTGTGGAATGTGATGCTTCAGGAAATGGAATTGGTGTTGTTCTAATGCAAGATGAAAGACCCATTGCTTTTGAAAGTCGTCCAATCAAGGGAAAGTTTTTAAGCAAAGCTATTTATGAGAAGGAAATGTTGGCAATACTCCATGCACTTAAGAAATGGCGACCCTACCTAATGGGAAGACACTTCAAGGTAAAAACGGATCATGATAGCCTTAAATACTTTTTAGAACAAAGATTATCCTCTGAAGAGCAACAAAAGTGGGTCACAAAGATGTTGGGTTATGACTTTGAAATCATCTACAAAAAAGGGAAGCAAAATGTGGTGGCAGATGCACTCTCAAGAAAGGATGAGGATGTGGAAGCATTGTTGTGCGCCATTTCTATTATCCAACCAGATTGGATAAACGAAGCAAGGGAGGAATGGAAGAATGACGAAGAAGTGTGGGCACTTATTCGAAAGCTACAACAAGATTCCAGTATGTCTGATACATTTAGCTGGCAAAATGATTCGTTATGGTACAAAGATCGCTTATACCTCTGTAAGAATTCCCAGCTAAAACAAAAGATTCTTATGGAATTGCACACTTCTCCCTTAGGAGGGCACTCAGGATTTTTAAAAACTTACCACAGGGTTAAGAAGGAATTTTTTTGGGATGGCCTTAAATCAGATATTCAAAAGTTTGTGGCGGAATGTTTGGTTTGCCAACAAAATAAAGTTGAAACAATTAAGACACCGGGTCTATTACAACCTTTATCCATTCCAAGCCAACGTTGGGAGGAGGTTTCAATGGATTTTATCACAGGTTTACCCAAGTCTGAGGGAAAGAGTGTCATCATGGTGGTAGTTGACAGACTTACCAAGTATGCACACTTTTGTGCATTATCACATCCATTTAAAGCCAGTACAGTTTCTACTGCATTTATGGAAACAATTCAAAAGCTACATGGAAACCCAAAGATTATTGTAAGTGACAGAGATCCCATTTTCACTGGAAATTTTTGGACAGAATTATTTTCTTGTCTTGGTACTCAGTTAGCTCATAGCTCATCTTATCATCCTCAATCTGATGGGCAAACTGAGATAGTAAACAAATGTTTGGAAGGATATCTTCGTTGCTTTGTATCTGATAAACAGACACAATGGGTCAAATGGTTGCCTCTGGCTGAATGGTGGTATAACACTTCCTTCCATACAGCAACAAAAATGACCCCATTTATGGCACTTTATGGGTATCAACCACCATCCATCACATCATATTTAAGAGAAAATTCTAAGGTTCAGGCAGTGGAACATCACATCGAACATCAACAACAAGTCCTCCAACTCTTAAAGGATAACCTCGTGTTGGCACAAAATAGAATGAAACAACAGGCAGATCAACATCGCAGTGAAAGAAGTTTTGATGTAGGTGATTGGGTATTCCTACGGCTACAACCATATAAGCAAATGTCCCTAAAGCAAGCTAAGAAGGATAATAAATTATCACCAAAGTATTATGGTCCGTACAAGGTGTTGCAAAAGATTGGTACTATGGCATACAAATTGGAGCTTCCTGCAGCTTCTCGATTGCACCCAGTTTTCCATGTTTCATGTTTAAAGAAGGTTATAGGCGACAAGCTCCCAGTTCAAACAATATTGCCAGAACTTGACGAGGAAGGAAAAATTATATTGGAACCGGAAGCAGTCACAGAAACAAGAACTCGACAGCTACGAAATCGATCAATTTCAGAGTATCTTATCAAGTGGAAGAACTTATCCGCTGAAGATTCCACATGGGAGGATGAGAATTTTATGCAGAAGTATCCAGAACTACTCAAGCGTTGAGGACAACACTTTTTTGAAGGAGAGGGGCATGTTGGGTCCCTATAATACTAGTGATTACCCCATTACTATTGTAGTTATACCCCTTATTTATATTGTTGTGCCCCTATTACCCCCATGTTGTTATTTCTGTGCCCCATAGAATCCCTCTATTGTTATTTTTGTGGCTTTATATTATTATTGTTAGGCCGGCTGGATTATATTGTGACTCCTTAGACTCCTATATATAGAAAGGAGGTTTTGTCATTTGAATCATCGAAGAATTGTTCATTTATGTAATGTAAAGGAGGTTGCCCCCTCGAAGAGGCTGAATTCTAAGGCGTTGATCTATCTTTTCTATCTTTTCTTGAGCTGGTTTCATAACAGTCTTTTTATTCCATTGTCTGTAACGCGTGCTAGAATGGTACAAAACATAAAGGCATTAAAGCTATTGAGTAACCAAAACATATGCAGATTAATTTTTTCTTCCTTCGACTGACATCTGTAGAGAGGAAGAAACCACAGGATTCCAGTGTATGATAAGTAAATAGGAAATACTTTTGCATCGAGGTTTTTGTTGGAAGTTTGACAACTAATTATGTAAATTTGGGTAAAATATGCTAATTAGTAACAAGTTAATTTTATACCGAAACATCGGTTATGTAACTAAAGAGGGTCATATAAAACTGATGAATACCCGAACTATTGTATGGAGAATAATTATTGACACTATGTAAGGGTTTTACCACGTAAATCCTGTGTTATGACTTGTGTGTTTGCATTTAGTTTCCCTGTTAGTTATATTCTTTTCTTGGTCAATGTATAACTGCAAATTCCTTCTTTCTTTACTCATTCACCTATTTGAAATACAAATGGTATCAGAGCAAGTTAGTTGAGTTTGAGTGAGCAATCTGCCTATGGAGAAAAAGTTTGAGTGAGCAATTTTCCTGTGGAGAAAAAAAACAGAGGGCAACCTGCGTTGGATTAGAGCGTGACAGAAAGTATAGGCGTGTCTTGTTTCAGCGCTGACTGCGCAAGAGGTTCCATCTACGTGAGGAGGCCATCTGTGTTTGAGCAGGAGTACACTACCTATCTCTGCGTGAGAGTCCCTGCCTTTCCTGTGTGAAGGTGTCGTGTATTCTTTGAGGGCCTGCCTTTGCTGCATGAAAGTGCTTGCATGAAGGTTGTTGTTGTCTCTGCTTGAAGGTTAGGAAGCTGCTGTTGTGTCTGTGTGAAGGCTCAGGAAGCTACTATTGTCTCCGCGTGAAGGCTCAGGAAGCTGATGTTGTCTTTGCGTAAGGAGCAAGGAAGTTGTTGTTGTCTCTGTGTAAGGAGCGTGAAGGTGCCTGCATGAAGGCTCAGTCGTGCAAGGAAGCTGCTCACTGTACCCGTCGAGCAGAATTCGAGTTCCCTCTGCTACGTGCCGTCAGAAGTGTGGCCAGAGGCCTGGCTTGTCGATCCAGGTAATTTTCCCTAAATTTGGGAGAAAGTTTTTCCAAGAAATTTTTTCCAGAAATTTGAATTTGGAGGGAAGGAAATCAAAGAAATCCAAGAAATTTTTTTTTTTCTCCCAGAAATTTGAATTTGGAGGGAAGAAAATCAAAGGAAAACAAGGGTTTGAAAAATAAGGATTTTTCATTAATTTGAAAGAAAAATCTGTTGAAGGGTTGTTTTTTTTGTTTGAAAAAGGGGATTATTTTTTGAGTACAAAGAGTTTTTTTTCTAAGAAAGGGAAACAAAAAAAATAAACCCTAGTTGAAAGACTGAAACCCTAGTAGGAAAAATGGCCAAGATGTCGAATGCAAAATTTGAGGTGGAGAAATTCACCAGCAAGAGCAATTTTGCTCTTTGGAAACTAATAGTTAGAGATCTGCTTGTGCAACAAGGGTTGCACAAGGCATTGGATGGGGCAACTAAGAATCCTGCAACCATGACTGATTTGGACTAGGAGGACTTGGATGCCTGAGATCTCAGTACCATCAGGTTATGTCTGGCAGATGAAGTTTTCTTCAACATTGTTGAAGAGAGTACAACTTCCGATTTATGGGAAAAGTTGGAAAAACTCTATATGAAAAAGTCGTTAATTAATATAATTTATCTAAAAAGACAATTGTACAGTCTTCAAATGAAAGAGGGTTCAAAAGTTGCAGAACATTTGAATGTTTTTAATACACTTATATGCCAATTAATAGATATGGAAGTTAAAATTCAGGAAGAAGATAAAGCTATAAGCTTGTTGTGTTCTTTGCCCGAATCATGGGATCACTTCGTAACTTCAATAAGCTTGAGCATTGTTGATTCTTTGAAATTTGAATCAGTCATGGGAGCTCTCTTGTTTGAAGAAGTACGAAGGAAATCCAGTATTGAAACAGCTGCATCAGAGGCCATGATAGCTAGAGCACAGTCAAAGGAAAGAGGAGAAAAAACAAGGGGGTCTTCCAGATCTAAATCGAAGGGAAAGGAGTGTAAGGCAAAATGTTGGCACTGCAATAAAACTGGACAACTGCAGAAAGACTGTTGGAAATGAAAAGAATTTGATAACCCGAAGAAGGAAGCGAATCAAGTCGATTCAGGTATGATAGATGAAGTTTTATTTGCTGAAGAATTATGTATGATAGATGAAACTTCACCTGAATGTAATGTTTCTCGGGGTTCAGAAAGCTAGCTGTTAGACTCTGGTGCTTCTCACCACATGTGTCCACATAGAAATTGGTTTACTTCATATGAAAATTTAAGTGGTAGTTCTGTGTTTATGGGTAATAATGTATCATTTCAGACTATTACGATGGGAAATATCAGGATTAAGATGTATGATAACACAGTTAGAACATTAACTAGTGTTAGACATGTGCCTGATTTGAAGAAAAATTTGATTTCTTTGGGAGTGTTGGATTCAGATGGTTATGAGTTTACAGGTTAGAATGGTGTGCTGAAAGTCTCTAAAGGCACCCTAGTTGTTATGAAAGCAGAAAAGGTTGGAAATCTTTACAGACTCAAAGGAAGTACTCATGTTAGTGAAGTAGTGGTTGCGTCAGAAAAAGAAGAAGCAGGTACTCGTCTATAGCATCAACAATTGGGTCACATGAGCGAGAAAGGACTTCAGATACTGATGAAACGTAAATCTCTTCCCAATCTAAAACATTTGAAGCTAGATTTCTGTAAACATTGTGTGTATGGAAAACAATGTAAATAGAGATTTAAAACTAGAAATCATAATAGTAAAGATATTTTAGATTATATTGATTCTGATTTGTGGGGACCATCTCCTATTGTATCATATGGAGGTGATCTATATTTTTTAACGTTTATTGATGACTTCTCCCGTAAATTTTGGGTCTTTATGCTAAAAAAGAGAGCTGATGTATTCAATGTCTTAAAACAATTTAAAGCAATGGTAGAGAAAAGAACATGCAAATCTATTAAATGTTTAAGAACTGATAATGGTGGTGAGTTCACTTCAATTGAATTTGAACAATACTGTAAGAATGAAGGAATTATTAGACACAAAACTGCGATTTATACTCCTCAACAAAATGGTGTTGCTGAACGTATGAATCAAACTCTTATGGAAAGAGCCAGAAGCATGATCAACAATGCTAACTTGCAAAAGGAGTTGTGGGCAGAAGCTGTATCCACTGCTTGTTATTTAGTTAACAGATCACCTTCAGTAGCAATCAATTGTAAAATTCCTAAAGAAGTTTGGACAGGTCAGTCTTGTGATTATTCACATTTGAGGATATTTGGTTGTGATGCTTATTCTCTTATTCCTAAAAATTAGCGTTCAAAATTAGATCCAAAAGTGAAATGTTATGTCTTTGTTGGGTATGACTATGCAGTGAAAGGATACAGGTTGTGGGATCCTACATTGGGGAAGATAATCATTAGTAGAGATGTAACATTTGATGAATCTTCTCTTTTAAAATCAAATGTTGAAAGAATTGAATAGGAACAGGTATCGCCAAATCAACAAGTTCAGTTGGAGGCTAGACCTTTCGGTGACAGTCAAAAGGAAGGTGAGACTTCTGGATAAAAAGGTGTTGAAGATACAAAGGAATATGTTGAAGTTTCTGAACCAGTTCAGGTCTCTAAACCAGTTTAGAAACCAATCACTCTAAGAAGGTCTGCAAGGGAAAGAACAACTCCCAAAAGGTATGAAGATTCTGCTTCATATTTTTCTTTGATTACTGAAGATGGGGAACCTTCTTGTTATCAGGAAGAAATAGATGATATAGATAGTGAAAAATGGAAAATGGCTATGAAAGAAGAAATGGATTCCTTAGAAAAAAACAATACCTGGGATCTTGTAGAACTACTTGAAGGGAGAAGTGTTGTTGGATACAAATGGGTCTTTAAACTGAAACAGAAACTTGATGGAAGTATCGAAAGGTATAAGGCGAGATTGGTAACAAAAGGATATTCTCAGGTTGAAGGTATTGACTTTCGTGAGATTTTTTCTCCAGGTGTAAAACTTGTTTCTATTCATACTGTGTTGGCGCTAACTGCATTACTTAACCTTGAGTTAGAACAGTTAGATGTTAAGACAAATTTTCTACATGGTGATTTGAATGAAGTGATATATATGGAACAACGAGAAGGTTTTGTACAGGGTCGCAGTAGAAGATTAGTTTGCAAGCTCAGGAAATCATTGTATGGTCTGAGGTAGTCTCCTAGACAATGGTACAAGAAGTTTGATTCCTTCATGGCGAGCCAGAACTTTATTAGAAGTGAGTATGATCCTTGTGTATACTTCAAAAGTTTCAATGGCATATTCCTTATCTTAGCTTTGTATGTTGACGATATGCTTATTGCAAGAAAAAGCATGGAAGAGATCAACAGGTTAAAGGCTCAGCTTTCTAGGACATTTGATATGAAGGATCTTGGAGTAGCAAAACATATCTTGGGCATGGAGATACACATAGATAGGAAAAATGGTAAGCTTTGGTTATCACAGCAGAAGTATGTGGAGAAAGTACTTGAAAAGTTATGTATGAACAATGTGAAACCTGTTAATGTTCCATTAGCTTCCCATTTTAAGCTTTCTTCGGTTTTGAGTCCTAGAACTAGTGAAGAAAAGCAGTATATGTCTCATGTACCATATGCAAATGTTGTAGGCAACTTAATGTATGTGATGGTATCTACAAGACATGACATTTCACATGCAGTTGGAGTTGTCAGCAGGTTCATGGCAAATCTAGGTGAAGAATATTGGCAAGCAGTGAAATGGGTTCTTCGATATCTAAGAGGCACAAGTGACCATTGAATCATCTTTAGTGGTAGTGAAGGATCAATTTGCAGATATGTAGATGCTGATTATGCAGGTGATTTGGACAAAAGAAGATATGCTACAGGTTATGTCTTTACTCTTGTAGGTGGAGCAATTAGTTGGATGTCAAAGCGTCAAGAGACAGTTGCATAGTCCACTATCGAAGCAAAATATATAGCTGCTTCAGATGCCAGTAAAGAAGCAATCTGGGTAAAGGGTTTTCTTGATGAGATTGGAAGGACACAGTGTTGAAAATAATACTGAGAGGGGGGGTGAATCAGTATTATCAAGTTCTTTTAATAAATATTCCTTATTTATACTTTGAATTATTTTTCATATCAGTACCATAAAATAATGAGCATGAACAAAGAAAACAGATAGTCACACCAAGGAACACCAGATGTAAGGTGGAAACCCAATGTGGGTGAAAACCACCTGCTGCAATATGTCTCTATCTTCTTTCAAATTAGAAACTCCTTTTACAATGGTTTTGTACTGGTGCAGTCCTTTACCAGTACGCAGGCTACAATCTGCAGAGAGCTACAACTCTCTCTCGTTTTCCAGTCTCTTCTGGAAGGGAGCTACAACCCCCTAGCAGTTTTTCTTTCTCTAGCCTACGAGCGTACGCACTTCACCTTCTGCTCCCCTACGTATACCCGCAGATACCCTTCTGCGCACCGCGTACCCATGCATTGTTTCTTCAATCACGTTGCGTACTGTTACTATAGGCACGCACCCAGAGATACTATCGCGCCACGTACTGCTACTGCAGCCACGCACCCACAGATGCTATCGCGCCGCGTACCCACGCACCTGCGGCTTCTGAAGCACCGCGTACTTTCCTCATGCCTACACACCTGAACCACTGTCACGTTGCGTACCCACGCACTGCACCTTCTTCTGCTTTGCGTACCCACGCACTGCTCCTTTTTCTGCTCTGCGTACCCACACACCTGCACTGTTAATCACCTGCGTACTTCTGGTTAGGGCCGAATTGGCAGTCCACCAGTGTGCTACAGATCATCAGATACTCAGATCTGATCATGCGCTCAAGAGATCACCCTTCACAGATTTGCTTTCAACTTCACTTTTATATAGATCAAGCTTTTAAAACAATAACCCAATATTTCAGATCTTAAGATATTCAATTTGCAAAAGATGCTTAGCCAAGTGATCTCCTTTGCTTTATATAGGCAAGCTCTTCCCAAAATCATGGATCAATACCATAGATACCCAATACAAGGGGCCCAAAAACATGGGGCTCAATAATAATAATAATATAAAACAATACCACGGGCCAAAACCATAGAATCAAGAACGGCGGGCTAAATACCACGAGCCAAACATAAGAAACCCCACGTGAACGCGCTTCTCTGCCTTGAAGTAAGTGAACTGGGGGTACGCACCTTCTGAACGGGTGACCTGCGTGTGTGGCCGCAGTCCCTTCACGGCGTACCTGCGGGTACGCACCTTTTGAACAATTCTCCTACGTACCTCTTAATTTCCAACATTTTGAGAGCCTGATCAGAGCATTGCCACTTGAGGGTGTTGCCATCAAGTACAACATCTGTATCATAGAGCCATACCAGAATCATAATGCCAAAAATCTCCCCCTTTGGACTTGATGGCAACCTCAAGATCCTCAACGTCATTTCTCCCCCTTTGACATCAAGGGAAAAGGGGCATGCTCCCCCTTAGAACATGCTCCCACTGACTATAAACTAGATCTGAAAATAAGAACCATAAGCCACCAAAACACCATAAATGACCATGAAAGAGATAGAGACATATTACAGCAATATTCAGACCAGCATCCATGGTCTCCTTCTGTACGTCCTCCATAATGCCAACAATGCATTATATGCTCCCCCTGAACCTGTGCCATTCGATCTTCAACCAATCCGCAACCCAACACATGTAACCATCAGAAGAGATTCAAAAAGATGATGCATCAACAACCCCAGCTTTTGCCTGAGGTATTCAAAGGTCTCTCTGGGCAATGGTTTGGTGAGTATATCAGCAACTTGTTCCTTAGAAGGAACATATTCCAACTTGACCTTTTGTTCAAGTACTTGTTCCCGGAGAAAATGATACTTGATCGGTATGTGCTTGGTCTTTGAATGCATGACTGGGTTCTTTGAAATGTTGATTGCACTTGTGTTATCACATAAGATGGAGACAGGTGGTGTACAAGTGATTTGAAAGTCCTGCAAGGTCTGCATCATCCAAAGGAGTTGAGTGCAGCAAGATGCAGCAGCAACATATTCTGCTTCAGCTGTAGACAAGGCAATTGAACTCTGTTTCTTGCTGAACCAAGATACCAATCTGGAGCCCGTAAAGAATGCACCACCACTTGTGCTCTTCCTGTCATCCACGCTTCTTGCCCAATCTGCATCTGTATAAGCATGAAGTGTGAGATCTGTATCTCTAGGATACCATAAGCCATAATTTTGAGTCCCTTGAAGATATTTAAAGATTCTCTTCACTGCCTGAAGATGAGTTTCCTTCGGATTTGCTTGAAATCTTCCAACTATTCCTACTGCATGCATGATGTCTGGTCGGGTACCCGTCAAATAAAGTAGACTTCCAATCATAGATCTATAGGTTGGTTGATGCACTGCTGCTGATTCATCATTTGCACTGAGACTACATCCTGTGACCATGGGTGTACATACTGGTTTTGCATCTTCCATGCCATATTTCTTCAAAATCTGCTTGAGATACTTGGTTTGAGACAAAAAGATTCCTCCTTCCTTTTGTTGGATTTGCAAACCAAGAAAATATGTCAGTTCTCCCAGCAAGGACATTTCGAATTCTTTCTGCATCACCAAAGCAAAGCTTTGACTCATAGCTTCTTCATTGCTGCGAAAGATAATGTCATCTACATACACAACAAGTATTAGCAATTTGTCATTTTCAACTTTTATATAAAGGTTGTTGTCTGCTGATCCTTTTGAAAAACCTTGTTGATGAAGATATTTGTCCAAACGATAGTACCAAGCCCTTGGAGCTTGTTTGAGACCATAGAGAGCCTTTTTCAATCTGCATACAAGATTTGGATCATTTCCAAGAATGAAACCATCTGGCTGCTCAATGTATACTTCTTCTTCCAAGTCTCCATTCAGAAAGGCTGATTTTGCGTCCATTTGAAATACTTTGAAGTTTTGAAAGCCTGAGAGAGCAAGGAACATTCGGATGGCATCAAGTCTTGCAACAGGAGCAAAAGTTTCCTCAAAATCTATTCCTTCTTACTGTGCATACCCTTTACAAACAAGTCTGGGCTTGTTTCTAATTACTTCTCCATTTTCATTCAGTTTATTTTTGAAGACCCATTTTGTCCCTATAACATTCTTATCCTTTAGTCTAGGAGCCAGCTCCCAAGTGTTGTTCTTTTCGATCTGCTCAAGTTCTTCATCCATTGCTTTGACCCAACATTCATCTTTGCATGCCTCTTTCACATTTTGTGGTTCAGTGGAAGAGAGTAATGCCAAATAGCTTAAAGCTTCTGTAATTGTTCTTCTTGTTTGTACACCTGCTTCTTTCTGTCCCAAAATCTGAGATTCTGGATGATTCTTCTGAACATATCTGGATGGAGTCTTCTCTTCTATACTTATCTGCTCCTCTAGTTCTTCTTGAGGTTCTTCTTCTTCATCATTCTGTCTTTGAGGATGGCCTTCATCTTCTTCGATATCTTCATGATTTACTTGCCTAGGAATGTATCCCTTCTCATCAACCACTACATCAATGCTGTCAATAATTCTTCCAAGTATTTTATTGTAGCACTTGTATGCTTTGCTGTGTGGGGAATAACCAAGAAGAATGCCTTCATCTGCTCTAGGTTCAAGTTTTCCACGTTGCTCATTAGTATTTTTAATATAGCATTTGCTCCCAAAGATTTTGAAGTGCTTTACTGAAGGAGTCTCACCATACCAGAGCTCATGAGGGGTTTGAGTGCTGTTCACCCGGACATTTGTTTTGTTGAGAATAATAACTGCAGCATGTGCTGCTTCACCCCAGAAAGTTGCGGGAGTTCCAGACTCATCAAGCATAGCACGAGCCATTTGTTGGACAGTTATGTTCATTCTTTCCACCACTCCATTTTGCTGAGGAGTTCTAGCTATAGAGAATTCTCTTCTTATCACATGTTCTTCACAGAAATCGAAAAATTCATTTGAGGTAAACTCCCCACCTCTGTCAGATCTGAGGCACTTAATTTTGTATCCTGATTCATTTTCAACCAAGGCTTTAAAGGATTTGAATTTTTCGAATGCTTCATCTTTATGCTTCATAAGTCCTAACCAGACAAACCTGGAGAAATCGTCAATGAATAATATCAAGTATTCTTCTCCTCGAGGTATCCTTTTCCTGAATGGACCACATTTATCTGTATGTATTAGCTCAAGAGGCATGCTAGCTGATCCTTCCTTCTCCGGAAAGTTAGTTCTGGTTTGATTTCCAAACTGACATGATTTGCATATGGTGTTGTCTGGAACTTTGATATCTGGAATACCACTGCCTGATATTTGCATGCTTTCCTTATTTGTGAAAAGCTTAAATGCCCCAACCTCCGGTGCCATAACCAGTGCTCATCATCCTTGCTCAGATAGCATTGTTGTTGTCCTTCTTCAAATATGTATAGATTATTTGGAGTTCTTTTAACTTTGATCACTATTTTACCTGTATCAAGATCACGAACAAGACATCCATTTGATCTGAATATCACCTCGGTTCTTTGATCACACATCTGGCTGACACTTAGAAGATTATGCTTCAATCCATCAACATACAAAACATTCCCAGCTTTAACCTTTTCTTTTAACTGAGTAGTGCCTTTTCCTTTTATAGTTGCAGGAGTATCATTTCCAAAAGAAACTTTCTTTCCTTTTTCTAGAGCAGAATATGATTCAAGTTTTTCTTTATCACTTGTCATATGCTTTGAACATCCACTGTCAATGTACCATAGGTTTTCCTATCCCTCTGCATAAAATGCTATCCCACATCTTTCTGTTTGTGGTTCCTTTATTCTCCATGTTTTGGTGCTTGAGGCTTGTTCCTTTGTCTGCTGAAACTTTCTTCTGCATTCAGAATCTTCATGACCAAAGTTATTGCAAATAGAACATTCAACTTCATTTTCAAGAACCGAAAAGTTGTTATAGGTCCTTTTTGTAATCCCGGTCATACTTCTTTGTTTTTGAGCTTCTCTAGTCATGATCATTTTATATGCAACACATTGAGCTGCTTTGTGACCAAAGTTATGGCAAGAAAAGCATTGTCCATTGAAGAAATTTCTGCGGTTATCAAATCTTCCGGCCAAACGATTGTAATTTCTATTGTCATTCATTCTTGAAACAAATTGAGAGGATTTTACCTGTGGCTAGTTGTAGCTTTTGTTCATCCTTAAGACGGATTGCCCCTGATTTTCCTGATAGTCTTTGTTTGTAATTGGTCCCTGCTTTACCTGGTGATCTCCATTGTGCTTTTGCTCATTCCTTCTTGCCGCATCAAGATAACTCTTTGAGGTGGATGCTTGAGAAGTTTCTCCATTATAGCCCAGACCTGTCTTGTTTAGAGGAGAACGCTGTACATTGATGATCTCGTCCAGAGTTTCAGATCCTTTGACAAACTTAAGATTAATAGCCTTTGTTTTCTCAATCTCTTTTCTAAGACCAACAATTTCACCTTCTAACTTTTCAAGATATTTTTATTTTTCATCAATTTGAAGTTGTAGAGTATCAATGATCCTATTATTTTTTTCTATACATGTCTTGAGTCTAGAAATTTCTTCACAAAATCTATCCACATCTATAGCATCCATGTAATCATCATCTTCAAATGCCATTAAGAGTTTATAGTCATTACCTCATTCATCTTCATCACTATTTGATAGACCGTCACTATCTTCATGAGTGTAGTAGCTTTTCTTATTTGCAATTTGTTTCTTGTTCCATCTAGCAGGTTCCTTTCCTTTATCCTTATGAGGACATTTCACATCATAATGACCTACTCTTCCACAAGCAAAGCATGTAAAAGGTAACTTACCTCTGAACCTTCTAGTACCCCTTTGAATATTTCTAACAAAATTTGACTCTTCTTCTTCTTCTTCTGGCACGTGACTTGCTTCATAATAGTCTCCTTTGCCTGAAGCCTTGAAAGCAGCTTCTCTTCTGTCTGATGGACCTCCCTTTCTCATTTCATAAGCAGTTAGAATTCCGTGTAGCTGAGACATAGTAAGAAATCGTAGATTTTCCTTTTCTTCTATTGTAGACACTTTAGATTCAAACTTGGGGACAATGATCTTAGAACTTTTTCAACCACAATAGCCTCTTTTATTTCTTCACCCAAGTTTTTCATGCAATTAACAATCTCATCTACCCGAAGGAAATAGTTAGCCACACTTTCATCATTATACATTCTGAGATTCTCATACTGAATCCTGAGGGTTTGAAGTTTAGCACGCTTTACCTGTTCATCTCCTTCGTAGCTCAAGACAATCTTGTCCCATATTTCTTTTGCATATTTATATTGCATAACCTTCACGAATTCTGTTTGAGATAGACATCCCAGCAGAGTATTGACTGCTTTATCATTTGTTTCATATTTCTTCTTTTCGGCTGTATCTGTAGGAGTAGCTAAAGGAAAGGTGTAGCCTGTATCTATGATATCCCAAACTTCTGTACCAAGAGATTGAAGATAGGCAGTAACTCTTACCTTCCAATAATTGAAGTTTGTCCCATCAAAAATTGGTGGCCTGATTGATGCTTCCCTCTCGTAGTTGCTCATGATGAATGATCTTCCTTCAAGCGATCAAGCTTCTCTGAAGGACCTGCTCTGATACCAATTGTTGAAAATAATACTGAGAGGGGGGGTGAATCAGTATTATCAAGTTCTTTTAATAAATCTTCCTTATTTATACTTTGAATTATTTTGCATATCAGTACCATAAAATAATGAGCATGAACAAAGAAAACAGATAGTCACACCAAGGAACACCGGATGTAAGGTGGAAACCCAATGTGGGTGAAAACCACTTGCTGCAATATGTCTCTATCTACTTTCAAATTAGAAACTCCTTTTACAATGGTTTTGTACTGGTGCAGTCCTTTACCAGTACGCAGGCTACAACCTGCAGAGAGCTACAACTCTCTCTCGTTTTCCAGTCTCTTCTGGAAGGGAGCTACAACCCCCTAGCAGTTTTTCTTTCTCTAGCCTACGAGCGTACGCACTTCACCTTCTGCTCCCTTGCGTATACCCACAGAGACCCTTCTGCCGCACCGCGTACCCACGCATTGTTTCTTCAATCACGCTGCGTACTGTTACTGTAGGCACGCACCCAGAGATACTATCGCGCCACGTACTACTACTGCAGCCACACACCCACAGATGCTATCGCGCCGTGTACCCACGCACCTGCGGCTTCTGAAGCACCGCGTACTTTCCCTGTGCCTACGCACCTGAACCACTGTCGCACTGCTTACCCACGCACTGCACCTTCTTCTGCTCTGCGTACCCATGCACTGCTCCTTTTTCTGCTCTGCGTACCCACGCACCTGCACTGTTTTCTGCTCTGCGTACCCACGCACCTGCACTGTTAATCACCTGCGTACTTCTGGTTAGGGCCAAATTGGCAGTCCACCAGTGTGCTACAGATTGTCAGATACTCAGATCTGATCATGCGCTCGAGAGATCACCCTTCACAGATTCGCTTTCAACTTCACTTTTATATAGATCAAGCTTTTAAAACAATAACCCAATATTTCAGATCTTAAGATATTCAATTTGCAAAAGATGCTTAGCCAAGTGATCTCCTTTGCTTTATATAGGCAAGCTCTTCCCAAAATTATGGATCAATACCATAGATACCCAATACAAGGGGCCCAAAAACATGGGGCTCAATAATAATAATAATAATAATATAAAACAATACCACGGGCCAAAACCATAGAATCAAGAACGGCGGGCTAAATACCACGAGCCAAACATAAGAAGCCCCACGTGAACGCGCTTCTCTACCTTGAAGTAAGTGAACTGGGGGTACGCACCTTCTGAACGGGTGACCTGCGTGTGTGGCCGCAGTCCCTTCACGGTGTACCTGCGGGTATGAACCTTTTGAACAATTCTCCTGCGTATCTCTTAATTTCCAACATTTTGAGAGCCTGATCAGAGCATTGCCACTTGAGGGTGTTGCCATCAAGTACAACATCTGTACCATAGAGCCATACCAGAATGATAATGCCAACACACAGGAGAAAGTGAATTACTTTGTGACAGTCAAAGTGATATTCATTTCACTACAAATCTTGCTTATCACAGCAAAACCAAGCACTTTGATGTACGATATCATTTTCTGAGACATGTGATTGATGGCAGAAAAGTAGCTCTTCAAAAGGTCCATACGCAAGAGAATTGTGCAGACAAATTCACAAATCCAGTTACAGTAGAGAAGCTGCGATGGTGTTTGGCTTCTCTTGGCTTGCAGAAAAGATGATGAATGGGCATGGGCAAGGGATTAGGAAAATTGTTGTCAAGGTGGAGTTTGTTGGAAGTTTGACAACTAATCATGTAAATTTGGGTAAAATATGTTAATTAGTAACAAGTTAGTTTTATACCGAAACATCAGTTATGTCACTGAGGAGGGTCATATAAAACTGATGAATGCCCGAAATATTGTATGGAGAATAATTATTGATTGAATAGAGATTCCAATCCTTGCCCCGTGGATGTTTCCTTGACACTCTGTCAGGGTTTTACCACATAAATCTTGTGTTATTACTTGTGTGTTTGCATTCAATTTTCCTGTTAGTTATATTCTTTTCTTGGTCAATGTATAACTGCAAATGCCTTCTCTCTTTACTCATTCACCTATTCGAACTACAATTTTTTGGTTAGCTTCTTGTTGAGATTAGTTAATCATATGGTGCCAATGTTGTGTCCCTTGTTTGAACGTGACGACAAAGCTTGATGCCACATGCTGCTCTACTCTCATCTCTATCATCAACAAGGACTCCCAATGCCTCCATGTAATCTTCTCAACAATGACGTCTTTAAGTAGCTAGCCATCAATGCTACCCAAGCCATGAAGTTGTCTATCGAGTGTGGCAAGAATATTAGTGCCAACCAATGCAGCAAAAGTAAGACTTTTCCGTTACCCTATTTCTTGCATTTCTTTTCATATTCCTTCTCATGCCGCCCTCCTGTATTTTTTTTCAATTTTCATCATATGTTGCCTTCTTTTTTCTGGATCTGTGATCTGCACAACAAAGACATTGTTTAGGCATGGTAACTTACTAATTACGATTCCATTCGTCGGTTGTAAATAAATTGAACGAGATCTTGACGTGACCCATTGTCTTTTGATCAAGAAGATCATTAGATATTACTCTGTTTTGATATGCAGTATTGGTAATATCAATTTACTTTCCTATGAACATGGTAAACAAGCTCGTAATGAGACTCTTTATCTTTTAAGTTTTTTATATTTTATAATTACACTTCGAAAAAGGAAAATTTTAATAGATGGGGTGGGCCATTGGCCTTTTTAAGGGTTTTGGGTGATAATGATAGAGTTTTTAAGATACTGATATGCAGGAAGTCCTTGCTAGGTTAAAGATTCTTTTCTTGACTGATAACAAAACCTTCATATCCTATAAAGATAAGAGTTTTTTCGTAAAATAAATTTTTTTAAGCAAGGTCAAGTTTTTCCAAAGGGATGAAGTTTATTTTAGTACTCAAATGTCCTTATTGCTCCTTTCAACTCCTATTTTCTTATAAAAGAGAAAACTAAAAAATCTTATCAAAGACTTATTTTGAAAAGCCAGGAGTAAATACTAGCTAACCATTATTTTCCTAAAAAGCCATATATTATAAAATTGGAAGAGGATATCTCCTAAGAAAAGTACATTTTCAATATTTTCCCATTAACGGGCAAAGAATATTTCCTACTGGACAAGTCTTGTAAAAGAAACATTGATTGTCCAATTTTTTCAATAATTTGAAAAGGGCCAAGCCATAGTATTTGGAATTTGGTATGTCTACCTTTTTCATCATGTGCCTTGTCCCATTTCAGAACTAAGTCACCTACTTCAAGGGATTTTTGAATGGCAAAAGTTGTATCAAAAGAATCTTTGACTAATTATTGATGATGGAAGTGGGTTGCTTTAGCTTGTTCTCTTTCTTCTTCGAGTTTGAGAATTTGAAATTGTCTAGCCTAGAGAGAAGATGAAGGGCTTTCATTGATAAATTATACTAGGGCAAGAGATGGGATTGCTACGTTTGTGGGAAGAACAACTTCTTTTCCATAAACTAAAGCAAAAGGAGAAGAACCAATAGAGGATTTCTGAGTAATCCTATCTTCCCATATAGCAAATGTTAATGCTTTATGCCAATTCCTGTGATTTTGATCAATAGTTCTTTTGATAATTTTGATGAGGTTTTTGTTTGTTGATTCTGCTAATCCATTACCTTGAGGATAATAATTAGCTGAATATTTTAACTTGAAACCTCACTTAAGAGCAAATTCTACCATTGTATTTCTAGAAAAGTAAGATGCATTGTCAAACATTAAAGCTGAGGGTAAGCCAAACCAGGTAATTATGTACTAATCAATGAAATCTGTGATGTTTTCTGTATTAGCTATCTTTAATGGGACAACTTCTACCCACTTAGTAAAGTAATCAGTAGCTGTAAGGATGTACCTATGCTGCTTGGAAGAGTTAGGAATAATCTCACCAATTATATCTAATCCCCATTGTTCAAATGGTTGTTGGATGTTAACTAGTTGTAAAGTGACTATTGGCTTTCTTTATCTTCCGGCCGTGGTTTGACAAGTTTTGCACTCCCTTGCATATTCATGTGCATTTATGCAGTCTCGTACTCCAATTGTACTGCACAGATCTCGTATTTTTAAACCACATTATGGGATATGACATATATGGCATATGTTGTTAATACGTAAAGAACCTTGCTCTAACTCCACACCAATGTTGGCTTGCGTGTCCGCCGCTTGGTTATTGGCTCACTTTACAGGGAAAATTTTGAAATTTTCAATTTTCTTTAAGAGATACATTATCCTTATAAGAATTGGAGAGGATTTCAACTCAATGAGGTTCTTGTGCTTGGCGAGGCTCAAATTTTTTTGGATTATCACCATAGAGTCACCAACAATAATCAGGTTCCTGATACCTTCAGAGACACCGATTTTCAATCCTTTCTAGAGAGATAGAGTTTTTGCTTGATTGTTCGTGGCATTGTCGAGTCCCTATGAGAACTTTAATTCAGTATTTTCTTCTAGGTTTACTAGCACCCGCTCCAGCCTCCTCACCATTTCTTTAGTGTTGTTATGCTTGTGATAGATCTTAGTTTTTAGAAACTAGGTCTATTTAATAGTCTCATTAGAAAATGGATATATTTGGTTGTTCAATATAGAAATCTCAAATGTGTGATTACCATGCCTCCATTAAATTTGATATATTCATACTTGAATGTGAATGCAATTGAGTTTTAACCCTTCAAAATGCATACTCATGTATTATTATTGCTTGAAATGCTAGAATCCTCTCAAATTTCTATTTAAAAATAGGTTCAAAATTATTTTGTTATGTAGAAGGTCATCTTCATTCCAATTCATTATGCTAAATTTCTCTTTTTTCCAATTCATTAGGTTGAAAATTGAGATTGTTTGTTTTTCTTCATAATACATTATAATTAATGAATTTGATGGATTTTTTTCTTGAAATTACATAAATAATAATTATACATAATTGTATCAAATCATTTACTAATTTGATAATATGAATAAATATGGTTGAATATGTTTAATGTTTTGAAATAATATAAAACATAGAAAACTAATTAAACTATATTTATAATCAAATTAAAACTAAAAAAATTCCAATAAATTTATATCAACTAACCAAAAAAACACATGTACAAGGTATGATATTTAAGTCATGAAATAAAAATAAATATAACATATCACGCGAAAAGTAATTTAAAAAAGCAAAATTCATAATACAACATTTACTTAATAGATAAGCAAACTAATAAAATTAAAACCCAATGTTTTAGACATTCCAATTTTTTTCAAGTTTTAGGTGACTCTTGATCTAGATAAAAACTGAACCTTTCGAGAAGTATGATGTGACTGAAAAGATATTGGCACGCACGATGGTGAGACCTGAGCACACCTACCTACCAATAAAGCTATCTAACAAGGGGAGCAGCTGTCTGGAAAATTATGGAAATAAAGCTATCTAACAAGGGGAGCAGTTTTCTGGAAAATTATGGAAATATTAGTTATATTTAGAGAAAATTTGACAAGGATTTTTGTAAATCCAAGTCATAGTTGTTAAACTCCAAAACTTTAAGTGTTTTAGACTTTTTTTGATGGAGTTGAATCTATTTCCACCATCAAAACCACTACCTCTAAAAGATTTTTTGAAATTTTTTACCCAAATTCCAACCACTTTTAGCCATCCAAACAATTCCTCTTCCACCAATAAATACCTTAATGAGCTATAGTTCCGGGAGTTCAACCAGTGATGCGAGGTGAAAGTCTATCAAGGCTCAACGGGTTTGGCTGCTGCCAGAACTCCTTCCTTCCGGTCGAGCATTCTTAAGTTCCACCCCTGTAATTTACAGGGGTATATAAATATGGCCGGTTCGACTCCCCATCCGAGTGAAATTCGGATAAACTGTGTGAAACTCTGAAAATGAACAGATCCTTCGGAGTTTTGAACGTGACAATGTTTCGGAAGATGGGGCTGAAAAAGACAATGTTTCGGAAGATTCCGAGCAAAAATTGTTGCTTTCATATTTTAGATAATTGTCGATCTTAGACGGATCATTTGAAGATTCCAAATTTGCTTTTTACTATACTCAAAATATTTAAATTTTTTACCAGTTTCCACACTTGCATACCAACAATTTTACCACAACGTATGTGTTTAGGTGGGATTTATTATTGAATAGTATTTGAGAACTCTCTCCTCGTTATTGATAAGAAAATCTACCTTCCACGATGATATTAATTTATGGAAAGTTAATGTGAAGACTATTACAAGGAAATAATAAAATATTTAAACAATTTACCAATTTGCCCACTTGCTTATCAACAATTTTACCACTGTGTATGTGTTGAGGTAGGATTCATTATCGAATAGTATTTCGGAACTCTTTTCTTTGGTTGAGCATAGATCTGTATGCTGATTGGAATTTATTAGAAGAAAATTTAAAATATTTGGTGATAGTTTATTTAGATTTAATAGGTTATTTGTTAATAATTTTTTTTGGAGTTGAGAAGTTTATTCTACAACCTAGTATGAGGGGATGTGTAAGTTTATTTGTTTCTCCTAATTGACACGTGCTCTAAATAGAATAATAATGTGGATTATAACAGAAAAAAGAATATGTTATAAAGTAATTAGCATTAAAAAAATGTGTGAGCAAGATGCTTAAACCTTATACTTTTCAAAAATATTTAAATAAGACATTTAAATAAACAATTTAAGATTTATGTTAAGTAATTTGCAGTGTTTAAATGTCTCTTTGACATGTTATGTAAAATATTTTAATGTCAATTATGTATAATATTATATATCATTTAAAAAATATATGTATATATCATGAAAAAATATTATTTTATGGTTAAAATGTTTATTTGGTCCTATATATATTATATATAATATTCAAAAATACAATTTACACAATGAAAAAGTACACATTGTATTCTGCACTCTAAACAAATTTAGATGTGAAAAAATTTGATCATTTTCAACACATGTTAAATCGGTGCTTAAGATAAATCTATACTAGTTAACAAAAAATATTATTAAATTCATTTTAAATGACAAAATTAATATTTCTAAACATTGGATTAGTCTTGCTTCCTCCTCATGGTTTCGGTACATCTTACAAATCGAATAGCCTTACCAAACCATGCTCACAATTGACATCTTTGACCTCATTGCAACTAAAATGAAATAGATCATTGTGTCATAAATCAAAAGCAAATGCAAAGGATTTGCCATCTCTGGATAAACAGTGTAGTGTACTATGATCAAACACCATCTATTTCAATCCATTTGCATACCCACATGGAAAAGAGTAACTGGCATTGTAGCTTTATGAACCAGGGTTATCATATGGATCATGTTTGAAATTTCTTTTTTTTTTGGTCAAGTAAGAGTAGAGCCTTCTATTAGCCGCAAGAAAGATTACATATGTTACATGTCTTTACAAGTGTAAAGACCAACAAGGGTAACCCAATGAACATTAACCATCTAGAAAACCTAAAACAAACTTGAAACCTTATACTTAAATCTTACATCTAAACCTCTGCCCATTATCCAACCCGATGGTCATTCGATAAGACCCCCATTGATCCAACGGTTGTTAAAGAAATCGCTTCGGAGATTTGCGTGACCTTTACCAGCTTTACGGAGCCGATAGGGTAAATAAATTGTCAATGTATAAAACTTCGGGTCCGTTCTTAAACTTAACCTCCTTCCATGTTGAAACTTGATATCCTTTTGATCCAGATACCGTAAGATCCGATATTCACTAACAATATCGCCTCGACAAGATGCACCCCTTTAACCTGGTTCATAGATCCGATAAGGATTATGAGCCATTGGTTTATAAATGTTTGTGTCCAGTCTAAGACTTAACCTTCGATCACTTTTAGAACTTGATATCCATACGATTAGGCCCCTATTGATCTGACGGTCCTCCGACATATCAAATCGGAAACTAGCATGATATTTATCCTCTTTACGGACCCGATGAATATTATGAACCACTGATCTATAAATATTTGGGTCCGCTTGAATACTTAACCTTCGATCACTTTCCCACGCGATAGCCATTCAATGATGAAGGCTATCGAGATCTGTAGTCGACGACCTTCTAACAAGCCTGTTGTTTACCAAGTGCCCCTCCCATGTAGATAGCTCTGTTTTAAGCATTTTTGTGGGATCATCGGTTAAGAATGAATTTCTCTTTCACTTTCTCCTGTTTCCACTAGTCTTCCTTCTTGTTCATTCCTCATGGTCTGGAAGTACTCCATGTCTTTAGCCGCCTGTCTTTGACAATCCTCACGCAATTTCCCCGAGGGTGTCGAATCCCAAGCATACCTGCTATAACTTTCCTTGCAAAACACTCCTTCATTCGCCAGACGATCAACTAGCATATTGGCTTTTCTTTGCACATGAACAAAGCTAACTGTTCTTAGGGTTCGTAGGTGGGAATGAATGCGCTGAAAGACCTGCAAAATCCACCAATGTTTTGAAACATTTCCAGGTGCTTTTCCATTACATATGTTCTTGGCTGCATTAATAACCAATTTAGAGTCTACTTCAATGATGGAATTATGTAAATTTGACTCGATCAGTATTTCTAGGCACTGCTCTAAGGCCATGAGCTTCACCATGTTATTAGTGGCAGTCCCCAAATGACTATGAAAGATATCCTTTATGCACCCCTGCTCATCTCTGATGACCCCGCCAAAACCAGCAATCCCTGGGTTACCTTTAGAGGCTCCATATATATTGATTTTCAAGAAACCATGAGGAGGAGGTTGCCAGAAGTCTTTATAAGCATTTATCTGGCTCACACCCTTGTTTATGCTCTGGGGAACTAGCGAATGGAGACCCAACTACAACATTATACGAGCGTCCTGGGGCAGAGTAGGGTCCTTATGAGGTCTCCCTAAAAGGGCTCCAACAGTGTCTTTGGGCTGTCTTAATATTTTTGCAATGATGTTCTGGGTTGAGCTAGTTTTGTTCTTGATAATCCTGCCATTGCATTCTTTCCAAACATCCCAGATTAAGAAGCCTGGAACCATGTTTGAAATTTCAAATTTATCTGGTTTATCAAATAGAAATTTGATCATTTATATATTGTTATTTTAAGTTTTATGTGAGTGTTAATCTTATTTATTATTATACAATTTTTTTTTATAATTCTTAAGAGATGGCAACTAATATTTATTAGTCTATAGAATCATAAATACAAAGGGTTCTATATATCTATCTCTAGATTTAAACATGTATATTATCTATCCATGAGCATATACCCAGGGTATTAATGACTCAATAGACTTTTAAATATGCCTATGCCCACCCTAAATTTGAATAGATAATGCCTAGCAGTAAGTATATACCCCAAGGTATTAATAACTCAATATACTTGTAAACATGCCTGGCCTTCAGAGATAGGCATGAAGAATCGAGATTAACCGAATACAAAAAGCTCTGTAGTCTTTGAGGAACCTTCGATGGTAGCAGGCTAATGTTAGGAAATTTCTTACCTCTGTTGCATTCTGCAATCTTTGAGTAACCTTCGATCCCTCTCAGCACATGTTAGATCGATACTTAAGATAAATCTATGCTGGTTAACCAAGAATATTATTAAATTCATTTCAAATGACCAAATTAATATTTCTAAACATTGGATTAGTCTAGCTTCCTCGTCATGGTTTCGGTACAACTTGTAGATCAAATAGCCTTACCAAACCATGCTTGCAATTAACATCTTTGACCTCATTGTAGCTCAAACGAAATAGATCACTGTGGCATAAATCAAAAGAAAATGCAAATGATGTGCCATCTCTGGATAAACGGTGTAGTGTACTATGCTCGAACACCATCTATTTCAATCCATTTGCATACCCACATGGAAAAGTGTACCTGGCATGGCAACTTTATGGACCAGGGTTATCATATGGATCATGTTTGAAATTTCAAATTTATCTCGTTTATCAAATAGAAATTTGATCATTTATTTATTGTTATTTTAAGTTTTATGTGACTGTCAATCTTATTTATTATTATACAATTTTTTTTTTATAACTTTTAATGGATGATAACTAATATTTATTAGTCTATATAACCATAAATATTAAGGGCACTATATACTGATCTTTATATTTAAACAGATACATTATCTAGTCGTGGGCATGTACCCAAGGTATTAATGACTCAATAGACTTGTAAATATGCATATGCCCACCCTAAAATTTAAATAGATAATGCCTAGCCGTAAGTATATACCCCAGGGTATTAATAGCTCAATAGACTTGTAAATATCCCTGGCCTTCAAAGATAGGTATGAAGAATCGAGATTAATCGAATACAAACAACACTCCAGTCTTCGAGGAACCTTCGATGGTAGCAAGCTAATGCTAGGAAACTTCTTACCTTTGCTGCATTCTGTAGTATTCGAGTAACCTTCGATGGTAGCTGACAAATTCTGGGATGCTTCTTAACTCTGCTGCATTCCACACTATGTGTCCCCAGATACCCGAACATTTCCCTAATAGGCTTTAAAATTGACGCTCGTTAACCTTTTTTTAACTGTAAAATACCATTTATTCCAAATTAAATATATACAAAATATTTATTTGCACTCCATATCTCGATTCTCACCCTCTTAACCAGAAAAGCACGAAACTGTCTCCTGTACCAGTTCAATCCATCAAAGTCGCTTTGATGTCAGGTGAAAATATGCACGTTAGGTTTAGTTGTAGTTTACCTGTATTTACTTTTCAAATTTGCTTGGAAAATTCTTCCATTACGATGGGTAACAGTCCTTTATGACATCACTATCAACATGACAAAATGGAGCAGGGATGATCACAAAATGGGGGTGCCATTCAAATTCAATCGAGTGTGGTTGGAGGACTCGAAATTTGTCACACTGGTGAAGGATTTCTGGACACATTTCAAGTCACATGAGATTTATCCAATGGTGGTAATGCTGGAGAAACTACAGGCCCTCAAGGGGGTGGTTGAAAGATGGGAACATAACAAGAAAATCCAATTGAATAAGAACCTAAAGGATATATCGGAGGAATTAGATAGACTAAGCTTGCAACTAAAATTGGACAAACCTTCTGAGGTACTGTGGACATCCATCAGATTGCTGGGAAAAAATGCAATCTATCCTACATATCCAAGAGGTAACGTAATGATTAAAGAGTACGACAACATGGATTCAGGAGGGGGATCAAAATACAAATTTTTTCTACATATATGCCAGCCACAGGAGGAAGATTAACATAATCTAGGATATGATGGACTCAGATGGAAATCAGATTCAGACACTATAGGACATAGAAAGGGAGGCAATCAATCATTTTGAATGGGCATACAGGCACAGGGAGGCAGACTGTACTGAGGACTAGATTTGGGGAGTGGGTTTATACCCCACTATGTTTGATGATGACTCAAATGATGCACTATATAATAGTCTTACAAAGGATGAAATACTGGAAGTGCTCAGATCTTTCAATAGGGACAAATGGTCAAGTCTAGACAGCTGGACCGTCGAGCTATTTATACATTTTTTTGATGATTTACATGAGGACCTCTTGGTGATGGTGGAAGAATCTCGCCTTCGGGGTTTTATCCACCCGCATATCAAATCAACTTTCATAGCACTCCCCAAGAGGAGGCTCACTGGATCCTTCAAGGATTACCGACCCATCTCTCTGTGCAATCTCATCTATAAGTTAATATCCAAGATTATTTCTAGCAGGATCAAGCATATTCTATCCAAATTCATATCTCCCGAACAATTTGGATTTTTGCAAGATAGACAGATCCATGATGTTGTGGCTACTGCAGGGGAGTATTTTCATATTATTCACACGAAAAACTTGAATGCGGTAGTCATGAAGGTGGACTTGTGAAAGGCATATGATTGCCTGGGCTGGGGTTATCTACAACTGGTCTTACATAAAATTGGCCTAAAACCCAGAAACACTAATTGGATTGTGGCGTGCATTTCAAATGTTAGACATGTTATGATCCGCAATGGATATCCATTCGGTTTTTTGGGGCGAGCTGCACACTAAGACAAGGGTGATCCATATCTCTGTTACTATTCATCTTGGCCATGGATGGACTTAGTCTACATATTAAATGGGCCGTAGTGGAGGGTTAATTTTGGGCTCTCGTATTGGGTCTAACATCTAAATATCACACAATTTTTTTGTTGATGATGTTCTTATTATGGGCATGATTTCTAGATTTTCTTGGTTGGCACTTTACCACATATTTTTCAACTTTGGAAACACCATGGGAGTTTTTGTGAATCATCAAAAGTCCATAATTTTATATGGCAAGGGTAATGAGGAGGATATAACATATATAAAGGGTTTATTCGGGGTGGAGGCTAATAGCATGGAGGGTGGTATGAAATATCTGGGTTTTCATATCAAGCCAAATAACTACAGAATTAATGATTGGATGTGGCTGGTGGATTGTTTTTACAAGAAGATATTAGGGTGGGAGCACAGATGTCTATCACTGTGTAGGCGTCTCACACTCACACAATCGGTTGTCACATATCTCGTGGTTTTTTGGGCACATCTCTACTGCCTTGCTCGTACTATCATCTCTAAACTTAATAGAATTATGGCTAAGTTCATTTGGTCGGGTTCAGTTTCCGAATACAAATATCATCTCACTGCCATGGCCTCCATTTTTATTCCAAAAAACATGGGAGGTTGGGGGATATTGGACGCGAGGCGTTTTGGATGGGCCTTGATGCGAAAAACCCTGTGGCGGGGCATATTCAGAATTGACATATGGGTGGACATTATAAGGCATAAATACCTCAAAGGAAAGGACTTTACATTCTGGATGTGCAGGGAGATCATTGGTGTACATTTGGGGTTGGCCATATTGCCCGGTCTGAACAAAATCCAACATTGTTTCCTGAGGCACAGTGGCTGGAAATTTGGTTCCGGACATAAGATTTTGATTGGCTTGAATCACATTATGGGTATGAAAACAGATTTCCACCTCTCAGATAGGCTCATACACTCCACCAATGGCACATGATTCGTTTTCTGGACCCAAGCCATTAGTCAATCGAATGGAAATATCCCTAATTGGATGGAGGCAAGGGAGATGGGCATCGGGGGTCCAAAGGCATTGGAATGAGAGCATATAAGATGCAAAATGAGGTTGACTAGTATTTGTAGGGGGGAGGAGGGTGATTAGATTGGATGGAATGGAATGATGAAGCGCGATGATGTTTTGGTGGCAGTCTGCTACAAATCTATTTGTTGTATCTACCATAATAATTATGCGGTATGTTGCTTCTATAAATTCTGTAAACTAAATTGCCTAACAAATTCATCTGATTTCTTTGGCTTGTTTGGAAAAACAAGAAATTGACTTGGGAAAATCTTCAGAAGAGAAATTGGCAAGGGCCTAGTATATGTGTTTTTTGCAGGAAGGAGGTGAAAGATAATGTCCATTTATTTCTTAAATGCCCCATATCACTATATATTTGGATGGATAATGTTTGTTGTATCAATTTCCCAATAAATTCTTTTGATCATATCACAAATTCTCTAACTTGGTGGAGTCAAAAACCCCCCTAGTGGCGAAGTATTCGCTTATCTTTCTTTTGGTAAACTTGGAGATGGTGGAGTCATATTATTTTTGAGGGAGTGATAAAAGACAGGTCATGTTTGATTGACCACATTCTTGGTTGGTATTATAATACACAGACCAACACTATAAGACCCCCTCAGCCGACTATCCTGAAGACTGGCCCTGGGATTACATATCCAACTGGATATTTTGATGGTGTCGCACATGGTGGCAGATGTGGATGTGGTTTCTGGATTGTTATCTCTATGGAATAAGAATACTGAGTTCACTAGGGGGATGGCAGTGACACAAATATGAAGGCAAAGGCTATGGATTTGGGGGGATACTATGGTTCACATCATTCCTGAACATTCCCACTATACATATATATGGGGATTCACAGGCCATTATTAATAATGTTCGAGGTATCATGTATATCAAGAAATCACATCTTCAAGGATGGCTCAAACAAATCATACCCCTTTGGAGGTCCTTCAAGAATGCCTCTATATAGCAAATATGTAGAGAGTTCAACCAAAATGCAGACAATATGTCCAAGATGGGTTTACTGAATCCGCTGGATGGTATGCATATAGAGATTCTAATTGGAGGTTCCATACTGGATGCTGGTGTTTTTCTTTTCCAAGGATAACATTATCTTGGATGATTCTCTACTCACTTTTTTCCCATGTTTTATGTTGGCTATCCATGTCCCTCGGTGGACTGATATGTTTTTTCAGATCAAGATGTTTTTTACGGATAGATCTATGTTTTTTTACATTACCTACAGTTAATGTTGTTGGGCACTTATAAGACTATATGGTTTTAGTTTGGACCTCTATATATCTGGTTATTATTTATACGCCTATTTTAATCTATGATATATGTACTGTATCTTTTACTAATATAAAATTCATTGTTTTTTTCTTACTAGAAAAAAAGAAAGTGAAAGCCACATTACTACTCTTTTCATTCTCTCTACATTTATAACGACTAGTAGGGTGCCACTAAAACCTAATGATATTGGTATTTTCTATACAAATTACTTTAAAAGAGGGTGAAGCTTTCATGCAAATAATTAGAAATTACCAGTGTTAGCGTGCAGGGTGGAATTGCAATACCATGTGCTTGTAATTCAAGTCTTTCTTTTGCAGGGATGTGTGTGTGAAATGAACAACCAATGTCCTTGATTGGGAAGCAGCGTACATCAATTGACAGTGGAGGCTTGAGGGGTGTCTTTTTATTCCATTGTCTGTAACGCGTGCTAGAATGGTACAAAACATCAAGGCATTAAAGCTATTGAGTAACCAAAACATATGTATATTAATTTTTTCTTCCTTCCACTAACATCTGTAGAGAGGAAGAAACCACAGGATTCCAGTGTATGATAAGTAAATAGGCAACACTTTTGCATCAAGGTTTTTGTTGGAAGTTTGACAACTAATTATGTAAATTTGGGTAAAATATGTTAATTAGTAACAAGTTAATTTTATACCGAAACATCGTTTATGTAACTAAAGAGGGTCATATAAAACTGATGAATGCCCGAACTATTGTATGGAGAATAATTATTGATTGAATAGAGATTCTAATCCCTTGCGAAGTGGATGTTTCCTTGACACTATGTAGGGGTTTTACCACGTAAATCCTGTGTTATTACTTGTGTGTTTGGATTCAGCTTCCCTGTTAGTTATATTCTTTTCTTGGTCAATGTATAACTGCAAATGCCTTTTTTCTTTACTCATTCACCTATTTGAACTACAAATGGTATCAAAGCGAGTTAGTTGAGTTTGAGTGAGCAATCGGCTTATGGAGAAAAAGTTTGAGTGAGCAATTTTCCTGTGGAGAAAAAAAAAAGAGGGCAACCTGTGTTGGATTAGAGCATGACAGCAAGTAGAGGCATGTTTTTTTCAGCGTTGACTGCGTGAAGAGGTTCCATCTACGTGAGGAGGACATCTACGTTTGAGGAGGAGTACACTACCTATCTCTGCGTGAGAGTCCCTGCCTTTCCTGCGTGAAGGTGTCGTGTATTCTTTGAGGGCCTGCCTTTGCTGCATGAAAGTGCCTGCATGAAGGTTGTTGTTGTCTCTGCTTGAAGGTCAGGAAGTTGTTGTTGTGTTTGTGTGAAGGCTTAGGAAGTTACTGTTGTCTCCATGTGAAGGCTCATGAAGCTGTTGTTGTCTTTGCGTAAGGAGCAAGGAAGCTGTTGTTGTCTATATGTAAGGAGCGTGAAGGTGCGTGCGTGAAGGATCAGTCGTGTAAGGAAGCTGCTCACTGTCCCCGTCGAGTAGAATTGGAGTTCCCTCTGGTATGTGCCGTCAGAAGTGCTACTAGAGGCCTGGCTTGTCAATCCAGGTAATTTTCCGTAAATTTGGGAGAAATTTTTTCCAAGAAATGTTTTCCAGAAAATTGAATTTGGAGGGAAGGAAATCAAAGAAATCCAATAATTTTTTTTTCTCCCAGAAATTTGACTTTGGAGGGAAGAAAATCAAAGGAAAACAAGGGTTTGAAAAATAAGGATTTTTCATTAATTTGAAAGAAAAATCTATTGAAGGGTTGTTTTTGTTGTTTGAAAAAGGGGAATATTTTTTGAGTACAAAGATTTTTATTTTTTTTTTAAGAAAGGGAAACAAAAAAAAATAAACCCTAGTTGAAAGACTGAAACCTTAGTAGGAAAAATGGCCAAGATGTTGAATGCAAAATTTGAGGTGGAGAAATTCACCAGCAAGAGCAATTTTGCTCTTTGGAAACTGAAAGTTAGAGATCTGCTTGTGCAACAATGGTTGCACAAGGCATTGGATGGGGCAACTAAGAAGCCTGCAACCATGACTGATTTAGACTGGGAAGACTTGGATGCCTGAGCTCTCAGTACCATCAGGTTATGTCTGGCAGATGAAGTTTTCTTCAACATTGTTGAAGAGAGTACAGCTTCCGGTTTATGGGAAAAGCTGGAAAAACTCTATATGACAAAGTCGTTAATTAATAGAATTTATCTGAAAAGACAACTGTACAGTCTTCAAATGAAAGAGGGTTCAAAAGTTGCAGAACATTTGAATGTTTTTAATACACTTATATGCCAATTAATAGATATGGAAGTTAAAATTCAGGAAGAAGATAAAGCTATAACCTTGCTGTGTTCTTTGCCCGAATCATGGGATCACTTCGTAGCTTCAATCAGCTTGAGCACTGTTGATTCTTTGAAATTTGAATTAGTCATGGGAGCTCTCTTGTTTGAAGAAGTATGAAGGAAATCTAGTACTGAAACAGCTGCATCAGAGGCCATGATAGCTAGAGGACGGTCAAAGGAAAGAGGAGAAAAAACAAGGGGGTCTTCCAGATCTAAATCGAAGGGAAAGGAGTGTAAGGCAAAATGTTGGCACTGCAATAAAATTGGACACCTGAAGAAAGACTGTTGGAAATGAAAAGAATCTGATAACCCGCAGAAGGAAGCGAATCAGGTCGATCATGTATGATAGATGAAGTTTTATTTGCTGAATAATTATGTATGATAGATGAAACTTCACCTGAATGTAATGTCTCTCAGGGTTCAGAAAGCTAGCTATTAGACTCCGGTGCTTCTCATCACATGTGTCCACATAGAAATTGGTTTACTTCATATGAAAATGTAAGTGATAGTTCTGTTTTTATGGGTAATAATGTATCATTTCAGACTGTTGGGATGGGAAATATCAGGATTAAGATGTATGATAACATAGTTAGAACATTAACTAGTGTTAGACATGTACCTGATTTGAAGAAAAATTTGATTTCTTTGGGAGTGTTGGATTCAGATGGTTATAAGTTTACAGGTCAGAATGGCGTGCTGAAAGTCTCTAAAGGCGCCCTAGTTGTTATGAAAGCAAAAAAGGTCGGAAATCTTTATAGACTCAAAGGAAGTACTCAGGTCAGTGAAGCAGTGGTTGCGTCAGAAAAAGAAGAAGCAGGTACTCGTCTATGGCATCAGCAAATGGGTCACATGAGCGAGAAAGGACTTCAGATACTGATGAAACGTAAATCTCTTCCCAATCTAAAATCTTTGAAGCTAGATTTCTGTAAACATTGTGTGTATGGAAAACAATGTAAACAGAGATTTAAAACTGGAAATCATAACAGTAAAGATATTTTAGACTATATTCATTCTGATATGTGGGGACCATCTCCTGTTGTATCATATGGAGGTGATATATATTTTTTAACGTTTATTGATGATTTCTCCCGTAAATTTTGGGTCTTTATGCTAAAAAGAGAGCTGATGTATTAAATTTCTTTAAACAATTTAAAGCAATGGTAGAGAAAAGAACATGCAAATCTATTAAATGTTTAAGAACTGACAATGGTGGTGAGTTCACTTCAATTGAATTTGAACAACACTGTAAGAATGAAGGAATTGTTAGACACAAAACTGTGATTTATACTCCTCAGCAAAATGGTGTTGCTGAACGTATGAATCAAACTCTTATGGAAAGAGCCAGAAGCATGATCAACAATGCTAACTTGCAAAAGGAGTTGTGGGTAGAAGTTGTATCCACTGTTTGTTATTTAGTTAACAGATCAATTAAGTAGCAATTAATTGTAAAATTCTTAAAGAAGTTTGGATAGGTCAGTCTTGTGATTATTCACATTTGAGGATATTTGGCTGTGATGCTTATTCTCTTATTCCTAAAAATTAGCGTTCAAAATTAGATCCAAAATCGAAATGTTATGTCTTTGTTGGGTATGACTATGCAGTGAAAGGATACAGGTTGTGGGATTCTACATTGGGGAAGATAATCATTAGTAGAGATGTAACATTTGATGAATCTTCTCTTTTAAAATCAAATGTTGAAAGAATTGAACAGGAACAGGTATCGCCAAATCAACAAGTTTAGTTGGAGGCTACACCTTTCGGTGATAGTCAAAAGGAAGGTGAGACTTCTGGAGAAAAAGGTGCTGAAGATACAAAGGAAGCTGTTGAAGTTTCTGAACCAGTTCAGGTCTCTGAACCAATTTAGAAACCAGTCACTCTAAGAAGGTATACAAGGGAAAGAAAACCTCCCAAAAGTTATGAAGATTCTGCTTCATATTTTTCTTTGATTACTGAAGATGGGGAACCTTATCATTATCAGGAAGCAATAGATGATATAGATAGTGAAAAATGGAAAATGGCTATGAAAGAAGAAATGGATTCCGTAGCCAAAAACAATACCTGGGATCTTGTAGAACTTCTTGAAGGGAGAAGTGTTGTTGGATGCAAATGGGTCTTTAAACTGAAACAGAAAGTTGATGGAAGTATCGAAAGGTATAAGGCAAGACTGGTAGCAAAAGGATATTCTCAGGTTTAAGGTATTGACTTTCATGAGATTTTTTCTCCAGGTGTAAAACTTGTTTCTATTCATACTGTGTTGGCGCTAACTGCATTACTTAACCTTGAGTTAGAACAATTAGATGTTAAGAAAACTTTTCTACATGGAGATTTGAATGAAGTGATATATGGAACAATGAGAAGGTTTTGTACAAGGTTGTAATAGAAGATTAGTTTGCAAGCTCAGGAAATCATTGTATGGTCTGAGGCAGTCTCCTAGACAATGGTACAAGAAGTTTTATTCCTTCATGGTGAGCCAGAACTTTATTAGAAGTGAGTATGATCATTGTGTATACTTCAAAAGTTTCAATGGCATATTCCTTATCTTAGCTTTGTATGTTGACAATATGCTTATTGCAAGAAAAAACATGGAAGAGATCAACAGGTTAAAGGCTCAGCTTTCTAGGACATTTGATATGAAGGATCTTGGAGTAGCAAAACATATCTTGGGCATGGAGATACACAAAGACAGGAAAAATGGTAAGCTTTGGTTATCACAGTAGAAGTATGTGGAGAAAGTACTTGAAAAGTTATGTATGAACAATGTGAAACCTGTTAATGTTCCATTAGCTTCCCATTTTAAGCTTTCTTCGGTTTTGAGTCCTAGAACTAATGAAGAAAAGCAGTATATGTCTCATGTACCATATGCAAATGACGTAGGCAACTTAATGTATGTGATTGTATCTACAAGACATGACATTTCACATGCAGTTGGAGTTGTCAGCAGGTTCATGGCAAATCCAGGTGAAGAAAATTGGCAAGCAGTGAAATGGGTGCTTCGATATCTAAGAGGCACAAGTGACCATTGAATCATCTTTAGTGGTAGTGAAGGATCAGTTTGCAGATATGTAGATGCTGATTATGCAGGTGATTTGGACAAAAGAAGATCTGCTATAGGTTATGTCTTTACTCTTGTAGGTGGAGCAATTAGTTTGATGTCAAAGAGTCAAGAGACAGTTGCATAGTCCACTAACGAAGCATAATATATAGCTGCTTCAGATGCCAGTAAAGAAGCAATCTGGTTAAAGGGTTTGCTTGATGAGATTGGAAGAACACAGGAGAAAGTGATTGTACTTTGTGACAGTCAAAGTGATATTCATTTTGCTACAAATCCTGCTTATCACAGCAAAACCAAGCACTTTGATGTACGATATCATTTTCTGAGACATGTGATCGATGGCAGAAAAGTAGCTCTTCAAAAGGTCCATACGCAAGAGAATTGTGCAGACTGATTCACAAATCCAGTTATAGAAGAGAAGCTGCGATGGTGTTTGGCTTCTCTTGGCTTGCAGAAAAGATGATGAATGGGCATGGGCAAGGGATTAGGAAAATTGTTGTTAAGGTGGAGTTGGTTGGAAGTTTGACAACTAATTATGTAAATTTGGGTAAAATATGTTAATTAGTAACAAGTTAGTTTTATAGCGAAACATCGGTTATGTCACTGAGGAGGGTCATATAAAACTGATGAATGCCCGAACTATTATATGGAGAATAATTATTGATTGAATATAGATTCCAATCCTTGCCCCATGGATGTTTCCTTGACACTCTGTCAGGGTTTTACCACATAAATCTTGTGTTATTACTTGTGTGTTTGCACTCAGTTTTCCTGTTACTTACATTCTTTTCTTGGTCAATGTATAACTCCAAATGCCTTCTTTCTTTACTCATTCACCTATTCAAACTACAATTTTATGGTTAGCTTCTTGTTGAGATTAGTTGATCATATGGTGCCATTGTTGTGCCCCTTGTTTGAACATGACAACAAAGCTTGATGCCACATGCTGCTCTGCTCTCATCTCTGTCATCGACAAGGACTCCCAATGCCTCTGTAATCTTCTCAACAGTGACGCCGTTAAGCAGCTAGGCGTCAATGTTACCCAAGCCATGAAGCTGCCTGTCGAGTGTGGCAAGAATGTTAGCGCCAGCCAATGCAGCAAAAGTAAGTCTTCTCCCTTGCCCTATTTCTTGCATTTCTTTTCATATTTCTTCTCATGCTGCCTTCCTGCAATTCTTTTATTGTCATTTTTCATCTCATGCCGCCTTCTTTCCTCTGGATCTGTGATCTGCGCAACAGCGACTGCGGGTGGTTCGTCTACTGGCAAAACTCCAACTTCAACCACACCTTCATCTTCAGGTCAGGAATTCTCCTTTCCTTTGTTTGTCTCATCAATCGCCATTTCCTTCCCTTGAGAGATATTTAAGTTGAGAATTAATGAGAAAGGGGATTTTGTGTTGAGCAGTTTCTACTGCCACACCCTCAACAACCACAAGTACCAAATCAAACACGGTGGCTTGTGTCTATGAAAATATTGTTAGTGTGGCCGCCTTGGTGTTTGTGGCAGTGGCATCAACTCTAGGATTAGAGGGCCCCTGCCTCCGTTGAATAATGAGCAAGATAGGGTTTCATTCATTACACTGGTTCATTCCTTACACTCTTGTTGTGCTGTGAGAATTGTGTACTCATTTCATCTGTGTGGATCCTGTTGTAAATTATTGTGTATGGCTCTCCCTCTGCTTTTGCCTACACAGTATTTACTAGGGTTTTATAAATATTTTAATTCATCATGACTTCGTCTTCGTATTCTTGGAACTTTGGGTACCGGTTAAATTACTAGGGTTTTAATGTATATTTTTATTCATATTCCATGTTGGTTCTTGGTGGTCAATCAAAATTGAACGCGTCAGAGCCCTTCAAAGGGCCCCTGACACGTCAGAGAAGTAGGAGAAAATTTTACTAGTAAAAAGAAAACTTAAAATTTGATTTTTGTCATTTAAAACAAAATTGGAATAATATCTTAAAAGTTTTTAAGAAGGGTTGTTAAATTATCAACCCTTTTTTAAATTTCGTTTTTTCTGAAATTAAAATTTTAAGAATTCCAATTTCCAATTGCCAATAGTTGAATTTGTGAATTTCCTTTCTCAACTGATGTTAAAACTTAAATCCCATTTCAAAAACAACAGTTTCTTTTTGAGTTTTTTTTTCTAATTGTGCATATGATGCAAGTTCTTATTAATTATTATGTCACAATTACGCTTTGATACCATTACATTTGGTAGTTTCAGTTGAGAGCGACTAGATGTCAATATGGGACATGTATTAGGTCTGTAATTTTACTGGGTTGTGCCTAAAGGCTACCCATAAAGTAAGGTTTGATGAAGATTTAAGCTAGAGAGGAGCATAGATTCATCATTCAGCAGACGCCTGTCAAGCAAGGTTTAAGCACATATTTGTTCCGAATTTTACGTGAATTTTTTTAATGGAATGTTACAAATATGTTATTACTATATATTTCTATGTTATTAATATATATTAATAAAAAATATAAAGTTAGAATAAAAATATGTAAATGAGAGTAAATGTTTTTTTTTAATTTTAGATTTATTAAATATTGGTTATAAATTAATTATTTAAAAAAATTATAGAGGTTTTTTTAACTTTGTGATATATATATATATATATATATATATATATATATATATATATATTCTAATGAATATTTGTTATATTATAGAATTAGCTTAATGCCTAATAATATATTGGTGATAATTTTGGACTAAGTTAACATGAATCTATGATATAATTTTGGACTAGGTTAAGATGAATCTATGATATGTTTTTAATGTATTCAAGTGATTTTTTTATTATTGTAATATTGACATTAAAGGTAGATGAATTTTTTTGGTCATTTTTTCAAGGAAAATTATAGGGGCTAATGTTTCCAAGTGAGCTAATTTTCCATGGTTTTCTAAAAAAAAAGATTTGCCAATTTCCGTTTATTCTAAAAATGATTCGCCTAAATTTTATACTATAATTTTTTTTTTTTTTTTTTTTTTTTTTTAATAACTGCCAAAAATTTAGAGACTATAAAATCATTAAAAATTTTAGTATTCTTACAAAAATATTGCTAAACATTTTTTAGCTTAATATTAAGGATTAATAAGATTTTCTAACATTTTTAAACTTGGAAATTTTTTTCCATCCTTCAAATTTTCCATGTTCAATTTGAAGAAAATTTTCGGTCTTTAAAATTTCCATACTCATTTTAATTTAGACACATAATTCATACATTTAGTTAATTCAATTTAAATGCAAAAACACCTCATTCTCCTAGTTGCAATTAAGCTTAATTTATTCAATTTATAAGAATTAATAATAATTTCAAATGAGTGGCCATTAATTTTGCTCATACATTTGTGTTGACTATGAATGTATGCTCCAAAACATAATATCCCAAAGTCTAATTCATGTACTGCGACCAAAGTGATACATTGATTGATTTGATACATTGATTGAATTTAATAATAGCGCAATATAAGAGATTTAAAGGGACCAGACATTGAAAGATTATCAATTTCATTAACATTGTATCCCAAACTCTAATTCATGAAGCTAGACCAAAATGATACATAGATTGATTTAATAATAGCACAATATAAGATATTTAAGGGGAACAAATATTGAAAGATTATCAATTTCATTGCCAATAAAGTTAAGGGTAAAGTGATTTAGAATCAATTGTCTCTCATAATAACTTATTTTGAAGATAAAAGTTTAGTTAATGAAATGAACATAGAA